>QUSF01000003.1:12151330-12266459 GCA_003676055.1 Chloebia gouldiae
GTTGGGTTTGGTTCACTTTTTTTAGATATTACTCATTTCTTCCTTGAGATTTCTGTGCTGAAAGGGCACTGCCTTAAGATCTAATGCAGCAGGAGCTATCCACTGAGATGCAGCATGAATACTTGCAAGAGCACCTGAGAGGATGTTCTCGTGACTACCTCTCTAGGCTAAAGCAAAAGATGTTTATCACAAATAAGACACAATTTTTATTATCCAACTACATAAGTGTATATTGTGTATCATAAAGCTGAACAAGGCTTACATAACCCATAATTGCAATAACATTATTGCTTCCTTGTCCTCAGAGATGAACAAATATATCCAAAATATGTGTGCTCTGTCTGAGGACAAGAGCCTCATCTATTTCTGCCCCTACTATTATGCAGTCCTACTAAAGCAAATTACCCTAGAACTAAGAACAACTTTTAAAGCATTGAGTTTATCCTTTGGCAAATTATGGACCTTATTTTTTATTGCATATGAAGCAGTCATTTGAATAATCACTCTAAGTATTTGTTCACCCTGCCCTTTCTTTGTGCTGTTAAAAACAATAGGAATAATAGTAAAGTAACAGCAAACCCTGCATTGTATTTATAATTTAAGTATTTCCACTTCAGAATATTCAGGTTTAAAATATTTTAACAACAAATTACATATTTTATAGATGATTATCTCATTATTAAGATCTGAGCTTCTAATATCCTTATGTGACATTCTTTCTCTTTAGTCCAGCCCCAGCTCTACATTCACTTACTACTTTCAATATTTGTTCTCCCTCCCAAATTCTTGCAATATTTAAATGCCAGTATATTTGATTTTCCTATGGTCTCATGTAACTGGAATTTAGTCACCTCAGGCCACACAGAAGAACTCCTTGATAGAATTTTAAAAATAATAAGGAGATAAGCATATGTTTCCTAGCACTGGAAATACAGAATGTTTTTATGTGTGTTTGACTGACTGAACTCTCCTGAACTTATTGTTCAATACATCTGTGATTGAGTTGTGCTACTAACAGCATGCTAAGACACTGAGAGTCAAGGATGGAATCTTTCAATTATTGTTTCATGCCAAATACATGAACGTTGGACAGATATTGCATTTCACTATGTCATAAATTACCCAGATTTTAATGTACCTTCAGTCTCTTAATTCCTTCAGCTTGTTTTCTCTCAGTTCCCTTTGATTTGCCCACATCCTCCTGATGCTGAAGTATCCAAAAGAGAGGAGAGGAAAGTGATTGCAGAAGCAAGATAAACTTGGAATGTAGGAAGCTGCGGTTGAATTATTTTATGTGTAAGCTGAGTTGGAAACTGCAAGCACAGTACAGTAAGAATATATTCAGGTTTTCTTTGCAAGAAAAGGAAGAGACTCATATGAAAAATGACCACAAAAGGAAATGGGGAGCTGAAGAACAGGAGGATGTAAGCCTGCCACCTGCCTCCTTTGAAAAGAAGTAGCTGGTGTATGCATGTTTTCTTTGGATTCATTTCAGTCCAGCTTTCTAAACTTCTGCTTTTCTTACTCTTGGCCTCATTCATGGTGTGATTTCCCCAAAGATCTGTTATTATTTTGCTTCAGGTAAGTTGGTTTCCTTATGTTGCTGCATCAGCCAGAGCTGCACTTCTGTGAACAAATATTGCATTAATTATGAAGAGTGGAAAGGAGAAGGAGAAAAACATCCATTAGCAACACTTAGATTATAAGTGTCTGATAACTGATTTAATAACTGTACATTTGTCTTAAGGATCAGAGACTCCAAAGGCAAGTATGTGGATTTGCAACTTGTTTTCATTGCTTTGTGTATCTGTAGGTGGAGGAGAAAAAATTAAACATAGATAACACAAAATTGAATGAGTGACTGGAAAACTAAACACCTAAGCTCCTTTGAGATATTTTATCCAGCTAGTAAACTCTTTCTAGAGATATGCAGTAAGTGTTATAGAAGTGGTGTTATTTAATTAGATAATATTTGCAATGTAAATGTTGATAAATTAGTTAATGTGCTGTATTCCTTCCTTGTATAGGGCTGTTGAAAGTGACAGTCCTTGGAGGAAAGGAGAACTTGCAGCATAAGGTGCCTGCAGCTTCCCTTGTGCCTTCACTGGAGACTGAGAACAGCCAATGTGACTGGAGGGAAGAACAAAGAAGAGTCTTTTCTGGTGGTGTGCTCTGCTGTCAGTCTTCCCGTTGACTTACGTTAGTAGGAATTTTAAGGGAAATTGAAAGAAAGCTTCCTCAAAGCTTGCACCAGGTGTATGTTCATATCCTCTCACTGAGAGTCAGGATTTGGGAAGAGCAAAAAAAAAAAAAAAAAACCCTCAAGAACTGGATACTGTGGATTTACAACAGAGTTCTTCAAATCAGAGGTGCCTGAACACAAAATGCTCTCCCAACCAGGTCTTGACTGGGAATCTTGTTAGATGGGGAACTTGCTAGAAGCAAGATCCCCTTACAGTCGTGGCAGAAAACCAAACCAAAACAGCACCTAGGACTATATGAATGATGACTCCTGTATCTGTAGTCTGAATGGCTGTATTTGGGAATCATAAAAATGTCAGAGCTGGTTTCTTCTGCTGCACTTTAGCAAAAGTTCCATTTTAGTGCAAAATGTACTTTTACATGTGCCTGACCAAAATGCAACTGTTTAAACAGAAAAGCTTGGCCAACATTGCAGCAGAGAAATGTTTGGGAAATATAGACTGGAGTATTCATTACTAATATTTCTAGGGCCAGATTTTCATCATTAAGTTCTCTTCTTGAATATAAAATTTTCTGCCTGTAAATAATTACAAACACATTTTTCCTGTAAGCAATCAGAGAGTTTTTAATCAAGTTTTAGAAATGAAATAGTAATATTTACACCTCTAAAAAAAAGGTCAAGGCCAGAAGGACCTTTACTAGACTTTCAGGTCTACACTGTTTTTTGCAAAAGGTCAAACTAGCACATTTTCTTGTCCCATTTAAGTAGCCATGAAAATTCTCACTATTTTCAGTTACCTGCTCTTTGGCAATCATTAATCCAAGCCTTTTCAGTGTCCCGTATGAACAAAGGAACAACTGCTGCTCTCTCTCTGCTATGGATACAACTTTCTTATTCAGGGATGATTGTCCACCACTTTCACATACATCACATGCCACCATGGCATCATGTGTGCCTGGCAGAGTACACAGGCATGGCAGAAAGAGTTGTTTTGAATATCTGATTGCTCAGGAGAGATCTCTGTAACTGGGGAAACAGCAAGAACCTTTTGCACTGAGCTGAGTCCCTGACAGAGGCACCTTTAGCAAGTGCATGAATGACTTTACTGTACTGAGAACAGAACCCTGTGCCTTTGCTGCTCACAACTCCTAGGTGATGGTGGCTGCTTTTCTCCCACAGGTTAGCCTCAAAGCTGAAGGTGCAGCTCTTCTGCCATTCAAACAATTGCAAAGCCCCAGGCTTTTCTCTCAGGGTGGCTGGCCATGGGTGCAAGGCAGTGCCACAGGAAGGACTAAGCTCTTCTGGCCTTGCTGCTTTGGCCAGGGCGTTCCTCTGCCCTCCTGTCAATTGATTTTACCCATGGACAGCGAGCAGTCCTCTACCTCTGCAGCATTCTCCTGCCATTTCACTCAAGTCTGAAAAACCCCAGTGTGGCTGCTGAGTTTTGAGTGTTCACAAGTAGCTGGCAATTAGCACTAAGCTGCCTACCCCTGCTTGTACAAAGACAATGAGAACCAGAATTCCTTCTGCTTGATGATGAAGAAACTCTGTCTAAAATGAGTCTGAGCTGTTCCCTCCCTCTGCCTCACCCATCTGGCTCTGTAATCATTGGCCCTTTTCACTCAGGCTGCAAAGTACCTCTTAGCAGAAGAGCAGAGGTTGAAAAATGCCAGTCACATTCATAACCATATAGCAACCACATTGATTGGGTGTCTGAGAAGGGCTGTGATGTTACCACATGTCTGTAATTTTTCTGTTTTAATGCGGAAAACCTCAGGTACAATTTCAGCTGAAGCCAAAGGCAGGTTTGAGTGTTTAATCTGTCTCTGGTCATACTGTGCAGTAAAAAACATAGATTCATTCCTAGCTGTAAAATAGCTTTGTGAGTCCCTTCAGAAAGAAAATGAGACATCTAAAAAAAGATTCTGATTTCCTAGAGGTAGAAGGTACAGCCACAAAAGTTTTCCTTTTTACTGTACATTTACTTTTAAGCAATACACAGTATAGTAAATATGTAAGAAAAAAAATGCATAAAATGAGGTCTGAAACAAAAGGTCTCCTCCACCTCGCTCTCACCTGAACTTACTCCTGCTCCTTGCCTCTTGCTGATACTAGCACCTGTATGGTGGCAAGGTGAGATCAACTCACTGAGTCCAGAAAGTGGCAAACCTTCAAAAAAAGAAAGATTAAGTTTGGGGATAGTTACATGCTTGTGCAGAAGGATGCATGGGTCAGGCAGGAATACATGGGACAAGGAACAAGTGCTGGAATCATGCCCTGGCCTCTCACACTGAACATGAGGAGCTGGTGATGGACATGAGAAGCAGGGAGTGTGCTGAGAGGCACAGTGTTTATCAATTAATTTTCTGTTCACTGACTCACAGTCATCAGTGAATTACCCTGTAACCAATGCCTTTCAGAAGAGGACATTTTTCCTTCTGTAGGCATTCAAAGATAGAAAATTATATCATTGCTGTTTTTACACCATTTATACCACTTGTGACTAGGGGAAGAAAGAATACTTGTCTATCCCTCAGCTTGAAATGGACACTTGGGGTTTTGGCAAAGTCACTGGTTAGATGTAAGCACAGAGAGATATATGTAGAGATTCTCACACTGATCTGTGCAGCATACGTGATTTGAGAGGGTTCAGGGGAAAAAAATTTCACAATTCTCTCTGGTTAAACATGACTAACAATGAGGTAATGGTGGCTCAGAAACATGTTGTAGTTAAGGTTGCACTCTAGAGACTGTGGTTAGCTTCCCAGGCTCTGCAATTGGGCCAAGAAAAGTAATTACAGCGATTAATAATAATGTTTGATTTGCCAGTCACATAGTCCATTCCTCAGAGCTGGTTGGTCTGGAGGAGGGGGAGGCAAACTGTAGGAAGGAAATTGGAGCAACAAAGTACAGCTCTTGCAGTGTATAACCAAACGCTGCTGGAGCCACCTCAGTCTGGCGTCAGCGATTTTCGTCCAGCTGCAAAGGGCAGCCGTGGGTTTGTGCTGTACGGCAGGAGCCACCCGTGAGCGTGTGCAGGGCTGGGGTGGGCTGGGCAGGGCAGTGCGGGGAGACTCGCCCTGCGCCCTCGGCTCCGGCGCGGTGCTGGACAGAGGAGCCTGCTTCGTCTAACTGAGCACCAGTGCTGCTGTGCTCTGGAGAAAGGCTGTGCTGCTTTGCAGGGCTGGACTCTGCAGCCAGGGTAACGTTTTGTATTTCTGAGGATGAGCAGCTATGAGAGCCTCACCTTTCTGTTGGGGATTTGCTGGGAATGCAGCAGTAAACAGCAATGTATAACGGGAATTGAAAAGGGAGCCTTGCCTGTAGCACTAATCATAAAACCTTGGTAACGTCCCAGTGTGTGTTTCCTACCCCTGCCTGTCGTGTGCCTGTTGGGAAGGTGGGGCACACAGGAGGAAGCAGGCAAGAGCCAGCGGAAAAAAAGAAAAAGCCAATCCCTTGGCAAAGTTTGGCTTCATGATTACTGGAGTCCTTGGTGTCACCACAATGAAGAGGAGTTGCCATGGAAACCATTGCAAAAGATTAAGCATATCAAGGAAACCTGATTGTGAGAAAATGGTTGGAAATAGAAGAATTAAATTAATGTAGAAATGATGTTTTTGTTTCCTTTTACAAGTCATGGTAGAAATCTTTACATTCACAAACATCCAATTAAGAGAGAAGTTTTAGTGAAATCTGAAAGCCTTATTTCAGAGAAGCATGATTGCTCTATAATTAAAGGAAAATAAATAGTGTTTTGCTATCCAAAATGAAAATCCAGCGGTGCAGACTTTGTTATTCTTCATTTTCCCACTGTAGGATTTGCCGAATTTTTTGACATTTAAGGCAGACAGGCCGCAGTGACCCCCTGGGATATACTCACAGGTGCAGTGGCTTCCAGCCATGGAGTGGCCAAATGAATTTCAGATAGCTGGGGGAGGAAGGGAACACTTAACTCCTCATTCTCTTTTGTCACATGCTGGCCAGGGTCCTGGACCAGCTAAGCTGTGCTCATTTGCAAGTTATGAGAACAGAATGGCAAAGGTCAGTGTTTTACTCTGTCTGTGCTGGGCACTGCCTATGCCAGTCCTTGGCATAAAGCAAAAGATGCTTCAAACTGTTTTACAATGATGAGAAATTACTAGCACAGCTGGCTGAGGCAACTGGGAAGAAGGTAGGCATGGAGCTCATGAGCACTCCTCCCCCTCCTGGTAATGCCCCAGGGACAACCAGGGAGTGTGCATCCGGACCCTACAGAGGGAACTAAAGCCAAGGGACAAGTTACAGCTTTCATGCCATACAAGGAAATAACTGAGAATCATGGATGGACTGGAGAATCCAACCCCCTGACCCCTGCCCTTGCATCAGCACTTTGATGTGCCACAGTCATCAAGGGATTCATCTCTTAAAATGGTATTACTGGTCTAGTATAAAATCAATGACACTGGTTTCACTCTGCTGCTCTGAGAATGTTTCCAGGAAAAGGGGAGATTATGTTTCATTAGTGCAAGCACTAAACTCTGTGTCAAGAAAACACAATGAAGTGTTTGGCAATAACAGGAGACAACCCTAGGATGACAGAGTAAGTGTGTGCAGAGGCTCTTTCTTGGTTTGGAATAGATGTGTTGTGTCATTAAGCCTGTCTTGTTCAGCTCAGAGTGTCTGAAATAATGACACTGGAACATCAGAAGAACATGGCTCCTCCATCTCCTCCTTGGAATGAGTAGTATCCATGTAGCTGAATCTGGCCACAGTCAAGGAGCTCAGGTTTGGTCTAGAAGGTCTTAATTCACTCTGTGAACGCCTTCCCATTGACCAGTCTTCATTCAGTCTTACAAATATAGGGCTCCATTTGCCCAAACAGTGCTACTTCAAAATTAAGATGTCAAGGGAGATAATGAAATTATTAAGTGCTTCTCAGTCAGGAAATATGGAGCTGCATAATTTTTTAATTGATGTGATGACCTCTGTGATGACCAGTGCCTTCCTTCTCTGTTTGCTTAAGGTATTCTGAGGTGACAGAAACTCACACCACAAAAGACAAACACAATCCTTCCTGATTAAGTTTTATTGCTGAACCCCAAAACTTTCATCCAGAGTGTCCTGCACTACACTAACCCCTGTGTCTTCATGAATAAAGGCCAAATACACTTTCTCAAAGTGTTTATGGTATCAACACTGTACTAGAAGGTGGGGGATTATTAAACTTCACAAGTGTGTCACTGAATGATGGAAAAGCATTGGATGTTCCACAGCGGGTCCAAAGGTTGTGTGTTGAAGATGCTTTTGGCACTGCAGCTGGACCCTTTCATTTACAACTATCACATGAAAACTGTGACACTGGGCAATCTTTGTTTCAATTTTGCAAGATCTCAGACCTGACTACTGCATGGTGCTTTTCCTAAGATACCTCTGACAGCCCTTTGGAAACCTGAATTGGTGTGCATGATTGTTTTAAATGCTATGAATACAAGTGCCCTGATAATGTGGTGAGGAACATAAAATAAAACCCCAGAAAAAGAAAATAAGTACACGAGCAGACACAAACAGCTGTACTGGTTTCCTGTTTGCATCTGGCTTCAAGTCAAGCTGCTGAGATAGATCTCTAAAGTCCTGCATGGATGGAGTCCTGCTCTGCTGTGACTGCCTCAGCCTAAAAATTTTGCAGTGATATTAAAAGCCAGCTGAGATACGTGCTCATATTTTGTTGCTGGGGGCAGCCAGGCTGTGTGGAGCACTCATGGTCTTGTCTTCTGTGTTCAACAAGAGCAAACAAGATGTTTTCAGGGTCTGGCACACAGCTCAGCTTTCCTCTCAGACTTTCTCAGAAGGGGCTTGGTATTTGTTGACTTGGGTTTGTATGCTAGCACTGATCAATAGCATGACATGCAGTATTTGTCATTGCTGCACATGGATTCTGAGGGGATGGATCAGGGAAAAAAAGTACAATTAAATGAATCCATAGAAGTGTGTTTTCTTTTTTGTATTCTAGCAGACTAGGGAAATAAATGTAAAAGAAGAGAAAATATTTTCAGTTCTTATAATTATTTAAGCTTATATCTCAATGTGAATCTCTGTTAAGAATAGAGCAGTAGTTTTTTCTTTCTTCTGCCTTTCCCACACTGTTGTGCTGTTCACTTTATTATTGCTGTCACAATCTGCTCTCTGTCCAATATGATTGCTATCCCCAAAGGTTTATTCTACATAGCAAACATCCTGTAATAGTGACCTACTCTAATAACAGGAAATTTATTTTTAAACTGCATAATGCCTGCTCCATATTAATCTGCTTCTTTTCAAAAAAAAAAAAAAGAAAAGTTTGACATGAAAATCTACTAATATTGCCCAAAGCCTGAGAATTTTCCACAAAATTTTATATCTTCTGAAGTTCAGAGTGTTTACAAATTTGAGATAGCAATGAGGTATTTTTTCTTTTCTCTTCTGGTCAATAAATGCTAAATAATAAATATCAGGAAACAATCAAAGCAGTCAAACATCAAAGGTCAATGCTCATCAGTCACAATCTTTTCAGAAGCAACTTTATTCTCCTCATTTCAACCAGTAGCTGCAGAAAGAAGTTAACCCTTAATATGCACAGACAATAGTCTGAAATAGCTTGTGACTCTCATCATGTATTCCAGAACAGATTAATTTTTATCCAACTGCATTCTTCTTCCCTTCTTCCCTGCCTAGCCTCACCTTTGTGGTACCACTTTGGGGTCAATGGCACTGTTATCCAATGCGTGATGAGACATCAGGCTTGGTTTTTCTGTCTCTAAGTGATTTTCTTGGGAAGCAAGAAAACTCATCCTGTCAGATCCTTCTTCAAAGGGCCCAGTAAGTTTGCATTCACTACATCTGCTGGAATATCTAATGAATAAGTGTAATCCTTTTGGGTTTGCTAACACAAAGAACTAATACATCTTAGACCATATTTTAATACCCTTAAGCCTGAAGGGTCACATTATCAAATCTCTGCTCTATCAAAGTATTTTCAATTGCATCTCTTTTTTTTTTTTTAAATGCCTTTAAACATGACTTGACAGTGCTTCTTCCAGATCCATTTTATATTCTGCATTGTCTGCCTCAAGCATCTCTATCTTAATGAAGTTGAGTTGTGTATCTACTACCAGGCGCTTTTCTCCCAGATAAATCATCACGTCTGCTGCTGTCAAGGCATCAAACGTAACGCACGGATGAGAACACCAGCTGATTTCCACTAGTCTGTCTCTCTTCCCCGTGTGCCCCTGCACTCTGCACTGCATGGCTAGCCCCTAGTGCTTCCCTCATCACTGCCCTGCCACTGATCACCCTTATGTTTCATGGTTTTCCTTTCTATAGGTTGGGGCCTCATGCACTCAGACCATTTTGCAGGAAAGAAAACTTTTTCTGTGTGTTAGGCTATCTGAGAATTCAAACAGAAAATAAAATCTAACAAAATTTCGATGTAGTTTTCCTTCTCAGCTTGGCCAAATCCTTCTTCAGATAAAATACTCACAAAACTGTCACTGATTCTGACAGGAAGTTTGTGCTTAATGCTTTACATGGTGCTTTCCCTTGTTAGCATTCAATTTGGACAATATTTAACAAAAAGCCTAATGAGTCAAGTCTTAATGTTAGAATTGAGACAGAGTGTGAAGCCATTAACTTTTGTATCTGTTGCCAGAATATCCTGGGAAGAAGTTCTTTGCAATCAGTTATAGTTGATAAAATGTGTATGCTGTCCACTGTCTGGTGGGCCACAGCCCTCCTGCTAAAGAGTTTTGAGTCATTAAAACAGTAACAAGAGGTATGGTTATCTGTGCTTCCCAGTCTCTAGGTGTATAGTTATTTTATTTGACTTGAGTCTAATTAAACTTATAAAAAGATGACAAATGTCCTTTCCAATTATTGGATGTATTTGCTTTTGAAATACCAGTGCATTTATGGAATCCCTGTTGGTTGGAGCTGCTTGGCTGCGCTATGATGAGCTGCAGGCTGTCCCTCCATGCTGTCATGGTGACAACTGGAAACCAGTGCACAAAATCCTCTATACTCCCATGAACATGAGGGATATTGACAGGAAAACTTGTCTTGGTATACGCTTCTGTCACCATTTTTCAACTTTTCCTTCTTTCTGGTTAGGCAGGATTAAAAGTATGCTAGGAAAAAAGGGTGGGGAAAAAAATAACTGTGTTCCCTGAATTCATATCTAATTTCTTTAGTTTGAAACATCTTCCTTTCTGCTTCTGTTTCACATCTTAACAATTGTATCAAATGCAATAAAAATTATAGATAAAAGTATATCAAAACATGTGGGGGTATTATCCACTTCAACGTATGCTTTTTCCTATCCAAAAGGAGAATATCTGTACTCATGAGAATGCTGCAAATGACAAAAAATGACAAATAATGCAAAATTTCACAGACTTCCTTAGAGCTGGGAACTGTACCAGTTCTGTCATGTAGACTACTGCAGCAATATCCTATTAATTTTCCTTAGAATTCTTTTTAATATAATCAAACTCTCTGATATTTTGTTGTAAAAATGTTGTAGTAGTTCAACACTTTTGCAATAAAAAAGAGATGGGCTAACTTCTAGAGAAAGGCCTCCTATCCTGCTGGAATTATGGTAATATTTATGTAAAAGTAAGGATTGCACCTGTTACAATCTCTAGTTTACACTCTTTTGAAACAAAACAGTATTTTCCTCCTCAGATCTAGTTCCAGCATTCAAAATCCTTACAAAGACAGCTGAATGCTGGGGTCAGATGCAGTGGGGTGGAGCTTCCCCCTTTCTGGCATGAAAGTGTTTCTGCATTTTTATACCGAGCAAGTCAAAGCTTGCAAAAAGTAATTTTTGAACTTGGATAGGAATCTGTGCTTGAAGAGAAAACAGTTGGTGTAATTATGGACAATAATGAGGAAGCAGGTTGGATACTCTTCAGTTTCCACTGACAATATGCAATGGATAAATAGAAATGAAACTTGAAAGAGAACTTTCTTTTCTTGGCATTTGCAATGTCAGAATAACTTTGACCTTTAACTGGTACATCCAGTGCCTTTGCCTAGGTGCTGTGCATGGGGTACATTTTGCTGACAAGGCTGACCTAGTATTAAAAGTAACTATGTTTATAATTTTCTCTTGGCTCCTAGTTGGGTCAAGTAAAAGATATTGAGGAGCTAGATCAAAGAGGGAACGAAAGATTTCGAAGGAAAATAGTGCATCATATGAAAAACAGTAATACAGGGGTGAAGGAAATTAAGGCAACAGCAGCCAGCTGGGATGAAAGAGGATTTTGGGTTGAAAATGAGCTCTGGAAGTTGTCTGGTCCATCATCCAAGTTAAAGCAGGGACAGAAGTTCACTTGCAAAGCAAAACTTTGAAGAAAAGGCATTTTTCTGCAGTAAGTTTCTAGCCTTCTCCTTTTTTCTGAAACACGAGGTACACAAGGTGCATATAAACCCCACCGTGATACCAGTCAATGCCCAGAATGCCACATTAAGCAGACCTCTCTATCAATTGCTTTTACTTCCAATTACTGCTTCCCAACCCAGCTCCTGCTCCCTGCAAAGGCTAACTGACTGATGCTGCTGAAGTCACATAAGTGCTGATAATACCAAGAATTTGGTCTGCACTTTATCAGCAGCCCTCAAATCTCATTACCAGGTGGATAGACATCATTATCTCTTTATCCCGTTGGGAATAACAGTGTGCAGAGAAGTTCCTTGCTGAAGGTCATACAGCAAGTCACTGTAAGAGTCTGAAAGTGGAATTAAGGTCAGTTGTATCCTCATCACAGACACTCACATGTTGATAAAGCTGCTGGCATTGCACCCATGCAGTTATCAGGACCATTAACTGAAACTCCTCTCAGTGGGGATGGGAGGGCAAGTGAATAAGAACTGTCAGATGTACCTGTCTGGAAAGATGTTCTCTGTCCTGAAAGATAAGAACTAAGCTGGTGTTTATGTGATGCTTTAAATTCAGGCTTTTCTAGTGTTTCCTCTTGATGGCACTTTTTTTTATTTTATTTTGCTGTACAGTGTGACCAGTGTGACCACACAAAGTATTTCTTCTTCCTCAGAAAAAAAAACAAGAATAGAAGACACTTAAAACTGAAAGTGTTGCTAAAGTCAGTACATAAACCTGAACTCAAATGTGCATTTGAGGTGTAACAGCTATGGAAGACTCCTGAAGATAACAAGAGTGGCTACGGAAGCTTACCTCTGCTATAATAAAATGTGTTGCCTGCTGGGAGAATGTTTGTCTGGAGCGAAAAATCAATGGATCATGGCTGTTCCTCACTGTTATTTATTTTAGAACCGATCCAATTTGAACAGTGGTGCATTTGATCTAGCAAAATCCAGTAAATTTTTGCTATTATTTCCATTGGTGAGCTTTGTTTAATTTCTTTGTCATCCCTTTGTAAGTGCAGGAAGATCTTTCTGTTTATCTATGCAAATATTTCGTTCATTGCCTCTTTATTTTCTTTGTTTCTTTCCCAGGAGGTATCTTTATTCATTACATATCTAAGTCCTTTTCTTTAAGCTCTCTAGCTATGAAATACAAGATATAATCCCTCAATTTATTCCAGTCTAGGAAAAAAAAATCAACAGAAGAAAGGCTCAGGATATGTCATAAGATTTATTTCCACTTCAGCATTTTAGACAACAGATGATCCATTTACAAAGCAGTGATCTGCGTCCAGAACTGGTCTTCCTGACAAATGGACGTACAAGGGAAATACACACTCTGAGCATGATTTCTGATTACCTGTGACAGGTACCTGAGGGTGTCTGTCTCTTTACAACTTGAGAATCTTTGTATATTTTTTAATGGAAAAAAAAATTCCCGCTGAATTGAATTGAACTGATAAACTTCAGGGATGAAATGAGGTCCTGATTGTTGCCAAGAAAAATGGTATGATGTTTGGTTATGTTATTAATCTTGAGAAAATGCTTTAGGGTAAAAAATTATTGTTTCAAGTATATGTGAATACTTTTGAAAAAGTAGAACAGCTGAGAGCAGTAGAATAGAGGCAACTTTAAAAAGAATTGACAACTTTTTTTTTTTTTTTAATTCAAGCTGCTTAAAATTAATTTAAATGCCTGTTCCTGATGTAGTGTCTAAGATAAGATACAGATATTCACAGTTGCCAAGAAGGTGAAGGTGCAGCAAAAACACCACTGGGGGAATTAATTTCAACCTATTATTCTTCAGCATGTATATTGTTCACAGTATAATTCTATTACCAGACACTATACTGAAATGGAGTAGGCAGAGCCAGTTGGAGCATGGGGATCTTGAATAGATGCTCACAATAGCACATTCATTTTCAGCAACCATACATTATGCAAATCTATAGACTGTGATTTGTAATTGACCTTAAAACTTACCAGCTACATGCCACAGTTCCTGTGAGCACCCCTCTCAGTTTTCCTGCCAGTTTTACAATAAAGCATCTCATCACAAAAGTTTCACAAATAATTTAGTTGCCAGTACTTTGAGAATTTTCTTCCTTTCTATTTCAGAATTAGCCATATTCCAGGCTAATAATTACAATGAGCTTATCAGTGATATTCTTTATCTAAGGGTAGAGCAATGCCTCAATAACTAGAAACAGCTCCTTTTTATGGTTTATAGAAATAGAGCTATTTGAGGGGGCAAATGAGATTTCTTTGATTTCTGCTGTTTGTGCTGTTTGATGATAGTGGGGCAGAAATAAACATTAACTGTTTCACCAGCTCATCAGGATCTGGTGAGGTGCAAAAAGGGACAAGGATAGAGAAACTGGTTGCCTTAGGCTGTGGGGTGTTAGCAGAGTCAGTGCCTGAGACAGCCAGCACTGGATGTGAATGTCTGGGCAGTGGTAGCAGGCTGACTGCTCTAACTTACCCAGGGCAGTTGTTCATGTCCATGGCTGTAACACAATCCCCTGCAGAAACCCAACAACCTGGATCTGAAGGAAAGGGCTAAAGGAAAGGGTTGCACCTTTACCTCTGGCCTTCTGCATGTGGGACTGGAATAGAAGTGACATCACGATGGATTTCCTTCCTATCCTGTCCCTAAAATAATTCCATTTCAACACAACAATACTACTGGGAGTAGCAGAGGAGATGAAAATGACACCAAGCCATGCAGCCAAGACACTCCCAGACCACAGTGAGAGGTGGAAAGGTTTCAGCCTGATCATACAGCTACTGAGCACTGCTGACCTTCTCTGCCTCTTTTCCTTATCACTGGGTACAAACACGTATTGAGGAAACCTGGGACAATAGATTGAAGGTACCTTTTATCCACAGAAATTTACAGAATGTGGGCATTTCCTTTTACATTTACAGAATGTGGGTATTTCCCTGGTTTTTGAGGATCTAAAAATCCGGAAATGCTTCTGTTGATTTTATTTAAGGGACTGTTTTTTGAAGTCTTTCTTTCACATTTTGAATTTTTTTAATCTGAGAAATTCTGCTGAACAGAGAACTTTAAAATGGCCAAGATAAATACTGTTCCACTAAGCAAAATTATTCTGTGGAACTATGAAACCTACTCAGCTTACCAGGAGGTTCAGAAAGGGATAATAGAACTGGAAATTTAAATTAACTAAGGCAACTATAACTGAGATCTAGCCAACATTTTTGGAAAATCAGAAATGAAGAAAATACGTCCAGATATCCAAATATTCTTGCCCCAACTATTTAATTTGCTAAGCACACTTTCATTGTGTTTCTATTGTATAGTGCATTGTATTTTACAGGGGCTTGGAATATTGTCTCCTGGTAGAAAGGAAGTTGTTAAACAATTGTCCTTTTACATCTGTCAGCTCAAGGCTATTCATATTTATTCCAGTGGAAGCTGAACCCTTCAACTATTTCCTCACATTCATCTGTCTTATCCCTCCCACGACAGTCAGTCCCCAAAAAAAAGTCTGAAACTTTTGTGAATGACAGGTTACTATGTGCAACTTTGAACTCCCCACATCGTACCCAATATAAATAAATAGATTAGATGTTCTCTGATTATAAGAAGCCTTGTCAGAAAAATTCTGTTGCACATTTCTGTCATGCAAGGTAATATTAGGTACCAAAATGATGACATGTTACACATTTTGAATAGGCCTAGCTTATGCCTAATGTAGGACCCACTTGAACATTGTAGTTTTGAAAGTTTGGTTCAGGCTGATAATAAATGACCTCATATTCCACTAATAAGAGATTGTGGGAGAGGGGGAGAGAACAGAGGAGACAAAACCTAATGAAGAGTGAAAATACAGAGACTGAAAAATGAAGGGAAGAACGTTCATCCATCCTTATTACTTACACAAAAGTTAAAACAGGATAAGAATAACTGTTGAAATGTAGACCAAAAAAGCAGTTTCTGGCATCTCTCAGCTCTGCAGAAACATTCCTGATAATTTGTACTTCACACAGGAAATCATAGCCACATATGTCATTTTGAGAAATTCAGACTTCTGAGATTTGAAAAGTTCCTCTATTTTTTCGAGCACAATACAGCTACAGTGCTTTAAATTATAAGGGAGTAAATCAAGAATAAAAGACTTGACTTCAGTGAAATTTTACTGGATTTATGTTCTTGTAATTGAAAGTCTTGTTGCTGAAGAACCATGAGATGTTACATATACTAGTTCCAAAATGCAAGAGGGCTGATGGGTTATCTCTACAACACGAATAATGAGACTATTCCTTGCATTTTTCAGGGAAGAAGTAATTTGTAGGAGTTTTTCTTTCATTTATTTTGAGTAACAATGAACAAACACTCTGAAAATGTCAGGAAGGAGAAACAGCAGCAGGGATCTGGCAAAAACAACACATTAAGTTGCTCTATTAATAAACTGATCAAGGCCAGAGCTTCGGCACAGGCACTGGCTGGAGGCAGCCCTGCCCCTTCCCCTGCTCTTCCAGGCACAGTGTGGGTGGGGGCCAGGTCCTGGCACACAGCTGGGTGAAGGTCACTCTTCTTCACAGGCGTTCAGCTCTGAGGGTTTAGGTAGTTCCTGCCTCCTGGCACAAAGCTGGGAGAGCCAGCCCCAGCTTGTTTTATATAGAAGTAGTTGGTGAAGTTGCTCAAGGTCATGGGAGGGAAATGAAATGCAGCCACTTTGGGAAGGGAGCAGTGGTTGGCAAGAACTCTTCCTCCATATAAGTAAGCGCCTGGAAAACATCTGATGAGAAGTGAAGAAGGTTAGGTTAGGCCAGGTCTCACTTTCATTAATTGTTGGTTTGGGTTTTTTTTCCTCCACCTTTTTTAGGTGTGAGCACAGTAAGCTAAGAGAAAACCCATTATAGGTGCAGTTTCCTTGAGGGTGGTTTGGAAGGCTGAAACAGACATTGTGTACCTCAGGGCAGAGCAACAGCACCTCAGAATCCCAGTATATCCAAAAAGGAGGACAGCAGCTGAGAGATTTCTGTACTGATCAAGAGTAGGTAAAATGTAACTTCATGGAACCCACACTTCCCACAGACCTTTTGCACACTCAGACCTGAGGAGTGGGTGTATCTGTCTCACACACTGGCATAATGCTAACACCTGTAAGGTCCTGAGAGAAAAACACAAAGGGAATCCCTTCCCCACAGTCTGCCCATACTGATCCTGCCCTGCTCCTTCCCCATCCCCAATTCTAAATCCACCGACTGCATCATCCCCTCTCACTGTCCCTCCCTCCCCTTCTGTATCCATGGGGCTTCTTCAGTTTGTGAACTCTCTGGGGCAGTGACTGCTCATTTGAGTACAGCCCTAATGGACACTGCTCTTGGCTGGCCCCAAGGCACGATCACAATAAATATGAATAGCAACAATAGTGACAAACATCAACATTAGTAATTACAATAATTATTATTGTTATTATTATCCAGTCACCAGAATGACTTGGTTATTATTTGCATAATTTGTATAAATAATTTGCATAAGCAGAATAAAAGACTGCTCCCATATCCAGAGATCTCAACCATAACGTTTTGTTCCCTGTATGTGCCAAGGATTCCCACTGATGTCAGTGGGAGATTTTTTCCTTGCTTATTCTCAAAACCAATTGCTCTGATGACAGAAATCAGTGGGAGTCCCAATAACATGTGGCTTCATCCAGTGGGGTGCTGAAGGTGCTTTGCTACCCCTGTCCCCAATTAAGCTCTTTAGAGATGAAGGTACTCAGCACTCTTCAGAACCTTCTTATGATGAACAGGATTGAGCCCTTCAAGACAGCTGTCTTTGGGCTCTGACTATGCAAAGTGAGCAGAGATTTTTTCCTTCTTCATTATAATTGTCTATTTACAAAACAGATTCCAGCAGCTCAAGAGCATTTATGGCCTAATGGAGAAAGCCACAGTAGGTGGCTTTTTGGCTCTCAAAAAGGAAAAGCCTCATCAGTGGCAGAGGGAGGAAAGTACACAATGCAGGCAGGGCAAGGAGCGCTGGGGGAGCACAGGCGACTTACAGAGGTGTTTGCAGAGTGCTCTTCCAAAGAGCCTGGCACTGCCTCTAAGCTGCCAGTCTTAGGGAGAAAAACACTGTATTTCAATGTAGAGCACAGAATAATGTGAGAGGCACCAAATGTCTGTGACAGTATGTGTTGTCATTTCAAGGGTGCAGTTTCTGGGGCTTCTTACACAATTTTTTAGTTTACAAGCTCTTTCAGGATGTGCCTAGGTCTCCCAGTGAGGGATGTAATCTCTGGCACATGACATTAGGACACTTTGCTCCAGAAGCAGTATGAAAATTACATTAGAAGAATGCTGAGGAAAGAGCTGCAACATGAAAAGCTGACATAATATGGGATGGCAGGGCGGAAACTTCAGGTTGCTACAGAAAAGCACTTCTAGGCTTAGGATTTGTGGCTTAATGCTGAGCTAAATCTCATATGTTGAGACAGTTTGATTTTTCTTGTAGACAAAAAAAGAGTCAGGCTGAGAGGTTAAAGACTACAGTGCAAACCCTCCAATGCCCAGAGAACTGAGGGCTCTCCCTGGGCTGGGAGTGGGGCTCCCAGCAGGCGGGATGGACGCGCTGTGTAAAGCCTGCTCATCTGTCCAGTACCAGCCGGGTTAGGTTAGACTGCAGGCTAAGGCATGTTGTCACTGCTTGCTTTCTTGCTGGGTAGTCAGTGCTCCTCTTTGCTTCTGGAACTGCTCTGGTTCTGTGGCCAGAGTAGAGAGCAACAGGACAGGCTGCAATTGCTGCTATCCAAATACATCATTAAATACAGGCATGCCAGATCTTACAGGCATCTGGCCTTCCTGCACTTGTTTGGCTTCGTGATGAGCAAGTTAGAGCTTGCTTCTCCTCCACAAAAATGCATCTGCACAGAGGGGAGAATTTCATCTGCTCAAATCTGGAAACTGGCAGAAAAGATTATTTGTTGTGTGATGCTAATTTGTTTCTTGCCTCTGTAAAACCGATTCCCTCCTTGATTATGAGGACACTCCACAGCCTCTCAGGAAAGTTAGTTCTTATTAATGACCTGTGACTATGAAGAAAAATATAGTGACCTCTCTGACCACATGCCCAGACCTACTCACAGTGCCTGCATTCTGTACTTATTTTATGGCCACAATAAGGATGATTTTGGGCTGCATTTTGTGCTGACAAACCTTTTAACCCAGCTATTCAGCCACCTCAAAAACCTCCTTTCTTCTTCATAAACCACAGCCCTACACGCTGTCAGCTGCAGAATTAGGTGGGTTTTAACAAATGCCATATTACTATCCCTTGGGGAAGGTCTGATTTTGTACCTTGAACCATTTGTCTCACTCAAGATTTTAGTTTCGAATATTGACAAATGATCTAGAAGGCAAGATGTTTCTGAATCATTATTTGCCACCTTTAGAAAACCCTATATGCCTAGGAGAAGATTTTCATCTCTAAAGTTCAAAATACTAATCCAGCTTTAGTGGAAGATAAATGTAAGTACCCTGTACACAAACTACAGGAAAACAAGAAATCCCTACAGACTGTTCCCCATTTCACATTTTATGTATGTTCTCATACACACAGACATTATTCCCAAGGCCCTATCTTTTTCTTTTCTTGTAACTGAAAAAAGAGCTTAGTGCCTCTAAGTCAGAAAAGAATCTGTTTTCCAAGTTTTTCTTGAACTAAATCTCCTTTTTTTTCAGCTGATCTCCTGGTAATTGCTCCATCTTACAGAGTTAATTTTCTCTTCACTGTATTGCTATCGTCAGATTGCCAAAACTGATGCCAAAACTGACTCATAATAGATGCTAACTCAACATTGTTTTTGCATTATACATTATAGAGGTCAGGATGTGATTACATTATTAGATTTTATACATGAAAGAAGTATCTGTATTTGAGGAATCAGTTGAGAGGAGAGGGGGAAGGCAGCCTTTGTGTCCTATACTCAAAGACTAATCCTCAAGGCTTGATTTTGTGTATAACCTTGGGTTTTTGCACCTGCATGAAACTAAAGGCATTTACATGTGTAGCTATTATACCTGATTGCTGGTTAATTATGCATGTGAGAATGAAGGTGGGGGAGGGAGGAAAATAGATCTAAAAATATTTTTTTTCTTGGCATTTTAGATAAACCGAGATATTTCCTATATAAACCCCTTTACAATAAAAGACAATTTGGCAGGGAAGTGAGAGGTATGGCTTATGAATACCAACGCAAATACCATTTTCTAGCCACGGCTAGAACATAAGTGAAAGCGTGTTAAATACTCTCCCAGCCAAATTTAAAAGACAATTAATCTTGATTTTTTTTCTTCAAACAGTCATTAAGGGCTGGAGAAGAAAATTCATATATTTCAATACCAAAGGTATAGCAGGTTATTTTGCTCATGTCTTTGTCAAGCAACATTATTTGCTTTAGGACTGTGCTGTTCTAAAACTCCTTGTCCTCACTTGAAGCAACACTGTGTGGAGTATGGATGATTTGTCATCCTCATCACTGCAAATCACAGCTGCATCAAAGGCACTTGATAGAGGGAGAGGAAAAGATAGAAAATATTGTATTAGGGCTCCTGTATTTTTATTACTCTAGAGAGGATAAGAAAAGAGAATAAATAAGAAAGATACATTGTATTTGTTCAGCAATGGAGTATGCATCCATGAGAGCTAACCAAATGTTCACAAATATGCTCATTTTGTCTGGCATTATGTAGAAGACATTTCAGGGTGCCAGGTTACTAAGTCCTCAAATCCATTTACTGTGACCTGGAACAGTTGTTGATTTCCATTTCAATAGTTATTAAGGTTTTTTCGTAACCATCAACGAAGCTTGAAATAAATACATTTTATTAGAGTTGGCAAGTCTGAGAACAGATGTGAGATCTCCCATAATCTAAAGGCAGGGAACCCATGGGACAGCAGTGTTCAGGATGAGGGCTGTTTCCTTCCAGAAAGCATTGGCTGTGGAAATTCTCAAAGTGTGTGAGGTCTGCACACATTTCAGTTCTGTAAAAGGAGAACTGAAAGGTATTTTACCCAGTTCTGGTGCTTGTCATTTTATTCTGTTAATGCATAGGAAGATATAATGTCATGATATATTTGTTTGCACTTGTTTTTGGTGCCTTGTTCAGATTGCACAGACATTTTACAGTATTAGACCCCAAAACCCAGACCCATAAATCACAAAGAACATCTGCTATTCCCTTGTGGGAAGGATCTTAAAAGAGTGTCTACTGAGCATCTCTGTTGCATGTCATTTATTACAAGTGGGCCCTCAGCCTGGAACAAAAGAGACCTCCTACATCCTCTTCCCCAGGCAGCAATTAACTGACCTCATCTTCCCACCCCCTTCATCAGCCCCCACAACCAATTATCCCAATCAGCTTTTCTGAAGAAGACAACTGGGTGAACAGGTGGACCATTATTCTAAGTAGTTTTGGGCACTTGAAAAAAAAAAGTTTAATGCAACAGGGTACTTGTACAATAGAGGCTGATATTGTAGAGAAACTGAGTTGTGTGAGAGTATTGCAAAGATCATTATAATATTTTTCATTATCTTTTTTTCTTGAATACAAGTGTGTATACTTGTACCTGTGTGTGTAATAAAATTTTGTAGGTCTTTTGAGGTCTTTCCAATTTACTGGAGAGAGCTTATACAAGTAGTAGCAATTCTATGTATCATTTGCTGGCCTCTGAAAAATAATCTCTTGATAGGACAGTATAGCTTCTGACTATTGTCAGAAAAAAATATGTGCATAGAGGCTGACTTCAGCCCACAGGGTCAAACAGTAATACGGTAGAGGGTAGCAAAATATGGTTAAGTGCAGCAGAAGTGGTTTTGGTCCCTGGACAGTCATGGGCCATGGTGCTGAGTATGCAAACCCTGTCATGCAGGTGGGAGAAGCAGTTAAGATCCTCCCTGGAAGAAGACAGCTGAAACAATAGATGCTACTGTCCAAATCACTGTCCTTGGGGCAGGCCTTGACTACAGGAGAAGAAGGGGAGATATCCTGAATGGGAAATAAACATTGCTTCAATTATATGAGTACAGAAGGAGAAGATGAACAGAAAGTGGCCTAACAAAAACAGAAAGATACTGACCCTGTGGTCTTGAGAGAAAGAAAAAAGAGAAACAAGGTCCTTTGGACACATAATTGGCAGTACCCAGATTTGAACTATTGGGCAAGAGAGTATTTATATTCTTCTTAGGAAGAATGAAAGCAGAAAAGTAGAATATACTAAAGTGAAAAACAGTGATTTGTTTCATCGGTGCTACCAAAAGAAAAATACTCCCGAGGTCTAAAGTACTAAGAATAATATATGACAGATGCAAGAATGAAAGTGTTGAAGAATATTGTCCAGATAGTAAATATAGAAAGTGCTCTCCTATAGTTTTTGAGTTTCTTTCTTTTCTGTGGAGTTGTCAGCATATAATCAGTTTAAGCTATATGAAACTCTGCTGTATCAAAGTGTGTATGAGCATATGGCTGTAAGAGTTCATGAGCATGTGATAAACAGAAAACTGGTACCACACTGACTATAGCGTGCACATACACACGTTTGATTAATTTTGTAGATTGTGCCTCAGATCTCTGAGAACTAATGCAAAAATAATAAGTGTCCAGCTTTGTAGCATTTTCCAGACAGTCAATCTTTTAGCAAAGTAACAAGTTTACTGACTGCATCCTTCTTGGCTTGCTTAAATTGCTTCAATATTCAAAATGCCCTTTCTCAGCTTCCACTGTGAAATATGGGAAATCAGGAAAGTAGCTGTTTCTAATCTAATTGTTTCAAAGTCCATTCTGAAATCTGTACCCTGCCAAATCAATGGCAGAACTCCAACAGACTCAAGTGAAGCCCAGATTTTATAGATGATCTGGAATAAAGGAGTGATTTTTCAGGCTTTCACAAGATGGATTTTAATATGCAGCTTATTTATGTATTGCTACAAAAAAAAGTTTAAAATCTTGGCATTCTTTTATTGGTAGCATTTTGCCAATGCCTAGTGAAAGGCAATGAAAATGATCAAGGGATGGAGCATCTCACTTACAAGGCTAGACTGAGAGCTGGGTCTGTTCAGCCTCAAGAAGAGACGACTGAGAGGGGACCTTCTCACTGTCTATCAGTATGTGGAGGGAGGGTGTCACAGGATGGGGCCAGGCTCTTTTTGGTAGTGCCAAGCAAGAGGACAGGAGGCAAAGTGATATGAGACCCTTGAATATGAGGAAGAACTCCTTCCCTGTGTGAGTGACCAAGAAGTTGTGGAGTCTCCCTCACTGGATTTGTTCAAGAACCATCTGGACACCATCCTGTTCCCTGGGATGGCCTTGCTTGACCAGGGAGGTTGGACCAGAAGACCACTTTGTGGTCCCTTCCAACCCCACCTTTTCTGTGTGATTCTGTGATTATACTTAGTATTCTGCCAGTTTACTAGAGATGAGCTCCAAAAGTGCATAAAAACATCAGGCCTTATGTTAACAGAGCTTGAAAAACATACTCTGGCTAAAGAAGATGTAGGTGGTTTTGTAACTAAAGTCTCAGTCTAGTGGAACATTTTTGCTATGAATGAAGACTACTGTCAGGATTTATTTGAACAAAAAATCTAATGGAATTAGATCCCCAAAACTAGAAGTTTTGAGTTGATTCATTGAAGCTTGCTTAAATATTTTCTACTGAATTTGCCATGTTGCATTATTATTAATCATGCTATCAGCAATATCAAGTGACCTCCTTTTTGCAAAAAACACCAAGCTCTTGTCTCTAAAGTACTCAATTACATAGCAGATAAGTATTATTGTCCCATTTTATAGACATGGAAACAAAGAGGGAAAAGCATCATTTTCAAGGCTAGGAGCTCATGTGTTCTGTGCCTTAGTAGAGCTTACTATGCAGTAGGACACAGAGCTTCCATCTGGCTGCTGGTGATTAGGGGTTTTTATAGCAAGCTTTTGGAATTCTTAATTTTTCCTAAGGTAAAGGATTGGTGCTTGGCTGTAATGTCTATAAAATGCTAAAGCTGTTAAAACACAGTTTTTGTTGTATGTCATCCAATTTGCAGTTGGAAAACGGTAAAATTTGCTTAAATTGAAAACATATGCTGTACTGGAAAGTAGGTAATGGAATTGCCACCTTTGCATATTTGAGTTCCATGCCTTTTCTGCAATTTACACAACAATAAACTGAACTAACAAAGCTATTTTAGCCATTATAGATCATTTTATTTGGTGATATAAGAATCTTCATGCTAGAGCTGGACAGGAAATACTTTTCATGTCTTGTAAAAGGTTTCTTGATTTCAAAGCTGTTCCAGTTCAGGGTCAAGTGAACCTAGAGGCTACTAAAATGTGGTATGAAAGAAGCTCTTCACCCATCCCAACTTGGCATAAGCAAAGGGCCAGGTTCTCCTTTGGATTATGAGATACTTGCCTTAGAGAACATGCTGCTTTCTGGTATTTTCACCAGAAACTCCACACTTTATAATGGTTATAAGCATTTTAAGAAAAAAAAAAGTTTTAAATTAACTTTTTTTCATTGATTAAAAAAAATGTATTTCAAAAATTCTGTCAAGCACCCTTTTATATTGTCAGCAAACATGCTGTGGCAGAGATATGTCTCCCAAGAGATTTTGGGCTGAGAGATTTTCTTACTCTCTCCACTCACAAATGGGTATGTTTTCTGATATTTATTTTATGAATCACAACCAGCAACCCTTAAAGTGTGGATTCAGAATGTGCTGTGAGAAAAGCTTGTGACAGAATTGTAACACAATTTCTCCATTGCTATCCTTCCCCTTTCTTCTTTCTCTGCTACTGTGTCACTGTATTTGTTAAGTGTCTAAAGGAAAGGTTTTGCATTTATCTTCAAACCAATATGTCTTAGGCATTTTATTTTGTTCTGATGTGTTAAATTTTTCTTTTAAACCTTCACTCTTACCCTCCAGAATTTCTTTCTGTTTTACTTGACTGTTTTCTTCCTGTCATCTTTTCCTTTTTTCTTTCTATTTGTGACTGTCATTGCCTATGGGATGGGAAATGGCTGCAAGCCAAAAGCCAGAGAGCAATCATAAAAAGCTATCAAAGGATGAGTAAAAGATGAGAGTAAATATGATAGTGTTGTCCTCTGAAAGCATAATTACAGCACCTACCTGCCTCGCCTGGCTCTAGACAAGGATATCTTTGAGACTGTTGGAAGGACAAAATTGTATACTCTGTTCAGACAGATACATGACTAATTCTGAATGACCAGTCGTTAAATTACATCTGAGAAACACCAGGCACATGGAGGAAAATACTCTGAACTTTGAACCCATAAGAAGCTCTCCAGATGAAGGGGGACAGGAACTGGTGAGAAGACCTGACAACTGTAAAGGCTTGGATTAGATAACAGAAAATTTAATTTTTTCCCTAAATAATTCTTCACCTATAATGCTAGAAACTTTGCACTGTTGAAAAAATATGATGACAGAAAACATTTCAAGTACACTAATAACCACTTTCTCTCATTGCCCAAGAGTTTAAACAAGCTTCTCTTAAAATGAACCCATTTGCTGAACAAAAATTGCTTATTTTTTGTTGCATTGTTCTCATCTTATTGTTACCATAGTTGTTGCTATTATAATTAGTCCCATTGCTTCTGCCCTTGTGCCCCAGACATGATAAAAATCTGATGCTCTTTAAGAATTCCTGTTGTAAGAAACTCGTGCAAATCAACCTCAGAAGGGTCCCCTTTCTCTTTCCATTGAGCTTTACTCCCATATATATTTCAGATCCATACCTCAAGGACACCCCTGACCTTTTATAGCCAAATGTTTCAGCCTTGACAACTAAGCTAGGTTAGTATTGATAGATCACAATGGAAAATACTGGTGTATCATGCACCTCTGTATCATGTATTTTCATGTAGAATTTTATTACTGTTTATGTCATGCCATCTTCTTTGTTATAGATTTATAGCATTGCCTAAACCACTGGATTTCTAATCTGTGATTAAGAAGTCTGGATAAGAACACCACCAGAAAAAAAATTTTACAACATGTTTGAGGTTCAAATGCCAGATATATTCCTTTAAAATCTACCAACCAGTATATTAAAACTTGTTTGGGCAACTACTGGAATGCAAAATGTATAGTTGATTCACTGTATTAGAAAAAAAATCTGTATCTGCCTTTTCTATATATAACTGATTACATTTTTCTTTCCCATGGTGAGGCAGAAGTAAATGAATAAGAGTATTATCCTCTGACTGTGTCTATGGAATAAACCAGTGTCTTAACACACTCGTGCTTGCCTTAAGAGCCCAGTGTAGGGATCTAGTAGTGTTATGAGCTTAATATAGTTAGTCTTTTCAAAAAATCACGTCAGAACTGTATTCGCCATGTCGAGGAAGATTTTGACATGACCTCATGCTGGAAGCAGCTGCTTGATTAGAGTGACTTCTGGAAGAAGTTTGTCTGTGTTCTGCTTCAATACATTCCTTCTTTTTTCATCATTATGCTAGAGGTGTGCTTCGACTGCAAAGACCAGATCTGTGTTCAAACTTCTTCAAAGTTGGGGAGTGTTTGATGTCTAAGGGCAAATGAAGGTTCTGCACAAAATAAGTTTGCAGGCAAAGGCACGTAGCAATTACTTTGAGATGCGGGATGAGAGTTCCTTGAAAAACGTTGATGTTCTTGTTCTTTACTTTGTTTATGACTCTAGGGATGAGTTTCAAGTGGCAAAAGAGTGGAAACAGGCCAGGATATGTCTCTGTTGGACACTTGCTGTCCCAGATGTTCTTTCAAAGCTCTTTGTTTATATATGTCTGTCTGATTTTCTGCCACAGCAAAAAAAAATGTATTCCCAGAGAAAGCAAATATCCTCATAGTCTCTGGAGGCAAAATCAATGCAGTGCATCAGACTGTGGCTTTGAAGTCCCAGCACAGGCTGGAGAATGATCTTGAAGAAGAATTGATACATGGGCTGGATAAGAGGTCAAATATCCTTGAATCCTGCTGTCTGCAGCTCCTGCTGCTGACACTGAAGGAGAGTGGCAGGTTCCTAGCAGGATGTGGTGGCACTGACTGCAAAGAACCTGAGGAGACTGTGCAGAGCTCCTGGCACCTGGAAGAAGCCTTGGTGAAATATATACTATACTATATAGTATAATATAGAAATATATACTATACTATACTGTCTTTTATATATATACTTATATACAGTATTATACTGAGATAATTCTCACTGTGATTCAGCTTTATGTATCTGGCCATTAACATCCCTGCTATACACAAATTTAGCTTATTTTACTCAGCTTCATATTAGCAATTTAAGGAACCTGGGCAGCTCAGCTTCTTTTTCTTTCCTGAGTCCCTCTTTCTCTCCATGATCCCCATGTCTCTTGTACTGGGGAGCCCAGGACTGGACACAGTACTCCAGCTATGACCTCACCTGTTTTGAGAAAAGAGAAAGGAGCACCTACCCAACCTGCTGGCTGTACTTTGCCCAGTGCAGCCCAGGACAACATTGGCCTTCTTTGCTGCAGGAGCACATGGCTGGCTCATGCTGTCTTGTTGGGGGGTGTGCCCATTTCCCCACTGACTTCTCACTGGCCACCAGCTAGAGCACATCACCAGATATTGCTGCCCAATTGCTCAGGAGAGGCTTTGCTTCCCAGAAAGTTGCCCAGGTGTTTCTACAGAGCATGCCCAGCTCTGCCACACTGACAGGCATGGCAGAAAGTGCAGCCTTTGCCAGAATTGGAGCTCAAGGCTGAGTCTGTGCTTCCTGATGGAACAGTTTGGATCTCCTGGATTGTGAACAAAGGCAGAGAGCTCCGCTGTGCATTGACTGCTCAGCTGCTCCCAGGTATGGCAGAGAAGAACAGCTTCACCTGTTTGTGGCAGCAAGTCTTGAGAAGATCCTCATTTTCTGCCCAAGCTAGCTCACAGGTTTCGTGTATGAATTGCACGTTAGTCATGCTCCTCCAGTGTGGGTACCTGAGAATTGGATTAGCTGCTGTCCCCATCAAAAGCACGGAGCACTAAAATAGTTCCACATGGCAAAACATAGCCCCAAGTGACAAAGCATGCATTATTTTCCTCTCCCAGAGTGTCTGGAACAAGCCATACTGAATGATGTGTCACATATTAAGAACAACTTTATTTTTATCCTGATGGAATTCCAAGAAGCTAACTCCAGTGCCCTCACACTGACTGAAAATGCATGATGTGTCCTAATAGCTACAGGCAGGACAAGGCAAGTATGTAAAAGGGACATTTAATTAGTTGTTCCATAAGGAACTGAAGTGTTGTTACATAAATGGTGTGTTTCTGACAGACTTGAAGGTATTTAATGATTTATAACACTAGAAGAATTTTGATATATTCCGCCTTGAAAGGCTGTGAAGTTTATGAGACAGATCATTTTAAGTTTCTTTAGCGAGGTTTACTGGAATTTAAACTAAATTCAAGAGAAAACCATGTTGCATGTCATCTTAGCCTTTAAGCAAATTCCTACAGTTGGAGTAGGACAATATCTCCAAGTTCAAATTGTTTTGGTTGCAACATTCAGTCCTGCAAAAAAAGTGGAAACCAACATTTTAATCAGATGGTACAGTTGTTCTGATTAATGTTTTAGAATAATTGCTATTGATTACCATGTGCAGTGCAACACCCACACAAGCTTACTCAGTGGCAGGGCCCCATTATTCTCAGCATGCTGCAGTTGGATCTTGTTCTGTCTGCGTGAGTCAGACAAAATGTGTTTGTGTTTGAGCAATTTGCACAGTGTATTAAGGTGAGTGTGAAGATACTTTGTTCTTCTGACCAACAACATTTGGCACCATTTACTGAACTATTTACTGTTGTGTCTTTTCGATTTCCAGCTACATGTGGGTACTACAAGCCTTTCTCGAAATACAGGATTTCTACTTGTGCCCAGCAGCCTCCTCAGAGTGCCTATCAGATCCTCAAAACATGTTACTGGGGAGAGATTTCTCCCAGATGCACCAGAAGTATCTGATACTCCTGGGGTGGTGAAAGGAGCTGAGAGGGAACCAGGAGAAACAGAGTTTGAAAATTAAAATCAACCCAGTGGCCAAAACTTTTTTTACAAATTTCATAAATAATTTAATCTGGTAGGCTTCTCCAGTCAGATGGGTAAAATATTATACCACACAATTTTCTTGTCTTCTGGAAAGCAGTGAACAGAAACAGTTACTGATCTAAAACCAAAATCTAGCTAAGCAAATTTTATAAAGAACTGAACATCTTAGGTATTGTGACACAAAACAAAGTAATTATACCAAAACATTTTAGATATTTAAATGTCAGAAGTAGGAGGTGCTAAACACAGTTAACAATATAATAATATTTTCTGAAGGAAAAAAAAAAAACTAAAAGGTGAAAGAAAAATTTTTATTTAGCATAATAATAAGGCTTAGCTTTTAGCAGCTGTTTTACATCTTCAAACCATTGCTAAATTATCAACTAATTGATACCAGATCCTGCACATGCTAGCTCAGAGCAGATTCATGGGGAGGAAGCCAGCAGAGTGCTATTGTTGGCTGGGTAGGTAGACAAATGTTGCAATGTGAGTGGTAGGAAGCAGTGATGTTACCATGTACAGCACAGTGCCAGGCCCTCTGAGCACTGGTTCTAGGGGTAGTAACCTTGCCTTCCAAAGGACATAATCGCTCTTATGGGGTTGCCTTACATGGAAACCAAAATTATATCAAGCTTGAATAATTAAATTATGCAGCAAGTCAGAGAAGGACGGATTTATTCTCAGTAGAACACAAGAGACTTCTTGCTTTGGTGACCTAATTGCTGCAGCTTTAAAAAAAAAAAAAAAAAAGAAATTATTATGATAGCTGATTAAAAGGAGCCAGGGAGGTTATTCACATTTGCCAAGAGCACACAGCAAATCAAGCTTTATGACTTGAAATGAACTTGGTGCTTTGTCCAGACTAAATTAAGAAAGGCGGTCACTGGAGTGAGGAGTTCAGAAGAGCACTTGAGAATGCAGCTATGAGAAATGAACAACAGAACTGAAATGAGAAAGGTATAAGAGAGACAGAAGCCATTTTCTTTTCCTACCATTTATTTTCTTCAGAGGCTAGTGAGCAAAGGGAGGGGAAACTTATTCAGGAGCAAGAAACCATAACAACCCATCCTATAAAACTGCATTAAAAATGTAGTCATGGAAGTGAGTGGGCAGAGATGGGAAATCTTTGGCACACATCTAAGCAGTACTCGTGGGACTGCTACTGCACCTGGACACTGTCAGGGGAGCTCATTTTGTTGTCTGCATGAGGGATAAATGCCACAAAAACTAAAACAAAATCAGAAGATTCTCACA
Source organism: Chloebia gouldiae (assembly GCA_003676055.1). Taxonomy (NCBI): domain Eukaryota; kingdom Metazoa; phylum Chordata; class Aves; order Passeriformes; family Passeridae; genus Chloebia; species Chloebia gouldiae. The sequence goes on from QUSF01000003.1 coordinate 12,181,275, forward strand.
TTACAGAGATTTCTCTATAACATACCTAAGGTTTTGGAAATATGTCTTAAGTTCTGTGTTTATGAAGGAGTAAAAAAATATTATTGATGTAGTCCACAAAGATTCTATCCAACATTGCAGACTGCTGTGTTCTGGCAGCCTCAGCCTTCATTGCACTGCACAGGCAGGATACCCTTGCCTGAAATAAGAGGGATTTAGGTATGGAAGTGTTGAATTCCTTTGTCTGAGGTCCACATCTGCACAAGGCACTCCCATTTCCTCAGCTGTCAAGAGAAAAAATTCCTCTGATCTCTCTTTTGTGAAAGATCTCCAGGAGATGAAATGTTATCTAGATGTACTTTCTCCCCATTTGCTGCCAGTGAGTTTAAGGTGGCTGAAAAACAGACAGAGAAATTTTAGTTTCCTGGGGCACATAACTCACCAGAAGTGGCATCACCAAGCTGTTATATGGACCTGGAGCCTTTTGCATTTAGTAAACAGGAGAGGGGGAAGCAGGTGAAAACTCTTCCCTTCTGTGTGATCAGCTCCTGGCTCTAAGGATTGATGACAAGAAATCATTTTACTCCATCCCTTAGCTGCTCTGCTCACCCAGGTGACACACCACAAGAGTGAAAAAGTCCCCACAGTGGAGCTGCCAAGGGGCAACCAGGTTGGAGACAAAAGGTGTGGGCATGTTATGTGATGCAATTCCAGCTCTTCCGAAATAGTTTCCTGATGTGCAAACAAAAGTATTTCAGATTACCTGCCCAGGGCCAGCAGGAGATAGAGGGATTTAGCTCAGAGCATGTGTGTCCTGCTTCACCCAGCCTACACAAGGGAAGCTAGAAATCTCTTCCACAATTATGTACATATGTATATATGCCACCAGCAGGATATTTGCCCACTGCAATTAAATAACTTTGCTATGATTCCTGCTGTGTGGAAAATGTCTCAAAATCATATTTAATGGCATGCAAACACCATCTGGCCAGGTTCAATCTTCAGTGCAAGAATACCTTTGGAAACATGAGTGTATCAGCTCTTGGCACTTAGACAGTGGAACAGCACATGAGGCTGCTGGGAGACTCCTCTGCATCTTCCAGCTTAACAGGCCATGAATGTTGCTGTAGTGCGCTGCACTAAAGGTTTGTTCTGAAGTGGAGTCTTGTCAAACATTTTTCAAGGACCTTTCCTGAACCTGGGCTGAGTTTTTCAAAGGTGTCTATAGGAGTTAGCTGTTTCTCAAAGATGTGTAGTGGAAGTTGTTCTTTGTTCTTTTGAATGTCCCTGTATGGGCAATTTATGGCAGCTGCTTAAAAATGCCATTGAAGCTTCATCAATTAGGTGACTTGCTATGTTGAAAAATACATAAAGGAACCATGACAATTTTAATGAGGCTTTTCAATTGGTTTCTATGACTTCTGCTATTTTGTGAAATATGCCCTGTGAATTACAAATTCTTTTATTGAGAGAGGGAATCTTGGCCAGCGCCCCAAGGTTATTACTCACTGTATTCAAAGGGTACTTGGGATCTTTAATTTCCAACTGGAGAGCTGGCAGAAGGACAGTAGGTTTAACATTTCCTCTGAAGGATGACACCTCTAAAAGTGCCACACGCTGCTTATTACTGCGGCACACTGGATGGGAGCCAAAGTCCCAGTATGGGACTTGAACCCACAAGTAGTTGGCTGTGAGACAGACATGCTACCCACAGAGTCACAATGACATCTAGTAGCATCTTAATTTAATAAAACACTTTTTTCAATTGCAAGTCTCTTGTCTTGCAATTCTACAGTCTGGATCACTGAAAGTTTATTTTTCACTTCAGCATGCATTTAAGGAGAGTGTCACTCTGCTTTGTTTTTCTGTATTAGTTTTGGCAACTATGAACAATATATTCTTCAATAGCTGTGTCCATTTGAAAGTAAACATTTTATCACCAGTTCCTCTAAGATCCTTTACAAGTTAATACAAGAAAAAAAATCTAACTTGGCTTAAAAATTAGCTGGTGAAACATCTAATTTGATAGAAGATGCTGGGAACCATAAATAATCATGGCTCAGATGTTTTCAAAGGTGGGAAGACTGAAGGCATGATTGGATAATGAATCCTCCTTTTTTGAAGCACAACAAGTTTTACAACACAGGCATCTACCACTTATACCTGGAAGTGAAGAAATTTCCCCAGACATCTTTGTGGCTACTTGGTAAGAGCACGGTGTCAAAACTTGCCATCGGAGCTGGAAAATCCACAGCATGGAGTGAGTCAGGAGGCAGTGGGGTGCAGGGGGAGGAGGAGGAGGGATCTGGGCTGGGGGAGAGAATGCATTTAATGGGAGACAAAGACTAACAACACTGGAAGCACTTGGGGCAGAGCTTTCTCATCCTGGCACAAAGACCCAGCACTTGTGCCAGTGATGGAACCAAGGCTCTTTTTGTGTTTTATTTCTTGGCTCTTGATCTGCAAAAGGTTGGGCAGTGATTGCCTAAGCAGAGATCCAGCTTTGCAGGTGCCTGGGAACGGAGCTGAGAGAACACTGCCCCAAGCCCTCCCAGGCTGACTGCTCCTCTCGCTTAAATGAGCTTCCCAGTGTTTGCATAATCCAGGATTAAACTGCGAGAGCTTTACAATGTGTTTGCCCTCCAGATCTGAAAGTTTATTTTTGACCACAGCTAATAAATAGTTAATACTCACATTTGATTAAAAGAAACCTTTACTAAGAAAAAAACAAACCCAAAGCAAAACTCATAAACTCCGTAAATATCAGAGAGATTTTTAAAAAATAAATATATATAAATAAAATATTAGTGCACTCAAGGGAAAATAATGCCATTTTGATCTCAGTTAGAAAATATATTTGTCAGCATTTAATGAAAAATATAAGCTGTTCTGTCAGGTAGCTAACAGAATTTTTAAGATTGGTGAGGATGATACTACTTCAAAAGCACCACCAGTACTTTATCTGTTCATTTGAATGCATCAGTTAGAGCACGAGTTGTTCCTCACTGCAAGGTGAATTTGGTGGGTTTTTTAGCTAGCAAGAATTTCTCCACAGGGTTCTCAGGCCCTGCTCAGAAACCAATTCTCCAGTAACCTTCCAGTGGCAGCAGAGACCCCCGGCCTTCAGGGCAACCCTTTGAAACTCTAGGCATGCATGGAGAGCTTCCCTGTAGCTACAGCTGGGATTTTTGGTCATTTTCCCTAATGTAAGCATAAAAGTTGCCTACATTAATCATAGGTGCCTTTCAAAGCTCCTCAAGAGGGAGACTCCTATAATTCGTGAATCCCCACAGATCTGAGGCATCCTAGACATCAAAGCCAAGTCCAAGGTATGGTTGTCTGATGGTGGCAGTTTTAGTCCTGTACTGTAAATATGTCACGAGGTCAATGGCACTGATTTTGACGGTTAACTTTTGGATATTTGAAGTTAGATGATCTACGCTATGGTGAGTATGAAGTATTGGAGCAATGCATGCTCCCTTAGCAAACTGCATTCCTGAGAAGAGCAACCTAACCTTTTAAAATCACAGTTTATATTTCTGTATCTTTTCTTGGCTTATTCTTAGCATTAGACACTGCTAGAGTAATATAATCAAGGGCAAAATGTCTACAAAGACAAAAAACACAATAGGAAATATTTTTAGAGGTGAAAATTGGTGGTGTTCTTGCCTCAGGAATGACTTATATTTGAAATCTGGTCTCCAATACTAATGGGACCATTAATTTCTGCAAGTAATTTGTAATTGGGTTTGGAAGTTAAATCCCTCCTTGTTCCCCTAATAATTTTGAGCACGCATCACAGCTTTGCACAGAGTAGGGTCCTCATCCAAAACATGATCTTTATGTGTATCTCAAACAAATAATTGAAAAGTATATTTGCCAGCAAGATTCATTATTGAGAAGTAACTCAGAGCTTCATATAACTGTTACAAGAAGAAGAAAAAAAAAAAGAAAAGTAATCAGGGATAACTATTCAACAAACATTTACCTATGTGTCTATTAATTAGTGAAACAGCAATCCTCACAGTTTTAATATGGAAGCTATCGAATGACAGTGTGTGTATTTTAATTCCACTTTGAGAGTATTGTGATAATACCAGTCCTCAGAAGCTCCATTCATTTGATATTTTTCTGAAAATCCTAGATTGGCATTAGATTTCACCACTAATTTGGAAAAAATTAGAAGACCAAAGAAGAAAGGACTGAAACCAGGAGTAGCATCTCAAGAATTTAAATTATAGAATCTGAGTAAAAAGAGCCCTACAGTTACTTTTAGTCTAAAAGTTTATATGCTATATTTAGACTATGAAGGAGGAACTGGTAAACGGAATGATTTTGAACCAGAAGGGAATGTTAACAGGGACAAACTCCTCTACAGCATTATGCAGGTAAGGGGTATTTCCTCATTGTCACTGGTATTTGCAGTCACAGTATTAAATGGCTTTGAGAGCCATTTAATGTTCCACTGCAAGGCATAGAAAAAGGAAACACTTCATACAAATAAATCAGTGTCACAAAAAGTACAAAAATTACTGCATTTTAGCCCAAAGTGAAAAGATTCTTGTTAATGCACTAAGTATGAAATCTGTTAAATTCAGAATTTTTCACTTCAACACCTCTCAATACATATGAAGTTTTCTTCTGTGTCTTTAGAGAGACAAAATGGCCATGGGCCTAAATTGTTAACTCAGTAATTTTCACTACCATTCCTTTAACATGGTGTTCAGGTTTGTAGATTATATAACTGTTTTCATTGGAAGGCACTTTTTAACATCTGGGAGTCATTTGAAAGAATGTAATCAACTTTGTCTTTTTTTTTTTTTTGGAAAATATCTTCTGTTAATATTTAACCCATAACTGATTGCATGATTTACCAGTTTAACCCTGACCAACTTCTAAAATTTATCATCCTTGGTTGTTACTACACAAATCTATCACAGTAACAGCACTTTTTCCCAGTTCTGTCTGTGTACAATGCTGTTCTTGTCTGTGACAGGCTGCTCCATTCATGCTGCTCTGCTGCCTTAGCAGGGCTGACACTGGGAACAGGAATTTCCTAAATGCGGTAGGACGTCTTCAGGGTGAAGCTTTTTTTTTTGATTGTAAAAATCTTTTCTTTTTCACCAGTGGGTCAAATCCTGACATCTGTCTCTATATCCTGCATGAAGCCTTATGTTTTCAGTCTTTAATAAATGGTATTATGTAGTATAGTGTGACTCAGAAAACCCTTAGAAGTTGATCAGATAATATAAGAAGAATGTAAAGGTGATTATAAATATGCACACTGCAATATTCCTGGGCTAAGATCCTAGGATTTTTTGGTCCCTCATAACTTCCCAAATTTTGTCCAAGCAAATTTCAGCTATTTTTCAAGACTTTAGTGGGCCAAATCAGTGTCAGCTTTGTCTTACCCTTACTTTCTATTCACCCCTTCCCCCTTCGAGCGAACTAAGAGGTCAAAGAGGGGCTGGGGAAAAAGGCCAAAAAGAACAATACGGCAATAGAAAGGGCAATATACATCTTTTAAATAAGGTCTAGGGAAGGTCATATAGTAAAGAAGTGAGAAAGAAAAAACCCACAACAAAATAAAAGGGCAGGTGCAAGCAAGAGAGCTATTAAATCAGAGATGAAATCAAATTGGGGAATAAATCAAACGATAGAGTCTAGACAGAAGAAAAGGTTGCAGGCCCTAAAAGTGCTGGGAGAGAGAATATATCAATGAAGACAAGACAAATTAGGATTTGCACACTTGTAGTGAAAGAGTGTCCAGTACAGTACATCTTCTAGGGGAGCGAGGTGCATGGGGGAAATTCACCTTCTGTGTATACAGTGAGTGTGCAGAAATTAGAGCAAAATCAGTTTGTTGCTTGATTCAGAAGAACCAGCTCTGATTGCTTAAATATTGAATCTCATCATGATGGAGGAGAGCAGCAGCCTCCACCCAGTCAGGGAGCCAGTATTGATAACATTTGTGTCCCAGCAGAGACAAGGGGGAAGCTGAGAGGGCTCCCCAGACACAAATCATGCCCTAATTATGTAGAAATTTAGTCCCCCTTCCTGCCATGCTAACACCACAAGCACCAGGGGGAATGACTTTATTTGGTTTTACCCTGAACTTTGGAAAAGAAAAGTTTCTGCACATTTTTGAGAGCTCCCAGTCAGCTGAAGGTAGGAGTTGTGATGGCTGCATGCATGGGAGATGGATGGTTTTTGTTGTCTGCTCCACTGTAACCATGAATATTACTGCCCCTGTGATTGCATCCATCATACCTCCTGTGAAAACAAACAAATGGGCTCCCATACTCACTTAAAACTAGATAAACAACTGTTCTTTGGCAATGTGACAGATACTTATTGCCTGCGAGTAGCCCATAACAGATAGGAAGGACAAGGATTAGAGTGGATTTGTAAACCATAAATTGTAGAAATCCGCTTGGGAGCCTCCAAGCCAGAGTCTTCTCTTAACTTTCCTTGAGTTATGCCCATGGATAAATCTGTCCTTCTGTCGAAATTCAGTGAAATTTTGTGCTGTCTCCTTTTACTGTGTCAGTCATTTGTGTCATAAAGGCTAGAGCTTCAGCAAATCTAAATTAGCTTGGCGATTTTTTCCCCACAATGAAGGATGAGATGCTGCATTTTCTATAGCTCTGTATAAAAATGCACCAGATGAAATTCATTAGAAATAAGTGAAAATGTGCAGAATCATTATTTTATTCATATTGGTACTAAAAGAGCTGAAAGCAAAATTGCTGCTTCTAAAATATGTCTATTGATACACAAAAAGAAATCAAACTTTTGCTCATTTTCGCTTTTGCCCACAATAACTGAAATGACAAAGTAATTAACCAAAACTAACCAAAACCAAACAAAAACCCACAGCAAAACAAAACCAAAAAAAATCCAGAGGATTAGTTAACATTCTAAACACCAAATTATTGCATGGGTACACAAATTCAACATTAGACCAGATGTGATATTACTCATGTAGTTTACTTGGAGCATGTGGGAAGCCAGCAAACTGAATGAGGAAGTCCACACAGAAGTTGAAAGCAATTTAGGTCACAGAGACATCGCAGGCTGGTCTGACAGAAAAAGATGAACACTCCCTCAGCTCTTTGCTGCTTTTCATCTGCCAGACAAAACGTTTGAGTGCACTTCTAAATTCAATCCAAAGTCACTCAGGGTTGAAACTATCACAGGTTTACCAGAGCCTTGCAGTCTGCACAACCTTACAGCAAGCAGCCCAAAGTACTAAAGACACTTTATAACCTTGGAAACTGGGTTTTATATGAGTAATAGCTAAAGCAATAAAGTTATTATGGAGAAAGTCTAGAACGACATACAGTAAACTGAGAGTTTGCAAATGAACTTTCTCCTGCACTGTGTCCTGGCAAGACAGGGACATTTGACAGGGTTGCTCTGAATATCAGTAACTCAGGATTGTTCTGGGTTGTGACAAAATTTAGAGTTTGTTTTGGTTACTCCACCAAAATCCTTTCTTTCTGTGACCTCTGCTGACCCTGTGTTCCCCACACTTCTCAGAGGTCTAGCTCAGTGTTCCAGGCTCTCTTGTCCTCTGCTGAGTCCCTCATGCTCACCTTGCATCCAGAAAAATCCCTTTTCCTGTACCCCACTGTGCTCAGTTGTTTCCTCAGAGGGCAGGGCCTTATTCTTCTTAGAAGTTCCTTCCAACCCAGAGCAAAAGAAGCAAGGAGGCTTCTGTTGTACTCCCCTCTGAAAAGAAAAAACCATAAAAAACCCAAACCTGGCATGCATTAACACATGGTTCCCATGGAGAACAACAGAAGTCTTCACAGTAAGCTCATGTCATCAAGGGAGGGGTTAGTAAGTTCATCCCACCAGATAAGGTCCAGTGGTAGCCTGTTTCAGCTATAACCATCCATTACCTGATCCTTAATACCTGTTGTCTTTCAGGGGTCCAACTCCTGTCTTCACACCCAGGTCTTTGGGGAGGCTCAGCCCCTCCCCACATGTGGTCCCCCAAATTTCATCCTCCGGTTTAGAGTTAGGTTTGGGAACTCTTGGGTTTGTGCACACTAAATCAAAAGCTCTGGGAAAGATGACATTTTCCTGAAGGTGAGACAACCCATCTGATCTGCATTTAAATGTGTTAAACAGACTTCACATCCCATTTTCCTTGGGCAGGATGATTATTTCTGACCACCAGCTGGGAGCCATTGGGAGCTGCCGCATCTGCACGGCTGCCTCCAGAAGTATATCTCTGCTGCTTTGGCCAATCTGTGTCTAATTTCCCCCCATGTCTCCCTGTAAACAAGCATTGCTTTGATTAATCTGTACATAATTTTCCTGTATGTCTCCCTGTAAACAAGCATTGCATTTCAGTTTAACAACAGCCTTAGCAGTGATGAGCATAAAATATAGCACATTGAAACAGAACAGCAGGGTGGCAGGAGCAGAAAAAAGCTACCTGGAAAATCTGAGATATAGTCTGACCACTGGTTGATGTTTCTTGACTTTAAAATGGGACAGGCAGGAATGCAAACAGGCATATGCGTCCTATGGGACTAGAGGAGGCAAAGTCAAACTAAAAAAAATTAAGGCAGAAATGGAACAAATGGTAAAGATGTCACATGGAAAAGGCATTGTGAGAGCACTAAAAGAAACAAAGGACTGGAAAGGATGCAATGCAACCAAAAGCAGATCTAGTGACAAATGACCAGAAGCAATAGCATCTTTTCCCTTTTTTCTACATATTGTGGCCTGTGTGATAATAGTTTATTCTTCTAAGTCACAGCAGCTCAGGCTTACATCCGTTCCTGTTCCAGGAAGGCAAAATATAAATGAATAATGAAGCTTTCCAGAAGCAGGGTGTCAGTACAGATCCAGTTCTGAGAAGGATCCAGCGTCTTGGGAAAGTTACTTAACAATTCACTTAGGTTTGAATCCTTGATATTTCATAGTTTTGAGCTGATAGTTTAACAACAAATAGCTGTTTCTCCATGTGGAAATATTGGTGGGTACAGACCATTGCACACAAATGGGTTAATCTCCTTTGTCTTTTCTTTCCTGTGAAACACTTAACACAGTTCTTTGGGAAAATCTCACATGTTATAATACACATATGCTGTACTTGAATAGAAGGAAGGAATGTTGTGACAGCTAGCAGGGACAGAGCAAGGTGTCTGGTGTGGTTGTTTCACTGTATGTTCCTCCTTTTGATTATTCCGCAATACTCTGTACAAAGACAGCTGCTGCAGATTGAATAGTGCATCTTGAGCATATTAAATGTATCCTGCATATTCAACACTGAAAATAAATGTCAGCTTCTCATATTATTATGCATTGTTCAATAAATTTGGCCCATTGTATAATTTTTCTAGCATGGTTTGTCTTTCTCTCTCACACTATTTAGCAATTTATTTGGCTCCTTTCTTTCTAATATTAAGATATTACAATTATCTCAGTATTGTTCAAATAGAAAGAAGTCTTCTTGCAAAGTCCCCAGGTGAACTCTGAAATAAATGGAGTATAGTTGCTGTTGTCTGATATTTACTTGGATCTGAAACTTCATATAATTCACACCATCACAGACTGTATTTTACAATCAGGAGGCTGAATCCATGGTTGGCACAACTCCACTGAACTCACTGGAGTTGAACTGCTTTATTGAGTTGCCTTGTGACCCTATGTATTGTAAGTGGATGTGCTGCAGTCCTTGGAGTGGAAATATCAATGCCTTTCAATATTGTACAAATCTAACTATAACTCCAAAGTCCTTTAATTCCTCTAGGGGCATTATGATAGTTTTATTAATGAGTAGGGAGGGTCTTTTCTCCAATATACTTCATTAGCCTATGTTGGTAGAGAGGTTGTACTCTGAATATTTTTCAAGAGTAAAATTGGAAACATCTCTCTGATGTAATCACTTTATGAGGGTATTTGAAACTGGAACTGTACTTCTGGGGATGAGATCACATCATAGGCATTGACCAGTGTGGTTATTTCATTGCTCAAAATACTTGGGCGAAATAGCTTCTGAGAATTACCTTGTTATTTTAAATGTGGTTCTGTGCTGCATATCCCACCCACCTCTAAGTCTGGCCTACAGCTTCTTGGACTGTCCTCCTTTCCCTCCACTCAGCCAACTTTAGCTTTAGCTGACACTTCTTTTTTGCATTTCTAGTTCCCAAATGAAAACTGTTGCCCCATGGATCACTGTTTGCAAGAATGTTCATCAGTCCACCCACCAAGGCCCCTTATTTCGGGTCTGAACTTGAACTGATGCTTATCTGTCATCACCATCTCCCACTCCTGCCTATTTCATCTGTGCCTACACCAGGGAATTGTGCATCCACAGTTGTTGATATCATTTAATTGTGAAGTTGCTTTTGCCACAGCAGCTCCCATTCTTGCAAGTGGAGATATGGATAACAGCATGGGACAGTGATGGCTCCCAGTGGGCAGAAGGGTCCAACATCTCCAGGGAGGAAGGAATTGAATTCTGCCTTGTTCACACAAACTGTCATGTGCCCCTTGCTATCCCGAGCTGTCTGACCTATTAGCAGTGATGCAGGTGATTTGTAAATTCTAGAGGGTTTGATTATAATTTTCCTGTTCTGACTGGAAATGATGACCTGGACAGAGACTATCCTGTAAGTAATAACCAGATGTGCTGAGATAAGAACCAGGATTTCATTTCAGTTGTAGACTGCACCTGCTGATGAAGGACTGCATTTTTTCCCTGCGTTCAGTATAATGTTAATCAAATGAGTACCAATAAACACATGGTAACAAATAATCCTACTTTTAAGTCTTAATTAAAATTACATTTCACCTTTGGGAGAAAGGTTATACCTTGATGTTGTTTATTCTGGCTTTTTCATGCACACTTACTGTGTATTAAACTATTACTCCAGGTGATGACTATCCAGGAGTTGGTCGATTTCAGAAAACAAATTTTTCATTAAGAGGAGGAAATCACAGCACAGTTTATAAATATATTCTGGAAATTTATTGCTAACAGTAAATTGAGCTGTAAATGTTCTGTTAAATGATCCAGTTTTTCAGAAAAATCCTTGCATTGTTTATCTCTGTGCTTCCAGCTACCTGGATTTCTCTGGATGTATCCTAGGAAGCACACACAAAAGATATACCAAAATAACAAGGTAAGTGAGCATTTAAAGTTACACAGCTTTTAGATGACTTGAATATATAGCTATAAACTTTGATTCATACCAACACAGCTAGCAGCACCCATTCTGCAAACAAGCAAGAAACCTCATATTGTTACACAGGAACACGTGTCCATACCCCCCTAACTCCTCCAACTGTACAGACTCTGAGAAGGTTACTCCATATGGAGGACTAGCTAATGATAATAGTACCTATCCAGTTACTGATCCTTTAAAAAATACTCTTATCCTCATGTAAGACATTTATTTGTTCATGTGGACTAGTCTTTGTATGTATGTTTCTTGGCTGGTCTGCTGCCATCTAAAGCAAGTCTTACTCATTTATTCAAAAATCTGTGCAAATTTAACATCATTCAGTTAATGATTTTCCTGCCAAATTCAGAGAGACATTGTATTTAACTACAAACCTCATTTTAATATCCTATTTAAAAGTCTAATCGAACCATCACTGTTTGATTTATCTTTTTGTGTTGTCTTGGAAACTTTGATGTTACGTCCTTCCAGCTTTATTGATATTTATAACACGGACACCACGTTTCTAGAAGCATAAAAGGGTGGAGAAGTGCTCTCTGATAGGATGCATTTCAGGTTACAAAAAGTCTAAGGAGGACACCACTTCTATAAGATGGAAATGCTCTATTAATGAAAATGTTAAAAGAAAACAAGAAGCTAAAACTGGAGTACGTGTTGTTGCAATCATGTTTATGAAATTAGCCATGGAACTTCAGGTTCAAAAAAATGAATACAAACCCCAAAGCTAGCTCTTTGAAGATTTGAGGAAAAATAAATATGTTAACATCTGCAAATAATCCCTTCTAGGAGGAAGAAAAATACATAGATTATTACTAAAGAAAAAAGTTGAGTCAACACACATTTTCAATAAGGCAGTCTGACTGTAAAATATTGAAATGTCTCTTGTAAAACAGGTCTAGCCTATAGCCTTTAGTGGATTCTGGGATAGGGTACTTGTTGGCAAACTACTGCTGTAAAAGGACTGTGGACTGTAGGATCTAGTGCAGCACTTCCTAGATTCTGAAATCCAAAGCATAATCACCTCACATGTGCTATACCCCATTTATAAACAAGATGCTTCTGATGCTATAAAAACCCCCAAGTTTTGTACAGTCTAATAAGAAAAGTTAAAGACAAGTACAGCAGTGATTTCTACCACTTTCATTACTTTCCAGTCTTGTATCAATAGTCATGAGAGAAAAACCAGAAAGATGTAAGCAGATTACTTCAGGAGGGTTGTATTCTCTATAATTTATTACTGGGATGGCCCAACAGCCACATTTATCTCTGGATAAGGCATCCATTTTCTCATGAACAGATTGAGTAATGTTACTGCCATATTTTATTTCCAAATTAGAGGAAATGTCACTCAATGTTCATATTTAAAATGAGAAGGAAGAAAAGCATTCCCTTCATTCAGTTTAAAGAGAAAAAAAAGAGTTAAATCTGTTAAATATTCGCTGACATTTGTATGAACTTAAAGCAAAGCATGCAGCACATCTTGGAGTAGCACAGTTCATATATTGTATCGGGTCATCAATTTTTAGACTGAAATATTTTGATTTTCTGTGGGGTAAACAATTTCACTGGTTGGTTTATTATGCAGAAGGCCCAGGGAAATCTTCTGGAGCCAGGTTGCAAAGATGACCTGTGTGCACCCTATAGACCTATGGAAACATCTCACAATAAGCACAAAGGTAGAGTAAGATAAACTGTATCTATATATGCATACCTGCAAATACAGGGGACTCAGCTTCCTATGAGAAGCTCAGAAATCATTTAGCCATCTGCTCTGCAGATCACTCAGTCCAAATATAAATAATTTGGACAGCACATAAAGGAGATTTCATTTGTTTTCTCTCCCACACATATTCAAAGTCAATCTTGAATTTGAGATTTTTCATTCAAAATTACAGTCCAGCCTACAGTCCCTACTGGGAATGCACATAAAAGGAATTAAAGGGTTGGTATCTGCATGCACTTCTGAGCAGCTGGTCTATATTTGATGGATATCTCTGTTCCTGACTCCATTATGGAAAGGGACAGTACAGAATGAGCTAACTGGCAGATATCTCTGAGGGTCCCCCTTTGAAATCAGCAGGAATTTTCTTCTCTGCCTGCATGGATAAGATCCTGCCATGCTTGAACCTGCTGTGTTTGTGGCTGCTGCTGTCCGTCCTGGAATCTGCTGGGTGGTTTTGTAGGCACTCAGGAGCATCCCAGGGAAACCAGGTTTCTCAGCCTGTGGTTGTTGTCCTGGCAGCAATGTAAGCTCCAGGTCCTTCAGAGCACTGGAGCTCTGTTTGGTTTTTAGGAAAACATACTTGGTTATGTTCTCGAAATCTTAACACTTCACTTTCAAATATTTTTCCCCACCAGCTGTTGTCCAATTCTGCAAAGTCCTGAGCACTGTGAGCCGTCACAAGGCTTTAGCTGGACATTTGCATCTTTGCAGTGCTCCTGCCATGTTCCAGCACTGGAGCTTGAAGCTGAACAATTTTGTCCAGATAGACTTATCCTTTCACAGCAAGGAAATAAAATATTCACAGTAGATTATGTTAGCTGTCTGTCTGAGCTGCCGTCACACATCCAAATAGCTGCCCTATTTTTCAAACAAGCCAGCAGCCTTCCTGAGTTTCATTACCTGTATCAATCCTAACACTATTTAAATAAAAAGGAAGAACTTTAAAATGTGAGTGAACAAGCCTAGATATTTTCCCATGGGGCACCTCTGAGCACAATAGTATCTTCGCTTCAACATTTTTTTTGTGTCTCTTTCAAGCTAACCACATCCAGACTGTGGACATGCCAGGAAATGCCATTCTGGGACTAATTTACTGGTACTGAAAATGTTATTTCCAGAACTGTCACTTTCCAAGGGAATTTGAGTATCCACAAGTATTTCAGCTGTAAGGATCCATTTTCTGACATTTGGGATCCATCTGCACTTCAGTCCAGCTGGAACCAAATGGGCCTCATCCATCTGTAATCTCCCTGAAACTGTTCAGGACTGTCAAGGAAATTGCACTATGACCACACTGGAACCAATGTTGGTGTTGGCTGGTACAGTTCACTGCTTTGTGTGGAATGAGATTTAAATGAGATCATTTCACTACCCTTTTGGTAAATTCTATTGGGAAACAGCTGGAGGCAATGATTTCATTGCCTTATTATTAGCTGTGTTATAGGACACAATAGGAGCAGAAAAGAATAGGGGTTGTGTCAGAATTTCATGTAAAATTGTTCTCTCCTGCCCAGGCATCAGCACTGGGTCAACAAAATACTGATCAGATCTGAATCCCAAGAGCTAGCTAAAAATGGAAGGACACATCAAATGGGGCTCCACAGAGGCTGGGTTTAGCTTGTGTTTTCATTAACAGATGATGGAATAGAGATCATACAGATGATAGAAACCCAAAAAGCACTTACTGCAAGGCAGCCCTTGAATACAAAACAATCTTGACGAGCTGGAGCCAGTCTGGGGGAAGCACTGGGTAGCACACCTAGGCAGAGCTAATCCTCTGCACAAATACATCACCTACACCAGGCAGCTCGGAAGAGCAGGAGGTGACAGTGAATCAGCATGGTGACTTAAACCAATAATCTCTGTCTGTTGTCCCATGTTGTTCTTTGTAGGGATCTACAAGCAAGCACAGCTGGAAAGACAGGTGAGGCTGATTTTCTGCTGCATACAGCCCAGTTTGGGGCATTTTGAGAAGGATGGTGAGCAAAGGGAGATAGTCCAGAATAAAGGAACAGAGAATGAACAGAGATTTAGAAAATCCAGCTGATTGGATTGGCTGAATGAACAGGTGATAACTAGTGTGAACAAGGGAAAATGGAGAGGAAAACACAGTAATAGTCACCTAGGTATGTGAAATGCTAGTGCTGGGAGAAGTTAACATAATCTTGTGTTTTGGACATGAAGAAATAGGGTAAATTATTACATTGAAAAATGGGACTGGACATTTGGAAAAGCTGTCAGATTATACAGACAGGAAAGAAAAAGGCAGTGTGCAGAGGCAGTGAAACTTATAGCTATACAGATCTGTAAGAATTAGAAGAATGAAGAATGAAAGTTACATCTTTCATATAGCTTTTAGATAGGACACATTTCGAACTGATCTTGCTTTGGGAATCTCCAACTTTCTGATCCTTCCAAGCTGGAGTAAAATGGTCATGGTCCCAATAACATTCCTGAACAGTAGCTTTCCTTCAGTGCTCCTCTAAGTCCAGCCTGAAAACAGTTGAAAAGAAACAGAATATCGGAAGTTAATTAAATTTTGATAAAGAGATTGATCTTCTAAGAAGAAAGAAACTGATTTGTGAGACCTGCTGCTGTTATTTATTTAAGAGTTACGAGATAGCCTCTGTTACTGCAGAGATAGGAGGGAAAAGTGGCATCTTCCGGTCTTACACCTTCTGTTCTCCTACTTAACTAAGATCTACTTAATTTGCTGTTTCTTTTGAGCTTATAAAAATAATGAGATTGGCTAGACACTTTACAGAGATGACTTTCTGTAAGAGAAGTATCTTATCTGCTAAGCCAAAACTCTGCTTTGCAATACAAAACCAGTAGTGGATTAGTGCTTATCTTGGTCTCAGTCTTATTTGGGATGGGTCAGCTCAGCATCTTCTAGGATGTATTCTAGTTCTAAAGGTTATTCAAAGTGCATCCTCTAAGGAAAATAAATTCCCTACCAAGTGAAGCAAAATAACACAGTAAAACAAACAAACAATTTTACAGCAGTCTTCAAATAGCTTCCATAGGGTAGAAAGAAAAGGCCACATAAACTTGCCTTTCTGCATGGTCCTGAAAGTTAACAGTTCTCCTTGGTCAGGTGAAGGTGTGATCTGGTAAATCAGGTAAACTGGAGCTACACTGCCACAAAGGCATTTGGACCCAGTGACAGTACAAGTTGGTTTGAAGTACACTGGAGACACTAACTACAGATGCTTCCTTTAGATTTGAAAAAAAAATTCTTTTGCCATGCAGAAACCTTTAGTCAGGTTCTTGTTTGGAAAATAATTAAGTGACAAATTTTACCTTGCTCTGAAAGAGCAAATACCTGAAGACCCTCCTCCAGAAGAGGAAAATAATCCTAAACAAGTAATTCATGTCCCTTGTTAAAACGTAGGGGTAATGAATGACAGTCAGGGCCTTACAAATGGGATCTGTAAGAAGAAATTATTCCTGTAATCCACTGATGCTTTTCCTTTGGAGGATTGCTGATTTGCTTAGATTTGTCATTTGCATATTTCGAGTCCCTTAATGCTTCTGTGAATTTTCTCTGCCTTCTCTTTCCAGCAGCTGGCCATCCACCTCCCTCCAAGCTCTCTGAAAAAAATTTGCCCTCCCACAAGTAAACTGTTGTGGTTTTTGGATAGACAGTGATAAGTGTTGAGTGTAAGAGGCTCTTTGATAATTTAATTCACTTTGCTGAATTATGATTCTGCATGCACCATTAGTTCAATCACAAACCAGCTACAGTAAGAATTAGGTCTGTTTTGCAACATGAAGCAGACAAGGCTGTTCATTGGAGCAGTCAAGGGTGTTTAATGTTACATTTGTTGTTGACTTTGAAAACAAACACATGTGCACTGACGTACAGCAATCTGAAAGTCCCATGCAGATGAACCAGCAGTGGCATCTCGGGGATCCTGGGCTCGTGTTCAGAGATGGATGTGACAGAGAGGCAGCAATGCTGAGTGAGACTCTCACACAGTTGTGCCGCTGGTACCAGGCAGTAGCTGTAGGGAAAGTGTCTGCAACTTTGTAGGAAATCAGAGCACTCAAAACTGAAAGCTAGGAGCTTCCATCATGAAGAGGGGTTGTCTGAGGAGCAGTGGATGTATAAACAAGAGCTCTTTTGGAGGTGTGACACTCATCTCCATGCAGGCTTGAAAGTTCGAAAGAGGAAACTTCATGTCACTAGGTTACATTTAGTATTGAATTCTGATCAGCTTTTCCTGCTAATAACATTGACTTTGACCTTAGCAGGGCAATTTGTGACAGGGAGGTAATCTCAACTCCTCTCTCATCACTTCTTCCTCATCACTCTTTCACTGCACATTTTAACACTCACTCATGAGAGGTTGGCTGGGAAACCAGAACCAAACACCACCTAACTGTGGCTGAGTGCCAGCCTACAGCCTACAGTCCAAAGCATATATTGCTTAAGAACCTCTCCAGTATTTATTTTGGAGAGCGTCATCACTTTCAAAATTAAGTAGTAAAGTATTTAGCATACCCTTTTCTACTTTCCTCTTGGAGCCAGAATTTTTACAGGAAGTCCCCAGTCAGAAAAGTGTTTTTGGCAGGGAAATTGCTTTTAACCCGTGGTATGTTGTTCACTTATGCTATAAAGGTCTAGGCTGGTCAAGGGGAGAAGCCAACAGCTCTATCCTTGAACAGCACTGCGTGACGTGGAGACGGGTGAGAATTCAGTGATGACAGCTCAGAGTTGTCTCAGCACTCTCCTTATCACAGAAATGGTGCAAAGCCACTTTGACATGTAGGAAAAGTTGCCCCACTTGGTAACGTATGACAGCACTACAAAATTAAAATGTTTGCCATTTACATATGACTGGGGACAGTAAAAGGATTTTACAGTAGTAAATACTATGTATTTTTTGTTTTGCTAATCAATAAAGCAGACAGAGCAAATTGCTTTTTGCATGTACATATCGAGAAGCAGGAATTTAATTTATTGCTTGACATAACTTTTCTTAAATTAAATAAGAAAATATCTCACTACCTTAAAGTCTAATGAGCTGGCAGATTCTTGTGATTTTCTACTTTTCCTGTGAAATAGCATATAGACTTGAGCTGCTTCATCCAGTACATTTGCAATATGCCATGTCCTCGGACATGCTCTAAAATCTATTGACATCCATACAAGATATCCAAATTAGGTCCCAGCTATTAAACAAATTTTAATTGAACATATTGTTGAAGATAATGATCTGTTTCCTGTCAGAGGCTGTTGTAGCTTTCAGATCTCCCGTTGTTATTTTCTAATATTTACATTACAATGGCAGCTCAAGGTCCCACCAGATAAGTGCTGCCTTGTGCTACCCTCTGCCCAGGTCTGCTCACCAGCAGGGCAGGCCCTGCCCCAAAGTGTTTATTGCCAATTCCATTAACACAGAAGGTTCTTATTGACATGTTTTTGTATCATAAGGTTCTGTTACACTAAGGCAGCAATAAACCTATGATCCTCATACTATTTATGGATTGGTTCATTACATTTCTTTTAAAATGCACTATAAATGTCTAAACTGCTATAAATACATCAGCATTGCTGCTTATCTTGCTTGTTAAACTGGCAGCTTTGTAACCTCAAGACACGGCAGCTGTGTAATCTTCCACATCTATCTGGCACAAAAAAACATTATTTTTTTCCTCTCCCTGTTTCCATGTATGAAAAAAGTGTTTTGATACAATGATTGTAAACAAACTACAACTGCTACTGGTTGCAAATATATTGTCTTATCCATAGAACTTCTGGACTATGAGGCAAGAGAGGAATTTCTATAGCTGATATTCTGATATCCAATATAAACTAGATGTGTAACAAAAAAAAAAAAAAGAAAAAAAAAAAAAGAAAAAAGCTGTTTTCAGCCAGGAATCAAACTCTCAATCATGCTGAAACTCCATTGGCAAATCCTTGACAATGACATACTTCTTAAATATTCAGAGTTTTTAAACACTGGTGTTTCCAAAGACAAAAAGTCTAATCTACTTATCCTCTGATAATGTTGCATTTGCTATATCTAGGAAGAGAGGGAAGATAGTGAACAGCATACTCTGAATGAAGACATCTAGTTTCTGTTACCTTTTTTAGGGATATACTCATGTTCTATGCTGGATTTGGCTGTATGGCTGTGGTTATGAACAGCTGCAGTGAGACTGGTGGCAGAAGTAATAGGAGTCAATTTTTACAGCTCAGCAGCTGTTTATTTTTTCTTTTCAGAAGTTTAGTTTTCACTTAAAACAACAAAAGCAAACCTCAATTCCTTTCAGTTATGAGGAATTTTATGAGTCAGCAAAGAGCCCTTACAACTGGGCTGAGTAAGTGAGGAGTCACTCCAAACGAGCCACCAAACTCACGCTGCCATGCCAGCAGCACACCGACACTGGAGCCTGGCTGTGGGAGTGCTCAGTGCCTGGGGACACCCACCAAGCTGGCCTGAAAAGCTGCCCCTCACAAGAGCCTGTGCTGCTGGCTGTGAGTTACTAATGACGCCTCGAAAGCTCGAGAAGCTGCATCCCCCTGTATCTTTCTGTCCCAGCCTAACACCATCAGGACAGATGTCAGCTACACTGATTTTGAAGAGCAGCAGGGATGGTTACAAACCACTGACAACTGAACTCCTGGAAACAGAAGGCAGGAGTGATCTATGTCTTAGGTGTGCATAGATCCTGTCCCAGTGTGCAAGCCAAGCCTTGTGGGTGCCCTTTGAGGGGTAGCAAGGTGAACGAGAGAAAATGGTAAAGAAAGAAGAATTTAATTCTGCAACATATTCTAGAGCTGACACTGGTTCTCACTGTCTGCTGTATTTTGACTCTGACTTATCTTTTGAAGTGTTTGACTTTCATCACCAAAGTTAATTCTGTAGGCTACAGAGCACTTTGACACCTTTGCTGTTTTAGGAACCCAAGCAGTATGTTCTTCTTCTGCCTGCTTTTAGCCAAAAAAACCCCAAACCAACCAACCAAACAAAAAACCCACACCAAAACAAAACAAAACCAAAAAAACCCAACAAACAAAAACCTTTTCTACAAAATCTGTACTTCATAAGTAACAAACAATGATGTTTTTGCTGTGCTAAACTCAGAAGTTTGACTCTTTAAAGCCCCAATTTTTTTCCCCTGTAATCTGAGTAAATAGCCTCATCTTCTTGCCTTATGTTAAAGTAAATTACATCCACTGATGACTTCATCCTGCTCCCTACCTTGCATGGAGCTGGAAGAAAGCTTTGAAATATGCCATATGTTCATTCTGTAGGGAAGAATGTACAGGACACCTGGCTGTTTGTGGACCAAGCAGAAAGAGGGTCACTGCTGGGGAACACTGTGTCAGTCTCCAGGAGTCAGAGGCCAACCCTGGCCCGTGTAATAATGGCTTTTCTTCTGCACACAGGGTGGAAGAGGGAGGAAGAATGTGAGAGGGAGGAGATGATGCCTGGATCTTGTCTGGATATGGATTATACTGCAGACAGGATGTGACCCTGATCTTAGGAGTCCACCTGGACACTCAAATTTGATAATAATTCTAGGGTTAATGTCCTTTTATCTTCACACTATGGTTTAGGTTTTATTCTTTTGCTGAAATAACCTGTCTGTGATTGCTTCAAGTTGGACCCCTGTCCCTGAGAATGCTAATCCATACACTGATGACTCTCCACATAAAGAGTCTCTCTTTAAAAAAGAAAAAAGAGAAGTTTATTGTGGCTAACTTGGATCTTGGAATAGCAGGAGGCAATTTAATTGGAAGATGTAAGCTGCTAACTACTAATTTGCATGATTATAAGATTTTTGTAATTGCCCTGTAAAAGTCAATTTGGCATAGGGTTCAGTGAAACTCAACAGTGTGAGCGTGATATTGATGTGTGTATGAGACTTGCTGTAGCTGTTTGATATGTTCCCCACTGAAAGACCAAAGGAGAGATTTGAGGGGGTTATTTTTAAATATATACATACACACACACAGAGGTGAATCTCGTTGTAATGACCCCCATGGGGCCTGGATAAATGCATGTTGTATCAAGGAGTTCATTGCAGCAGGAGTTGGAAATTTATTCCTTCAATATAATGAGGAAATATCTGGTTGGAACTGAACATCGATACCTAGTAATTTTTATGAAGATTACCTCACTGATTAACATTTAACTTGCATTTTAAAAAGAGAAATGTTTAAAATCCAAAAATGTACACTTATATGATAAATACAGCTTGCACAGAGGAAAGTGAGAAAAACCACCCAATTTTGTATTTAGGTCAACCTTGTATTAGGGTTTGCTCTAATACAGCCAATTAGGGAGGAAAAAAGTATTTTGTTATTGGGCATGCATGAAGGGGAGTCTGAATCAGGGCTCCCAAATGGCAATCCCAGTGCATTTGACTCTCTCTCTGTGTGTGTGTGTGTGTGTGTGTATTATCTGCAAGAACATCTTGCAGGCTGCAGTCTGTGAGAGATTTCTTGTGTGTGGTGTGGACCCATGTCAGAGGTTCCAGGACAAGGCTGCACGAGTGAGGAGCTGTGCTGTGGAGAGGGATTAGCTCCAGGCTCTGGAGGGGTCTGGGGGAAGCTGGGTCTGGGTCACAGTTCCTGCCAGCCTCTGTGCCCCTGTGTCAGGACACAGCCAAGGCACAACAAGGTGCTCTTGAAAAACTGAGAGAAATTCCAGATTTGCCACTTTCTTCCTTTTCCCATCCCTGTAAACTGGCAGCTCACAGTGGGTCACTTCACTGCCTCAGAGGACTGTCAAGGGCAGAAATAAGATGAGAGAGGGAAGGTGTAGCAGGAGTTGTGCAAAAATACCAGATTCCTGTTTTATATCTACACCAGAAGAGAACAACCTGCTTGATAGAGCTGGTAAGGTACACAAACACATATCTCACTAAAAGCACAATAATGGAATTGCTAATCTTATATATTTAAATTAATAACGTGTTGATGTGATTCAGTGGGCTGGGACGGAGTGTTACTGAAAACAAACACACACACACACACACACACACACACACACACATATTGGTCTTAGAGGGTAAAAATTGACTTTTGAATTTTTTTTCTTCCCTCCATTCTTGTTTTCCATAATATCTGGAGGACAGAAATAAGGGGAAGGTTGCATGTGATGTTTGTAAATAGGATATCAAGTTGTTTCTGTGATCGTGGCACAGATGGGTGGGTGACTGTACACTGCTCTGCAGGGCATGAAGGAGGCACTAAAGACAAAAGCACCAGGAGTGCTCTGTCTGCTGTGCAGCAGCAGTGGAAGGCCTTGCCAAAAGGGTGGGTGGATCAGGGTGGCTGACCTGGAGAGTTACCCTTGCAGCAGTTACGTATGTGTCAATAGAAAGAAGACTGGAAGGTTCAGAATAAATTACTACTGGGAGTGAAAGCTGAGGGAAATGTATGACAAATATTTAAATATTGCATTATAGTCACTAGACAAACTCTTTTAAGTTGAGCATGTAGGACTGATTTTCTAATGGGATGCTGAAAGATGTGTAGATAAAGAAACAATTAGGAAGGAAATTGGAAATCTGGAGATCTGAACCTAGCTCTTACTCAAATGCTTTAAAGTCATTCAGGTGTTCACAACTATTTAAATACTTCACTTGTTTTACGTGTCTCAAAAAAAGCAATGAAGCAGCACTGTCATAAAGAGCCCAGCCTCGCTCCAGCTGAAATTTGTCTGACATAGACAAAACAAATAAACCCCCCAGAAGCCCAACAATGGCATTTCATGTGCAACATTATACCAACTGAATGAGAGGAAATGTAGGCATGCATTAGAGTAAAGTACTCTTAAAAGCTCATTTGGATGGTATGGTTTTTACCTAGAGGGGAAACTACTGTATATGCAAAACTCAGATGAATATTTACAATATCCAGGAATAGGTACAGGGAAGGGGAGGGGAGGTGGGGGGGAACATGCTGCAAATGTAATCATCTTCTGAATGGTCCAAAACCAAATTGTTCTCGCTGCTGTTGCTGAGCAACAGTCCCACTATGGGATTCAGCCTGTGCTAATGTACAGTGGGAGAGCCCAACCTACCCAGAGTGAGAGGCTGGAGCACCAGGAGAGGCACCAGAGGGGTCTGGCATGGCTGAGCTCCACTTCCCAGCAGCTGTGATCCCCAAAGTACATATTTTCCCCATTCTCCTGGCCCTTTTTTGGGCAATTTGCTCTCATAACAGGCTTTAAATAAATAGGGAAGCAAGACCAGTAGCAGAGTGCAGTGGTACTCTGGTTGTTGCTGTAGCAGGCTGATTTGTACCTAGGACATTTGCTGTGAAGTAAAGCATTAGCACTTCTTCTGAGATGTTCAAAGGTGCAGAAACTCTGGGGAAGGAAAGGGAAAAGCAAATAACAAGTCTACCAGAAAATTAATGGGATTTAAAAGCAGTGCCCCCCTGTGACTTCAGTTCTGAAGACCACATGTGCTCTCATTAGGTGGTAGCACAGAAAAAATCCACTGTCTAAAGTACAATAATCCACTGTATTTTGAAATTAAAATTCTCGAATACTTAATCGTCTGACGTAATATGGCACAGTTTTCATTTGCTTCCTTCAGAGAGTTAGTCTTTAAACAATTAATTTAGAGACAGAGAAAGGAAAAGGAAACCACAAAAAATGCATGTTCAAATAATGTTATAGAATTTTCTGAAGTAAAAGAAAACAAAAGCCAAACCAAACCAACCAAAAAAAAAAAAAAAAACCAAACAAGAAGAGACAACCCAAAAAGTGATTTGTGATGAGGTGACTTGAAAGAGCTTACTGTACCAAGGTGTACAGGAAAATTGTACATTGGAATGGAGATATTTCAAAGTCCATGGGACATATGTCCATAGGACATTCAAATGTCTATAGGACATGTCCCTGTAATATAGTTCTTGGCTGATTTTCTTCTGTTGTTCACAATGCAGTTTAAACCTGACAATCCTCAGGGTGGAGGAGCAAACCTGGCCTTACCCTGGTTTTCATAATCAAAATGTTTTATAACAGTTTCTATTTTAGCCATTTTTTTAAGAAAACCAAATCTTAATTTTTCTAAGTAACTTTGCCACCAGCGTGATATTTGTAGTATGAAACAAGATCTACCTACCTTTCAGTCTGTATCCCTAAAATTATTACTCTGTATGAAACTCTAATTGAAAATATGGTCATTTAGAGTGAGTCATCAATGACTGATCCTTTACAGAAACAGGCTTATGGGGAAAGAAAGAAGCAAAAGAGTAAAATGAAGAACCGCAGCCACAAAATGCCTTATTCCATATATGTTTACAGTATACCTTCCATATACTACCAGGTAGTACCTGGTAGATGTTCTCAGTGATAAACCAGCACTGGGTTTGTGTCCCAGTCCCCAAACTGCCAGGCTTGCTCTGACCGTCTGTGTGGACGTGTTTAGAAATCATCACAGCTGGATCTCACCTTAATATAGGACCAAACTGAGGGCTAAGCGTAAACAAGTATAACCTTTCAGGTGCTTCAGATCAAGATCTCATTCCTGCTGGGAGGCAGGAAAAAAAATCCAAGCCAGAATGTGTAACCCTCTATGGTTCCATTCCTTAGTCCAAGAGGAAAACTTCCTTTAACAGAATTGGAGAATAAAGTTTTCCTGCTTGTTAGACTGGCTGCCAAGCTGCTGATTTTGGGGTAGCAGTTTAACAGAGTTCCTTGCACTCATGACAGCCTAGGTGGGAAATCACAGAAGAGCACAGAGGAAATTCTCACAATATACTTCCCCCCTATTATTTCTCAGCTTATTTTGAAATTAGGAAATCATATGGAAACAGCAGGAGGATTCTGAGCCTTGTGCTATTTCCTTCCCCTGTGATCGTGAAGTTTTATTGCTGCATGAGCCCTGCTGCCTACTATGTCAGAGGAGCTCAGCAAGAGGTAAGTTTTTTCTAAGTGTGGGTGGTCATGTCCCTGGATTCAGCAGAAGCAATAGGGCTATTCAGCTTGAAAAAAAAGGCAGCTCGAGATGAAGTGTGGAAGAATAATTTTCAAAGAGAAAATAATGAAAAACTAACAAAAGCACCCAGGGAATTCATTCTTTCTTTTTTTTTTTTTCCCTTTTGGTAATTGCCACTGAGGAGCCTGGCACTGAAATGACACCATTAATTCAAGGTATCTCACTCATACACTTGTGGGGAAAATTGTATGAAATGAAAGGAAATTTCCCCAGGACTCAGCCTATTGCATTGGGAAGCTCTTCTGCTGGTGAAAAACAGTTACATATAGAAAGATGACCTGCTTGCTGATGCAGGCAGAAGTACAAACATTTTTCAATAATGTGGGATTTTAAATTTCTAGTATTTTACTACCACAGGTAGTGTAGTAGGTGCAGATAATCACAGTCATATCCACCTTTATGAGTGTATTAACATCATTTGTGTCAGAGCTCCTTTTTCATAAGACAGGTACAAATAAGTTTCCTGGAAGACAATTTTGTCAAGCCCTTAAACTTTGCTTTTAAGCAAATAGTGCATAGGAAAAAAATATTGACTATTGATATTAGCAACATACTGCTTGTAAATAATCAGCAAATGAATATTGGCACATAGCATGCAATGGGTAATCTTGACCCATAAGAAAAATCTTTCAAGACTTCTTATAAATGGAGAATTTTTTTTCCAGCAAATTAACTAGCCGTTTCAGTCAGTACAGCTAATTTTCTCCATTCTTTTCAATAGGTATATCACAGAAAGTCATAATGGCAGAATCCTCTTTTTCCTTCCCTAAAATATTTTATATCCCACAAGTAGCTAAAGCATGCTATAGCATGCTTTAGAGAGAATGTTAGGATATAATCTCCATTCTGCGCCTGCAAGTAACCTCTCTGAAGATCATGAAGAAAGGAGCAACTCCAAATATTATACTATACTTGACCATTTTTATTCCTGAGACTAGTTAACTGGAATTCAAATAGCAAGAAAGAAAACACTCTTATTTTCACATATTTATGTATTTACTTTCTCATAGTCATGGCAAGTTGCTATAAGGAGAGAAATACTTTAAAGCAGACAGCTATTATCTAGTCTAACTTCTGAATATTGAAATCCTAGGTTCAGTACACTTGAAGAATAGCTAATGAAAAAACAGATCTTCCAGTGTCTTCATGGAATTAAGTTAGTGTCAGAAGGACAAATCTGGAAAATACTGGCATGGAAACCTAGCCTTTTTTTAATGGAACAGTATTTCTTTTATAAAACTTATACTAGCAACTTCATAATTAAGAAGAACTTTCTCTTCCTTGAGCATCTGGGTGCTACAAGCTTTTGTTTTAGTTTTGTTCCTCATTTCCTCCCCTTATGCTGGTTTTCAGCCTGCTTTGGAAGATGAGGGGTATTGCAGTGTTCTTGAAAGCAGAACATATCTGCTCCTCAGATTTGAATTTACAAAGCAAAATGCACTCCTCTTCAAGCTCTGCCCTGTGCTTTGTGTACTTTCATATGTTTAGAACAGGATTAATTTATTTTCTATGCTTTCTGTTATCTCTTCTTACTCTGGAGCTCACCTCTCTTGTTCAGACAGCCATAGGAAGGGAGAACTTATCATTGCATTTAGATGGAATTTGAGGAAATATTTTGTCAAATCGGTTGCTCTGCATCATACTTATCTTCATGATTAGTGAGCTTCACATTGCTATTCCTCCATGGCCAGGTAGGGAGGGAACTTGAGGATTGTACCTGTGATTTGCCCTGTTACTCAGAAAAATTGGCTCCTAACAGAAGAGCCTAAATTGCTTCCTTTTGTAAGTGACACATCTTACACACATCCCTGCTGCTCCTCTGAGCCCTCCCAGGCAGGATAGTGCTGTTGTTCACTACCACACTGCAAGTTAGCTTCTCCTTTAAATGAGGTTTTAGGTTGAGAATTCCCCTTTTGTGCTTTAAGACACCTTTTCTCCATCTCTGGACACAGGGGATGTCAGATCAGGAAAGCAGAAAGCCAGAGAAGCCACTACTCTCAGTGGCTTTTGGATGATGGAAAATATATGTGTGCTACCCTTTTGAAGGCTGGGCCTGGAGCACAGGGCTCCCTCTGTCCTGCCTTCAGCTCTTCAGGAGTGGCTGCAGGGCACAGCCACAGTTCTGCCTTTCTCTCCTGCAGCAGAGTGTCTTTACCCAGCGGAGCAGTGAGCCCAGTACATGGGTTGCATACAAACTGCTTATTGTCTTTCTGTCAGGAGCATCACCAAACAGTCTCACTTTCCCCAAATAAAAGCAGATCTGGATTGCAGAGCTGGCAAGAAAAACAAACAGCAACCCTGTTTTAAGTGAAAACACTACCAGATGCCATGAGTAACACAGAGAACTAGCGTGAGACAGATATTGGGGAAGAGTAGCTTAATAGTTTTAATAGCAATTTTATTACCTCTGGCTGTTTATGAAAGCAGAGAAGCTAAAAAAGCCTTTCCTTTTTTCTTTTTCTGTTTTTTTTTGTTATGCAGAAATGCATACTCTGTGCTGAATGCCTTGGTGTAATGCTCCTTTTCCTTCTATCAGCTTGATGTAGAAATCTAAATATCACTGAGCAGGCTGGGGTTTGGGCCAGTTTTAATGAGATAATACCTCATAAAGGATTGATCCCACATACATTAAAGGGGCCTCACAGCTACTGCTTTGCAATACATTGCAGATTCTGCAACCTAGGAAAAGAAACAGAATTAGTGAGATGTATGAAGAAATGCAGAATACAGACTTAGTCCCCAAGACATTTCATGCTCTGTGGATTGCAGCTTCTTGTACCAGGTTTATGCAGTTGTTTATTTTTTTTGTCTGCCCAGCATGGGTGACAAAATTTGACAGGCAGTATGCTTACTTATCTGTTTTTTGTGAAGTAATGCTTTTGCACATTTTTCTTCATTATAAGCTCTGAACAAGTGAGGTGCAACGTTCCACTTAAATAGCTTCTGCATGCAAACAGCATCATCACAAAGCCAGGTTGTAGGAGAAAATACAATAGGAAATAGAATTTTAAAAACAATATGGCAAAAGCAGGGGAAAATACATTTCCTTAAGTACTATTTATCCTTTTCTAATAGTTCACTTTGTACCATGACAGGAGTGGAATATATTCCATGGTACAAAATTGTTTCCTGGGAATGAAAAAGTGATTGACACCTAAGTTTGAATTATTGTGAATATGTGGAAAAAATGGGATTTTACACATGGGCAAAGCCAATAAGAGATTTGAAAAGCATGCTTATACTGGGAGAATTTTAGTATAGAACAGCCCAGCTTTTAAAAGAAAAATGGCCTTCATGCAACAGGCTCTAGTTGGGAACAAAGTGCCATTCAACAAGAAGGAACTGCTTTAACAGCTCAATTATTGACAATGCTGAGTCAGGAGCCTGTGGATATAAAGTCTGCATTTGCTTTGTCACTGGAAGTAGGGAATCAGCCATAATAGACAACCCAAGGATTTCTGATATGCTGGCACTGGAAATGATGCATTTCTGATTCTGATGGCATTTCTGTTAGACAAGTGATGGGCCAAGTACTGAAACCCTTTCTCACCTATAATCCTTTCCTAACCAGGCCAGTACTGCTTCAATCCAGCTGAACTTTTACTGACAAAAAAGGACTGTTTTCTGCCTGACTCCCCCTAGTCCTGGCACCTCTGGGAGACCTGTGTGCATCCCTGCCATGGCTGGGCACTCCAGAGCTGTTCACACACCCATGTCACACACCCATGATCAACACCTCTGCAGTGGAAGCAGTGTGTGGGTAAGCAAATAGCAGAGAGTGCTACCTTCTAGTTTTCTGAAATACAAATTAAAACTACTTTGTATAAAGGATGAAAGAAACTCTGCTCTCCATGAGAAACATCCGAAGAAAAATCAAGATGTCATATTGGCAGAGCATTGTTTGGCCAGAATGGCCTTTCACGTTCATAGCACTTGGGCTGGATTATCACTATGTGCTCCTCTTGCCTACCTCTATTTTCTGAACACTATGACACAAGTTATTCCATTTTACCTCTCTGCAGAAAAAGATAGGCATAGACCTTTGTAGCCTCAAAGAAAATATTTTTATAGGTCCATTTCTGATAAACATTTTTATACAATTACCTTCCAGCTGTCAAAGTACTGTAAAAATTTCAAGAATAAAGTGACCATTAGCAGGCATTAGCCAAGAAGTGAGAACCCTAATTACTTCTTCAAGAAAGTAATAAATGAAAGCAGCTGAGTTTCTGAAGGCTTGTCACCTTTGCAGGCATTTCAATAGACCTTTTCTATCCTTACCTGTACCAAATGAAGTGGAACAGTAAATGTAATGCACTTAGTCGCATTAGTCCTATTGTGTTTTCTCTAAAGAAAAACTTATTTGATCTCCCTGCAGCCTTACCCAGTGAAGAAGCACTGAGAGTGTAACTTGTTACTGTAAAATATCCTTTACATGTGCAATAAAAACCTGTATGTCCATATGGCCTCCAAATGGTCTATGCCCAACCAAGAAACAATTGGGTTCTGTTGTTCCTTAGATAAAAGAGTATCAAAACCAGTCTGACTTGAAGAGATAGGTCTGGTTTCTTTTACACTTAAGTGTATGCAGTTTCATGACTCAGTAGGAAAATAGATGGACGCTTTTTTTCAAGAGGGTGAATAATGTCCCTTCCTACTTTGGTATGACTTGATTTGTTTTATCCCTATCTGTTATATGTCATTTCTGGAGAGGAAGACAAAATTCCCCCAAGCAGAGGCACTGCTGTCTTCCCAACAGACCTGCCACAACCAGAGGGGCATTCAGAGCACATTCAGAGCATTTGCAGAGGTGCTGCAAACCAGGCAGCACCTCTCACATACAGCACACACTACTTCCTGGCTGCTTCATTGCCAATATGTAAAGTTTTTTTCTATGAACTACTTCATCTGTTAGCTATCAATTGCTTGCCTTGGTAAATCAGTTTTTAAAAATCATCTATATTCATGCACAATGTGTGGGTGATGTTTTTCCCTTCTTCTTTGTGTAAGTGTGGTCTATCCCCATTACAGCAAGCCTTTGGGGAATATTATAGTATTAGAATCTCCTGAAAACTGATAGTTAAGTACTTATCATCAGGAATAAGTGAATCAAACCAATTTTCTTTCATTTTTACTTTCAGAAAGATGATTTTGTAGGACAAGGTTCTTTAATTGGATGTCTCAGCCCTGTGAGATAAACACAGATTTTCTTTCTCTGCATAAAGAGAATATATCACAGAAAAGATGAGAGTACAGTAATACTGTCCATTATATAGATATATCTTTCTAGCTCGCACTGATTCTCTGCATCAGTCATGGTTTTTAACACAAATGAAAGCATATTAGCCTCAGAGGGTACCAGTTAGAAGTACATGTTCCCTAATTAGCACTTTGATGTAGCTATGTCCAGGTAACATACATCGCTTTAATCATAGCAAGCAATGCCTGTGATGGTCAGCAAATCCCTAGGTCATCTTTTCATCTTACAGTCTGATGTCTCACAGATAAATGCCTAGAAAGACTTCCTTTTAATACCTGCTTACTGGCAGGTGCATTACGGGAGGCTCACCTTGATCCCTAAGATGCAGAAATTGCTTGGAACAAAGACCCAATAATAATGTAAAATCTTTTCCCAAATGCATCTATTTCTCTGATCTTTTCTGGCTTATCAGCAAGTTTTCTGACAGAAAAAGTAAAAGTGCAATTTTATTTAGAAAATGTGATAGCAAAACAGGTCTCAATTTCTTATGAATGCCTGTGAAAAGCAAAATTATTATAAATTCATCATACATTAATCATATATACTCACTAGGGAATTTGTTGCCTCTGGCTTTATCTGTCATAGGGAAAGTCACACAACCCAAATGATTCCATTTATTTTAGTATTACAACTAATCAAATACAGTTTGTGATTCCATGGCTCATGATACATTCAGACTGAGTCAGAAGACGTTGGAAGGGAGCAAGCTGGGTCTGTACCTGAACTGGGCAAAGGACCAGGACTCCCCATCTGTTTCCTTTTGCATTGCATAGGACATTGTAGGGTTTCTGAGTCCTTTCTGCAAGCTGTGTGAAGGCTTGATTTCATTGGGCTTGTCATGGTGAGGGCTGTGGATGGGCATTCGTACTGCAGGACAGATCTGGAATTATTAGCTCAGAATTATTATCAAGTCTTGTCAAAGCAAAATTGATCATGAAATATCAGCTAAAGGATTTGAATTCAAAATGTTTTGAAGTGAAGAAGAAACACAAGGGATAGTGCAAGGCTGAATATTGTTAGCACAAATATGTTCTGACAAACAGGGTCAATAGTTTGCTTTTCACAATTGAGTTAACATTTATTTCAAGGCTGAGAGGAAAACACTACTGAAATGTCTAGCCCACTCAGATACTTGGCTCAGGAAATTCTTCTAGGACCAAAAAATAATGAAATCTGTGGAGTGGGGTCTTTTTCTTCAGCAGCAGCAGGTGAGGCAGTGGGCACGCACTGACCCTCCTTGCCTGCCTTGCCCTGGGCCAGTAGTGGAGGACCGAGGGAGCCGCAACTCTGCACGCAGCTGGCAACAGATGTCGAGAGTCGCCCGAGTGTGATGTGTGTCAGAGGGGCCCGTTCAGCGACAGCAGTGTCCCCGTGAGACCGGAGAGATGCTGGGCAGTGAGACCGGAGAGATGCTGGGCAGTGAGACCGGAGAGATGCTGGGCAGTGAGACCCGAGAGATGCTGGGCGGTGAGACCCGAGAGATGCTGGGCGGTGAGACCGGAGAGATGCTGGGCAGTGAGACCCGAGAGATGCTGGGCAGTGAGACCCGAGAGATGCTGGGCAGTGAGACCCGAGAGATGCTGGGCAGTGAGAGCCGAGAGATGCTGGGCAATGAGACCCGAGAGATGCTGGGCAGTGAGACCCGAGAGATGCTGGGCAATGAGACCGGAGAGATGCTGGGCAGTGAGACCCGAGAGATGCTGGGCAGTGAGACCGGAGAGATGCTGGGCAGTGAGACCCGAGAGATGCTGGGCAATGAGACCGGAGAGATGCTGGGCAGTGAGACCCGAGAGATGCTGGGCAGCGCAGCAACGCGGGGCCGGGCTGCGCTCGGGCACCGGCGGAGGAGGCGAGGCAGGGACGGCAGCTCCGGCAGCACCGGGGAACCCGGGAGGGCAACAACGCCGGCAGCAGTGGGAGGAAGGAGAGACAGGACTTAATGGCTGTGACAGACGAGCAGCAAGCGCACATCACGGAGAGGGAAGGCCAAGGGGAGGGCCGGGGCGGCCGGGGCAGGGCGCGCCTCCCACAGCCGCGGGCAGCCGCCCCAGCGCCGGCACCGCAGAGCTCGTCGTGGCTGCTGGAAGGAACATCACAGCGACAGGAAGGCCGCTCTCCACCTGGGATCCCATCCAGCCCTCGCTGCGGCCAGCACAGAGATCCCTGTCCGTCCCTGTGGGGGTGGACACCCGTGGGGAAGAGCGGCCGCGCCAGCCAGGCTGTGACCGATCCCTGCGGAGGCTGGACCGCACACGCCAAACCACTTTTTAAATTGTCTGTGTTTCTGGTGCCTGTGCTGCCCTTGCTCCGGCAGGTTCTTGTCTGCCCATTCCATGAGAAGACAAGTCCTGCCTGGCACCCCCTCTCCACTGATGTCCATGCCTCCCCGCCCATGGCAGTGTCACAGCTCCCAGGGGCTCCTGTCCTTTCTCCTCTCTTTCCCTTTTAGGATTGTGGGTACTTCACCAAGGACTCCTTTAATCTATCCTCAGCCATACAAACCTGGATTTCATCTCCAGTCCCTGGATAATCAAGATATTTCAACAGCTGTCAGTTTCTGGCAGAGGCATGTTCTACCATTTTTTTCCCCACAACATATTTTTCATAGCTAGTCAGAAATATGCAATATTTTGTCATAAAACTACTCTCATTTACAGCATTTGAATATTTTTCCTGCTTTACAGATACCTTTCTCTATCTTACAGTTCTGAGATTTTTTTCCAGTTTCTCCTGTTCAGCACTTTTTCTTCTGCTGTTAGAGCTTTCTCTGCCACTAACCCCATACACTGTGCTTCTGCAATGTTTTGTAATTTGTGGTTGTTGAGTGGATATTCTCTCCTTCTGTTTCTTTATTACTAGACTCATTATCTTACATACTTCAAAACTTAGAAGATACATAGCTGTCTCCAAATCCTAAACTAAACATTCTGAATTTTGTTGCCCCTCCTTTTTTTGTCTGCCCCTTCACTTTATATCATCAGCAAGTGTAATCCACTTACTGCATCTTCTTTCTTCCAGGTCATTGATATATAAAGTGAAGAGAATTGATCCTCACACTAATCCTTGTGACTCTCGTTTAGTCACATCCTTACACGTTAAACCGTTAGCACACATGGTACCTCTTGAAAAAATATTTGAGATAGTTCATGGCTTATTGAAATTAGAAATCCCAAGAGGGCTGACATTGCAAATTCAGAGAACCAGAACAGTAAGAAAGGGGGTGTATCTGAAAGGCATTGGTTTTCCCCCATGGGGCAGGAGTTGGCCAGGGGTCTCCAGACCTCCTGTGGCTGCAAGCACCTCCTCAGCAAACTCTCTGTGAGGGGGAGGGGCTGATGAAGGATATGTTCTGGGGCTGCCAGCAGCCACTGACAAACTTGCATCAGCTGGGTGAGTCCCAATGTGAGTGGCCCCATGAGCAATTTCCTCTTCAGAATGTTCTTGATCTTGTTTCGAGGCTCCCAGAGGTTTAAAGCTGTCTCCTCATCCCTGTCTCTGTGATGTGAGAGAGAAGTCTTTGTAGTTTCTAATGGAAAGCTGTCATAGGCAAAAGTTAAAAGGGGATTTCTTTTGCATCTCTTTGCTTCCCAAAGTCAGACATTTAACACAAAGAACCTGACTTTTCTACAAAAAAATCTAGTTAAACAGATTGTATGGATTCCTGTTATCTGATATTTTTATTATCCACCCAGAAAAAATCCCATCAGCAGAGTCATAAGCACAGGCTTGCTTTCATGAATTCATGCTGACTTTTCATAATTAAATCAGAATTTCCCCAAGCCTGACTCTGAGTAGTATTTAAATTTTTTTCCTACTGCTGCAGTTAGACAAGCACTGCACATTTCTTGTTTCAGAGCCTTTCCAGTCACCTTTCCAGAGGAGGAAGATAACCTGTCTAGTGCACTGGGCTGGGACTCGGGAGACCTGGATTTAAAGCTAGCTAAGATGCAGGTTGCCTGTGTGAATTTAGGCAACACACTTAGCCTACTACATGAACTAATACCATGTTTCTGAGCAGAGACAACAATTTCCTATCATTCAGGAGGCCTGCACAGATAAATGTGAGGTGCTGAGATGCATGAAAAAAATAACTATTACATTATTTTCATGACAATATAGCATTCTTTATTGAATGACCTTGGTTGAAGATGTAATTCCTCAAAGGTGGTGGATGTCTTACTACAACAGGAGTTAGACACCTAAGCAAATACTTTTGAGGCACCAGGCCCAAGTTTACATCACCAGACTGGCTGTAGCAGTGAGTCCAGCCTTTTTAAACAGAGCTGGCTGAGGAAGAGGCACTGCTGGGGCTCCATTATAACTGAAGATCTCTTTGCAGAGATGTGCCTGTGCCTGCAGCATCTGAGCTGAGCAGGGGGCTGCTGGTGCCCACCACACTCTTGGGTGGGGTATGTTTCCATAGCCCTTGGAGTTAGCTGCTGCTCCTTGCCCACCAGCCTCTGGAGGAAGATGAAGCAAATGCCTTTTCCTTTCAAGCTGGAGATCCTTACTACCTTCCTGGCTGGTTTTCAGAAAGCTGCACAATACTGTGGTAACAAAAGGACTCTGGCTGCAGAGGAAGAAAAGAAAAAAACAACAAAAAACCTTGTGCCTGCTGTTGTATCACATTCACTCATGCACTCACTCCACAGCTAGCATTCCTCTGGCAGGACATCCTGTCTCCAGTTTCTTACTACAAAAAAAAGCCACACACCAAAAAACCCAAGGAAAAAAATGAGATTCCTTCACTAGCAATGCATAACATTATTATGCTATTTTGCAGATGGGCTGGTTGACTTGAGTTAAAATTATGACTTTTTCAGGTAACACCTGAAAGTGCTCTATTCTTAGACTCATGGATTCTGTCTTGATTCTCAAACTCAAAATTTCAACACGTACAACCAGGAGAGAATTTGCCAGACATGAGCAAAGGATTAGTATTGCTAGCACAGTGTGTAATTCTGATCCTATAATAGGGAAGCAGCTGCAAACTCTGCATCCTCATCTCATGTCTCAGATGCATTCAACCCTGCATACATTGTACAGTACACAAGAAGTGTCTTTTGTTTTATTCCATTTTGATTTTAATGACACAATTTTAAACCTGCTACAGAAAACCCAATTTTTTACTGAAACACATGAAGGTGTTGTTCATGAAACAAATGGGTTGAGGAATTGTTTGGGTGCTTCAGAACAAAGAATTACTCTGGCTATCATCACAGACATTCTGAATGGGAACAATTTACCATGGAGGGCTGTGGCTTCAGGAGGAAGATAATGGTAAGTGTTAGTTTTGTTCACTTTCTGTACCAATGAAAAAATAAAGAGGCTGTAAGTGGATTCATTTGCTGATCAATTGTGAAGTGGCAGTCAGAACAAAAGATGAGGAAAACAGAGTTCAGACTGAAATGATGAAGAGCCAGAGAAAGAACGGCAACTTTAAAGGAATCCAAATAGTATAATTTTTTTTGTCTAGAAATAAAAGTATAAGAAAAGTAAATTTGCTATGCATTCAGAAGTCATAAATGATGAAATTAATTTGTGCAGTGCACTTGCATACACAGGTGCTGCTGTTATGGATATACATTATAAATCTGCAGGGCACTAAAGTGATTACTCTTTCCCCCATGTCTCTGAATGCCATATTTTTCCAGAATGCTGGATCCCATCTGGTCTCAAAGTTTTGTCATTCTTCAGACATTTCAATTTCTTGATTACCTGTCAGGTTATGACCCTCAATTGTTTTTCTTTTTTAATATCTCTTTCTGCTCACTTGGGAGATTTCCATGTGTTTCTGACATCTGCCACCCAACCCCCTCCATGAACCCCATGATAAAGCACTAATTATTGTGTTTATTTCAACAGTATCCTCACCTCCTATAAAGAAAAGACCCAGGCTTTCTTGCACAGCACCCATACTGATCATAGTTCTTATATTTGTGCTCTTCCATAGTTAACCATAACTGTCTCCAGGTTTTTCATTGTGAAAGAATGTCCTTTGAATCCAGAAGGATTGCTCTTCAAGGTCACAGCTGAAGGTGTTATGTAGCAACTATTTCCATTGTACTCCTTAAATGGATAAACTTATTTTCAGTTCCACTGCCAACCAGGACTACATCTTGTCCCTTGATCTTCCTAAGAGGAGGAATTCTTTACATTCATTTACATTCATTCTAAAAACAAAACCATGATTGATTGTTTTAAAAAATAAATTGCTTTTTTTTACTAGTACAATCAAATTTTAAATCTGGATTCTCATTTCCACCTTTCTTCCAATATTCTTCTCATTTTAATGGCTTAATAACATGAGAAACATATGAGGAAATTCTTTCCCTAAGTAAATATGTAGCAGGTGTGAACTTTTGATCTGGACTTGTAAGCTAGTCTTTGGTCCCTTGTGATGACAAAGCATCATTTAGAATCTAGGGTTTAACCAGTTTTGTGTTGTTTTCTGTGACCACAACCATAATAAGTACTTGGTCCTTTGTGTGGAGTGAAAGATCAAGTTGAACTTCTGTTGCTGCTGGAGCAAGGGTGGGAACCCTTCAGTGAAATTCAAACCAGGCTGACCAAATGGAAAGGGCAAAGGAAGAACTGTAGGATTCTCTTGTGTGACAGCCAAGCCCCCAGTTTCTCAACTAAATGAACATTTCTCTCATCAAAGAGAAGATTTTCTCCCCTGCTCTGGTCTAGCTGGGTCTTAAATTCATCCTATCTTAATCTTAACAAATGGCATCAACAGCCAGTGCCTGTAAATTATGTGGAGCACATGTTTTTTCCAGTCCATGATCAGTACATGGTGATGGGCTCTCTCCCTTTTAGAATCTTGTTGGGGAATGCTTAAGGGTAGATTTTCACAGGGTCCGCTCTTTTGGAATGACCCCAAGATTGTGAAAGTCCTTGTTTCCCAGCCCACGCAGTCAAAGAAGGAGTCTGAATGCACAGAATCAGTTTCTCAAGGTTGTTTATTCTTCCTTATCTATGACATTCTTTCTCTGACCTGCCGAGCTCTGTGTAGCAAGGAGGCCATGACATTCTGCCTCTTGCCTCAGGCGGAGTTTACATTATATATTCAAAATTACGTGTACTATATTTACAATACTGTGTAACTATCTATCATTTATATTGGACAGTGTGTCTCTACCTTAAACCAATAGAAAAGTGTCACCACCACACCAAGACACGGAGGACAAGAAGAAAGAGAAGGTCAGGACATGCCCAAATTCTTCCATCTTGACCCCCTGAACTACATTCTAAAAACCCCAAATTTCTACATTTCTACCCTGTGTTAATGCAAATATCACACTGCTCAAACCTTTGTGGCTTGTAATTCCTCATATGACTTCTTGCCAAGTTCTCTGAGCCCCCTGCCAGGGTCTCAAGACAGCCAGAGCAGCCAGAGGGATGTCCTGGACTCCGACAGACTTTGAACAAGTTTAAGCAGGGCCTAAGTGACAGACTGCTTATGGTAGCCAAGGTGGAAGGGACTGTGAACACCTGCAAAACCTTTGTCTCTTAGGGAACTTTATTGGCACCAATTCAAATAAACATTACCATAATAACTTTTTTGTACTCATATGCCCAAGTTTAAGAGAAATCACCTTTTAGATATTTAAGTAATTTGGCAAGATTTGGGATGAATAGTTGTTTTATTTGTACAGCTGAAGAGTAGTGTTGCCTAACACTATGAAGATTATAATGTAAAAATAAATGAGCCATAAAGCTCACTTTCATTGTGCTTGTTTCTACTTCTTTCACTGCAGTGATATTTCTCTTCTTATCCTTCACTTATGCCATTAATACATAAAATTTTATTTTCTACTAAAATAATTTGGATCTATTCATAATCAAGGGCTTTGAAGCAGCAGATGAAAGTGAGAAATAGCAGTCAGCTTTTTAGGAAATTAAAGAATTTACTTCATTTGCAAATGACCATGGTGCTTACAGAAGTAACCCCTGCATTAAAGGATTAACATTACAAGCATGAGCAGGCCAGAGTGCCCTGGAAGTGAACTTGGATTGTAGTAGGGTCATGTCTGAATGAGAATTAGTTTTTTGCCAAAACTGTGCCCTCAGAGGATTACATGTTACTCTCAAGAGGCCAAACGAGACAAAGATTAAATCCACACATTGGAAAAATGGTGCAGTTTGTATTGTTCAGGACATTGTGGGTTCTGGAAGGTACAACCATTTATATTATTCAATCTACATTTTATGTGATAGTGTCAGGCAGTAGTTACAAGAGTAACAGGGCTGATGAGCAGTTGCTTGATGAGCAGTAGGCTTCCTACTGAATACTTTAAGTGGGGATAATTTGGAAATACTGATATTTCTTTTGACTGAAGCTTATAATAATGAAAAGTACAGGATACTGCTTTAGTTATCTCATTATCTTACAACCCCGAGCAACTTTTTGACATATTATATTGATTAAAGCAAGAAAAGTTGGGCATTTCAGTATAATTTATGCAAGCTCAAACCAATAATTAGAACAGCTAATTAGCTATTGGTATCTGATTTTATATTAATCAGGAACTAAGATAACAGAAACAATACATGCAAGTCTTGTTTGGTAATAAGGAGTTTGGTTTCTCTAGCCTAGCAGTGATCATTAATTTTGCTGTGTTTTGATTTAGTGTTTGTGTTAATATATTCCAGTATGTCTGAGGATATGAAAGTAACACCTGGTGTGCTCTGTGCAAATGCTTCTCTGCTTCAGGAGAAAAGCCAAAGGGGAAATGCAGCTAAACCTAGAGCATCATTATAAACAGTCTGGTGGGGATAAATGCCTATACTTTCTAATGCTAAAAGAAAGCAAATTAAAATATGTGGTTCTGTTTGTATGTTTGTATATATGTAGAGAGAATGCAGGATGTAGGGCATAAAAAGCATTTATGCTGAGAAGGTTTCTGATGTCTATTTGTACAGTGCAAGGGGTTCTACATGCAGGTTTTTGTTTACATCTATGCTCAGTGTATGTTTGCAATTTGTTAGTGGAGGCAATAAGCCCAATTAAAAAAAACCCTCTGTGCTCAGAGTTTTAATTTTGCTGATATACCAAGACTGTCAAAGACAGATATTCCACCTAGATTTGAGCTTGCCAGCAGTGTGCTTTGCAAGAGTGGAATGAAAATAAAGACAGTTCACTGCCTTTTATTTCCTCAGCTTCAAAATAGTCTCTTCTTTCCCTGGGAACAATGCTCTTCTCCTTATGCAGAACTTATCTGGTAACTCACATAGTTAGCTTATTACATGTAAAAAAGGAAAAGGCTTCAGGAATAACAGGCAGGGTCACTGATTGAGAGACACAAAACCAGAACAGTGTTCACACCAAGCCGAGATGCTGGATTGCTGAAGGAATGTGGGATATACTCAGCCTTAGCAAAGACAGAAGTATCTACTTTTTAATTTCAGTACATAAATACATCAATGTCCTTTGAAGATAGCTTTTATTCTGTTACACTTTTTCAAGAAAGGTTGGTAGCTGAATCAGACCCTTTATCAGATGGCATTTCCCACTGGTATAATACCTACAGATGAAAACAAAATTAATCCAGCTCTATCTAGACGTTATTAAACTCATCTTTAAAATGGAAAACTGGAGCCTACCTTTACGTGACAGAAAGCCAGAGAGATTTGTTCAGACCTCCCATACATCTTACATTTAATACTGTAAGATAGGCAAAAGCATCTTCTTTCTTACATCCATCCACCCCATGTGCATTTGCTTCCTACTCTTTTGTACTTTTTTGTATTATTAAGCACTAGAATTATTAGCACATGGAAAGTGGAGGTTATTATAGGCAGAGTATCTCCACATTAGCATAGCATCTCTGGTTCAAGGAGATGTGGTGAAGCTTCAGCAGGAATTTTCTAGTCTAGAGGTGAGTGTAGTGGTCAGTGGAGTTGAAGGGATAGCTACATCAGCTAATTTACACACTGCCAAATGCATTTTTGCAGCCTGCTGGAAGAAAATGAAAATCCTACTCTCTAACAAGCCTTCCTGAAGGCAGTATGAGAAAATGATTACATGCATAATAAGCCCATGAAATCTTAAATCTCAGCTTTGGGCTCTTCAGACCTGGGATTTTGACTCATGCCTACTTCTATAAAACCTAAAAATCTAAGAAGAGTTTAGCCTATAGCAGGAATTTCTTCTACTCCTTGAAATGCTTTGTCTGCTCCCCACCTTCCCCTCCTTCCCCTCCACACCCCAGTCCCTGCCTAGAAAAAACCACACACACACATACACACACACACACAGAGCAAAGCAATTCAAAAGAGAAAGAATGTGAGAATGTCTACAAAGAGTCAGGTTAAATATCTGCCTTGCCTAGTTAGCATTTCAGTAAGGGATGGCCAATGGCTGATGGCCAGGAGAGATGAAAATGTTAGACAAAGGTGAGCAATCACCCTTTTCTTCACAGGAAGTGTGATTGGACATTGGAATGGGCTGTGCAGGGAAGTGGCGGAGTCACTGTCCCTGGAGGTGTTGAAGGAAATACTGGACCAAGGAATCAGTGCCATGGTCTGGTTGACAAGGTGGTATTTGGTCATAAATTGGACTTTGTGTTCTCAGAGGCCTTTTCCAACTTGATTCTGTGATTCTTTGATAAAGTGGCCCTTCCTTAGTACATTTTCCAACTCTCCAACAATTTGTAGGTCAGGGCAGCCCTGAACCAAAGATTTCTTCCTTCTTGATAGGCCTTGATGTTGCCCAGTAAGCACTTTTCTAAAAACTTTTCTAGGCCCAGAAATACCTGTCACCCCCAACAGCCTGCAACTCTGCATTCCATAGCTTAGCCATGTGTTATAAGAAGGATCTCATCTCACTGTGCTGGTGCACTGTCAAGTCGCTTTGCACGTACACTAAAAGTCAGACCCTTGATCTCCTGCAGACATGAAGAAGATTCTGAAGATTCCCTGTCCAGGGGACTGAGCTTGTGAGGAATTCATTGCCATCATTGCTGCAAAGGGGTTTTTGAGACATGAAACCCCCAACAGTTAACAAAAGGCAACCTCATAGGGGCATTCAGCTGATAACCAGCCAGGTTACAATGGCAGATGGATAACTGATACAAATTCACGTGATGCAGAAGCAGAAGTTGCTTTTGGGAACCTCTCTTTCCCAGTACCACTTAGGCAGGATGTCATAAGCCTCAGAAGGAGGGACACATGAAAGCTTGTTTGAAGTACCCTACTCAGACCTGGTTTAGTTCAAATGACTCTGCTGGATGCATGTGGAGGGCAACAAGGGAGAGACAGCTGCTCCTGCAGAGTCTCCAAATGCAGTCAGCACCACAGAAACATGCCTGGGGAGATTGTTGCGACTACAGAAGCAAGTAACTCATTTCCCGAAAATCTCTTATAGCCCACACAGCCCCAGAAGAGGCTGTATCAGGAAATGCTACATTAACCCCAAGGGAATGCAGTAGTGGCATTTGGAAAGATTGTGGTTCATTTCTGCAGCCACAACTTCCAAAGTTTGAATTTTAGATGATGGGTTGGTGCCCAGGTTTTTCTACAGGATGAACCCAAGCTCATCTCAGCTTCTGCTTCCAACAGATGATGTTCAAGATGGCCCCTCAGGCTTATAATATGTTGGACAACATTTTGAATTGCCCCTATCTGTGTGCAGAAGAATTTACGTTTGGCACCACATTTGGCTAACAGAGAAGATCAGAGGAGGAAAGAGCTCACTCACTCCAGCTCTGTAGCTTCACACACCATGACACCAATGGACTGGATCACGCAGTGGTGTTTCACAAAATGTCCAGCAACCCACAAATTTGTAAGAAGTGTAATATAGCAGCCCTGCATTGCAGGAGCACAGGTCTATCATCATAACTAGGAATCTTGTGGTCCATGTGCACCCAGCTCTGTCATCAGCTGTGAGAGACCTGACTGCTGTAAATGTGTTGCTTTTTTTTTTTTCCCTTGTGGGCAGGGAAAAGCAAATAATATTTCTCATGAATACTTGTGGAGGATGACTACAAAGAAGGCATTCAGTGGGATTAGATATATTTTCATTCCACTAAAATGTGTGTGCCCCTTTTTATCTTGCAGTACTTGTTCAGTGTTGGAAACAGCCAATCAAATCACAAATTTGGCTTTATTTTTAAATTGCAACCAAAGCCATAAAGCTGAACAAGGCAGAATTACAAGTAAACCTGCCAGTTCCTCTCATCTGCTACGGACCTTTGCAGCAAGCTGTTTTACAGTACCTATTCTTCCTCATAACCGTATCCTTTTTCTCCAGGGGATCATTTTAAGTTTTAGAAACTGCAGAAGCCATCCTAAAGCCATTTTTCCTGAAGGGAATACTTAAATGGAAAAGAACCCTCTTCTCATGATTTAGAGTGTGTAAAATGGTATCCTGATCCTACCAGGCTGAAAGCTGCAGTCCTCATTCTTTCCCAAAACTCTTGCATCTGCAAAGGGACTGTTGAATTCAAAAAGGCAGTGCATGAGCTTAGCATCATGCCCATGTGTTTTGCATTGTAAGAGGCGGTCTAAAAAGCCATTTCCCTTGCACTTTTCAGAGAAACTCTTCTTTTATCACAGAAAGATTAATCTGTTGGGATGAAAATTATAACCCACTGAAAATCCACTAGGAATCTTGAGACAGTCCCATTTTCAGACACTGAATCCTTTACATTATTTTTGTTTCTTCTTTTTGTTGTTGTTATAATGTCTTGTCTCCTGGCTGCTTTCCATTAAAAAAGTAAATCAGGATTACCAGCATACTACAAATGAGCCTGTACTTCAAATATGTCCTTCCTGGTGAGGAGTAGTAAATATGATGAGAGAGAAAAATTGCTCCTGGGAGGTTTTCAACCTAATTTTGTAGACTTAAGATATCTGATTGTCCTGGGAACTCTGCGCTTGCAGCTCCCATTAATTTCAGTAGCAGGTGTCTAAATATTTCTCATACCCAGAGGTTCACATATGTGTTGGAGGATGTGGATAAAGTTTGGATAAGCATATAGCAATTCTCAAGTTAAACAAAGCAGAGCTTATTGCCTCTTGTTGTTCTCCTAATGCTACTTATTTTTGGACATTAAATATGCAGGTGATGAGGATGCACTAAGCTTGTCTGAGAGAGAACCAGAGGATTCTTTTGTGTTTCCAAAAGCACAGTGCCCTCTGTGTAGATGTGGGGTAGAATTTGTAAACTCTCTTTAGTGTGAACATTGAAATTTCTTCACTTGGCTTCTTAAATTTTGTGACGAAAGAAAAAGGGAATAAAGGTCATTGACTACATCATCTGTTTTCAGAGATTTGTTCTCTTAATTTAAGCCATTTTATTCCCCTCCTCACCACTTTTTAGTCCCTGTAGGGAGGAGTATGCCCTATCCCAGGATAAACTTGCAGTGATTCAGAAGAAAGGAAGCCCACAAGTCTCAAAGAGTACATGACTCATGCTTCCAAGTAGATGTCTTGCTATTAATGTAGTGTATTAGTAGCACAGTGGTTTAAAGACAACTACAGTGAGAGGACAGTGGCACAAGTCTTCTATGAAAGGTCAATTTCTGCTTAGCTGGAGAGACACACATACCCACAAATTTTTTTAGTTTTTATCTGGCGGCTTAGACTGAGCAAATATCTGTGAAGTGACAAATCAGTCTTAGTGCCTTAGCCCCACTGCAAGAAGACATTTCTGTTATCAGAGAACTCTGTCCCCACAGCTGCCTTTGGCCATCTCAGTGTGGACTGCCTGCCCAAGGCAAGGAAGTGGTGATGAGCTGCAGCTGCAGCAGTCCTGCAGTCTGAGGCCACTGCACTTAACCTAAGGAGCTGACAGGGATGATGAGTCCTTTTTACTTTCTGCCCAGCAGTGAAGAACATGTGATGCTCACATCCATGTCCCCTCTGACTGGTCCAGTTCAGCCTTCGACAGGCCAGGACAAAAGGGCACCTCTTTGACATTCCTGAGAGCAAAATGTTACCACTTCGTTCCTATCAAGGTTTAAATTGCAGCCTCAAAATTTGATTCATAAAGTGAACATTGAAGCCCTACTCACATAATCCAGTGAGACCCTGGTCATACTGTAGTAATTTATTTCTGACATATTAAATATCTGAGAAGTATTGCAGGTTTTTTTAAATGAAGTTTTGTTCCTTTCTGTTTTGTTAGCTGTTTTCCTTATACTGCTTAAGATAGTGTTAGAAGAAGTACCATTGAAACCCACTTTCTAGCAATACTGCAGTTGGTAGTGTGAGAAGATGGTTTTGATACATGCAAAAACTAATGTACATGTTCTTAATTGATACAAAAACTATTTTCCATCTTTTTGTATTTAAAAAAATATTAATACGTTGCAGCGTGCCTAAGAGCAAGATACGTAGGAGCCAAATTTTGACCCTTTTTTTTTGATTCTATTTTTTTTCCTTCTGATTTTTTTCCCTTTCAGCTTCTTAATGGTAGTGAAAAATTAATGCATTGCCAGATAGGCAATTTGGAAAGATAAAATATGATAATGCTGATGAGGTAAAATGTTTCAAAGAGAGACATTATTTTAATATTTGTGGTTTTGATCTGAATCTAGGCTTGTGTCTCTCTGGATTCCTCTTTTATCTATTCATTGCATGACTTGCCTTTCCACATCATTAAGACATTCTTAAATTTGTATTAAGTAACCAGAATCAGGCATTAAGGATCATCTAATAAAGGTGTCTTAAAAGTTAGGCAGTTCATGTTCTTGCCTATAAGTCTAACATTGTCAATTTT
Source organism: Chloebia gouldiae (assembly GCA_003676055.1). NCBI lineage: Eukaryota > Metazoa > Chordata > Aves > Passeriformes > Passeridae > Chloebia > Chloebia gouldiae. The sequence goes on from QUSF01000003.1 coordinate 12,226,145, forward strand.
TTCTAAACTGTATTACTATGAGATATTAGTTTAAATAGAAAAACATAACATAAGCCATGCTTCTGTGATTGAAAGACATGGAAGACATTTTTGTGCTTTTATAATTAAAAAACATTCTGATTTATTGGATTTTCATGCCCTTTAACTTCAGATGTATCTTGAATGTCAAGCTTGATTTTTTCATGTTTTAGTCATGTGCATTCATTTAGTGAACGCGGATAATTTGCCTGCCTTTCTGTTTAAATTATGCCTTTTTAAAAGGTGTCCTTTAGACAAGGAGCCTCTGTTAACAAGAATCAAAATTTTACAAACAGACTAGTTTTGTTTTTTCATACATTTGATTGCTATACTCCTGACTTCTTTTGAGTCGGATTTTTAATTTTTTGCTAAAGTGAGGATGCTGATAGAGATGACACTGAGCTTGTTTTTTTTTTTGTAATGTTCTTATGATTAAGTTGATGGAATACAAGTTGAAATCAATTGTTCCTACAGCAGATTTTGAGCTCTAGTGTTTTTAGCCAGTGGCTAGATCTCTTGCAGATACTGTCCTACATTTCAGAGCAAAAAAATATCATCATTCCCCTCTGTGAAAGATTAGTGAGAGTGAGTGAACTTTCAAATACCAAGCTTGTGGTTTTGACACAAGATGCAAAATGGCTAAGGGATATAAAATTAAGAGTAAGCTGGAAAAGAATGTTTTAATTAGTCTGAGATGTTAGTCGGATTTTGTTTTACTTTGCTGAAAATAAGTAATAGTGATGGGTATGACTCTGCAGATAGTAGCAAGAACTGAGAGATCTGAAGTCCTCTTTGAAGGTCCCAGGATGACGCACGGCTGCTCAACCCCTCACAGACCTGGCTTTGCTGGCTGGGCCACTGCAGTCATCTGTTTGTGTGGATCAAAAACACTGGATCAAAAATCAGACCAGTAGAACATTTTGGATTGAGAAATACCAGGTAAATGAGAAGAGCCTGAAAGTAGGGCAAGAACAATTTGGTTTTATAGGGCAGATAAAGGAAAACTTTGTTTCTAAATTGAGTTGTATTTTTTCAGTTATTTCTAACTATGAAAGTATTAGTTCCTTGCTTTATGACCTAGTCCTACTCCATGAGCTGGACCTTTCACAAGACTGTATCTTCTGAAATGCATATGGGTTGCTTTTTGAGCCAATGTTGGCATGAAGTTCATATGGTTACTCCATTTTTCTGAAAATATCAATCCCTTGCTTTGCAATGCAAGTAGTAGTTTACTATTGTCATCAAAAACAACAGAAATGTAAAACTGTGTTTGAATTAGGTCCCACAAATGCAATGGTTATTTGACAGGCTGCTTCTGTATTTGTCTGAAGGCTGTAATTTACAAGTTAGATTAACTATCAGTATTTTCAATATATTTCAAAAATAATCCATAATAGTTGTTAAGGAAAGCAATGACAAATCCTGGCATTAGAACCACTGGCAGCACATCCATGCTTTTGCTGTACAGTGTGTTACATCTCTTAGAAACACTCAGTTCTGCCCAAGGACAGTGCAGGAAAGAATTAAAATTCTAGGTCTAGAGGAAGTCTCTTTCTTTCTTCCTGAATAAATGAAGAAAACAAAGATGGAAAAATACAGAAAACAAAACAATGAATGATGTTGCCAGGATTCATACCAAATATTGCCATGCTTTGTCAATGCAGATTGAATTAATGTTTTCCTCTTTGAAAATCACAATGTGTACAAAAATATATGGTACAACATTCTAGTCAAACCAGAAATTAGTTTTGGCTTCACTGAGATTGCAGATTGTGACTCAGGGTGGAAGTGGTCACAGACTCCATGGATTAGACATGCAAATACATATGGGCAATTTGTTATACATAGGAGTTATATTGCATTACACACTAATGAAAACATAGACTTGCTAATTTTTAGAGTTTTCAACATTTATTTACAAAATAAATACAGTTTGCTTATGATTTTTTCCAGTAAAAGATGGGAGAAACACTTTTCTGCACTAAGTATAAGGTACAAGGAAGCCTGTGTGAGTACCTATGACCAAGGCAGAGCAAATAGACCAATAGGCACGGAATTCTGCAAGGAAAGCAGAGTCAGCTGAGAGGTGATGTTACACCAGGGCTAAATCATTTCTCCCCACCAATATGTGGGGACAAGAGAAGAGGGAGGAGCACAGAAAGCCCCTGGGTCAGCTGTGCAAGAGGGAGGTGAAAGCCACCTCCCTGCACCCCAGCTTTGGGGAAGGGGTGGGGAAAGCATCCCAAAGGTGAAGGTAGGATTGCTGGAGAGGCAAAGCTAGCAGAGCTGTCCCTGAGGTCCCCTGTGTCTTGCCCATGCCATGCAGTTGGAGTGCCACAGGTTTGGCAGGGAGCCCTGTTCTCCCCTCCATGAGAGCACATCTGTCTCCTGAGAGGCATGACCAAGACTCAGTTGTCCTGAGGCAGTGGCATTTTCCTTGAAAAACACATTTTTATTGCTTTATTGCTTTAAAAATTCATTATAACAAGGGACTCGTGTTCAGACTGAAGGACACACTTATTATTGTCCTGCGGTTTTCAATTAATAAGTTCACAGCTAACAGTTTTTAAGTACAGTGAATCATGCAAATTTCCATATCACAGCAGCTAATTTATTTGTTTGTTGGGGAATAGCAGGTGCCACATGAATCTGTTTTGAAACGAATTCCAAGAAAGGCAGATGATTGTGGTCCAGGCTGTGGGAGGAGGGAGCCAGAGGGACTGGAGGGATAATGTAACAAAGGCTCTGTGCAGTGCAGGGTGTCTAATGTGGGATATGAACATGAAATGAGCAGCAGCACAGATCTTATATCCAGGGGACTGATCCTGAAGTGCAGCCCTCACTAATGGGGTGATTTCTGGCCAGAACTAACATGACTGCATCTCCAGGTTGGAATGATAAAATCCAGGTGCTTTCTGTATATGATTGCCAATTACTTCATTCTGTCTTCCATGCACAGTTCCAGCTTTTGTTCCCCAGGCAGTTTTCACTGCTGGTTGCAAACACAAGGATCATTAAGTTACAAGCTGGATTTATTTACCGTTTGCAGCTAGATCTGAGAATTGTTGTCTGTTATACCAGATTTTAATTTCAAGTCTGTCTTATGGGTATATAAGATGTGTTCTTACCTGTTCTTGCAATTTCACACAATTATGCTTTGGACTGAGTTCTGCCTGTAAAGAGCCATAACTAGAGCTCAGAAGAAGACTCAGGCAAGAAAGGCACTTCTGTGCCAGAGGTTTGCAGAGCACAGGAATGTTGTGGCTTATGGCATTGCTGCTGTAGAGCTCAGACATGATCACAGCACCCAGGGAGTTCTGAAGAAAATGCATCAGGCAGAAGCCATGTTTAGGTGAGCTCCAAAGGGCAGGTGCAAAGGCCCTGCTCACTCAGTGCTCGTACAGATATTCTGCAGCTCATGTGAATGCCCTCATACTGAAGCTGCCCACTGTATTTTTTGAACTGTTCTATGTGGAGAAGGAAATCCAGCAGGAAATCCATGACCTTTTCTAAGTCAACACCTCAGGCAATGACCTGGGCTCCAGATCCATCTCACTTTCAGGCATCCAAAGCTTTTAAGTAGGCTGTCCTCAGCTGTATCATTGGTGAAGGGAACTTCAGAGATCATCTGTCACCTGATATCTGGTGCCTTGACTTCTGATTTAGCTATGGAGGTGAGCTAGGGATCCTGATCTTTAAACAGTGAGATGATTTGAGATATCAAAAGCAAGGAGAGTTTGGCAGCATCCTTCCCACAGGTGGCAGGTCACTGAGTCATCTTTCGGAGCCGTCTTCCAAGTCATTCTTTTATGTTTTTGTTGTTTGTTTTTTTTTAAATCAGGGCTAAACAAGTCTGCAAGATGTGCACTTTGTCTGCTTTATAAGATGGAACCATTCTTTCTCATTATAGTCATCTGTGCAAATGATAGCCCCTAAATGCTTACACAATGAGGCTATATTTTAAACTATCGTTTCAATGTAAAAGTGACAGGAGGCATAAGCAGGCTTTCCAGGGGAAAGATTGAGTGATGTTCTTGATGTTTGAAATGAGATGAAAGAGTCACTGATAGGGAGAAGACCATTCCAGATAATGGCAGCGGAAGAGGAAATGGTTCCTGCAACACGAGAGATGAAAGTGGAAGAGGGGAACAGTCATGTAGTTGTGAGGGGAATTTGTCTGGTTGTGACTGAAAAAGAAAAGATGCTGAAAAGAAATAACATCGTGAAAGAAGTGAGGGGAAAATGATGATGAATATTTTTTTAGCAGGGAAATAAACCACTGATCAGAAATAGGCAAGAATTTAACCAGAGTGTGATAGCACTAAAAAGTTTCCTGATGCATCTCTTCATACAGGATGAAAATTCACATTAAGAGCTAAGATTTCATTAAAAACATATTAAACTGAGTAACTCCTCTGACTGTCTTACCCATGTATATTTTTTCATGTTTTCATTTTGTTTAACCATCCAGAATGGGGAAACTGCATAGTTCCTGCAATTCAAGGAACCTGACTTGAATTTGATGGTTCCTTTTACAACCCATAAAACTCATATGGATAATAAAGAGGATTTCTGACCTTCCACGTTAAGATCACCATGACTACTTCCCCCATATTCATCCCATCTGTCTTCTTCTGGGTCTGTACTTCTCTTCAACAGTGAAAAAAGCCTCTTACAGAAAGGGTAAAAAAAAAAAAGAAACTATATAAACTGCAGAAGACATGAAAGTATTAAAATAGTGTATTTTGCTGTGATTTAGATTTTTCTGTTTGATGGAATAAAACTCAGATGTCCCGGTGTTTCAACTCAGTGAAGATAAAGTCAGAGCATCATAGCAGACAGAGTTTAGAATGTCCCAAAAGCTGACATCAACATTTTGGAGGTTTTTTTTTTTCACATTGATAGCAGCTACTGATTCACAATGACAGAGTAGTTGTAGCATCACTTACATCAGGAAAGTATTTCCTTAAAAACAGAAAAGGAACCATATTTTTTCTAGCACAATTTCACATGTTTTAAATAAGAAATAAATAAGTAACAAAGAAGATATTTGTTGTAACTTATGTGACACCTGTATACTACACTGAGTTCAAATTCTAGCCACAAACACATTTTTTATGTAGAGAGTTCCATTTCTAACAAAAGCCTCCAGAAACTCAAATTCTGTAAGAAAACAAATGCTGTAAGTTACAGCACTCAAGTAGACCCCCCAAAGTCAGTGGAGATATCTTCTTTGTCAAGGTGGACTTTAAATCTTGGTCTGGCAATAAACAAATATTACACAGTGAAGAACTACTTAAATACCAATCAGCTCTCGGGGGAAAAGAGAGCATGAAAAGGAGGATCAGAAAGAGAAAAGGGAATAAAACAACCAGAAGGGAGGAAAAGGGAAAAAAAAAAAGACACAGGCTGGAATTGATCTAGAGGATAAATAAAGGTAAAGGGCATGTTTAAGTCAGGGGAGAAGAAAATGTCAGAAAAAGAGACAGAAGGAGAATGACAGGGAGAAATAATAGTGGAAGAAAATAATAATAGAAAAATGAAGGCATAAAATAAGAGTGAATGCTGGAAATGCTGGAGAGGTAGAGAGAAACAATGCTAAGAGGGAAAGAGAAGAAAGACTGGCATGAGCCCGCTTGAAAGGAGCCTCAGCTAAACAATAGAGGATGCAAGGCAGAGGCACCAGGGGGGCAGCACAGATTAAATGAGAACCAAATGTAACCATACAAAGGCTCTGAGATGTAGGCAATGGAAGCGTGTTAAGAGGGAAATGTTTTGTGTGTGTCTGTGTGCATGTGTGTTTTTGTCTCTCCCCTCCATGCCCCCTCTACCACCCAGCAACCCAAAACACCTCAGTCTCAGGAACAAAAGCCAAGACCACTCAATGTCATTCTGGACTTCAACTGCTATTTGTAAATTTTTTTCTGCATTCTCTTTCTCAATTTTCAAACAAGCACCTTTGTAGTTGCTGCCCCTCTTTCAAATCCATTAAAAAATTTCTCTCTTGCTGTGATGGCTGCAAAAGATGTGACAACTGCTGCTGCTGTTCTGAAACTAGTATTTGTCATGCTGACCAGTTTTCTAGCATTTCCTTGTTAATTCTAGCTAGTTCTCTGTACCTGCTTATTGTCTTTTCCCCTGGAAAGGAAGCATTTTAGGATGGAGCTCTCTGTGCTTGTGCAGCGGCCAGTAAAGAGAAATACTGGCAAATATTCTCCCATGATTACCATAGGTCACTCTTTAAAATTTCTGCCTGTGTCTAAGGAATTCAAAATTGGTCTTTCCTTGATTGAAAGGAGTTATTTAGCTGCAACACTGCATTACTCTTTACACACACTGCACCAGAGCTCACTGAAAAAGCCCCAGACCTGAAGGAAAGTTTTGCAGCACCTACTCAGACCACTGGCTCTAGCTCCTCTCACCCTGCACAGCACAGGTGGCCAAGGCTCTGTGGTAGAAACTTCTCATGCCACAGTTTCAGGCTCCCCCCTCATAACTCATTGAGACAGGTCAGATGTCTCAGTGCACAGATCCCCAAGGTAAGGTTGGGGAAAGAGAAGCCAAAGTGCTCAGGTTTGTTCTGTGCCTGGAGAAGCTTTGTGTCCATGTTCTTGTGAAGGGGGCAGAGGGCAGGAAGGTTCTTCTGGATATGCACCAGCTTTGCCTGCAGAGAGGTGCACTCAGCACCCCGATGTCCTCTCAGACCCAGCTGGCTGCCAGCTGGGCCACAGCACCTCCCTGCTCTGCCCTGACGAGAGTTCTGCTGCTGCCTCAGGGTCTGCACCCACGTTTCTGTATCAGCCATCTCCTTCTCTGGAGCCAGGACAGCAGATACACCATGGCCACGGGAAGCAAAATCTGTCCTGTGCAGCCATCTGATGGGAAAGGCAGCTGCTGGGGAACCAGTCCCTGGAGAAACCTCCTCTGAGCCCCAGCAGTAACTCAGCACATCATTCCCCTGGATTTATGAACCTGCTTGTCACTCATTTCTCTTCTGTAGAACAGCACAGCAGCACTACCTGTGCTACGTGCTGCTCAGATAGGTGGTGAGAGAGCTCCTAAATATACATAAAGCATTTTGTGATATTTGGAGATGTCCCTTAAATATTCACTGTTGCTGATACCTTGTATAGATTTTACTTTTCCAAAAATGAACTACAGCAAGAATTGAACAGGTCACTTGGGGCAAGAAAAGAAGTATGAAGCAGGAGCAAAATACAATTATTTACAGTGTAACTGAGCAATTTTTTATACAGAGGGTGACAGAAGCAGCAAAATGAGGAGTATTTGTTAACTTTTCAGAACAGCTTCCTGGTTCTTGGTTAGATTTTTATTTTAATATTATTTTGTACCATAACCAGGGAGAGAAAACCTCTTGAACTACTAAGTGCAACATAATGGGCAAAGAGGAGAGCGGCTGTAAATTACAATACAGTGCTTTAAGGAGACAGTGCCTCTCAAGGTACTTCTCAAGTACCATCCAGTGTGGGCTCAGGTTATTAAACTTGGATCAAAACCTTTAAAGAATTCCAAACTGCCCTAAATCTACTTGTGGTACAAATCTCTACATTACTGGGAGGTTGCAAGGATGAAGTTATGCAAGTGGGTCTGAATTTCCCAAAGGTCTGAGATGTATTTTCTATGCCAAGAAATTCGCATTATTGAGTTTTTAAACAAATAATCATTAATGATGATCTTAATGATCATTGACATTGTTCTCTAGAAGAGCCAGGGAAATGTCACCCAGTGCCATTCTTGCTGCTGAGGGGTTAAACACTTTCTTGGATAAGGCTGCTTGCTGACCTGGCTGAAAGAGGGGAAAAAAGCTGTAGGTCAGTGAGTGAGATTTCCTTTCCTTTAGAATTGCCCAGGAAGATTACAATTAATGTGTAGAGACTAAGCTAGGAATTAGAGACTAGAGAGTGCTGATCTCAGTTTTTTTTCATGTTCAGCCTTTGGACTGAAATCCAGGGAGCTGTATTGGCATAAACTATTCCAGTAACAGAGGATATATTGCTGGAGCCCACCTAGCCTGGGGACTTGAGCATCACTGTGCCTCAGACTGCTGACACTTGGACAGGGAACTTACAGAAGAAAAGATGGATTGATTGGTTTGATTGGATAAGTAGAGTCATAACTAAATGTTTCTGTAGGGTAAAAGGGGATCTAGGTAAAAAGGTACTATTAATAATCTTTAGATTTTTATGAGACTGTTCTATTGTTCTTTGGTGAAGAGACAAAAGGAGTTGGTGAAGGCAACACTGAATGCACATTCAGAGAAATAGTGCTGCATTTGTCAATGCACAGGACAGGAGGTGTTGTAAAAAGATCAAATTCAGAAATGCAAGATATGATCTCACTGCAGGCCCTGGTTTGGAGTCTTGGACAAGAGAAGAAGGTCCCCAGGCTGTTATTTTTCTGGGTGGGTAGAAGCAGAATAAAGACAGCTTGGTTGCTGTCAACAGTAGAGATTAGAACTGATATAATTAGAGCAATATCATTTACCAACAGCCATATCTCCTCCTTAGCATTCTGAATGCTGGGCAGCCTGTGTCAGCCATGTTTATGACTGAGAGCCAGCTTTTTTTTTTAAAAAGGTTTTAATAACCTGTCTGTTTGAGCTTGCAAGCACCCAGCACCCTGTGTCAGCTGGCTGGCACCTGTTCTCACAAAAGTAATAGAAGTAGTATATTACACTGTGGAACAGCAATTGGCTCTTGACAATGTGACCATGAATAGCATCACATTCAGCTACAGCTGTACTTCAGTTTTTGGTATTAAATAGAGGAAAATTCTAACAGCAAGTTCATAAACAGAGTTTTGGATAGAAGGAGAAACAAGTGACTGTGCGCTGGTTCAAAATTCAAGTCACAGATGTAGACCAGTAAGGCGGAGGCCTGGAAGTGTCTCTACAAGAGTTCTACAAGAAACTAAGTGGTGAATCTGAAAGCAATTCCTTAGAGTTTTCCAAGATGAAGTAGAAGGCAGGGTGCAAAACACTAAGCAGAAATCTAATGGGAAATCTTTCTGGAGAAAACCACCTGGAGGCAGATTGATTTCAAATGTGGCCTTGAAAAATCACTCTGAGACCATAGTGGACTGCCTTTAATGCACTGAGACAAGGACCATCTCCCTCCTGTGCTGACCTGTGCTCCAGTGCAATTACCTCTCCAGATGATTGTACAATCCTCTTCCTCACAACTGGGAGCTATTTTCATAGACCTCATTGTTTTAGACAGTTTTAGGAATGATGGTCTATTTCTAATGCAAGAGAGCCCTAACAGTGGCTTCCCTGCTAATGGACTGTAATTACAGGATTGATCCCACATCCCCGGCAACATGAACCCTTCTGTGCTTTCTAAGGCAACAACAGCATAAATCAATGATCTGCTACTACAAGCTTCAGAGGATTCAGGGAGATCAAACCTTGGTATATACCTTGCAAGGCTTGTTAAATGGGGAAAACACACACCTGATTGGCATAGTATCATTAACTTATCCATGTGAAGGATTGTTCTTGCACTGCACTTCATTTAACAGCTGGCAAGAAACAGATCATTTTCAAAATGGGTCTTTACACTTGAGAGTGGCCCTTTCTGTATAAGAGGCAACAGCAGGAGCTGCAGAAGACGTAAAGCAGATGTTGAGCAAGGTTCTTCTTCCCTTGGGGAAGAACGATCTCTTTCTTACATGAAGATATAGCACTGGCATGTTATTGGATAGAGCAAGGATATCACAGCTTAGACATTGACTTTTCAGCCTCTCATGGATAAAGTGTCTGCAAAGTCATGGTAAAAAAGAGAAACACTTGTTCATGAAGTAATAAAGAGGATGCCTTTCAGTATATTCATGAAAAAAGGATAGCTACTCCATACTCTTTACAAAAGTGAGATGTATGTTATGTTGACCTACCAAAACAAAACTTACAAAACATAATAGATTTGATTCTTCTCATCCTGTGTGTTTTTGCAGGAACTGTTAAACATGTCGCACAAAAGCCTTGGTCCTTGTCACAGCAGTTTTCCAGCTATGCCTGCCCATATACCCCACTGATGAGAGTTCTGACCCTGGCAGGCAGGCTTGGCCCCCTGGCTTGGATTCAGACCTGCCTCATCCCTACAGACTTGTCTGCCAATCCTGGCTCTAGGCTGGAGGCAGCTGCTGGCACTGGACCTGCTCTGCTCGTGTTGCTGAGATGCTGTGAGCCCAGCCCAGCCCGCTCTGCTGCCGTCTCAGCTCCTGCCTCACCTTTCCTTAAACAGCAGAGTAAGAAAGACCCTTTTGTCTGTATGATCAGTTGCTTGTATCCAGCAAAGACACCTAGAACCTCTAACTCTCATTTCACTGCCAGTAATGACATGAACTAAGCAGACACCGTGGGGTCCCGAAGCAAGCTTATGTAGCATGCAAATATGAGCTTGTGACAGCCAGTCCCACTGAGGTGGACCCAATAACATCCAGTGTACCAAGAGTCTTTGTCAGATTCAATTGTTCTGAATGTCCTAGAGGACAATCTCTAATTTAACCACAGAAAAATATTTACTTCTTATAAATCAAGAATCTGTATACCCTGTCACATCAATCAAACTGGTGAGTAAGAGCAGTGGTTCAATTAAACTCTGAGGGAAATGATCCAGTGATTTATTTGCTGCAACTAGCAAACCTTGCTGATTATTAACAGTGAGAGCAGTTTCATCAGGTTTTTTGTCTTTTTGTCACCCTATATGGTCCACATATAACAATAAAATGTTGCCTAAGTGGACAGAAAAATAGCACGCCTGCCATCATTAAGTGTAACCAGAAACTAAAAGGCTGGCTAAGAACTTTGTGTGACTTTGCACAACCTGTCAATTTGGTCCAGACATAACAAGAATGAACAGATTAAAAAGAAGCCAGATGAAGAAGATGTGAGTTTGGGACTGAATCTTGGTGTTAGTGTCCAGCTGGCCTTGTTATTAGCCAGATGGCAGGTTCAATATCAAGCCCCTGGAAGGGTCAGCACAGCAAATTACAAGATGTGCCAACTGGACTTAGGAAAAGAGACAAAAAGGGAAAAAATTAAATTAAAAAAAAATATCCCATATCTATCATGTCCATCTGCTGGGCAGAGGAACAGCCAGAAAAGGATTTCTTATAGTCTCATGTACATGTGATCCAGGGCTGGAGCAAAGTGGTAATTCCTCAGAGTACAGATTATCCCAAGATATCTAATCCTTGCACGATACAAAACAATAACTTGTTTTACAAACATGTTCAAGGCAATCTTTTTCTGCATCTGTTGGATTAAATCTCTCTTATCTTCTAGCACTTATTTCCATACTCCCATTTGCTTGTTTGCTTGCCTTTGTGAGGGCACACAAGGAGTGTCAAAATAAGAACTGTAGAAATATGGAAGATGGGCATCATTTGATATAAAGCACTTGGCACAGTCTCATTGATCTTAATGCCAGTCCAGATCATCCTGCAAAGTTCTACAATGTCCTTCCCAAGATATGCCCTTGAATCAACTCGTTACCCTTGCTGTGCATAGAAAATCATGGTATGTGTCCTTAAAAGTAACCAAAGATTTTGGTAGATACCTACTCCTCTAGTCCTCCTCTAAAAAGGCTTCCTTTTTCAATCTGAATTTTAGGCTATTGTCTATTTTTCAAAGTACACTGGCCACATTTCAATGAAGAAAATCTGACAACCTAACAGACATTCTCTGGAACTTCAGATAACTGAGAAAATGAGAAATAACAACTGAAAAAGACATCAAATTTTCCAATTCTTCAACATTTTCCTTTAAGAAGAAGATCCCACAAATACCTGACGAGAAGAAAGGCTGCAGTAACATCTAGGACCATAAAATCATCACAAACTTGCACTTAAATACTGCCTGATGTTTATGGCCAAGTAAGAATTATGGTCCACATACTACATGATGTTTCATGTTGATCTTGCTGCACCTTTTGCAGAACTAAACTAGGACGTCTTTTGCTTGTGGATAAATCTCAGTGTGTTTTGGGCACAAAGATTTGGTGCTTTGAGCTGTGAGTCTTTACATAAACCCTGTACAAACTAGACTGTTACATAGGATACTGGTGTTACAGGAACACAAAGAAAAAGGAATATCTGGTGTCATCTTTGAGACATAAGGTCCAATGTGGTTATTAAAGTTACATCCAAGCTACATCAAAGCTACATCAAAACTCTGAAATACTTTTTTTTTAACAGTAACATTTTGGTTTATCTGTCTTGTATAGTAGCTTAGGAATTATGCAGGGTAGCATACTTGCAACAATTTTATTTCATGGTGAAGTACTGCCCTAGGTGACAGGATATTTAAGTCTTTTTTCTAATCCAGGTAGGATTGTGGGGAACTGGGAACCAACGAGGAAACAAGCTTTTAATAAATATGTCTGATCTAAATTACACTGATGTGGATGCACCTGTAGCCAGTTGATACAGCACAGTTCATGTCTAACTAACATTTCTCTAATTCCCAGGCAGGGCAACTATACCTAAGCTGTGAATTCTAGTCCATGCTGATCCCTGAGCCATGTCCATTACTTGTCTGGAAGGGTACTGGATTGTCTGGTGCAAAGACATGTCAGGTACCTTTTTTATGGCTTTATAGTATGGGCAGTGCTGTGCCAGTGTTTGGGATGCACCATGACCTTACTCAGTTTACTGGCAATGGGGTAACTGTGGGGTCCCAGGAAGGGTTGTAGGGCATGGGGAAGAAAGCCAAATTCAACTACCAGCTCCAGTAGATGTACTGCTGAAGTCTGGGTGGATGAGTGGTTTATATTTCATGGAGTTAGAGACTGTTAATCCTGTGATAGTTTAGGTCATCCTAAATTTATCATCAAGGACTACATACAATAATTTTGGCAGAGGGCTGGAGTAGTAACTGGAAATTTGAGTAGGAAAGTAATGGAGAACCCACAACAAATCTCTTTCTTTCCTCTGCTCTACCCATGCTCCAATAGGGAAATTTTGATGAGGGCAGACTCTGAAAGAGATACTTGGTACTCACTTAAAGCTGCTTTCTCATCTGTTCTGCATAAAGTGTATGTTGTGTGTGCACAGCTGGTGTGCACGTGCAAGACACCCAAAGTCAAAATCCTAACAAGAAAGAGATGTGAGGAAAGGCCCATCTTGTAAAAGAAACAGTGATGAACTGTGAAGGTTTAAAATACTAGTGAAGTAAATATATAATTTTTCAAGGCTCATACAGGCATCATGGAAACTGTGTCACAACTTTCCATGTTGATTTCACCATGATTTTTTTTTTTTTTTTGAGAATTTTTGAATTTGTCAAGAAGGAAATGAAAATGGGGGTAGTGGCTGGAATTTGGTCGCTTATGTAGTCTGCAACAGAGTTTCTCAGCAAAGAAAAGACACACATGGGTGGATGTGCAAGCATCATAGCAAGCTGAGGTAGAGATCAACTAAACTAGGAGAAGCAGAGAGCTGAAGCTGTGTCTCCTGAGTAGTGGAAGAGTTGCAGACTTTTAGACAAAAGCAGCACTTCTAGTAAGTGAATCACAAAGGATTCTCCCATTGCTTGAGTCAGCAAGAGCAATGTTAACCTGTTTAATCCAGAAGAAATCTTCATCACTCCTAGCTTCGTACATGAAGTTGACTCAGTGCAAACCTTCAGGAGCCAGTATGGATCCTGGCAATATTTTAGTGTTGAAAGGCAAAACTAACACTGCAGCAACCATGTAATTGAAGCCACAGTGTGCCATTGAAAGAAGGTCTCCTCAAGGTAAGCAGATCTGTGGAAGTGAGACCGATGTGAGCTGTTGTGGCCATTAATTGTCTTTATCCTTTCACCGTGTTTGAGATCTTGGTTCCAAGCTAGCAGGCTGTGTCAGCAGGTAGCAAAGATGCAGTTTTGCTGACATGCAATCCCCAGAGAGAAAACATGTGACAAAATTATACTCACTGGGTAATTTCCTATTTATAGCTTGTGTTTGGGAATGGTCTTATCTGTGTTCCTTTATACACTGAGAGAGTGATTAAAGCCTCATTTTCATTTCCTTTTGTACCTTACTCTTATCATCCAGATAATTTTAGTGTCTTTAATCAACATTTGCAGAAGTAAACAATGCTATGCTAATAACAGTGTTGTGCTATAAACATTTCCTAAGTCATGAAACATTACCTAAGGAGGATAAATATTAGATTGTCCCATTTCTAGGAGAAAGGGACTGGTAAAGTGAGTGGTGCATGATTATAATAGTCTATATCAGACCGGGTAGTCCAACCTGTCCTTTATTTAATCACCAGACAGTTTTTCATTTCAAGTTTTGAAGTTCTGCAAAAAATCTCTTATGTGAATCAGCCTCTAGATTTAACATGAAGAAAGAAACCCACCAAAACCACAACAACAGCAACAAACCAACAACAAAAAAAAAAACCAAACCCAACCAAATCAAACCTAAAAAAACAGACCCAAATCCAATAAACAAAATACCATATATAAGGAAAGATTTATTGTTATCTGATGAAAGACAACTGTTTCTGTAACAGGGAAGTGGATAACTAGAGAATGAGATACACAAGTTACCACTCATTACCTGTTCCACAAGAAAAAAAACAAAGATGATGAACAAGCTTGTTAAGAGATATGACACCCCAAATAACCATGAAGCACTTGCTGAAACAGTTGGGATTTTAGTGCCAAACATCTTGATCTTATGACTAGTGCATTACATGGCTAAATAATACAGAAGTGCATGTGAAGTATTCTCTCCAGTGACATTATCCCATAAATGGAAAAGTGTGGAAGATGGAATGTACTATAGAAGCATAAAATTTCCACCAAAATCCACAAGAGCCTGGATTTTGTTTTGCACTTGCATAGCACATTCCATCTTCCCTGTGTTATTGCCTCACCAATTAGAAAATTAAAAAGCCAAGACAGAAGGCAGTAGCTGCAACACTCAACAAACAACACAGAATCCAGGACTTGAAGAAAAAATGCATATTTTTCATAAAAGGATAAATTATAGCAATCTTAAAGTCCTAAGACAGTCCCATCATCGTTAGCTCCTATTCTAACTTATTTTTCAAGTTTTTTTTTTTTTGTAGTGCCACTATGACTCAGCTTGCCTGGAATCAGTAAACAATGGGAAAATGACAGTTTCTGGCAGAGCACATGAGACATTTTATCACTGTAACAGAAACTCAAGATTGATTGAAAGGAGCCTGGTCAAATTAATGTATGGACCAGACAGAAGAACCAGTATCAAACAAGTATTTCAGATATCATACAATAAAGTTTTGCTATATACATGTACATAAGCAGCAACAGGAGGTGTCTTGAGCAGATACATAACTAAGGAGAATGCTTTTTCCCAAAACCAGATGTCCTCCCCCACCCATCTGCAGGTGAGACATCAGGGATGGTACCAGTGCCTGGCCCCTTCCTGCTGCTGTACAAGTCTGAGCATCCCCTGGGAGCCTGTAAACGTGAGCAGAGGGGTCAGTCATGACCCATGCCCTGGTCCTGGCTCTTAATTGCTTAATTTAGACACTCAGAAAAATATCCCCACTGTCACATGGATGTCACAGTCCCAGGCCCCACGGAGCCTCCTGGTCAAGTCTGTCCTGGTGAGCTGCTGGGGCTGGTCTGGTCAGCCCAGGCAGGTTTGGGGATTAGCAGAGTTCATCTTCCTGTTCATGTGCTGGGTGTGTTGGGCATGGGCAGGGCTGGGCACATCCAGAGCAGCCCAACAGCAGGGATCTGAAATCTCAGGCACTGGGCAGCCCCACTGAGGCCAGCTGATAACCCAGGTAGAGCTGAGAATCAGGGAGGAAAGAGCACAGTCATGCAGCTTTGTTAGCTACTGTTTCTTTCTTCTGATAGGGCAGACATGGCCAAAGACTGCAGTGGCCAAGCTGGAACTTGGCATTTAGACAAATGAACCTAAGGGGGGGGCAATGTGAGTTCAAGGTTTACCTGAACTCCTGTTTATAATTCTATCATAATTCTATCATCTATCATAAGCATTCTCCCTAACTTTTAGAGACCCTTGAAGGGTAGGTGGTTGCAAGGACAGATGAGCTAATGTTTGGTCTAAATTACAAACCCTGCACTTTTTGTGTGCGTGCTCCTGAAAAATACCTCAGCAAAATTTGTGTGAAAATGAAATGTCTATACAACCTGATTCTGGTCAGAATTAGAACATAGACAGGTGGGAGATATTCAGATGTTATTTAGCCCTGTTGACCCACAATTTCTTTCAGAAGGCCTGATCTCACAAGAAAAAATCACATGTCTTGCAGGTAACTGAAGAGTGGCTAAGAGGCTTCTTAGAGCAAAACAACTCCTGATTCAAAGCTCTGTTAAGACAAAACTTTCCTTGGCCTTTATGAATTTGGAATAAACTTAAAAGCAGATCTTGAATATTATATTACTTCAAAAGTTTATTTTTTTGCATAAATCCTGTCTAAAATATCAATAAATGAAAGAGATCTAATAATTATCTGGGAAACAACTTGATGCACTGGAAAAAAAAGTGCCACACATTCCTCGTATTGTTTCCTACTTTGGCATGACACAAAATATTTGGTTTAATTTTTCTTTTAGCAGATAGATGCCAGCATGAACTGATATGAGGATGTCACTTTTCATAAGTAAATTTTTACAAGCTCACTATCTAATCTTTCTGATTGGCAAGTCTAAGGGACCTGCACTGTTAATCAGTGCACCAGCATCAAATTAAAAACAGTCCTCTGTCATGCAGATGACTGGTTGGCTAAAGCAAATAAGACAGGAGTCCAAGAAGCTGCTGTGCCTTTCTCTGTGAACTGAGCAAATGCTTTCATGTCAAGTATTTCTATGCTACAAAATCCAGGCAGAACACCCAGGGAAACCAGACAAAAAAGACAGATGTTTGGACTGACTACTCACTACAGTTTGATTGACACATTGGTTGGCTTTGCATAGTTACTGGGGGAACCTTCATGTGAAGCAGGATGTTTCCCAAGAATTGCAAGGCCACCTGCAACTCCAACCCTTCCTTCCTCCTCCAAGTTAAATGGTACCACAGGGACTCCTGTACTGGAATCTTGGTATGTCTAATCCCTCTGCTTGAGTTCAGGATAATGGTATTAAATGGGTTAGAGGTTGAGCTCATGCAGCAAATGACAAGCAAGAGGTTATTGAATTATTCCAGACAAATATTTACAGGTCAATTATCCATATTCCTCCACACATTCTGTACCTGGCCAATAACTTACCCATTTGTGTTGTTATTGCTGGCCCAGGGGCCTGCAATATCTTGGCCAATGTGTGGGAGTTGGAATATTTTGAATAAACTAGGTCTAAAGAGAATAAAACATTGCAGACAGCTTTCTAGCTGAGACATTCCTAAAAGACATATTCAGGGAAGTGGTAATTCAAGAATAACTGGATAGGAAATTGCCCAATCAATGTAGTTTTATGTTTACATATAATTTCACAATATACTATTATGTTAACCACTTGATTGGCATATATTTATGTTGTGGTGATTTCCAAGCACTCAGGAAATGTGGACCCAAGAAAGGGGTGATTTCTTTGGGAGGTGAAATGCTTGTCAAATACAAAGAATACTGATTGCTACTCCACTTTGCTTACCCATTTCTGATGTCCTTAACAAGAGAGATGAAATGGCAAATCCCGGTGCAGCTGACAGGTCAGAGATGAAGAACAACATTTTCTGAATCCAAGGAAGTTCAGGGCCTTTGTGTTTATACTTTATTTTGCACAAAGTGCTTCCAAAATCTGCTCTAAAAGCTCTCAGCCCTAACCTGCTTCCCACATCACTGTAAGTGGAGCTGAGCCTGTGATGGCTCTGGGAGGCCAGCACTTGTCTTTGCCTTCTGCTCAGCCTGTTCAGTCCTGATGGCTCCTCAAAAGGAAGAGTTTTCACACCAAATAAGTAAACAAACATTTCATATTGGTCCTTGCTTATCTTGGTTAGTCCTGTCCTTATAAATAACATTAATAGTTCAATAGCTTTTGTACTTTTGCCACACTACCACTTAGTCAGTTTCCATCAATCACATGCTGAAATAAATCTCTGAGAGAATCAAATTAAGTGCTCTGTGAAGAGTTTACATCACTTCCCGAGCTTGGTCCCTGAACAAGGACTCTCCAGTGCCTTTTGAATATTTACTGCATGCTACCCACTGCACATTGCACATTGCTCTTATCCAGAATCCCCATATTTAATGAGTCTTTTAGCATGTGGGAAGGAGAGGTTTATAAATAACTACACTATCAGAAAACACCCTCAAGCACTTCCTTTTACAGTATTTGCTAACAGCTTTTCTCTGTTATTTTTATTATTTATCCTGTGATCAAAATCAGACTTTATTGTGTCACGTTCAATATTCTACTGTAAAGATATATAGCAGATCTTGTCTCACCAGCTGCCATTCACAAATTGCCTGCAAGATGCAAAACAAAGTGACATGTGGCCCAGAAAGTCATTATATGCTATGATAGATCCAATTGTGTCTGTCCCTAATGGATTCTTATATAAATTCTGCCCTTAAGGTTACTTCCATGAAAAACAACATTCAAGAAGCCAGTCTCTATCCTGGAAATGACTCCATGGACACATCTTTCAAAAGGTGGTGCCTCTTCTTTGTTCCTGAATTCAAAGTTAGTCCTTCAGAGAAACACTTTGCAGAATATTGTGATAATTTGGAAAAGGGAACAGTGTCTCTGGATATATTCAGAATAAATGGGAATGAATGAGGCATGAAGCAAGGTTATCTAGGAGAGTTGCACAAGTCTCCTTCTTGACTTTGATCATGAAATTTGTTGTGACAGGTCCCATCCATATGAAAAGCTATGGAACTGTCCATCATTCCAGAATAAATCCAAAATGGATTTAAAGCAAAGTTCTGTGTTCTGAAGTCTGTTCCTGTAGCCCCACAGGGAATCCCCAGCAGAGTACTTGGTTCCTGAAGGACTGGTCCCTATGGACAGGAATCATGCTGGAGCAGATTTTGAAGAACTACAGCCCGTGGGAAGGACACTCCCTGGAGCAGTTTCTGAAGCTTTGTATCCTGTGAGAGCTTCCCACTCTGGAGCAGGGAAAAGCATGAGGAGTAAAGAGGAGCAGAGATGAAACATAAGGAACTGACCACCCCTCCCATTCCCCATCATCCTGCTCTGCTTGGGTGGGAGCAGGTGAAAGAGATAGGAAGGAAATTCAGTCTGGGATGATGGGAGCGGGTTGAGAAGGTGGTTTAGAATTTAGTAATATTTCTTATTATCCTATTCTGTTTAATTCTTTATATTTTAAACTAATTTCCCCTAAATTGAGACTGTTTTGCCCATGATGGTAATTGGTAAATGGTTTGCATGTCCTTGTCTGGCTCCAATATCAGCCTATGAGCTTTTCCTTATAATTTCCCTCTGTCCTATGAGAAGGGGGTGATAGAGCAACCTGGTGAGCACCCAGCACCCACACCACAAAACTGAATATTTCAGCTCATTTAAGAGGGGAAAAAAGACTTGCTTCTGCTTGGGTTATAGATAAAAATTCTTTTATCCCTATTCCACAAGTTTCCATTAGTTCAGAAGTGGGATGAACTACTACAGATTCACAGAATACTAGTTATATGCTTCTGTTATTGTAGATTATGTATTTATTTGTTGTGTAAAATTTCTAACCATTTTCAGATGAATCAATGTTTTTTCCTTTTATCACAAATAATAGTCATAATACTAAAAATATGAAGACTATAAATGAAAAAGCTTTCTGTTTATATATAAAGTCATTGGCTTCTTGCAAAATTTGAAATGAAAAATCTGAGCTAGCTCTAGTAAAATTGTTTACAAATAGGCTTTTTATTTGGTTTTTAAATGTTTGTTTGGTTTGTTTGGTTTTTTGTTTGCTTTTTTGTGGGGTTTTGTTGTTGGTTTTGTTTTGTTGTTGTTGTTTGTTTTTGCCTTTTTTTTTTAAATTCTATAAAAAAAAAATTTCACATTTTGAAACATTTGCCCTGGAAATAGAAAATCCCAAAGTGGATTTTTTCTATGAATTTCCAGGAAGAACATGACTGTAGAATCTTTATTTTTGACATAGATTTAAGAGGTTTCATGTGATTCCACTTGGAAGCTCCCGCTATAGGTATCCTCATTCTTTTCAGAAAAGGACTTAATAAATGAAAGGACTTCATTCACTTTTGCAACACTTTTTCAAGGAAATAGATTCGTTTCAAAACAGGTTCCTTTGCTGAAGAAATTCATAGCTTTAAACATTTTACACGTAAAAGAATTTATCATTTTTTACTAATAAGGATTTTTAAGTTTTATGTTTACTTATCATTCTGCATAATTCTTGAGAACTGACAAAACTAATGTCTAGATTCATTTTGCTTGATAGAATGTAGAAATTTTAGGTGCATATCTTTGTATGTTTGATTCAAGTGGGCCTCTACAGAGTACCTTGCTGCTTCACAGACAAGTCCCTGCCTTCACATGCCTGTTTTCTCACAGCTGGGCCTGGGAAGTGTATGAAGGATGAATGGGATAGGAGGATGGCACAGACCTTTTAAGGAAATTCAGAGATGGTGATGAAGATCTAAGAGGTAACAAATTCCTTCTGTCAAAAATATTTGTATCACAGAGGAACATGCCTTACTATTTCTCTGATACTGAACTAAAGCCCACTGAGATGTCACCTCAAAATGATGGGAAGGTCCTTTTTCTCTGTCACAATAGCTCTGAAGAAGCTATTGAATTGTTCTGTCTCTTTTTAAAATAATAAGCCAAATTGCAGAAGGCCTATAAAACATCATGTTGTTCCTTCCAAAAGTGTTAGCACGTAGTGCCAGTAGATTTGGTTTATTTAATTTTGTGATAGAAGTTTCTATTGATTCCCCTGAAGCACAGAATATACCAATATCTTTGGTTTAAAAGGATCATTCAGAAATAGAGGACTCAATATAGAAGCTGGTGCTTTATTTTAAATTTATGAAACTACACAGTGAATCTCCTGAGCGTGCTGTCAGCAATACCTTTCAATTGTGGAACTCAGCCTCTGTTGTCAAACTAAGTGACTTCAGTGCTGACCTGATTTTTAAAAATGTTAAGTTTTCTTTTATAGTTTTTCTGAAAGTTTTAAATTTCTCATAAAACTTCTTTAGCCTTCTGATAATGTTTACATATTTGAGAGTCAGAGTTCCCACACAATTTAATGTATAAATAGAATAGTTTACATATTTATCTGTAGGTGGAGAGAAATGCTTGATTGATCTTTGGACCTGTGTGGTTAGAGAGGTGGTAAATCCATTCTCCAATCCACAGTCACCTTTGCAATTCTATAAATACCAGATGTTTGAATAAAACTGGGTCTTTTCTCTTTTGAATTTACCAAGCTTCTTTGTACTCATTTTGTGTCCAATAGCAAAACTTGAGTGCCTCCTAGTTCACATGCTGGTTCTTCTTAACTGGAGAAAAGGCTTGGTTGGGAGTCAGTAGGAATTAATATTATTGTATAGAAAGGTCTTAAGCCATCAAGTGTATTCCATCAGAATTTACTGTAAATCATGTATGTTTGTCCTTTCTCTGCCACTGCAGTGGGGCAGCTTAACCACTGTCTCTGCTGCTGCTTGCTCATCTGCATCCAGGACACTTGGGAACGTGGAGTCTTCAGGAAGCTCTTTCAAACCAACTAAGGGGAATGGCTGGTAAGAAGCAGATCCTGTGGAGGCGGGGCAATGCTTTTTTGATGCCAACATCCCTTTTTCATCATAAGACACAGCTGCAGAGTTGCAAGAAGCAGGGTCAAACAGCAGTTCCTAGAGGGGTCTGTGGGACATCAAGGGCCCCAAAGCACCCTCAGACTCTTTCTGGGAACTCTCCATCAGGAGACTACACATATCCTGAAGTGTTGCATTAGAAACAAAGAACTTCCACCAGAGGAGGGATCTGGGTGCTGCCATGCCATCTTGATTGTGTGTAACCTGACAAACTCTTGGTTCAGTGAGCCACCCCCACAATGGATCAAGACTGTGACCATTACTGCAGTGAAATAGAAGCAATCATGTCTTGTTGAAGGATCCATGAGTAGTAATATTTTTCTCTCCACTATCTACTCTTTTTCTTTCGTTCTCTATCTTCTCCTTGAGTGTTTACTTTTTTATATTTTTATACTTTTATTGAAAAGAACTAAGATGGTCACATCTTTTGCACTACATTTAAATTGTTTTAAAATAAATTTGCCTCATGTATACACTGGTCATTTAGTGTCATTTCACTCTACTTCACCCCAAGGGATTTATTAACAGAAGTTTGTTACCCTGCTTCAGCGTGGGTTGTAACAGCAGGCTACAGCAGATTGCCTGGGAGAGGACAGAGAGATCCTTTCATTTGAGCCTGTGAGGAGAGGTGGGAAGAATTATAACCTCCCTAGGTTCAGTGTGGATGTTGAAACCAAAGCCCTGGCCACTGGCAGACGCATTTGTGACTTCTGTGAAATCCAGAAGGTCATAAACCTGCTAGAGTGGGTGCAGAGGAGGGGCACAAAAATGATCAGAAGATTAAGGACTTCTCCTATCAAGACAGGCTGAGACAATTGGGAGTTTTCAGCCTGGAGAAGAGGAGGCTCTGGAGACACCTTATTTCCACCTTTTAATACTTACAGGAGCTCATTAAAAAAAAAAAAGTGGAGAAAGGCTTGTAGTGATAGAACAAGGTGTAAAACTTCTAAAGGAAAAGAGGACAGCTTTAGTTTAGACAAAAGGAAGAAATTCTTTCCCATGAGGCTGGGGAGGCACTGGAATGCGTTGCCTGGAGAAGCTGTGGATGTTCCTTTCCTGTAATATTCAGTGTCAGTGTGGATGCAGCATTGAGCAATCTGGTAGTGTGAAAGGGGTCCTTGTCCATGGAAGGAGGGGCAGTGGTGGTGTTGAAACTAAATGACCTTTAAAAGTCCCTCTACCAACCCAAACTATTATATGATTCTATAAACTCACAAATATATTCAATTCATTTATAGTTACAGAACTTCAAACAAAACCACTCATCCAACTTACACACATGTGTTTTTTCCTCAGGGTTTTTGTATAGTAGCACATTTCAACAACAAACATATTGGCAGCCTTACATGGGGAAATCATTACAGCCCACTCACCCTGAGTGCATGTGCATAATTCCTGGTGTGTCATGAGGAAAGAAGACCATATAGGATTGCTGAATTAATAAATGACATTGGTAGAAAATGTTTTCACAGAAAATACAGCCCAAATCCCCTAGAGTACTTGAAATCTTTTTTGAGTAAACAGAGAAAGAGCCAAAGAAAGAATTGAATTCACAGAAGGAAACTCCAGATAAAAATGGAACAGAATTAACCTGAATTCATGTATTAGTTTATTAGTGTGGGGTTTTTTTCAGGCAGGAAGGATGTTGTCTAATAGCCTCTTTGACAAGTACCACTCTGATCAGCTCCTGTTTCCACTTGAGAGAGAGTCTCCACATCTAAGTGGTTTGTAAAGGGTTAATCAATTATTAATAAGGTCTGAATACATACTAGGCACAAGGGGCCATGCTGCAGCTGGATATAAACATGCCAATATAAGGTGCTCTTGTTAGGGAGGGATAAAAGCAACCTGTTGACCCATTGGAACAACTACAGTACAACAAGCCTGAAACAACTATGGAATTGTTAGCAAACCTCTGAATGCATTTTGTAACTAGATCCTTATTAGAACATGTAATCCTTTTTTCTTTCATTTTTGTCCATCTATTGTTTTTAAAGATTAAAAATCGTAGCACATTATTAGACAAGTTTGCAAAACCATAAGTGCAAAAACAACCAACAGAGGGAATACTGTGTGTTTGCAGGAGGAGTTGAGCCACTGCGCTGTGTCCTGTGCTGGGAGGGCTGATAGCATGGGAAGGCTTCTCCTCAGTAAAAGAAACATGCCAAAAGAATTCAACAAACACAGATGAGCTTCATTTTTGCTACAAGGGTGGCCATTCCTTTTGACCCTATGAGCCATGTGCCCAAATCTTTCTGTGGCTGAGAGCCATGAGGCGCACACCTCAGAGACCCGAAAGGAAAGGGACCTCCAGGAGAGTTTCAGAGGCAGGAAACACTAACTGCTCCCCAGGGCCCCGCTGTCACAGCCGAGCCAGGGTGGTCTGCAGTGACTGCTCACTTCCCCAGTGCCCCCCTCAGTGGCAATCCCAGCCTCCTTGCCTCTGATTGCCAGGGCTCTGCCTCACACAGCAGCAGAGCTCTTCACAGACCTGCCCATGCCACTGCCCTGCTTCTCCCAGGCTGGACCACAGTAGGGGAGCCACATTCCCAGTGCTTGAGCCACTGCTATTCTGCAAGAACAAAAACAGAAAGTAAATTGGACAAAAGGAAAACTGTGATTGCTTTGCTGACCTTAGCTGTTATCTCATGCAGTCTTTGTCAGTTTGTCCCATCTATCTGTTTCTTGCTGTGTGTAGATTGAATGACCTCTTGGGCAGGAATTTTGCTTTCACAATGTGGTCATTGCAATTACTAAACAAGTGGATAAAAACTAACACACATCCTTGTACATAAACAAATCTATCAAGCAGCCACGTCCACCCAACTGACTAGTACCCCAGTCCTCTAGTCTTGGAAAAAATTAAACTCCTCAGGAGTTTTTCCTGAGATGTTTTGGGATACTATTTCTATTGTGGCTCTTAAAATGGGTTTATTCCATTCTCAGTTCATGTTCAAACCACACCAACTGGTTAATAATATTATTATTATGGTCTTAAACCAGCATGTTTTAGTGCACAAATTCACAGTCTCTTTTTAAACATAGGCAGAATCATTCCATCCTGCCAGGCTTAGTTTCAGATATCTTAACCCCACATAAACCTCACCACTTTTCACTGGAACACCACAGAAACCCCTAACAAGCAGTCAGGAAAACATTTGTTCCTCCTTTCCACTTCCAGAATGTCTGATCATTCAGGATCTGCCATAAGCATTTCCTGGCTGACTTTGCCTTACACATGAACTGTGTTTTGACGGTTTTTTCCCCCCTTTTTTTACAAGCATCATTGCATTTTGTCAGCAAGCAACTTGGGCCAATCCCACAAATAGTTTAGTTTATAGATTATAAAATTAAATTATGTAAGGGACCACTCCAAGCAGGGTCAATTTAAACAGACAGCCAAGTCTGTAACCTCAAGGGACTTGGATTGGGTTGAGGAAAAGCACCAAGCAGTGTGGGCTCCCAAAGATTGCTGCCAGGTGGACTACAGATGTTCAGATTCAGTCCACTTCATGGTGTTCACCTGGGGAGATGCTAATTTTCTCCTATGCACGCAGAAAATTAGCATGTTTATACACAATCACCCTGCAATGGCCTCTCTCTGGCTGTGCTTTCTGAAACCCTGAGCTTTATAGGTAGAGTAAAATGGCTTCGTAGGAAGCCACAGCACTGCCTGTATCAGTCCTGAGTTTGAATTCGTTTAGTCAGCTATGTCAGAACAAACCCACAACGTCCCTTGCTATAGATGGAAGCTGCACATGCAGCTGTGGTCACTGTCTTGCAGCTGTTAAATGAAGAAATACCATGTGAACACTTGGTCTGGTTTCAAAAGACCTAAAAACACTGGCCAAGAAAAATGGTACATCACGGTGCTGCTTGGCTATTTGCCAATACAAAGAAACTTGTAGATTTCTAGGGACAAGAGGCCATGTGAAAGGAATTTTCCTCCTTTCAAAGGAACATCAAAATATACCAGAGGGGTTATTTATTTATTTATTTAGTGTGTGCTCTTGGCACAGGCTTGATTGATCATGAATGCAGTATCAGCATTAAACTCACATTATTTAAAGACCAGCCCAGAAAACAAAGCAAATTGGACTATAGGTCTGAGGTGCAACATAGAAGAGAAAGGCAGAATTATTCACACAAAGAATAAAAAGTAGATGGATAAGAGTCCCTAAAAACCAATTAACGATAAAAGTTTATAGGGAGGAAAGGATTATTCTGTGGTGAGAACTCAAGAGAAAAAGCTATTGGAGCCATTAATTTTTTTTCTGACTCAGGCTTAGACATTGACGTGGATATGTCCACAGGAGAAAATGGTGTGCTGTGGAGCAAAGGTTGAGTCTCCCTCCACAGCCTACCTCAAATCCCCAGTGCATCAATATAGACACAACACTCTGCTAATGGCAAATATTAATTTGGAGATGGGCTTTCCTCACTACCTGAACTAATGTATATGTCCCCCCAAGGAGCTGCACCCAATGTCATTTCACAAGTTTCAAAAGAGCGACAATTCCAGTGCCTCATTTGCATCAGAAACTATCACATACATATCAGGAAACTGCCTTTAGAGTCAATTGAAAAATTCATTAGAAATGCAGAACAAAATAATAAGCCTTCTCATTGCTTTTGTTTGGCTGTTAACCAGAAGGAGAGAGGGGGATGTTTAAAAAGCCAGGCAAAGGGATATAGGACACCCAAAAAGAGATCCAGTCCTTTGGGGACAATTATTTTTTCTTTATTCTAAAGCATCTTCTGTAGTTAGCTGCACAAAATGTCTGGCTTGGGCCAGCTCCTGGGCTTGTTTATGTACTGGAGACTGGAGCCAAACTCTCCTGACAGGAAATGAGTGAGACTGCAAAGAGAGTATTTTGACAATACAATAGAAACTCATAAGTTCGGGTAACCATGCAATTTTATTGGTTTATTTTTTTAATATTGATACTATATTAAAGGTCAAAGGTACATTAGATGTTCGGAGAAATAAATATGCTGGTGAGCAGATAAATCCTATGGAACTCCCAGTAATTAACAAGGTCCATATGTATAGTTTGTTCATAAGAGAATAAACTTTTTTCATCCAATCTGAACAGACAAATCCTTTTTTTGCTAAATCCATATGCAGGGTTTATGAGCTAAACCTCTCTGCCCTTTCTCAAGGGAAACTCCCATTGAGCTTAGGGGGAGTTTCCTCTGAGTAAGACTTTGGCCTGTTACCTTGGCCACCTTTCCACGGCCCTTGAAAATTCCCTTCTTCTTAAGGCACCCTAAAATTCAGTGCTGACTTGATACTGCCCTCACTTTTGTGAGTAGACGACATGCTGTCAAGCCCTTCGGCTTGGTTCTCAGAAACTGTATTTCCATTTCTAGTAGATTTTCCTGCTCGCATTCCTCTGCATGTCCAAACCTAATGGAGGAAGTTGAGCTTCCTGTGGGCATTAGTCTGAAATAGCATCTGAGGACTGGAAGAAGTGGTTTTATTACAGACTTAGACCCAAGCTCTAGAAATCAAGAGGTTACAGTTCATTTGAAATAGAGAACTTGAGAAAGACATTGGTCCTGCTCGCAGTATGAGCCAGATAGCTTGTGCCAAGGATGTCCCACAGATTTTTGGTACAAGAAAGAGATTAAAGTGAAAGCCATCAGAGCATAAGGATACCTGCACTGCATCTCATATGAAAAATGCTTAGGAATCAGGAGATTACTATGAAGGCAAAATGTCAGGCAAAATGCTTATTAAAGGAAGCTGAATGTTTCATGCAGTGATCCCTCTCCCAAACATATCTTGCATTTGCATTACCTCTTTACTCTAGCAATCCTCTTTGGCTGCATTGTTATTCCTTTCAAAGTGTTCCTCTCAGATGCTGAAGGATCAGGACCAGTTGGTAATCTCACTTGCTCCCCAGAATTCCCCAGAGCACAACTGAGTAAAGCTGATAGCCCAGCCTTCAGCTGCTGGCGCTTCAGAGCCCCCCTAACTGTGACTCCGAACTTGTCTTAGAGAAAGTGATCAACAACTGAATTTATAAAAAGAATTTTAATATCAAAATCAATACAGCCCCAAATATTCTATCAAAGAATTTTAAATTGTCATTAGCCCTGATCTTCAGGGGCAGTTAAAAATTTCTTAAAATACCCTTCAGAGATGTCCTGTTCTGTGAAGAACTTTGAAAAGGTAAGCCCATATGTTTTGTATGACATGATTTTTCACCTAAGAAACGAGTCATGGCCCTCACCTGAAGCCTCATAAGGGCCCATGCTGAGGCTGAGTGTTAATTGCCCCCTTTGCCCCTTCTCTGTGAGCAGTGTCATCAGCAAGGCCACTGGGATGACAGTTGTCAGGGCCTGGGAGGGAAAACAAGGGAGTGAGCCATGACTCCCATGTTAAGAAGTTTCTTTGAAGGTCTGCCAGCCTAGGATCTTTCATATAACATTTGTTTCAAAAAAAAAAAATGCCAAAGGTAATAAATTACAGAGAATACAAGGTATTTTATGCTTTGTGGTGTGATGATCAAAAGATGTTATCATTCTGTTTCACATGTTTGCAGACAGTTACTTGTTACTCTCAGTGTTACAGGCAGCTTTTTTTTTTCCCTTGAATGCTGAAACTTCATCTTGCTAAAGGGTGGTTTGCAGGTGCACAATGGAAAGGAGAAGTGGCTTTTTGCCTTTCTGCCTCCTCTTTATACCTTGTCCAGGATCATCCTCAGATTCTCCAATATGAATACTGACATTGAGAGCAACACCAGGAAATAGAAAGAGGCAAAAATGCCTGTTGCCTTTTCTGATTAGTATTTACAGCATCCACTCAAGAAATTTGGATAGAATATCCCAAGGGCTTAGGGTGACACAGCTCTGAGTTCTTCAGAAAACAGCAAATATTTGTAAAGTGTTTGTACAATCCATTACTGTATATCCAGGGCAGTCCTCCTCCAAGACACTTTGGCTTGTGAACCGTCATAAAAGAGGCCAAACCCTTTTCCTTAATCTGAAATCATCAGATTAAAAATTAAAAATTTACAGTATTCTTTTTTTTATGGTTTTTATATTGTTTCTATTTCCAGGTTCCATATGGTATCTAAAATAAAAATGTCATGAGAGGCATGTCTGGTAGTACAGCTGAGATGGCAAAGAGTAAAGGTAAATCCCAATAAAAAGGCTAGTCATATCTCAGACTGATGCCTAATCTTGATTAGATGTTTAGTATTTATTTTGAAAATTTCCACTTTGCATCTCAGGAAATAGTTCTTGCATTTCTTTCTTTAAATAGAAAAGCCATTGGACAAAATGAATCTTAAAACAACAAAAAACCAACAGAAACAACAGCAACAGAAAAGATGCACTGGTAATACAATATCAAACAATTATTCTACTGGCATACCTTCATAATGGCTTCTTTATAGTCTTCAGACTGTTTCCTGATCCTGTTATTTTCAATACATTTATTTCAATAAAAGCATCTGTGAACCTTTTAAACAATTCTAAAGATTGGTCCTCATTCTCATGATTTAGGATGTGCAGTTATATAGACAGCTTGCATCAACTGCTAGTGGATGACATAAATGGTATAAATCCTCCTCTTCAAGATACCCTGTTTGTAAGCCCTGTGTAAACACTTACTCTTTATGCTACACTTCAATGCCTCTTTTTATTTCCTGCAGAAACCCTCTTTTTATGTTTTTTGAACAGATGAAGAACAAAGCAGAGACTTGGGTAAATTGCTTTAAAAAATGTGAGCTGACCAGATCCATTACCCAGATCTCGAACTGAAAAAAAACTTTGAATCCTTTTACATGTTTACATAAAAGAGTTTGCATTCTACTTTCTCATTGAAATGAATCCTGTGATGAGCAATCTGCTAGTGCACCTATCTAGTCACAACCCAGCAATACTGTAACATTTCAGGAGGCTCTGTGGTTGCAGGATTTCTACTAGTTTCCACTCCATATGTTATAAATTTGCAGAAATATTTTGGACATCCAGATCTTGAGATATGGACAAAGGTAATCTGAGCTGTGAGCAAAATTGGCGGGTAAATCTCACACTATGGCTTGAGTCCCATCTCTAGGTTTGAGGCTTCTTTGTCATCACACCAGAAGAGTGATAATATCGTGCTAAATATACTTCAATTTCTATCTCAGCAATTTCAGTACCATAATATTTGGATAATAGCAAAATTTACATTGCTTTCTTGTCTTCTCTAAGTCTTCAAAGCATTCGTGGGATTTATTATTATCATTATTCTGCTTTGGTATTTTATCTATCTCCCCATCTTTCTTTGTTTTGCTGAGAATGAAAAAGTGAATCAGATGCAGTAAGTTTTGTTTTTGCCTTCAAAACTTATGAGATCTGCAATCACACTCACCTTTTTCAGAAGAGAACATTGCAATATTTGGCCATATGTTAAGAGGATTCTGTGACTTGCTGAACTTTAACAGAAATGTCAGCTTCCCTAATCAAAGTATGTGTCAGAGTTGCTCTTTCAAAGGCTGGAGATACCATCTCAAACACTTCATTTATGGTGTCAGAATTGTAAAAAGGATTTGCTTAAGTTTGCTAAGGCCATTAGGAACCGTTACTTAATGCTGTGTTGTTGGTATTGTCCTATTTATCTCGTAACTTTATCTCTTAGAAAAGTATCTACATGACAAAGACATTTTCTCTAAGGGTTTTTAACTTGTTGTGTTGCATGTAAACTGCACAGAAAGCTTGCAATAAAGTATATTAAAAGATGTGGTTCTCATACCCTTTACATAGGCATTAGTCTAATATTGCTGAAGTCCGTCACTGTGAATAGAACTAGTCTGTGAATAGCTACAAAAAAAGATTGGAAAGATATCAGAGTGGAGACTTTATAGCTTTTTTTCCTCTAAGAAGTGAACACTGGAGGTATACCGGGGTATGTTTGCATGATGTTGTTTAGCTGTCCCAGCCAGTCCCTGGCAGTAGGAGGCTAGGAGCAGACACAGTCCATTTTGCATGGATAAAATGCTCTGAGCTGTGCTCAGAATATAAGCTCAAGAGGTTTTAAAATGGTGAATTTAAGGGCATGATGGTGTTTTCCCCTGAGTCTTTTCAATTTTTATTGAAATCAGGATGTGTGAAAGCTGCTCAGATCCTTAACAATTTCTTTGAATTTATGAGTTTGCATACTAAAAGCAGTTTTACATATATCTTCCTTTTAATTCACATGGGAAAGATATTCACTAAACACTTTATTTATTTTTTTTTCTCATGGGAGAGAGAGCTGCTTTACTCATCTGTACTTATGTTTTTGTTAACTCTTTTCAAAAATGCAAGCTGAAGATAGATTTCGCACCTTTCACTCAGGAAGAAATCCAAATGAAACATGGATACTTTTAAACCAACCACAGCACATAAATTGGATTTTAAGATTTTAATGGAAATGCAACCCTGTCCTTTGACAGAGAGTTTTCCCACTCATGAAAAAAATAGAGCTACAGTTTACTGAGAGCAGTTTTAAACAGAAGCATTTTCAGTCAAATCTTCACCTGTTAAAGAGGCAGGCCAGTTTCATTAAAAACAACATAAAGAAAATGTAAAATGTTTCAATACCTTGTTTTCTAAACTGCTTTTCCTTTTACATGTTTGGACTGGTGATTGAAACATTTACACAAACAAAATAAAAATAAGTCTCTGCAGTAGTGATTATGTCCAGGGTTTTGAACAAACTGTAACAATTGTCAATGTTTTGCAATAGGCCAAGCCGCATCAAAAAGCTATTTTTGAAATAATATTTTAGCTCTTTCATTATTAGGCCCACTTGGCCTATAACCTGGTCAGGCTCCTGATAGAGGCAATGACCCTGGTCTGTCCAAAAGACCAAAGTTCCTTCAGGGTGTTTCTATGCAGGAGTCACCGAGGTGCGTATAAGTATGGGTGAGCCAGATCCTGCAAGATTACTATCCAGAATATTTGCTCAGCAGACTGCAATATTAGCCAGCACAGCCACTTGAAGGACTCTTTGGGCACTGCAGCAGAGGTTGTGGTGTCATTGGGCTGGGTAAGTACCTGACTGGATGTGTTCCCGAGTAATCTGCTCCTGATCTTCAAAGGTGCCTTCCCACTTTAGCCAAGTCTGTGATGCTCCATTATGTCTGCTCTCTTTTCCCCAGCTCTTCGAATATTTAACTTCTTCACCTAATTTCACTAAGAATATTAATCTAATATAACCATGTAATACTTCCATCTACCCTTCACAGGGCAATTGCCCCTCGTCTCCATCTTTACTGCCCCTGGCCTGCAGCAAGGAGCCCTAACAGACCTGTTTTCTCCCCCTGCCTCCCTTGGGGGTGACCCCTCTCCAGCTTGCCCTGGTGATGTGCTGAGTAAAAGCCATTTCCCAGTCTGCCTTGCTGCCCATGCCAAACACAGGGCTGGGGCAAATGGGGAACATCTGGAGATGGCCAACATCAGGCTGCTGCTGCTCTTTCACAATCCTTTTGCAGATAGTGTGATGAGGAATAAATTGAGACCTGGATGAATGCTCAATAGGAGGAAGGTAGGAGATACTCTCCTTCTCTCAGCAGCTTTTGCCTGGCCCTCATTTCAATTGCTGAATCCATTTAAAGTTTATCTTTGTCCTGCGGTACCCGTAAGCAAGGCTGGCAATCCCCCAGTCCCACAGCCACACTTTGCTGCTCTTTTCTTGGATGTGAGCCTTTCCTGTTAAAAGGATTCCATTTAATACCCTGCAAATTATCTGGGGTGATGTAGAGCAATTTATTTTGTAAGCCTTATGCAGTGGATTGAAATTGCTTTTCCTCATCTCGGGTGTGTGGCAGCAGGAAGTGCAGTCCACTCCCTGCGCTGTGCCTGGGGCTGCATCCACTGCTGCCACAGGCTCTGTCAACACCTAAACCTGCTCCTGCCTCCTTCCAGGAAGGCACAAAAACAAGCAGATTTTACACACATAAGCAGGCTTTTGAAGAGGCTCAATTCTTGAAAGAAAAAAAGGCTTTGACTCACTTTACACCATTTGAGGGAGAGAAAAGGTTAGACCTGTTCTTCTTTCTTGGGGTTTGTACCCACAAAGATGCCCAGGTTGCAGTCCCAGACATGGGGCGAGTAATTAGGGGTCCTGGCACTGACCTTAGGCGCCTGCACAGACAAAATGAAGGCAGAGCAAAATCCACACTGGGTGAGAGCAGTCTTTTATCCTTCATCCTGACTGTTTTAGAAATTAAAACATGTCAGATTTGGAGGAAAGGAATCCCCAAACTTCCTGTTTTTCTTAAAGCAAAGATGTTTCAAGAGTTATCTCAAATTAGAAAGAGGATACAAAAGAGCCGACTCATTTGTTTGATATTGTTTAGCAAAGAACTCCATTGCAAAATACACAACTCAACATTTTCTTTATTGACTATTTTTTCCCAGCATACAAAGAACAGGAAGCTTAAAACTATATGAAAGAAGTCTCTCTGTTGTCTCCCCCGACTGCTTCCCTATCAGTATTTATATTTTTATGAAAAACCTAAAGTCCCAGCCACCCCATAGCATAGATATAATTCAGACAGACATCAAGAACCATCCAACAGAATGAATACACACATTATTTAGCAGCATATGGAAGACAATTTGGTATGAATATGAATAAAAAAATAATCTTATAATACCTAAAATAAACTTGTTCTGACATAAAACTTCACGCTTCATGGTTTAGGTCAATCTCTAATTTCTAGAGATTAAAGTGAATCTTTCAGAAGTATAGATTATGCTTCCACTTCTTTCCCTGGAGTATCTTCTACTGTCTTACAAAGATCTGCTCTTAGTCACTGCCAGAGGGAAGGAATTTCATTTGATGTCTTTGATTCCATAAGGTAGTGCCTACTTCTTGGTTACTTATATTCAAAAATAGGCCAGAAAGGTTAAGAATGGAAGAAATAAAGTAACATAAATCTTACTTTAGTAATGGAACATTAAGGCTTGGAGACTCTTGGGGTTCTTTTCAAGGGCATTCAAAGAATTTGTGGCAGACCTCTTCATTGTCTTATCCACAAGAACAACCTTATTCTTGACCAGTATTTTATTTTTGATTGAACAGTTCTCTTGATTTAATTTTTATTCAGAAAGAAAATCAGAATAAAGAATGCTTTATCTTTCAATTTCCAGAGCTAATTGAGCTTTATTTACAACTGGGATACAGTAAAGTTGGCTCATTGTTACTGATATTTTTTCCAAAACATGACTAACCATTCGAGCACTTGTTTAAAAATACAAAAGTGGTGGAATCTGAGATTCATGTAATGGGCACAAGAGGTACAGAGTGCTGAGGAATACAAATATGTTTGTGACTAATTCATTAGAGAAACTCCTCTTGGAAGATGTCGTTGTTCATGATTTCCCTGTAGTGCTGTGAAAATTAGTATTGCCTGGGTAATATCTACCCTGTAAATAAAAAGAGCTCAAGAGAAATATCAGCCTTGGCCTTGCTTTTAAGAATGTGTAAATTTAGGGGGTCTGAATAGCATAACTTGCTTTGATCGTAGGTTTTTCTCAGTGTTTCTGATTTTCATGCCTAATATGAACATAATTCCACATTATCTGGGACAAGATTGTCTGCCCACAGAATCATCATAGGATGGAAATAAATTCCATGCTACTCATTTTATTTAGATGGGCACATTATCACACTAATTAATTTTTTTATATTTCAAAGTAATATTTTTAATTTTCTTTCCAATGGCTGTCATATAATTTAAAAGTATTTCTCTTGTCTCAATTTTCTTCAGCCTGCAAAATGTAGTTAACAATTAATCTGGGAAGTCCCGCACCTACAGCTTTTTCATAACATGACATGATAGTACAATCCAAGTTGTGCCAGGTACTCAGAATGGGAAAATTTTTTCAATTTTAAGACCCAGGAGTAAAAATGAGCCCAGAAGAAAGAATGAAAAAAGATGTCTGTCTCCTTGATTTCAATCAGAATACTGTTTAAAGGTGAAGTTGAAACTTTGACAATATTGCAACAACTGAGCTACATAAGGAATGAATAATTGAAGGAGTAATAAATAGTT
This sequence comes from Chloebia gouldiae, assembly GCA_003676055.1. NCBI lineage: Eukaryota > Metazoa > Chordata > Aves > Passeriformes > Passeridae > Chloebia > Chloebia gouldiae. The sequence continues at coordinate 12,260,965 of QUSF01000003.1, forward strand.
CTAGATGGTTAATTTTAGTTTATAATAAAGGATATAAATTTGAATTTGAAAACAGGAAAAAAAATTTGCTGTATCATTTTTGGATTCCACAGCTCTCTTCGCTTAGATATCCATGGTCTGAGTGTGGGAAAAGGGCTACTCAAACTTACCACCGCACAAAACCAGATGGAGCTGGATAGAAGGAAAAACTCCAAGCTGAGTTAGTTTCCAGTCCTTCCAGTGTTTGAGAAAGGATGATCAGTGAGCATCCACTGTGTACAGTCTGCGTGTTTTTCAGTGAAACAAAGGCAAGGGAGTGCATTTACAATCCATAAATATACATTGCACTGGACTTGAGGTTTCAGAAACAAATTAAATTCCCTTACTGTTGTACAGAGTGGCTGCAGGCTGCTATGCAGATGCCATTTACTGCACCTTATACACTCAGGGGTTACTGAAGGGTCTGTCTGGTTTGGTTGGTCTGACACTGTTTTACTGGGGTTAAGGGCTTGCTGCTATTTTCCAAATTATATACAGGCTTTCTACTCAGAGATAATGAAATACCTAAAAAGTGATAGATGCAACAGCTTTTAGCTGCACATATCCTGAACTGTGGGTCACACATGGGTCTGCTAGAAGCTTATCCCTTCTTTCTGCTTTAAACCTTACTGTAGAATGACTTGAAGAATTCTGGGGCAAAATAAACAAATCAGACTGACAGAGTGGGAGCGAAGCAGCTTAAGAGAAGCCTGTCAGCACAACCTGCTCCCTTTTCTAACCTGGCAGCACTTCCCTCTGGGTTCCTGCCGTTCTCCTATGCATTTCCCTTCCAACCCTCATTTCCCTATGGAGCTCCTTCAGCCCATCCGATTTTGAACATCTGCTGGCACTGAACTCCTGCAACTCTCAATCTGTTTCCCCTTGGCTTCCTTCTTCCTTCCAGTTAATCTTCCTTATTTTTGTCTTGGTGAGACTTCCCTCCTTCTTCTCTCTGTCTTCCTGCTGCTATCACCGATTTAATCTCGTCACACTCTGGGTGGCACCACACTGACTCTCCCTGGTGAGGAGACCTGAGGGAGTGATTCCCTATCCCCTGCAGCAGCTGCTTCTGCCTGCTGACAGGCTACCACCCAAGGGCCAGTCTTACTCTTCTCCTCCAGACTCCTAGCATCCACAGCTATCCCCTATGGTTCTCCTTGTGCTCTTTTGACCCAAGATAAGCTGGAACAAGCTTGAAAGTGGTGTGAAACCAACACAGCAGAAAACAGTCAATGGTTCTCTGCAGTTCAGTGAGTTAAACTGGCAGTCTGACATAATACGCTTCTGGAGGAGGAGGTTTGGTTTTCTTCCCCTCTGTACCTATAGTCCATAGTAGCACAATCATAGAGAAACCAGTGGGTGTACAGATGAGAGGAGGTAGGTAAAGTGAGAAAATTAAATGGATTTGAGGAAAACACTGGGCCTACATCATGTTAAACTTGATGAAATCTGTTCCAGTATGTGGAATATATTCCATAGGCTGGGAAACACTGTGATCTTGTACACACAGGACCAATACATTGCTGCCTCCAAGCATGCCTTCCCATGGGAGAGTGAGGCTGTTCCTGCTTATTCCCACAGTTATGTTAAATCAGACTGAATATAAGCCCAGGAGCATTATAGCAATCAAGGCCTTTGTCTGGAGAAATGAAGAGAGGTTCCTCCACTTTCATCTGAAGGTTGTTGAGAATAATTTTGTGCTTTGTCTCATCAAAAAGACACATAAACATAAATATCCATGTTAATCACATTATAATTCAGCCCTAAAGCAGAATAAGCTGAGACAAAGGCTAAGTGATATGTGTCTACAAAGGGAACAGTCTGAGATCAGCTCATCTCTCCAGTATTTGTCAAAAACAAGCATTTTAACCCCTTAGTTGGGAGAAATTCTATTAAAGTCCACAAAATCCAATGGCAGAAGCATAAAACTTAAGTTTGACTTCAAGCTCTTCCAATAACTTCCTCTGAGTAGCCTCAGATAAGCAATTTAGTTCTCTAATGTAGAACAATAATGGTCACTGGTACTCTGATGAGCACATCATTCTTATTCCAGCACAAACTGGAAACCTAGTGCTTGGAAAGAAAAGGCATAGCCAATAAAAATTGAAATGGAGAAATAGGGGAATGATTTTAGAAAAACATATACAGAGTAGTATAAGAGGGACTCGGGGAAGTCAAATGTACATCTGTCCCAAAGACACTTTTCAGGTCTGTTGTTCTATACATTTTCTCCCCAGAAGCACAAGTTTTAAGTAAAAAGGTAACATCTTTTCTTCCTATTTCTTCAAGTTGTGAAATACTGAAATTAGACTGAGATATTCCTGTTTCATGCAATGTAAATGAGAAGAATCCAACCCTGTTAGATATCTAACCTTAAAAAAAAACCTGTACATTTCCAATGAAGCACTCTGCCTTATACTCTTTTTATCATGTAATATCTTGTCATACCAATGGGCACAGAGGCAACATGTCAGTGAAAATGACAAACACACACAGATGTATTGTTAGTGTAAAACAGTTGTACTTAATTCCCTTTCTTCCCTTGATTTTTTTTGAGGAGTCTTTTGTAGTCATCTTTTTCTATTCCTGCATGTCTGCAGTTGATAAATTATTTCTTTTCTCTTTAATCCATTTTTTATTATTCTTCCAGATATTTTTTCTAGTGTTGGTGAAACTAAATCTTTTCAAGGCCTTGGCAGTACATTTGGAAAGATGTTTTGAACAGTATGGGTGCTGCTTCTAGGAGTTAATGAAATCAGAAATAAATGAAAAAGTGGTTTGAAACTTAAAAAAATTCATGTATTAGTGAATTCTGCTAACTAAATTGCCATATATCGGTTTTGACATATTCCCCACCTGAGTTTCCATGCTGTCTCTTTGTTTCCATGCTAAGAGCATGAGCTGTGTCCTAATGCACCATGGTTCTGCAGTCCCATTTTATATGGAAACAAGGATTCTGCAGTCAGCTCTCGGGCTTGTACTGCTCTAAATTTTGGAGATGTTGACTGATTTTGACAGAGAGATAGATGTTTCAAAGATAACCAAGTTCTTACAAGCTTTAATAAAACAAGGCACCACATATAGAGAGATCTTATAAGGAACTTGACAGAAGGAAAGGAACATTATATAAGCGCATGTGGCCCAAATTCAGAGAATCCAAGCAGAAGAGAGACCATACAAAGATAGAAGAGACCTTTACTCAAATCTTCTTAAAAAATAAAGTCATAGAAACATAGAATTGTTCAGGTTGCAAAAGACCTCTTAGCTCATTGAGTGCAGCTGTTAAACCAGCACTGAAAAGTCCATCACTAAACCATCTTCTGAAGTGCCACACCTACACATTTCTTAAATACCTCCAAGGATGGTGAATCCACCAATTCCCTGGACAGCCCATTTCAATGCCAGACCAGACTTAACCCTCCTTAGCCCTTCTTTTGTGGCTAATTTATTTACATAAATATTTTATTTTCTTTTATGGCAGTAGGCAGATTTCAGTTCTAGATTGATTTTGGTCCTTCTATTGTTGTCTCTGCATAACCTCATGACAGCATTGTAGTCCTGCTGAGTGACCTGACTCTTCTTCCAAAGATCATAAACTCTCCTTTTTTCCCCCCTCGAATTCCAGTCAAGCTTTGTTTTCATTTAGGCCTGCTTTCTTCCCCACTGGCTTTTCTTTGTCCTCTAGGACTGTCTCCTGAGAGACTCTGTGAACTCTGTGAACCAGGATCCTTAACAGGCCAAAGTCTGTCCTCAGGATGTCCACACAGCAGTTTTGCTTACTTGCCTTCCTTATTTCTCCTATGCCCAGGCCATGCTCTGACCACCACATCACCCAGCAGTCCTTCTCTGTCCACAAACAGCAGGTCCAGCAGGTGCCTTCCCGAGGCTCACTCACCAGCTGTGTCAGAAAGGTATCTTCCACACACTCCGGGATCTTCCCAGACTGTTTCCTCTCTGCTGCACTGTAATTCCAACTGAGATGTGGTAAGCTGAAATCCTGCATGAGACCAAGGACCAGTGATTATGAATCTACTGTCAGCTGCTTGGAGAACATTTTGTCTGCATCTTCATCCTGGTTGGGTGGTCTGTAAGAGATTCCCACCAGGAAAGGCCCTGTTGGCCTCCCCTGTTACTCACATTCATAAACACTCAACTCTAGTGCCACTATCATTTAGTTCTAGGCAATCAAAACTGTCCCAAACACATATCATGCTATACCAGGGCTACTCCACCACATCTCCTTCCTTGTCTGTCCCTCCTGAAGAGTTCACAGCCAACCCTTGCAGCACGCAGTTGTGTGAGTCATCCCATCATGCTTCTGTGATGGCAACTATATCATAGCTTTCCTGCTGCACAATGTCAACCAACTGCGAAACACAAATCACAGCAAATCAGACTTCATTAATTCTATGGCTCACCAACATAATTGTTTTCTTGTGCCAGCTCAACACATTCTCGTTTTGTTTCCTTAGATGAACTTACATCTGTAGCCAGTGTATTTTTATTACTGTTTATTCTCAAAGCAGATCCTCCTGCAGCTGGACTTTTTTCCCAGGCTCCTGCTGGTTTCACCTCTACTGCATTTCTAAATATTTATCTTGCTTGCAATGAATCAAACTCCATCTCAATTTTAATAGAGTGGGAAGTCAACTGAATCAACACTGTGTCCATGAATAGGACCTATGGCTACATATTTATGAGTAAATTAAGCATGCCCAGGAACAGTTGCTGGCACTGAGGCAAACTGATGCAGAACAGCCTGAATTTGTACTATTGAATTAACTTACCCTCTAGAACAGGGTGTCTGAATATAAACTGCCTATGGAGAAGGATTCCTTCTCCATGCTGTTCCTGGGAATTGCTTGGCATTCTATTAGATGGGGTGTTTGTACCTTTGCCAAAAACATGCCAGACATCATCCTAACAATTTCATAGTATAAATAATCAAGCTCCAGTGCCTGGGAATGTCCCCTGGCCCAGCCTAATTAACTGCATGACATGAAACTCCTTCATCCTTATCTGTGGGCAGTTTTTACATGGCCATCTCTACTTCCAGTGTGCCAATTCATCTCTCATATGAGTTGGGCATTATCCATAAGCTGAGTATATGAGCTAAGTCTCCCTAACTTGTTCAATTAAAAAAGGGGCAAGCTCAGGCCTTAAATTTGAATGAGTTCAATTTTTTTAGATGAAAACAGAGAATCTGCATGCCATATAATCATCTCATCTGAAGGCTATAATAGTCAGGATTCTGGTAAAATGGCTGAAGAAGCAGGGCAAACCAAAAAAGACATGTAAATAAAATTGATCCCACATAGTCCTGAAGCTCCAGGTACTCAGTGGGCATCATTTTTCTCTCATAAAAGTTTAATTTTTCTGGATGTATCAGTGTCATGATTTAAATATAAGGCCAAGAGGCTCTTAATTGCCCCTTCCTTCCTTCCTTCCTTCCTTCCTTCCTTCCTTCCTTCCTTCCT
>QUSF01000003.1:12266469-12278533 GCA_003676055.1 Chloebia gouldiae
CCTTCCTTCCTTCCTTCCTTCCTTCCTTCCTTCCTTCCTTCCTTCCTCTGCTTCCCACATTAGAAAATATATAATAACTAAGCCGTACACTCCCTTGAAAAGCCACAGTACAGAAAAGCACCCAACCACATGCTAATCTGAAGTGAAGAGGCTGCTCATATGCTCCAAGTTATGCAAGTACTTAAGTGCTTTGTAGATCAAAGTCTTGATTTGCTGATGAGTATCTGAAGATCAGAGGCTGATGCATTACTCCAGAACACCTTAGAAATAGGTTTTATGTTTGCTCCTTCTTCTCTATTTGCATTCCTCTGAGACTCTGGTAATGAAGAGAACTATTTATTTTCTTGCTCCTAATGTTCTCAACAGGAAAGCAGAAATCCTATTTTAGTAGTACATTATTCTGTCTCAAAAGGGAGAAGAAGAGAGAATGATGGAAATTGTTTATGAATATAATATACTTTGGATTAAGGTATAAAGCTACTTTATTGAGGCTTGCTTTGTCAAAGTTTTTAAGGGATCTAGGGATAAAAGGAGTAGGAATGGAGGCTTATGGCATTGCAGCACTTGTGCCAGGACCAAGGCTTCCATGCTTACACCTTTTTTCAGGGCCTTCCTTCTCGGTAAGCAGAACCTATGTACACACAAAACTCATCAAGAAAAGTCCAGCTGAGGAAAGATTTTCTTCTCCCATCTTTAATTTCATTCTTCATCTAGAGTTAATTAAAAAAAGTCTCATCTATAAAACAAAGAATTATTTCATAGTTTCTCAAGCCCATACCTCTTTATGAGCAACAGCTCACAGGAAGATGTAGAACTGGCAGATCTGTGGGAAAGATGAAAGCAAAAGAACCTGCTCCCTTAGAGCCTTGCCTCTTGGTTTCCTCGGAACTGTGGGAAATCCCGAATGAATAAACCATGGGATCAAAATTTTCCATGAGACTTTGAGCCAGAGAAAACCTTTCTTGTAAATGTTCTGACTTTTCTCTGGGAAATCCACTGGGGAATTAATGGGAATGTATGTCTGTAACACTCGCTGTAGAACTGTAGAAGAATGTCCCTATCTCTTCTCCAGCTACTCTGGGGGTGACATTAATTTCAGACTAGAATGCCTCTCTATATGGATAGTAGTGGATCAACATCTTAAAAGCGCTTCATAGCAGTAATCTGCAAGTGATCTATTAATCTTCCTCTTCCTGCTCCTCTTCCTTCAGTGGCCATGTTCATTTTACACACTAAAACGCAGGGAAAAAAATAATCAGTCCTTTTAAAAAGAATTATCCTGGTCCTTTGTTCTTGGCAAATGGCAGCCCTCTCTGTCCTCTAGATCTTGTGTTTGGCTTGTGGGTCCTTCTTAGTACAGTGGCTGTCTTTTATCAGCCTGTCACAATGTCTGCAGTCCTTGATGGGCTCTGTGTGTGCACAGGTGCTGTATTTGAGAACAGAATGGTTCTGCCTTCACTGGGATCCAGGCATGGCCAGATTGGAGACCCAGGGCTTCATCCTATAAAAAAGTGCCCATGCTGTAGCTCTCTTGGTAAGCTCTCAGACAGTGCAGAGGTGGGCAAGCAGCACGGATGCTCTTCATCCCTGGAGGGGACCTTTCTTTCTTTCTGCTAAAATCCAGTTGGATTGCATGCTGGATTCATCCCTTGAAGCTTGCAGAATCTTTTTTCAATAAATGGGGGAAAAGTCCATTCCATCCTGATGTATGATGATAAAACTCAGTCTGTGAGCCAAAATCCTGAACATGATGGAGGTCAAAAGAGCCTCAAGGAAAAAAGCTTAAGGAGAATCAATTAGCACTTTCTAGTCATCAAAACTGAACATGCACAACTGTAGCAGTTCATCACAGTTGAATCTATTCCCACATAAGCAAATACATGGGTGGTGAAAGCAAATAGTAGCATTACCCTAAGTGCTTCATAATCAGCCTTAATTATTGAGAACAACCATTATTACTGTTATTATAAATATTAAACCTGATACATATAACACTGGCTTCAGAAGGATTTGAATTAAGCCTTTAAGTGTCTCATAGTAATATGGCACTGGACTATAATTTCCATCTCTATTTTCTGATTCTTTCTTTAGTTGTGCAATGCCATAGTAAAAATATAACTATACTAGTGGAAGAAATATAATTTCTCATTTTCAAACTTTTTTGCTCAGTTACTGAAAGAATTTTATTGTGCCAGTTTAGTTTCTCATTTCTAAAGTGTTTGCAGCAACCAATATGCAAGACCCTGGCAGATACAGTTTCTGTAAGAGCAACGACCTCTCCCTAACATGATTATGCTATTTTTTTGTGAGCATAGCACCTATGGGAATTTCATGTTTTCAACGTTTTTTTCTAAAAGACGTGTTATGCCACTGTATAATACAGACTGTCTCTGCTACAACATTAAACCAAGGGGGAGAAGAAAATTTAATCCCACTTACAGAGCAGTTATTCAAAACTAAATAGAGCAATCACTTTTGGTAGAGATAAGAGCCAAACCAAAACTCTGGTGCAAACCAAATTCCTGGCCTTTTATTTCACTCCCTACCTTTCTTTTTCATCATTACACAGGCCTGATCACAGTAAATCTGATCAGACTGTCCCCTTCCCTCTGCAGAATCTTGTGTTTTTGTTATGTCAGACTTTGCCAAGAGGCATTAAATTACTTTCTGTTATGGTCTGGGAAGATCTTAATTACATATCCTAGGTCCAATTTTCTCTGTATACAACTGCCCACACTTGCAGTGCTCCTGAACATAACCCAAGCTACAGGCCCACTGCTCCTTCAAAAGGAATTCCAGGAGTTAAAACTCACCCTCCTATTTACTATGCAAAATCTATGATTACAATAAAAGTTGCTGGCTTCCCAGGAGCATGGTCCAGCTCTATCTTAATGGAGATTCCATGTCACAAAGTGCTTTACTGGGAATGTAAATGCTTTAATAAGAAAAGGATTGATTTTGCAACTGGCACAAAATTCCAATGAATGAAAACAATGTATCGATTTCTTGTTTTTAAAATTAAAGCTGTCTTGCTATTCAAAATGGAAGGTCCTGCCCTTCTTGAATTTTACCCTCATAGGCCTTGGGTGAAGCTTGAAATTTTGCTCTTACACAGTGAATACAAGGAGTAGATTATTAAGATGGATGGCTTTTTTGTTGTATTTATTTAAACCAGGTTAATGCTAGCTTTTTATGCAGATGAAGCAGGGGCAAGAGAGTCTTGGGAATTAGGTGGAAATAGATACACCAAAGGAAGTAGAAGCAGTGTACAGCAGTTGTCTTTTGAGTTCAAGACTTGAAGTTCAGGCTTTCACAGGCCCACCTACAGCTGTGAATGCCTGGTTGGAAAAGAAATACTCAAGGCATAAACCTGAAATAAGTCCCCCTCTGTCTGTGACCTGGCTGTATATTAGAAAGCACAAAAAAAGGAGGAGGCAGAGCACTTAAATGAGTCTTGTGAAAGATGCCCCACATTGTTGCAAATGTAGACTTCATCCCTCCAAGGTAAATTTTCCAAGTTACACTGGTTTTAGGGATTTCATTAAGCTAATGTGTTCACATGTGTAAGGCTTGATGCTTCTAGGACAAGTTCCCCAGCTGTGATGATGTTTTCTCACCCAGAAGTCTCTGTAAGGAGAAGGCGTCTCTCTTCACTCTTCATCTTTATTGTTGATGTACAACATTGCTCTTTTTTTAAGAAATTATTTTGTTGCTATTGTTATTTTTCCATTTCTTATTGCTTCTTTTATTAATTTACAAAATCCACTACCTAGCATCAAGTGGCTTTAATTTTTAAAAAATATAAATTAAAAAATCCCCATAAATAAAGGCATCATTCCCAGCAACTGATGCTAATAAAATCACCACTAACTTGTCACTAGCTGATTACTAAAAGAAGGGACAGAACAATTATCTGCCTAAAGCAATGCAGCATCAAGAGTCATATGAACAACTTGCTCTGAAGGACTCTGTTCCTTCCTGCAAATGCAATCTCATTGAGTCTAGCCAACAGGAAACCAACTATTGGAGGAAGAATCTGTATTTCTGGCTCAGGAATAATGTTTTGAAGTTTGTCCTGTCTATCTGTTTTATGAGAATGCTTTCTTTTTCTCCCCATGCTGGCACAATTACCTAAAGTTACTTTTCTCGTGTTACCTGGTGTAATCTGCACGGTGAGCATCCTGTGCCCAGTGATAAAAGTAACTAGACTGAAACCTTCCCGAGCAAAAAGTAAGGGCCAGGTTTACCCAGTGGTGTAGAGTAGCTCCGCTGAGGTAAGGAACAAATAAAAGCCAATCACTGGACAGCAACACTCATGCAGCCTCGGGGTATCCCGTGGTTGTTTCTGTTCCAATGGTATTTACAGTCACTGTGCCAACAACAAACAGAGGTCTCTTATTTTCACTTTTTCCTGTGTACAATGTTTGATCCAACACTCCCTAAAGCAAATGGAAAGCTTTCTGTTGGTTTCAGTGGGGTTTGGCTCTCACAGTGCTTGTGCATATCAGAATTGTTTAACCTACACTGCAAACTATCCACAGGCTGCTAGGATAATTTATCTAGGTCATGGCTTGCCCAAATCTCCCTCTTCCCCTGGGAAAATGTTCCCTCTCTTCATGTGATTCCCATGATTTGGGAAGAGGGCAGCCAGGAGCAAATAGGCTGGGTGGCTACAGAGGAAGATGTGCCTGTCTGGCTTCCCACTTTTTCAGGATGTCTAGTTCCTACCTGTGTTATTCTACTCTGCAATAGGTGCAAAGTCAGATATGTAAGCAGGAGCATATTAAAACCATGCATGTAGCAGCAAGCGCACAGTAGTCCTGTGAATAGCCTCCGCTCCATAAAACAAGGTATGTTCCCCTGTCTGCTGGACCCACATGATCACAGTCATAACATCACATACCCAGACCATAGAGACAGTGTGCTGGGTTAGTCTGCGGTCAGAGGGAAGGAGGTGTGTGGCTTTTGCTGCTCCTGCTCTAACCAACTTTTCATTCTTTCATAATGTAAAATTCTCCCTGGGTTGCAGCCCAAGTCTTTGAGGAGGAAAAACCACTTGCTGAATGTCATGAAGAAAGCAAGTTGCTATGCTAAAACACTGGCAGGAGTTCAAACCCAGCCAAAAGGTTTAGAGCAGTATGAAAACACAACGCACAAAAATCATATAAGCAGCACTTTTTGTCTGCTGCAAATAGCATGCACTGGAGTAAATTTCCTCTATCATACAATAAAATGTATTTTAAGCAAAGAAGAAGAAAAGTGAAAGAGCATTTTCTTAAAGGAAGACCACCTGGTGCGAGCATAGCCGTGGCTGTTAGCTTTGGCAGCAGTTAAGAGAGGTCAGTATTCAGCAGCCTGAGCTTGTTGGGAGTCTCTGCTCAGTCTAATCACTGACCAAGGACATGCAGTAGGGAAATTAAGGGTTTGAATGGGTTTGTAAAGGTCTGACCTGTTTTGCTGTCTCTGGAGTGACTCTTTCTAACAAAGGTATGCCGTGTCTGCCTAACCCTGCAAAGTGCAGTTTACAGATACCTCCAACAAATTAGGGGTATTAGCCCAGTTAAATTAATTAAAGCAATGCTAGCATGCACAGACTGCTTCTGAGGCTTGGCTAACTAGCTCAAAGCGAGCTCGCGGTTTTATGCAGCTCAGACATACTTTCGCAGGGCTGCGTGGGACTTCATCACTGTCACACACTGAGCACTTCTTCTGTCTTCCAGTGCTAACACTTGCTGTCTTGTGCCAACACTAGCTAGTCCCTCTATGAAAACACTTGGTTGCACATTTTGCAGCTTCTGTAAGCCATGTTCTTGGCTTAGTCTCCAGAGGCTGCAATCCTCCCTGTCTCTCTCCTGACGTGTCAACCTCCTGTTGATTTTTACTTCCCCAGTTCCCTTCAATGCCTACTTCTTGCTTCTTTATGCCAGGGACTTGAAAAGATTCCATTTCCTTCCACTTTGTACTGTTTTCTCCCTTGACTGGGGAACATGCAGGCTCCCAACACATTCTTCTGGACTCTCCCATCTCCTCTTCATGCTGTTTTGGTTACATGTGCCCCAGTTACAGTTCTCATGCCCTTTCCTACCCCATATCAGAATCTCAGTTTGACCCCAGTTCCTCTTCTTATTTTCTTGCTTGCTGGCATAGTTTTGTTCATGTTTTAGGTCAAATGATACCTAAATCAAGCCTTGAAGTTCTGGCCAGGCTAGCACTTTTTACAAAAGTGAGCATTTATTTGGCCCTAATTTGCTGAGAAATTTAGCTTTTTCAAATTAGTTTTCTATTTTGAGCAGAGGTGTGATTCTAACGAGAGAGACATCAGCCAGTCCCAGGGGTTTGTCAAGGTGGGCAGCACCAAAACCTCACTCGGTTCTGGTGACATCTTGAGTGCTGTGTCCAGTTCTGGGCCCCTCAGTTTAGGAAGGATGTTGAGATGCTTGAGCGTGTCCAGAGGAGGCAACAAGGCTGGTGAGAGGCTTGGAACACAAGCCCTGTGAAGAATGTTTGAAGGAGCTGGGGTTGTTTAGCCTGGAGAAGAGGAGGCTTAGAGGTGACCTTATTGTTCTCTGCAACTTCCTGAAGGGAGGTTGTAGACAGGTGGGGGTCAGTCAGCAACTGACAGAACAAGAGGACACAGCCTCAAGCTATGTTAGGGAAGGTTGGATATTAGGAAAAGATTTTTCACCAAAAGAATAATAAAGTACTGGAATGTCTTCCCAGGGAGGTGGTAGAATCACCATCTCCACATGTGTTTTAAAAAAGACTGGACATGGCACTTGGTGCTATAGTCTAGTTGAGGTGTTAGGGCATATGTTGGACTTGATGATCTTAGAGGTCTCTTCCAACCTCATTGTTCTGTGATTCTGTGATTCTGTGACTCCTGAGGACAGCAGTCACATGGATGAGAGCATTCTTGGATGTGCAGCTATAGGTTTTGTACACCCAGAAAATACAAATTCCTTTTTGCATCTCATCTCGTTTTGCTATTGTTGGAAAAAAGACCCTTGGCTCTCTCCTCATTTTCTCCTCCTGTGGAGTGTCTTGAAGGCACATCTCAAAGTTTTACTGGTGCTTTAATGGAAATGAGATAACTAGCACGTGTAATGGGCAGTTTCCTGACAGATTCTCTTTTCTTAAATGTACTATCTGAGTTTAATGAGTTGAAACTCACAACTATAATTAGAAAAATCCTTAAGATACTACTCTCTGAACTTAATTGAATTTAATTTACAGTCTGAACAAATACATTTGCATGTTGGAGCAAATGTTTGCCTTTATTTTAAAGTATTCATCTCTTCTTATCTTCCAGACCTTAGTGAAGCAAAAGTTCACTCATTAAACTTTGTGGTTCTAGGACATCTGACTTTAGTTGGCTTGAATACTGAATTTGTGAAACTTGATCCCTGAACATATCCTAAAAGAACTTAAGCTCTTCTAATGGAAAAATTTTATCAGCTTTTAAATGTATGTGCTTAAGCCTTACAAGAATGTGGTGTAGTATTAGGACAGCAACCTGCAAATTCACCACCAAAAAAAAAAAAAAAAAAGGACTTAATTGTAATTAAGCTGTGAACAGTGTTTAGAAAAGATAGTGAATTTTTCCTGGATTTAAAAATTAATTGATTTAATTTTTATTTATTTACAATTAATTTCTAAGCATTTTGCTATGGAAGGCTCTGTTGCTCTAAATTCTGTCCATTTTACTCTGTCACTATGGAATTCTATTGAGAGAATTTTTAAGTGATACCTGTATAAGAGACAGGACAGTTTATTTTCCTATGGAATTTCCTAATACTGTAGTTAGCCAAGAACATCATGCAGATCCAACATTACAGATCCAAGCACCTTGAGCATAAATTCTTTGCCAGCCAGAGGTCATGAAACCAAGGGCAGAAATCAGTATGAGGAGACAGTCAGGCACCTGACTGTCTGCACTGTTAAGCCTCAGAGCCCATTAAGGTAAATAAAGGTCCCTTCTGTTCTGGACTTGGAGAGTGAATTCAGCAGCAGTGACTTTTGCTGAAGCAACCAGAAGCCAACTATTCATCAGCAGATGAAGTGTTGGTAAGCTATAGATGGCAATATCCTGCAGCAGCAGGTGCAGGGGCTGGAATTAGACTAAGTGGAAGAAGATGGAAGAGGTGAGAAAATCATCAGCTTGTGAGCAGCAAAACAGCTCACAGTACAGGCCAGTGGAGAAGCTAGCACTGAATGGGCTCTCTGCTGTCCTCCCCATGCTCCTGTATTGATATTTTTAGAAAGAGACCGATTCTTGAGAAAAAAATTAGAAAAAATTGAGTGCAAAAGATATCTATGTGGTCACAGGTGTGCAAAGGCAACTAGAAGACAAGTTTTACTCTCTGGGATACCAATCTCATTCTGCTTTAGCACATAACAGAAAATTATGACCTAAGCTGAACAATGAAAGCTATATTCTAACTGATTTTTTCTCTTACCAACACAGTAAATGGAGTCCTATAGCTTCTCCTTACAGTAAACAGGCTACTAGACATCAAAGATCACTGGGCCTTATTTCTTACTGTCTCTGGGTCTTAAGAGCTAGAAGAGAGTCTCTGTCCTCTTCCTGAATGTCATGGGTAAAAATATCAATGTCCAGGTTCATTATTTCAAATTTGATAGTGGTCAGAATTGCCAAATTATTCATTAAACTTCCAAATCAAATACTCTGCCTAGTGTTTGCCTCTGGTAGTCTTAGGAGAGGTAAAGGCAAGTAAATATGGTTTAAAGGGACATCTCCAAGAGTTTCCATGCTGCAACATGACTTAAGACATGTCCAGGCTGGAGGCAGCTAGCACAGCACCTACAGTGGCAGCAGCACAGGGATGACGCTGAGTGGATTCTATAAAACACTACAGCTGATTTAAAATTTCATCCAGTTATGTCAGCAGGACCTGCAGCAACCTTAAAGTCTTGCCTGAGTATACACTTGGACCAAGGCCCCACCAGTAACTAAAACTGCAACATCCAGGCCCAAAGGAAAGCTGTGCCTGTGCTGGGTGAAGGTGCTGTGGTTCCTTTTGGTGTGTGTGTTTATTTGTTTGTATCACTACCTGGCTCATTATTAACTTGCCTCTTTTGATCATTGCACCTATATGAAAACCAAGTAGGGAGAAGCCCACAAAGTCTGGCTCCGTGGTTCCACACAGCTCATGTTGTGAACGCTGTTGACTTTTATTACGTTAACCATTAGCCTCGGCACATACAAAAGGGCTCATTTTAATTTGACAGCTCTTTCCAAATAGGTGTGCATGGGAAAAGGCCTGCACTGTGTGGGGTCGGCTGTGATGGTGGTTCCTGTGTCCCGTGGGCCTTTGTGCAGCTGCTCCCCTGGCTGGGTGGGAGCCCCACGTCCCATCCTGCAGCCGTGGTGTGGCACCGTGGAATTTGCTCTGGGCTCTGTGCGGCCTCCTTAGGACTGTAAGGCTCCTGCCTGCTCTCATGGATTCCTCTGTGACCTCTTGGTTCAAAAGCAAGAGCCCGTGTGTTCAGCAGGCTTCCCAGCCCAGTAGAAGTGGAGGGAAGCCCCTGGCCCAGTGTGTCTGGTCACAAACAAGCACAGCAGCCCGGGATGCCCAGGGAGTGATTTGAGTGCAAGGAGGAAGGATAGAAACCTCATACCTTCTTTTCTCTCACACCCACACACCCACTCCTGCATAAGGACGGAGCTCTGATCCCATGCCTGTGGCTACCCTGCTTCCTCTTGAATCACACCACCCACAAAGTAAGCAGGCTTTAAAACTTGGCATTAAGAAAAACAGAAGTAGATTTTCCTGCTGTTAAATTAATCTGCCAAGGCAAACCCATCCCTTATAACATGAAACTTTAACAAGCTCTTGCATTGAGATGCCCTAATTTGTACAAGGAAAAGTTTGCAGGGAACTGGGAGCTGAATTTTCACTCAGAGATAAGGCTATATACCTCTCTGCCTGCAAGCCCACGGGTATTTAAAAAAACCCACAAAACAAAACAGAATGTCTTTACATATTTAAATAAATTAAAATGAACCTGCTCTAGATGAAACATTCAACTCAATTCCTTAACTGAGTTTCTAAAGGGTGAGCTCCACTACAAAAGAAACTTATTAAAGAATAATGAAGACTGTCAAAAACCATATGCTTAAAAGCTAGTAAATAACAAAGTAAGGCTTTTAGTCATCTTGACTGGACAAGGTGAGGTCAAAAAGAAACAACAATGCATCCAGCACCATGGCAATGGGCTTTTCATGCTTCTCATCTTCAGCAATTCCTTTTTTTAGAAAGAAGTCTTCCTTTCCTTCAGTCAGACATTCATTCCTGTTAATCATTGTCTTTAGCCTGACCCTCTGAAATAGAAGTTCTCTTTTGTGGAATATTTTACTTGAACTGGTGTGTTTCTTTTCCTCTTTTTTTTTTTTTTTTTTGGCTGAAGGTATTTTTACCTCCCTTGGAAGCACAGGCAACTGAATGAAAGAATAACATATTCTAAGCCATTGTCAAAATGCTTTTTCAAACAACTTTGTGTTGGATGGATCCTGGGGCTGTCATTTATGTGACATTCATTTATACTGAATCAATTAATAAGTCAGATGTTGTGTCATGTTAAGCATTTTTTTCCTTGTTTATTTTCCCTGTATTAATAGCCATATTGCAATTGTACACAATGCCCTGAGCAAAATTTAATTCACTGGCACTGATTTACAACTGTAGAACATGTACTGATGGGGATAGCTGTTGAAAAAAAGATCATTTTAAAAGCATATGCAAGCATAAAGAAGTGATCAGTTGACATCTAGTTTTTGCTGTGTGGGAATGAAGCAGTAGTTAATTATTTTATTTTTGTTGTTGTTGTTTTTTCCTCTTTTGTTCTTTATAAGTAGGCAAATGTTCAGTGGTGATCAGGTGGTGGTTTATCTTAAATACTGCTTGACAGCCTCAGGGTTAACAGAAATCTCACTGTAAAATGTTCATAAACTCACCATGACAAGAGCAGAGGCTTGGAGTACTGTGCTCAGTCATGTAAGAATGAGTCTGAAATTGAACTTAGAAGCCAATAATATCTGAACAATCAACGCTGCCTATGTTACACTTTTTTAAGTAAAGGAAATCAGTTTCCAATGTGACCTTGATGTGTAAACAAGAGGTAATTAATAAAGGCATTGGTGCAATTTCATGGAACACGAACTTTCTCCTCCAAAATCAGCACTGAAAATCAAAGTATATTTTAGTATTTATGACATCCAAAGCATTAAAACAAAGAAACTAACAATCAACAAAACAATTATAAAATCCTGAAGTCTGGAGTTACAGAGCCAGGATTTGATGGCTAGAGAACACTAGAGGAAGTATAAGGGAACTGAGATAATTCTAATTCCTGACCATAGGAATAACATTATGTGGTTCTGCAGTTTGTACCTTCAGTTTCAATTCTTCTTTTTTTTCCAATTCTTTTACTACAGCCAACCAAGTCACAAAACCATTTTATCTTTACCTTAGTATCTTATCTCTAAACTAGGAAAGCGAATGTATCATTTGCAATGAAAGGCTATTATAAAATTACAAAGTTTTGTTTGAGTCTCATTCTGACACTGCTCAAGATTTTTGGATAAGCCTCATGCATAATTTAAAAAAAAGAATATTTAACACAGGCCATCTGTAATTTCTGTGTCAGTAGTGAGCCACATAATTGTTTTGAAAATATACATCATTCATTATGTATGAATAATTATATAACACAAAAATGTTATGTATATAACACAACTAATTTCAACCCAGTTTTGCCCCTAATGAGTATGTAAGGTACCTATTTGCAAGACATAAAGTATATTTTAAAATAACCAAGTGAATTTATTAAATGCTGTATAAAGCTGATATATTGTTGGATACTTATGGTGTCAGAAGTGTTTTAACTTTGCTTTTCAGTTGTCTTACTCTAAAAGCTTGTAAAGCATACTGCTGTGAAATAAGGGAGGGAAAGGAAGAGAAGTAAAGAAAGGGTGGGAGGGTGGGAGGGTGGGAGGGTGGGAGGGAGGGAGGGAGGGAGGGAGGAAGGAAGGAAGGAAGGAAGG
>QUSF01000003.1:12278692-12391783 GCA_003676055.1 Chloebia gouldiae
GAAGGAAGGAAGGAAGGAAGGAAGGAAGGAAGGAAGGAAGGAAGGAACTTGGCTTAGGTTAGAAAACAGCAAACCAGACTGAGTTTCCCAGCAGATGATAAGGAAGATGGATGTCACTATTGGACACAAAATGAGTATACAGAAGCTTGGTAAGTTTAGAAGAGGAAAAGACCCAGTTTTATTCAATCATCTGGTATTTATAGAATTCTGAAGGTGACCATGGATTGGAGGATGGAATTACCACCTCTCCAACTACATTGGTCTAAAGATCAATTAATTATTTCTCTCTACCTACAGAGTAATATGTAAACTATTCTATTTATACATGAAGTTGTGTGGCAACTCTGACTCTTAAATATGTAAACATTATCAGAAGGCTAAAGAAGTTTTATGAGAACTTTTAAACTTTCAAAAGAACTATAAAAGAAAACTTAATACTTTTAAAATTCAGGGCAACAGATGGACAAAACTTAATTTTCATTCATTCATTTCACTCATGCCATCAATGTCAAATAAGGATTCCTAAGTTTTATTGTACATAATTATCTCTTCCTGCAAATTTAAGTCCTAGAACTAATTGCTAAGCATCACATGTAACACTGACAGGCAAGTGCAGTGATCTGTAGCATGTACTCAGCTCATGTTATTTGAAATTCAAACTATACTTGTGAAGCAGGACACCCTTTTGAAGGTCTCATGAATACTTTAATCTTTTTTTTTTTTTGATAGTCTAGTGGTAGCTACCTTGCCTGCTATAATATTTGTGTCAAAGTTTTGCACTGAAAAGCTACTGGAAATTTATTTACATTTTGTTTGGTTTTGACCAAGATAACTTCTATTTCTAACAGGATTTGTACACTTACCATTGTACATGATCAAGATTATTTGGAAGTCCACTTTTGATGTGTTTTTGATATCCTAGTTGTTTTTCTTTTCAAATCAGAAAAATAGCAAATGTATGCAAAATAGCATACAGAATTTCAAAACAATTGTACTATGTGAAAAATTAGAATTTTACTTTCTTTTCATATTCTTTGATTGTTTTTACTTAGTTTATAGTGTCATAGTGCGGTATATCATAATTCCTTATCATAGTATTATAAAAATTAGTATGAGCTGTACTTACATTCATTATACTTCAGCATCTTTTCCAGACTAGAATATTTTGTTTATCCAATAGTGAAATGGCTGACAAAAAAACCAGTTTTATTTATAGAATAAGTCAAATAATATACAAGTTTGGTAGTATTTACGAAATTGGTAATATTTTCAATATACTTCACCACATATTTTAATATTAATAAAAGTATTGTTACTCTAATTTATACCCTGAATAACTTATGTGGTACATTAGAGTGTGTGTTGTAATGGAATTTAAAGTGCCAAATGGTTTCATTATAATACACATGGGTGACACTGTGTCCCTGAAAAGGTGAGGGTATTTCAATTAGAATCAATTAATGGATGTTTTTAGGTATTTTTAAAATTATGTGAAATGAAGTTGCAGAATCACAGAATTGTTAGGATTTCTCCATGATTTTTCAAAGATAATGGAGAGTAGCAGAGCAACAACATCTGCCAGCCCCTCAGTACCTGTGGGTGCATCCAGTCAAGGCCCATGGATTTAGGGGTGTTTAGTCTGCCTATCCAATCTCCAACCCAACCCTCTGTGACCAGGGGCAAGTCCTCTGTTTTCAGCCTTCTCTTACCTCTTTTGCTCTGTTTTTGTCTGATGTACCATAATTCTACACTGCTGCTGCTAACATTTTATGCAAAATTGTAAACAATTTTAAAATAAAATACTAGGAAAAATGTGTAGACTTCCTACTAACCTGACAGGGAAGTTTGTATGGTGATAGAATGGCAGTAGCTGTCAAATTTCTGCTTTATCATTCACTTAGTTTACATGTCTGTATAAGAGGCTGGATGATCTTGGCCTTTTCATTGTATATCACAGCTTATGATCAGCACTAAAAAGAAGCAATAAAAGGGAAATCACAGTTGGTCAAACTCTGGATCAGGTGTGTCTGGGCACTCAGATTTAGCTTAGCAATAAGAACCAGCCATCCATTGAGGGAGAGCCTTCCTAGAATCTCAATCCAAACTGGAAAGAAACATTAAGTGATTCTGAAACTCTTAAGTGTTTTAGAACTTAGATTTGCTGCAACTTAGATTTAGAAGTGCAGGAGGTGAGTGTGACAGCAGGCTGTGAACAGGGCTATTCCTGTGGTGCTTATGAATGCAGGTAGAGAAGAAAGCACTCTCATGCAAGACTCCCACCTGAGTTTTGCAAACACAAACACTCCAACTTGATTCAAAATATGAACCTGATAATATAGACCACAGTACCAGAAAAACACATTATCTGCAACTTGCAAAATGAAAACCATCACTCTCTATTTTCTATGGAATGTCTCTATATTCATTATTTGTTTATTCTTCTTTTACTGCACTGGTGTAGATAATTTCTCTTGTTCTGTCTCACATTGTTCTTGGTTAGTGGCACTTGCCTGAAATTAGTTTCTAATTGGAATAAATGAACTACATGTATTCATGGGGCCTGGACAGTTGTTTTTTGGCTTCCAGCAAAAAGCAGTGAACAAGCAAATTCTGGTGGCTGCTGACAGCTGTTTCACATAGGCTCATGTTATCAGGGCAAACACATGTAAACGATATGAATAAATAACATGCAAATGTTTATAAATTGAGTGTATTTAACTTTATCAGATTATCCTCAAGCTAGTTTTAGACTGAATTTAGTGGCACTAAATCCTTTAGCAAGTATCACAAGGGTAATGCTTCTTATCAACACAGTGAGAGTGTGGTTCCTTTTTTTTAAACTTTCCAGTTGATACTCATGGTGCAAGAATTTCTAGTTCAAGACATAGCAAGGTCAGCAAGCAGTTTGTAGACCATCTCCTGGGTGTGTACTCACAGGAGCAGTTCACCATCCCATCCTGCCAAAAACCCACCAAACCAATACATACAGAAGTATGTTCTTATTTTCTAGCCAAAATCATTGCTGGGTTTGGCTTTCAAATGTTGGCACCTACAAAATGCTGTAAAAAGAAACATTTAATGCGAACTGTAAATCACAGTGGATGTTAAACAGTTGCTCACTTTACCTGGATATCAAGAATGGTTTGGAAATTTGGAGACAGAATTCTCCATTCATCTTTCCTTTTTATTTTTTTTTTTGTTCAAGTTAGAAATTCACTGCAAAGAAAAGATTCATTCGAGGTAAGTTGTCTCAGTCCCCTGTGTTCTAAACAGAAATCACTGCAAGAAGCAACCAAACATATTAGGTCAAAGTCTAAGCTAATTTTCTCAGGGCATTTACCTCCACTGAAGTATGGTGAACACTTACCCTTCTATTGGTCATATACAACTCAGTCAATTTACTGTAAAATTGCTTAAAATTACTGCAATGAATTTCCAGATTATATAAAAATCTTTTTAGACCTGACATTTGCACTGTGACACCTTCAACTGAGTTCTGCATTGATAACATACAGTGTTGTTGTGTAGTGATGTCTCATTTAACCAGACAGTTTACTTCACAATTTCCACTTTCTGCTGGGATCTGTTCTTGTCCTGGTTTATTTATGAAAAATTGCTTGCTGCTTGCCCTTTAATATGTTAAATTGTCATTTTATTGCTTCTGCTAAATATGTTTTTATCCATAATCCTATAGTGGCTAAATTAATCTGTACATTTAATGCCATTGATTCAATTACACTTCAAATGAATATTGCATATTGAATGCTACTCTTCTTTTTTTGTTGAATATACATGGGAAATAACTAATAGTATTTTGATATAAATCAAGAACTGAGATATTAGAATTGTGTAAATATTTTTACCTCCAAAAGTCCTTAGTGATTCACTAAAGATGTAGTGCTTGTAGCAGAATTGACTTATAGTGAGATTCAAAACTGAATACAAAACATGCCTGTGTTTAAATTCAAATCAATAAAACTTCCTTGAGTCCTTAGTATAAAAATATTGCAGGGTCGCTTGATTATTTTCTTAATAAAAGTTTTGGATTCTGATAATTGGTTCCACTGCATATTAAAAATGTTTATTCTCTAGCTAACACTTCCAGGGCTTTGGTGTTATCTTATCAGAACTTCATCCTTTGAATTTAAGAATTCACTATAAGATAACCTCTTCCTTTTAGATAAAACTACCTCTTAATTTTTTACTTGACCACCAGAATAGATTGTTCTTTCTGGATTTGCAATGAATTCAGCACAATATATATTCACATAATGTCTTGCCTATGACCTGGAGCCTGGTTTGTTCTCTGCCTCCTATGAAATTTGGAGGACTGCAGATACCTTATTTCTTTCTTTCCCAGCTTTCTCTCTTTCCACTTTAACAAAATACTGATTACACCTGCTCTCAGAATGAGATGTTCTTTTGAGAATGTTCCTCTCAAAGAGGGCTTTTTTATTGCCAAAAGTACAGTTTGATGCTTAAATGGCCTTGGGAGTTAATCACTTCTTCCCCACTATGCCTTAGATTTGGAACAAAGTAATTCTGAGAAAAATATCTGGCTGCTGAAATTATTTTATTTCTTTTTCTGGCATATTGTCAAGGTACATTTACCTGTGTTAAAAGCACCAAATGAAACCCTTATAAAATAAAATCTGTCAGAATAAAGTTTCTTTCTTGCTGTTCCACTTCCTAAACATTATGCACAGTTTTATGTTCATTTATGTGTTCAGAGAGTAAAGAAAATGTTTGTAGTGTTCACTCCTGAAAGAAAGATTTTAAATAAATTATTCCTCTCAGAATAATCTGCATTTGACAATTTTTGCTCAGGACATTTTGTTGGATATCAAGACAATCAGATTCTGAGAGAAGACAAGCACATCCTCCAAAATGTTTTTAGATAAAAAAATCAGATTATTGTTTTCCTTAAAGGAACTCATTTGTGGGCCACTCTGAGGCATGGATACTATTCCTGGGGTTCCACAGTGCATAGATGAGGAGGAGATAAGTGTTCTATTCCTGCAGAGGGAGTTTGGTGCCCAAATCCTGTTGGCACAGCCCTTGTGCCTGAAGCCCTGAGCCTGCAATACAAGCAACAATGGTTCCTGTCTAGTGCTTCTACTGTCATTGAGAATAACAATTCTCATCGAATGTCAGGAAAAACAAATACTCCTGAAAAACATATGTGTGATCCTAGCCATTTTGTAGTCAAAATACCATCATAGAGACACCAGAACTCTGGGTTGCATTAAGTCACAAATATCAATGTACTTCCACATGCCCCAAAGTAGAGATTTCACTCCAGCTAAAAAGCACCATGTAACAGAGGCAGCAGATGTTTAATGGCTGCACCATTGACAACGTATTTAACTGTTATTAATATTTATAATTCAGTAATGATAACCATGGCTCCAAAGTGCACTAAATGCACTCTCGTTATTGCTTTAAGTTAAACCTTTGTCTCAGTTAATTGGCTGTGTCCTATTCCTATGCAACCCATATGGCAAGGCCAGGAAATAATAATATTGTTATCCTGGAAAAAATTAGTGACTGCTCTCGAGTGACTGTTTGGTCTCCAGATAATTATTGAACTGGTTTAGCCATGGTCATATTAAACATCCATCCTTCAACCTCAAGGAAAGAAGTAATTAAACTACATTTAGTGAGATTCCTAGAAACAAGACTTGATCAAAAGCTGCTACCTGTGGCCTCAGAGGCTGACTGGTTATAACTTCAGGGACACAAGGCTGGCATGACAAGTTTTGGACAGGAATTTCAGCAGAAAATATGAATATAAAGCCATCAAAGTGAGAGAAGGTGCTATGGGTGTGGCCAAATACAATGAAGGAAATGTTGTTTTGTTATGGTAATTGGTAGAAAGAAAGGCTGGGGAATTTCTTATCAGAAGAGTGGCAGTTTATAGCTACAAAAGATCCTGTGGTCTTTCAAAATGAAGATGAACTGAAGAACACATCCAAGCAGTTTTCCTTCTCTTTGTCCTTGAAACAGAAATCAAGGCTGCTGGCATTTGGCTAAGGGGCCATGCCAAAGGGTTAACAGCCATGCAACTTTGACCTGATAGAATACTTTTAACTCATAGCCTTAAAATAATCAACAGATCGTGACTTCATACTTGTCTATAAGAGTTTTTTTTAATGTTTATATATTTAATTAGTCTCCAAGCCTTCCTTTCATATAATTAGAGAAAATGTTTTTACTCTCACACAAGATTGGATCTGACCAAAGCAAAAGAGAACCCAAACATTGGATGAGGGATTGAAATAGCAGACCGCAGTTTTGCTTGTATCTGTATTACATACAAAACATTCAGTTATATTTAGCAGAGACAGACCCTTTCACTCACCTCCTGGGGATCTCAAGAGAGGAGACTGAACTTGCTGAAGTATCCATTGCAGTTTCCTTTTCCAGCCAAAACATCCTCCTGGCCACTGGGTCACAGCATTAAGTACATTGACATTCTGTATCTAAACCATGAAGAATGGTTAGATAACTAACCATCACTTGTTTTCCTTTGAATTTTCTCCTTCAAAACAAATACTGGTAGCATTAATAATCAGTTAGATATTAAATCTCACTGTGACAGAGTGTATTCATAAATATGTGGCAACTTCATGTCTAAAAACTGAAGAAATGATCAGTAATTCACACAATATTCATATTTTAATTAAAAATAAACAAAATATAAATAACAAAATATAAGAAGTCAAAAAGAAATCAAGGATTTAAAAACAATGTTAAAACAGGTTGTTAGTTGAAAACATTTCATGAAGCTCCTTAAATCTGGAACTGTTTTCTTCTGCCTCATCAAATCTCAATTTAAAACACATTCCCCGTCCCTGCTCATTTCCTCTATTCCATTTTGATATATACCAAGAAGTAACATCCTGTTATTGGTTGAAAAGTGCCATGTGCTAGGTTCATACACTCTTACTTTAAAAAAGTATTTAGATTATTGGTGGAAAATAGTAGTAGAATCACATCTACATTCTTAAATGCAGATAAATGCACTCTTGCCATTATGTGCAATATTTCTTTACCCATGGACATCCTGATTTTTGAATGTTATGCTAATAAAATGGAGGGCATAATTGCTGATATTTCTGATAGGTATTACTCATAGTTTGAGGATCTTCAGGAAGCTGCCAGGTATTCAGGGAAATGTTTAAGTCCTAAGCATTACATTAATTCTGTATTTCTAATACAGAATTTCAGATGATTCTAATGTTTGTTATACCCTATTTGCTATTCATCATTTGCTATTCATTATACTTGTATTTATAAGTCTCAGTTACCTAATCAGGAAGTGCAGACAATAGTATGTGATTTGGTTGACCAGTCAAGCACTTCAAATACTGAATAGATGCAACAATTTGAGAACAAAAAAATAGGCTGAAATCTGTTCATATAAAACTGCTCAGTGAGTACTTACAAATAACAAATGTGGTTGTAGAAATCAGGATTGTTTCCAGAATGATTCATGAACTGCAAAACGGCCAAATTAGCAACAAACACTATTTGCAATGGATAATTCAATCAGTCATAGATTGATTTAGCAGAATCCTTGACAAGAAAATTCAGCAGAATCTGTGATTATCTTCTCTAGAAATGTTCAGTAGCATTTTCTTTCTCTGCTTCTTTCCATAAAAGCTGACTGGAAAACATATTCTCTTCAAACTCTTGTCTTCCCTTTCTTAAGTCTCCGGGTATTTTTTAGTCCCATTCATTGGCAATAAACTGAGGCGTGTCTGCATTTGTTTAACCTGAAACTCCATGTCTGTGTAAGTACCAAAATAAATAATCAACAAGTTTTGAAGTTAAGCTTTAGAAACCTGGCTTAACTACTTTTGGACAGTCCCAGAAAGACAATGTCATTACCAGATCCTCCCTACTTTCAATGTTTGCAGTTACCTGTGGGAGCCTCAAGCAGAGCAGAAGCTGAGTCTGCTCCTGTCAGTTCAGGCAGTCAGAGCAGTGCTATAACCATGGTCTGACGGGGTGACTGATGGCTGAGTTGAACTGCATGGTGACAAACACTGTTTGGCAACACTGTTTGAATAATATTCTAGCACAGGGATCAAGACTGACATCTCCTACCCTTTACCATGTCAGGGACTATTCTACTTAATCATCTAGGTTCCCATAATGAAAAGAGGGAAAATTCATCTCTATTAAAATGTTCTCCCATGGAACAACAGAGATGACTGACAGTGGTAGGAAACCAGATGATGAGTCTTTGGAAGACACATGAAGGGGAATCAAGGATGATGTTAGAAGTGCCCAGTATCCTGTGTGGCCTCCAAAGGCTTCTCCATAAAGCTGTGGGTCTGTACATAACTGTACCATAACTGCACTGGTGTCCAGAATATTCTGAGTTGCATAAAATCAAACTAGATGTCATTACATGAGCAAATGAATTGGTGGCTTGTGTGACAAAGGAAGCATTTTACCAATGTTATTGAATAACTTCTCTTAAATATCTCCTCTTGCCTGTGTTTTGGTGAGATGCTCAATAGCATGATCTAGATTTATTTTATTTTTTGTATTTAAAATCCATAACATGACTACGGAATGCTAGAGATTGCACTTAGCTCTTACATATTACAACAAATAACCCATAATAATATGGAAGGATCACACAGTTTCAGAGTATGGGATAGTGACATTTTTTCCTTTGCTTTAATGACATTTGCAGTGTTGGCTCTCTATGTTCATGCACCACGAGGTCCATAAAGCCCAGAAAGGAGTTTGGCAGGGAAGTCAGAAGAAAATGCAATTGCAGCCTGTACAAGATCTGTGAGTGAAATGTGTGGTCTCACCCTGGCTCCCAGCTTGCTCCATGCTCTTTGGAATGTAGGAAAAACAGTGGGATACTACCTGCCTTCCACCTGACCACAACTTGTGGGGCATGCAAGTTATGGGAAATACTCAGGTTACTTCTTGCTCCTCCTCTCTCACTTAATTTTCTGTATGTATTGTTTCTTGTTTTCCTTACCAACTCTATTTGAGAAGCTACAATTCAACCATCAGTAAAGCAGCCATGCAAAGCAGGAAAAAGTGTCACAATGAGCTGATTGAACAAATATTTCTCAATTTATTAATATACTGTGCACAGTATCTACTTCAATTTCCTCATAAACTGCTCCATCATCACTTTAATACATGCCATCAAGCTGCAAAAGCTGTATTAATTTTCCTGCTTTTTAAACTATGGGAATGGTTTCTTCTGCTACTCACATTTTTGATACACATGATTATAAGAAAAATCTGCTGTAGATTTTAAAATGCTCTCTTTAATGTGTATAACTATGTTTGTTAAGTAACAAACCCATGAAAATAGAAGGCAACAGAATGAAGTACATCAGGACAATACTGAAATATTGTTCATTTTAACTTACAGCACTTGTCACAAGGAAATCTCAGCTTGAAATTCACATTTACATTTGTTTAATTACTTTAATCCTAGGATGTTTTAATCTTCAGTCCTGGAAATGGGAATAAATTTAAGGTAAGTTAGCTCACCTACCTCACTGCTTGTTTTATTGTTTTGGGTTTTGTTTAATATATCTGAAGCCTATATCGGGCTATAGAACTATTTTTTTTCTCCCCCCCCCCTTTTTTTTTCCTAACAGGAGCATGTTGCTATTTTACAAGCCTTAAAGGATTTTTTTTTTTAGATTAATTAAAAAAGGCTTACCAGGCTTGTACTAGAAAAAAAAAAACAGATGGGATGACTCTGTAAGTAGAGTCATTCATTTACATCAGAGCTTGAAATGTGTGGGGCTGCTCAAGTGCGTCAAGCTGCATAAAGAAAGCACAGTTTGGACAGCAACAGAGACTATTGCAGCTAATGAAATGTTAATGCTGGGAGTCCAGGAATGACCTCAGGTTACCAGATCTGGCAAGATGCTTTTACCCACCCTGAGCTGAAAAGTGTCACAAAGGAAAGCCTACATGTTCAATGTTCACTGGAGAAACTCTTTAAAATAGAAGCATCATAACGTCTCTGAGTCACAGAGCTCTGCAGAATGCAAAGAGGTCACAGCGTGGTCATCCCCTTGAGGAAATCTGAGTAATATAAAAATTTTCTGCCCTCTGACTTAACAGCATGGGTGGCTGAGCTATTTTACCACTCAGGAAGTCTTGAACAGCAAAAATGCTGATCAGAGGACAAAAGTTGCAGTACTGTTTTCCTTCCGCATTCAGTTTCTTTCACATTTATTTTGATATTGGGGGTTTTAAGTTGCATGAAATTATATGGCTGATTATTTTACCTGTAGTGTTCTGGAAATAAAATCCTATATTACTTGAAAAGAAGAAAAGATTTTTTGCCTTTTTGTTGCTAAAAAAGATTTTTAAAAAGTTGTATATGAAGGAAGCAGAAGGTAAATTAAATTGTAGAGAAAGAAAAGAAAATAAAAAATGGTATAGCTCAGCCATATGTAGGAACACATGAGTGCTCACACATATGCATTCTTTGTCAGTTTAAAAATAATACCTAAATATATGCAAACAGATCAACTCACACAGACAGTCCTATAGTCATACAGGAGTATTAGCTCAGGCATACATTTTGCATTCCTTGTTAATCATATGACATTATATATGGCATACACTATATCATATACATTGATCTACCTAGAAGTCTTTTAGTCTAGCATCATTGGTTTTTAATAATTTTCACAGTTTATTCCTGCCAGAATATGGTGTTTCTGAGAATAACACAGAGAGTCTTACTGGGTAGTTGGAGGTGGTGTATCTCCTAAAAGCATACATATTTGCCTTCCTTTAGAATGCTTTTCATCTCATCCCAAACTTATCAACAAACTTTTTGAAGCATGAAATGTTTCATAGGGATATTTAAGAATGATGTAAAAAACTTAGAAATAATAAATTCATTAAGAACTCTTCAACAACACACAACTACTAACACCTATTTATCTTCTGACTCCTGTTCACACATTCGTACATGGTAAAGTGGAAAAACCTGCTGAACTGGTTTCTTGGTTAGGCTCGTTCCCATTTACCCCTACAGGTTATATCTTGCCATTAAGATAAGATTTTTGGGATAAGGACTATCTCTTGACTCCATATTTGTATGACAGCCAGCAGAGTGACTACTGCAAAACACAACAAAAGGGAAAACTAGTCACAAGGCCATAATTAGATGAATGCAATACCAGCTGTTCTGACTTACTCCATCTTGCTGAGTATCTTCTGTCCATCAGTATCCACAGGTAAAAATCCAAGGGAAGAGCAAGAATATGTAGTCCTTTGCATATTCAGACTGCTACTATTTTCAGCCCAAGGATTCCTTATCTTGATCAGATTTTCCTATTTAGCCATCTCCAGAGGGCAGTTCTTGCAAGTATTTGTCCAGGCTGCCTATTGATATCATGCAAATTTTATGCACAATGTCCTCCAGCAATGTCCTCTCCCACAGGTCCATCACTCATCATATGGAGAACCACCCTCTTTATTTAGTTCTGAACCTGCCTCTTATGTCAGAACATGATGGCCTCAGTTCTCATTTTTGGCAAAGAGAATGCACTGACAGTCTTCGTGTCACCCATAACTATACTGAGCTCCACCAAACCAACCCTAAGTTTCTTTTCGAGGCTGAGGATCTCCAGCCTGAGAAGCTGCTGTTTATGTAGAAAACATTTCTGGAAAAAAGGAAACATCCTTGTTGCCCTTTTGTGGACCTTTTAAATCCTAATACACCCCAGAGACCATTTTATAAGTAGAGCTGGGACTGCTGTTCCTTATATGCATCACTTTACATATATCTACATTGCATTTCATCTATCATTTTACTGCCCAGTCACTCAGTCTTTGAAATACTTCAGAGTTTGCCCTTGTCCTACAGGCCTGAATAACTTTGTGCCATCAGCATATTTTCTTATTTTACTGCCTACTTTCTTTTTCAGGTAATTTTGACATTTTTCTCTGAGGCAGTGCTGGTTTAACCAGTTGGTACCTACTGTACACCCTCAGCATGGCTGGAATAGCTGTCCATGACCTGGGCTGAGGTGACACAGTGGATCAGGAACATGACCTGCAGTTTTTTTATACAGCTGTTTACCCACAACCATTTGAGCAGCATTTGAAAACAGTGACCAAAATTGTTTAGTAACAGAGAAAAAAATATAGGTTGTTTTCTTTGTGGTTTTTTTTTTAATTCCCTTCCCTTGATCAAACTCAATAAGTAAAAGATTTAGAAATTTATGAACTACTGAAAACAAAGGTCCAGGATGGAAAACATTATACAAAATTAATTATAGTGATCATTGTTGCCATGATTGTGATTTACAGCACATACCTCTGCTTGTAGTAAGACATAAAACAGAATATGGAATTAGTTGGAAAGCAAAACTTTTTCTATGTGTTTTCCTGAGTGCCAGATTTCTAAAAATTCCCTGGCTGAGGGATGAGTTTCATCCTGCACTGCAATCATGTTGTGGATAGCTTTATTTCCAAATGTGAAAGGCATTAGATAGTGTGTCCAAATACAAGGTTAGCTGACCTTCCTTAAGGCAAGCAGAGGAAGCAGAATGGGATGCTGAAAAGTGGGATAACCTTAAAGCTGTGGGACATCTGGTTGTCCTGTACAAGATGGAATCAAGCAGCTGCTAAAGTGTCATAGGAATGCTCCACAGAGGCACACAGGAATTATCATTCCAGATCAAACTAATGGTACCAGTACCAGATGCTTCAGAGGAAGACATAAAACTTCCATAATAGGCAATTATGCAACAACATGTTCAGAAGGGAAGTTTCTCCTTTAAGTCTCAGCCATTTAGTGCATGATTTATATCCTGAAGAATGTGGATTGATTTATGTCCTGGAAAAACCACAGTTACCCTAATAATTCATAAAATGACTAATCCTTTTTTTTATATATCAATGAGCTTTTTCTACATGTTGTAGCTGTGTATTACTAGGAAACAAATACGAAGAAATACTGAAACCAACGGAAATTAAAGGAAGAATGTAGAGGGAAAGTGCAATGATGTAAATTAGAATATGGCCAAAAGGCCAAGAATAATCTCAAAAAAATACAATACACATTTTCTCTTTAACCACTTGACAACAATAAGAATGGTAGATGCATAACCTGCTAACAAAGCACAGGTTGGAGTATTCAGGCGTGAGGCTGTGGGAATGAGCACTGCCAGTTGCCTGGATGAGGCCCTCTTCCTTTCCTTCCCTTCCCTGTGTCAGAGCTGCCAACAGCCCTGCCACAAGAAAGGAGAAGTGCCAGCAGGGATGCTCTCCAACCCCATTGCCTCAGCCACTAAACATAAACCAGATTCCGTGACTCTGTGATTAAAATACACCCTTGAGTCTCATTCTTCTCAGAGATTGTATACTCTCAGCACATGGGACACAGTCTGGTATTATCTTTGGGCAGCTTTAGTCCAAACTGTGACCAGGCCATTGAGCTGCTTCTGAGAGCTGTCAAATGAAAGACCAAGGCAGTAGAGTTGTGTTACTGAGACAGCTTCTCTAAGGAGAGCATTAAACACACATTGGTCAGGGCTACTGCAGTAGACTGAGAAGTTTTTTCTTTCTCAGAGTGTGAGCATGTATTCTAAACTATTTATGTTAAGAAAATGCATGCCAGGATCTGAATGTTTGCTAGGGGTATGACATGACAGGCACACATGCTACAGCTGTGTACATCCTGCTGCTGCCAGAGACTGTATTTCATTCGAAACTACTTTAAAAAAGTAGTTTTAGTTTTATGGCAGTCCACAGAGTGCACCAGCATATAAACACATTCTCATCTGAAAGAGGAGTCTTGGTCCATGCTACCACTGTTGAGTCAGTGCAAAATAGTAAAGATATAAATGGGAAATAGCCATTTAAACATAAGCAGACTGAATAGCTAAGTTGCCCAAGTATTTCTTAGATCATAAAACTGAGAGGAACCACTGTGCTAATCTAACTCAGTCTTTCTAAAAGACATCCTATTCCGAGTTACAGATTTCCAGAGACAGAGTTTTGCTGTAATCCTTGTTAAATTGTTCCAGAGGTTAATCATCCTCTTCGTAAAACTAATGCCTCTAAACTGGAATTTTTCCAGCTTCAGCATCCATCTACCACATTTTGTTATGTCTTTGTCTGTTGAACTGAAGAACCCCTAATTATCAAATGTATTTTCTCCATGGAGATACTTATAAACTGTGATTATGTCATCTGCTAACCTTTCCTTTGATAAACTAAACAGATTGAACTCATTGAATTTGCAATCCTTGTTTTCTTGTCCTCTAACCATTCCTGTACTTCTCCTCCAGATTGCTCCCCCCCCACTCCCAAGTTTGCAGGCAACTACATAAGATGGTGTCCCACAGAACTGAGTATATCAATGTTGTCACAACCACACAAAATATAAAGATATATGGCTCAACTTCTCCTCAGTAGTCCAAGCATCACAAAACCATATTTGTTCAGTTAAGAGTCCCTGTTTATATTTGAAGACCTAACAGTTAGTCAGTTCTAATAAACTCAATGTGTTCTGTGTTGATTTTTAGTCATTAGAGTTTCTTTAAAAAATGCTTGCTGGGTACTCAGATGAATGCTTGACATAAATCCATGTATATTATATCAATGTTATTTACCTTTATTAACCCAGCTCATAATCCCACCAGAGAGAGACATCTGGTTGGTTTGACAAGAGCTATTTTCATAAACTCATGTTGATTGACATTTAATATATTATGCTCTACTGGAAGTTGTGGTATCCCAAATGTTATCATTTCATAAGGAATTATTCTATCAGTTGTTGAAAGATGAGGTTCTGTCCCTGTGGAAATTCTGTGGGTCATTTTGTATTTACTTGATTTTAACTTATATTAAACCTCTCTCAGCCTTTTGTCATATACTATAATGCAATCACCACTGCAAAGGGGCTGCCTCACACAAGTGCAGAGTGGGATAAGAGTGCCAACACTTCACAACAAATTAAACTAAGCAGGTAGCCATATTTGAGCTTTAGGCTTCCAGAAAATCAATCTTCTCATGCAAGAAAAGCTCTTTGATGCACAGCCTATGCAATTGTGTTTGTTTTAAAAATACATTAAATAAATTATGATAATATAGGTCTGTATATAAAAGGATGCATTAAACCCAAAACACTTGAATTTACACAGTCTATCCCAATGCTAGTACTTTACTAGTTGATATGGAAAATTCCCATCATTTGTTATAAAATACTTTACTCCCATAATTTCATAAGGGCAGCAGAAGTTATAATCAATATTGAGGAGCTGAACTGCAATGGACAGAAGTGTAATAACATGAAATGTAGTCAAAATACCCAAAGTTCAGATCAAATGGGTTTGGACAGAAATCAGTAGTGGATTCTAGGGTAAAACTTCAACCCTAAATCAAATTCAAAATAAATTGATGCAAAATTACTATCTAGGTTTTCCTGGCATTCTGTAAGCCTAAGATTAAGTCAATAAGATCATTGGACTTTAGATCACTATAGCCTCTAGTCTTTAATTTATGCTATGTATAAATTATTTATACATATATATTGCTATGCACTAGACTTTATTACTATGTAGCCAAAGCAATGGTTTTGTAAGTAATAATCCTGTAAGAAGTTCTACCTAAAACAACGTGGTCTGCTTAACTGGAGATTTTTTAAGAAATTACAATAAAAACATGAGTTTCAGACCCTTTCTCCTTGATCCCCAGGTCTGGGTACACATTCCTCCAATTGCTGTGCTGGTTTCTCTCCAAAAACTGGAAAAAGAGCTGTTTCTATAATGGGTTCTTTTAAAAATCATCTGGAGAAGGAAATGCTATTATACCTCACCCCTGTTTTACAGAACTTCCAGGGGCTGGAGCAGTCATCTAGAGACTAGCATTCTGAGTTCAACTCCCTTCTCTGTCTAATTAATTTAAACCCTGATATTCTAACTACCTAAGGCACTATATTCGTTAAGAAGGGCTTTAGAGGTTTGTGAAGTGTTGTTTTTGTTCCCTCATACTGGAGTTCTTCCATTTTATGTGACCCATTTAAACAATGAATTGAAAAAGAACAATCTGACTCTAAATCCCAGGGTTTAAATTGCTCACAGGAATGTATAATAGTAAAACATTATAATAAATAGAATAGTTCCTTAGATCAACCTCTTTTACTTGGTATTTACTTTCTGTCCTTCTCAGTGAATGTTTAAGTTGCTCATATAAAGCAGAGGAGCTTTGGGATGGGAGAATGAGGGTGTCCACTCCTTCCCACTCAGGTTAGGGGTGAAGACACATTCCAGGAGACAGGAGAAGAAGGCTCAAATCCAGCTGACCTAAAGAGAAGTTGAACTTCTCTCCTGGAGTGGTGTCCTGATGAAAAAAAGTCATTAGCTGTATTCCTGTTCCCTGCTTTTATTATTCGTAGCAGCAGGCCACCTGCTAGGTTTACTCTAGAAGACACTGATACAGATGGGAGAATCCATGTGAGTCATGGAAACATTTAGGCCAGGGATAGGTCTTGAACTGTTTTGCAAGTCTGTCTAGAGTGGGAATTCAAGAGAACCAAGGAGGTTTAATCTCACCGACTTTGAAATTACTAACATGCAACATGTTTAATATAATTTGTCTAGCATTGCTCTGTAATGCCCTGAAGAAATGTATTCTGTGAGAGAGCAAGTCATTACAGATATTGCATAAATGACACCTTGCAAACGTACCTGGTTTGCTCCAGTGACAATAGAAGGGGAGTGAACAACCCACTCAGATTAGACGCCTCCTTTTTAATGGCTCTGTTAAGGCAAAATGAATCCTACTCTTGAAATCACAGATACACTTCAGGTTTAAGAAACTACTGAAAGAGTTGTGGAGGTAATTTTTAGATCTAAGTGCCTGCAATGACCAATCCCATTTATCATTCCTGGTTATGCTCCAATCTCTTGTGGCTAGACTGAAGCAAAATAAAATCTTGTTTTTTACACAGAAATGCAAAAATCTTCCCTTTAGAATTCACCTTGCAACTCCAGCGAGATATATGAAGTACAGCTCCTCTTTTCTGTCACACATGCCTTCCCTGTACTTTTCCCTTTGACTCTACCAGCATAATCCCAAGAAAATGTTATTTTCAGGGCCTAACTCCACTGATGAGCTGTGCTTATTTGTGCCAGATGTAATGTACTTTACTAAGCTCCAATTCATTATCAATATCGTTGACCCAAAGCTGACCTGAAGGCATAAGATAAGGTCCAAGACTACCTGGCTAGAACCAATCAAAATTTCTTTGTATTGAAGATAGCCACGTATTAACTGAATTTTCTGAATCCGTGTGTTATCTCAGCGATCATCAGAAATGTATCTGCTCTGACTGCTGGCCGCTGACTGATAAATTGATTCCTTTCCTGGCTTGTGACAAGTGACCATAGAGAGTGACTGCACAGATGAGAGATATCTGGAATGTCAATTTTCCAGATCTCCTGCATTCTGAGAGAACCCAAGATTTTTTTTTTTTTTGGGATAGAGGGGAATAAAACTGAAATTAACATTTTTGATTTTGCTTAAATTTAATTTTTATTTAAAAAATTATCCTGACAAAGCATTCCCAAATCATGTGTCTTTCTTTAGTTCAGGAAATGATTTTTCTTTTCTCTAAAAAGTACAGAGTGCAGCCAAGGTTGTCTAAAACATACAATCTGGAGGAAAAAAATACTCATGCACATATTTCACTATGTTGTAGAGGTGTATTATGTGGTGGTAAAAAAAATCTAAGTTGTCTTCAGCAGCAATTGTCATTGCTGTCAATAGTATCAAAACTGTCCAGTAAGTACCATACATGCATGGCCAGAGCTAGGGATGAAGATAAATAAATAGGTTGGGATCAGATGCTGGAAAAGCTTAAGGATTCCAAGGAGACCCTATAAGCAGCCTTCATGTACATGAAAAAAGAAGGCTAGAGAAGGACTTTGCACAAGGCCATGTGGACATAAAACAAAGAGGAATGGCTTTAAGCTGAAAGGGAGTAGGTTTAGATTAAATATTAAAAAGAAATTCTTTACTGTGAGGGTGGTGAGAAACTTGAACATGTTTTTCAGAGTGTATGTGGACTCCCATCCCTGGAAGCGTTCAAGATGAGGCTGGATGGGACTGAGGAATCTGGTGTAGTGGAAGGTGTCTCTGCCTATTGCAGGAGGTTGGAATTAGATGACATTTAAAGTCACTTTTGTGTTTCTAAGGATCCTTTCCAAGGCCTGTAATGATACATATTAGATTGTTGCACCTCGGTCAATGACATTACCAAGTCTGACAGCCAAGCCCAAATTGCCATGTAGCATAGACTTGATTGCAAATCACAGATTTCCTGAACCAAGTACTTTAAAGAACTTTCTCTGCAAATAATACAGGAGCCTATCTTGATCCCCATCAACATTATGTAATGTTATAACAAAAAAATTAAAAATGCAGAGCTTAAAATTAAATGTACAATGAACTGATTCAGCTGTTATTGTCTGGTTCTGATGAAATCAGATACAGTACATAGGAAAGGCTTTGTCTTTCTTCCACTCCCTTCTTCAGTTCTAAAAGAAAGTCACATTTTCCCATATACAGAAAAAAAGAAGGCTACTCCTTTTCAAATTAAAACAAATATTTTCTTAAACTAACTGTTATTTTCCCAAATATTTTACAGGAGCCGACTTTACTGAAGAAGTTTAGTCAGCTGTGCAGATTGACTTTTGAAGTGTAAAATAAACCTTTACTTAACAGATGTCAAGAATATGACTTTGTGAGATAATCATGGGTTTTGTAATAAGTTGGTGGTAGTTCTATCTATGTGGAATGAATGAAGTTTTGGTGCCAACTCTTTAAAAAAAATGACAACAGGATTATTAACAATTGACTGGATTCAGAAAAGAAAAATTAGCAACAAAATTGACTGTACTTTTTTGCATGTGTTTGGAAGGCACAAATTTCTCACTAAATGGCATGGAAGTACAGCTGTCTTGAATAGGTATACTATTCCTTCATTTGGTAGTGGCAATGGAACTGCAATCCAGTGCCCGGGAAGAAACCCTAAGGCCTAGTCTTGAGACATCAGCCTTTTCCTTAGGCCAGTCTTCCTCTACAGGACCTAGATATCCTGATTCTCTGCTAATTTGATGGGAGTTCCAAGAAATGACTCATCCCCCATCCAGTCAAAATCAGTTCAGTGCCCCATCAGTTCACACGACTTCTATGTCTGGGGACAGAAAGGGGGATCATCTCCATAAATCCTGGATTTTACCACCTTCCCAGAATACAGGGCTGCTCTGCTGTCAGCACAGAGAACAGCACGAGAAGGACATTAACACACCCTCTAAATATTTCACACAGGGACAACCCTTTGCTGTGCTAAACATCAGCAATGAAGGCTTGGAAAAGTTGACGCACCTGAGATGAGCAGCACTAAATTTCCCTGCTGGCTGAACCCATTGGTATTTGGCATAGATTCCAGCAAACTTTCCCACCCTCCAAAAATATCCCTGTGGACTGTCATGGTGCCGCCTGGTTGGCTGCGATTGTTCTGCACTGCCAGACAGAGTACATAATCTCAAACTGGAAAGAGAATGTGGGCTTATTGCAGGATTTGGAGAAAAGTTGAGGGATGCTTTTATCTCTGGTGGCCTAACACTGAACTTGCTTGATGGCAATCAGGAGCTGCTCTAGGCAGACCTGAGAGTGGGAGTTTTCACAGAGGCTGGGTCTCCATTCGAAAGGAGTACTAACAAGGACATGTGTACTGGCTCTCTTCTCACTTGCTGGCCTTGTGCCTGAGAGCCAGACCTGCTTCTATATATATCAAAACTTTTGAAGTCCCTTGGGAACAGCGATCCTTTGCCAGTGAAACCATGTGTTGCTCATCCCCCTGTCAGTGCTGCACTGCCAGCTCCCAGCCCAGCCAGCTGACACACTGCTGAGGCCAGCAGTGGAGAGAGTGGCCAGCTGACCCTGCCTGCCTCTTGGGTCACCCAGGGACCAGCACTCATCACCTCTCCTGCTTTTTCATTAGTGTCCTTCAGACAAGTCTTTCCAGTACTGCTGCTGCTCCAGCTCACCTCTGGTTTTGTCCATTTTTATTCGGGATCATCTTCTTCCTGCTCCTCACTGCTTTGTGAGAAAAATAATATATTTTCTTTCCTGTCATCTTCTTCTCATTCTAATTTTCTCTGTTGTGTCTCAGATTCCACTTCTAAACTTCCTAGCCCTCTGCAACCAGTTTTATATCTCACCTGCAGACATTATCTTTTCTTCTATCCCATCAATACCTGCTTTACAGTCATCTCCACTCTGTTGCTCCATATTTCCCAGTCTATTTTATTCCTGAATATTCTGCACAGGAATGAGGAGGACAGAGATGAGGTAGAAACACCCAAAACCTTTGTACATTAGTACAAATGCCATTGTAAGTCTGGGGTTTGAGAGGCCAGCTTTTAAAGAAGTAACCATGAATATACAGAACAAAGTTTATTTCAAAGCAACTCCTTTCCTCCCACCCTGAGTTGCTGGTTTTGTTTTTTTTTTCTGACAGAACCTATAAGGAAAACCAAAATACTTTACTCTGTGTAGGGAATTAATGCAGCAGACCTGCAGTGGCTCTTCTAGAGCCCTCCTCATCTACAGTGAAAATCTGTGTAGGTCCCCTGTAAATACACACCCTCAGCATTTCTGCTAAATGCATGCTATTTACACAATAGCCCATTACAACAGCCCATCTGTCAACCCTCTTTCATGGCCACAGGTGGAAAATGAAAAATTCTTTTGAACAGAGCACTGAGGGTCTTTGGAGGAAAGCTTGTTTGCTGCTGTATAGCCAGGCCTCCCACAGAGCCAAGATCTGCAACCTTCTGGGGCTCCCAGCCGTGGCTGGCCTTTAGTCAAACAGTGCCCAGGGCAAGCCAGAATTTCATGCCTTTCCAAGACGCTAATTGATTGGGGATAAACATTAACCTAGAATTTCAGTTGTGCACTCTACTCCTAGGCATGCTGGGCAGCCAACCAGCTAACCCACGCCTCAGGCTAACCCTACTTCAAGGGTTTTTGTAGAAGACCCAGAAGGTCATGGAAGTTTCATTCATTTTATGGTACAGACAACTACAAAGCATCTAAATGTTTTTATTTTTAAGAGCTTCCCTTCAACTCAGAAAATTATTGGGAAGCTATGGTGAACAGAAACATAGTGCTGAGCTCTGGAGATAGACTCCCTGGTTCAGAGATCAGAGCAATGAAGCAGCACCTTAGCCCAGACTGCAAACTGAAGTCAAGCAATTATTTAGATCACATATGCACTTACAGTGACAGATAATCTACCCGTTCCCTGAACTCTGAGAGACATCTTGCCCTTCCAAAAATGTCGTCACAGGTTCTCAGCAGATCTGGCAAAGAGTAAGTGCAGTTTAAATACCACTGGCCGCAGTCCAACTCAGAGTGTATAAGCCCTGGGCTCTCACCCATCCGACAGTGTGGGAATAAAGTTTCTAGGAGGCGGCTAGAAATCAAAGAAAGAATGACAGAAATTTTTGTGACACTCTAAAACTATTTGCTGAGAGCTGTCAGATTGCTAGTCTCCATATTTTGTTTCCATAATGATTCAATTACTCGATTAAAAAAGAAAACCCCACATTGACACACAATGCAGGATTAAAAAAATCAGCAGCAGGAGACTGTCTTTAAAGCCAGGTTGCACCTTGCCATGGCAATATGGATTGTGGCCATATCTATTGTATTTTTTTCCAATTATTTTTCTTTTTTATTTCTCATTCTACTCATGGAATGACAGAATAACTCCAAGAGAGTCCAAGACCTCCAAGATCACTGGTTACAAATATTAAGCTAGCACCATCCTATTCACCAATAAACCATAACCTTGGGAGCCAGACTGGGGCATGCCTTTTGAACACTTCCAAGGACAGTTATCCCACTGCTTCTCTGGGCAGTCTGTTCCAGTGCCTGACCAACCTTTCAAACAATATTTTTTTCCTAATATCCAACCTAAATTTTCTCAGGCACAATCTGAGGTCATTGTCTCTTGTCCTGTCACTTATTACCTGGGAGAAAAGACAAAGTCCCACTTCACTATCACCTCTTTTCAGGTTGTACTAGAATCTCAGGTAAAATCTCTTTGGGTAGGTGTAGAATAATCTCAAAATTTGTTCATAATTCTGTATTATCCTTGCTCACCCCTGTTTCTTTTGTTCTTTTTTTAATTTTTTTTTAATATGAAATTATTCTTTCTGAGTCTTCTACCCCAGTTTCATCCTGTTAGAACATGAAACTAGTCACACTGAAAGTAAACTTTTGAACCTGAAGTGTTTGAGTTAGGTTAAAATTAGGTAAAACCATCTGCATACCAAAGGAACTCCTTATGTTGAAAGAAGAAATAGTAAGAAAAGACACAGAGAAAGTGGTGCAGATATATTTCATTCTCTGCAGCATCACCAGCTGAGGATACCTCCACGCCTGCCAGTGCAATATAACACCTTTAGCTGTTGCCCAAATCCACTGTAAGCAAAAGAACCCTAGCTCAGGTGCTAGAGGCAGAAGAACTACATTTACTTAGCACAGGATCCTAACAAAATAACTCTGCCCCTTAGCATGGCTAATTATCAAAGACATAATATTGCCCTGAAAACAGATGAGAAAGCAGCTTAGGAATATCTATAATGTACTGTATGGTTCAATATAGATATGCCAAATTCAAGCTACTGTTCAGTACAATTCTTGCTGCGAATGCTACTCCCACAAACGTCAGTCAGAATCATATTTCTGAAAAAAAGCACCCAATGACAGCAACTGTGAAGTGTTTGGGAGTCTGCTGCCTTCCAACTTTTAAGTCTTGTATGTATTTAAGATGTATAGCTGTCAAAAATAAAAGTTTTTCCATTATTCTTTGTCCTTTCTATCCTTTATCTCACAACTAGGCATATTTGTTCCTACTGATAGCTAAGTTTTCTGCCTGGTGTGCGTAAATAAAAAATACTGGTTACAAAATACTAGGAAAGGTTACATTGACCATTAGAAAACAGAAATTTGATGAAAATGTGCAATCCTATAATATTCATTTTCATCAACCTAATTGCTCCATCATAGTCCTAAGTGGCTTGTTAATTGTCCATTTTGAACTCCAGGAGTGTTGAGATGTGAGCAGTTGGAGATAAAATCTGCCCCGGTAATATCTTTTAGGGGAAATAACATCAGATTCATGTGCTTATTCCACTGTGCTTTTTTTTCACCCTCTGTAACATCTTTCAGATGAATAGTTATAGCTCATAGAAAATATGTCCTGGCTATTTCATGTGATCTTGACTATGGATCATTCTAACTATACATATAATTTTGCCTGGATGCTGGTCAGAGCAGGCTGATGAGCTGCAGTAGAGAATACTTTTGTGTCTGCACTGTCTGCCTGCCTTATTTGTAGCTGATGGCTAAATTTCTCTCTTTTACAATTGCTGAAATAGCCTTGAAATGGGAACTGCCTGTAATTGATGCAGTGATGTCTACCAGCATTTTCAGAAGCTAAGTGACAAGCTCCAAACACCAGCCACATCTGGAGTAGCATGTCCAGTTCTGTTTATCCCTGTTCTGAGAAAGACACATTAAATTTGGTGCAGGCCAGGAAAATTGCTCCCAGTTTTGCATGGAGAATGCGTTTAACTTTAGAAGAGACTGAGAACAAGACAAAGTGAGAAGATAGAGACGGACTTAAGCTCTCCTTAGGGTACAATAGTCAGATCACAGCACTCCGCTTCCATACACAAATGGGTCAGATCTGTCCTATTCAGAGCATGGCAAGGGTGGCTTTATTTTTATTAACACACAGATGCATGTAGCCCATTTAGCCTAAGAAAGCAAAGGTGTGTTAACATCAGTGTTTGGATTGGGATAGATTTTAAAGCAGATCTCCTGATCTGTTTGTTTCACTTCACAAAATGGTTATAGAAGGCATCAGATGGCTTTCTTTCAGATTAAATTAGTCTAGAACATGTGACAAAAGTTCATCTGGTGAGCTCCTGCCACTAAAGGAGAGATTCCTCACGAGGGAAAGTGGTGGGACAAGCACAGATCTCTTCTCTCTGATGACCAGTGACAGGACCCAAGGGAATGGCATGAAGTTGTGTCAGGAGGTTTACCTTAGATATTAGAACTAAAAGACACCTTGCTGAGCTTTACTGCTCAGCAAGATTGCTCCAAAGATTCTTTTATTTAAAATTAGCTCAAGCATTTTCACAATATTCTAAGTTAATAAGAGTGATTGCCATGAAGAAATTAAAGAGAACCATTAAAATCATGAAGTTATGGATCATCTTTCTAAAGATGGAAACACCTATCCTAAAAAACACCTTCCTAAAAACACCTATCCTAAAAAACACCTTTCTAAACACCTATCCTAAAAAAAGGATAAGGTGTTTTTTAAAAGATTTTAAATTTATGGAAAGGATTGCACAATCTGACTACTTGTGTTGATCAGGGATGGAGAGGGCTTTGTAGATTTTATGAACTGATTCCCAGGGGGCCATACCCTTTGTGACTTGTCAAAAGGCACATCAGCTCTGGCACTTCTGTAACCACTGAAGTGCACACAGTCTAGCTGGTATCTACGCTCAGCAAGAAAATTAGTGCTGGAGCCCAGGACTCTCAGCCATAACAGATCTTTACTTCTCCCAGGTACATGCCCTGGGCTGTTGCAAAGGAGAAGGACACCTGCTGCTGTGACAAGCACCTGTCAGAGACCCACTCAGAAGAAACGTGCTCTTGAATTTCCTAAGGCTAAAGTGGCAGAAATTTAATTCTGGCCTTTCCCTTTTTCCCTTAAAAACTTTGTTAGATTAAACTTGCTATATAGGGAATTTTGATGAAAGAATCAAGTACACAGATGCGTCTGAACAGTCAGTTCCTCGGCAGCAATGGAAAAGTCTCTGAGGTATGCAGAAGACATGCGGTTTTGTGATTATTGAGCAGGACAGAGAGGTCAGGAACTCTGGGCTTCTCATCTCTCTCACTGTCTTCCTCTGTGTCCTTGGGAATGTCACTTAAACTTCTGTGCCTCAGAACCCACATGTCTGAAATGGAGATCATGAAATCTATCTACTCATTATGATCTGATCATATTTGTAAAGTCGCCTCACATCCTCAAATAGGACTTTATGGGTCCTAAGAACCATTAGTGTGGGCTGAAAGATATGCAAAGTAAATAGCTAGAGTTGCACTATAGGAGTTATTTAAGGAAAGTGTGGGTGTAAGCCTAATATAAGTCATGTTCAAGAAACACACTTTCTTTGTTTCATTATTCATTTCCCTCTTGGCATTCAAAATATTTAGAAATGAATAATTTTTAACATTTATAGTGGGTTCTTTTTCTGTGACTGAGGATGCAGTAGTTCTTGGAAGTTGGACAAGTTTTAAATAAGCAAAGTAAAAATCCACAAACTTAAGAAATTTGAGCAAAAATTAATATATTCTTTAAGGGATATTTTTTAATATTTGCTTACTGGTTCTACTTGTGATTAAATTAAAATAACATGACAACTTGTTTTTCAAGAGAGGAAATCCAAAAAATATCAGTATAATTGTTACTTAATTCTGTACAGTTTTTAAAATAGCGTTTTTTAGAATGACCTTCTTAAAGTAAATGACACTAAATCATGTATCACGAACAATCTTAGAGAATTACATCAAGCACCATATGTTTGTTCTGCCTTCTGTATCTGCCCATCTCTTTTAGTGCCACAGCTGTTTAGTGCTTGTTCATAATCAGAATGTCTCTCCAATTCCAACAAGAAGCACTGAATCAAGTATCATAATCAGAATTATCTTAAAAATGTAGCAGCAGTCACCAAACCCTTTTCTCTTCTACCTGGGTTTATTCTACATGCATGAAGGTCAAAGGCTGGCTTGAGGTCAAATGGTGGTTGTTCAGGTCATGTCCAACCTGGAGTAGATGTGGAGTAAAGCTCTGAAACTGAAATCAAGATGTAGCTGGTTCCAGGACTAGTATTTTGGGACAGGCCTGTAAAAAACTCCAGGTAAATTTTAGTATCATATATATATGACCAGTACAAGCAGTGATATGAGGACAATGCCCCACTGGATGCATTGGTGTGGCCTCACCTCGACCACTCTATGCAGTTTTGAGCATCAAAACATAACAAAGATTTAAAGCTATTAGAGACCATCTGGAACAGGGTTATGAAGATGGTGAAGGGCCTTGAGGGGAAGCCATATGAGGAGCAGCTGAGGTCACCAGCCAGACCAAGACAGACAATTGGCCCTCGCCTGGACAGAGACATTGATCACAACACTCTGGCTGCATCCATCCAACAATTCCTTATCCGCCAAATCATCCACCC
This sequence comes from Chloebia gouldiae, assembly GCA_003676055.1. Lineage (NCBI taxonomy): Eukaryota > Metazoa > Chordata > Aves > Passeriformes > Passeridae > Chloebia > Chloebia gouldiae. The sequence goes on from QUSF01000003.1 coordinate 12,305,065, forward strand.
TTCATTTGTTCAATTTGGAGATAAGTGTCAGACAGAGTCAAAAGCATTACAGGTATTAAAAGGCCTTATTTTTTAACCTAAGTTCTATTACTCTATGATTTCTCTGATCAAGTTCATAAGAGTGTTCAGAAGAATGGTTTTGGCAAATTTACAGAGAGACCCGGGGGAGATAGTGATGAACAGCAAATTTAAAAGGATATTGGACTTCTCAGTGAAAGCACTCACTTGTGTCAGTGCAAAAATGCAGCCTGTGTCTGCAGGAGAAGAAAAGCATTGTTTTTATGAATGTGTAGTTTATGTGACTGGTATGACTACAAGATGAATCTTTTTATTTTTATTGCATGGTTTGGAACTACGGGGAAAGTCAGCAATGAGGTCCTATCAATAGAATGACTTGAGACCAATGTACAGTTTTAATGTGATTTTCAGAAGGGCTTTGCTTTTTTCTTGAAACAAAATGGAAGGAAAATAGACTTCTTTTGCATTTTTTAAATCAAAGGAGGTCTCAGTTGTATTGGCCTGCTAGAAACCTCCTATGCAAGACAAAGGCAATTAGATGTTTCAGATGTCCTTGTGGAAACTCAGCTAATTCTTTGCTGCATCTGATTTTGATCCAGAAAACATGCTCCTTCTGGTTTGAATTCAACCCAAAGCTAAACCACAGGGAAAGCTGAGGTCCAGAACTTGGAATAAAATGCCACTAAAAGGGCACAAGTGCCGTTGTTGAGGAATTTTTCTACAAGTCACATTTGGTTACATCTCAGTAAAATGCCAGATCAAACTCCTGGCAGTTACTGTGCAAGTTAGATTCAAAACAATACTTTGAGGTAGGGTCAAATGAGGACAAGTTAGGGAAGATTGTGGAGGGCAGGCAAGGGTCACACACTGAGAACAAACCCCACACACTCAGTTCCCAAAATGTACATGGGCAAACAGACCCCTTTCAACTACACAGCTCTCCAAAGACAGTCCTCTGTTCTGTGAGCCAGGTGCTAGGTAGGCCCAGCTGGACAGACAAACCTTCCATCATCTCTGTTCAGGACAGAGGTGGGACCTGTGACAAGAAAGGCTGAATTTCATAGCTGAGCCCTACATCACAGCATGTGGCTGACCACTCACAAGACCTGAAACTCTGTTACTCATTCACTGGTGAAGGAAATCCTGCAGAGCTCTGTGTTAGAGTCCTTGTCTTATTAATGGGTCTGGAATGGGCACTGAGAAGTGTCCAAAGGGAGGAAGCCCAGCTGAAACAGAGTCAAGGAAGTATTCATGGAGAAGTAATTTTTTTTCAGAAAAAGGGGAAACTCTGTACTTCCCTGCTTGCCATGAGGCTGTGAAACAGATGGGGCTACCTCTGGCAAGGTCACAGCTCAAGATATCCCTTAAGCAGCCTTCTCTGGCTCCCAATGTCTCTTCCTTCATTTTACAGAGACTTTTGATATTGTTGTTGTCCATGCCAATGTATTTTCCTCATTTTGTTCGTGATATTTGTGAAATTGCCTCACAGGACTTTAGTGTATTTAGTCAGGATTTATGAACAGGCTCTAAAGCAGAAAACCTGCTGCTGAATATCTATACTCAGTCACACTTTGACAACCAGCCACTTACAAGGTTAAAATATAACTTCTGTGACATGGGTTTCCTCTCACTTTACTACAAAAAGAGTTTGCAGACAGGGCAGTATCACAACAGAGCCCTCCTTCCTGTTTGTCTGTCCTATGCCTTCATAAATCTCTGCTTGTGGCATCATAATCTGTTGCTGTGGGAATCCTGCTGGTATCACAAACAGGGGATTACGACCTCAAAGGAGGAGCAAACAGAAAAAAGAGATTGGTTCTGTGAGAAACAAAACATCCTCAGGGAAGATGAATAGATCATTCTTCCAAACCTTTCAAGATCAGGCTTACCCATGTCCTGGAAACCTGAGATTGGATTCCAGATTGCTGTGTCTTAGTAACCTCATCTTCAGTGCCAAGAACCTACTGAAGACTCCCTTTGTATCTACCCCATCCTTGTAACACCCCCACCCCACAAAAACAATCAAACAAGCAAAGAAAAACAAAACAAAAACAAACAAACATACAAAAAATACCCCAAAGGTCAGACAGGAATGCAAAGCTTTTTAGAACAAATTCTTAGGCAAAACACATTAAAATATTTCTTTTGTAATGAGTGTAAAAACATATTCCTACCAGACAAGGTAAACAAGCTAGAATCCACATGTATAAAATGAGTTTATGCAAAGGAAGTTAAATTCACCCTCTATCATCTGCCTATTTAATAATTTTATTTTTTAATTTCATCTTTGACGAAAGTACCACGAGGTTTTTCTTTACTGTTGACTACTATGTGAAGGGTCCCCCATGGGAATCGCTGCAGGGAACTTACATCTGAGGAGTTCAGGGACCCAGTGGGTCACAGGCAGGTGTCAGTGGTACCATAGTACCACTGTTGCTTCAGTAATAGTTGCTTCAGTAGGAGGGAGGATGACAGCACCTCAAGATGCTTGGTGTGCTCATGCTATGGCTGACTGAGACCCCGAGACTCACTGCAACTTTGGAGCTGATGTCAGGGCTCACAGGAGCACTGCAGCTAGAAAAGGAGAAAGGGTTTGGCGCTTCTCTTCATAATTTCCACACAGGGCTCTTACAATATTTATCCTTTATTGCTAATCTATTCGAATAGAATTTGAAGGAAATGCAAGATCAGTAAAGGCATATGCAAATATAACTTTTTTTCTTGTAGGTCATTGCCATAGAAACTATTGCTACAGGATCTAGAGACACATGGCCAGATCATAAGGCCACAGAAATGAGGGTCTCAGTCTCTTGGGTCCAGTAACATTAATTCTTGTGAAGCTTTGCTCCATTTTTTAGGCAAATTATTTATGTTTTTTTCCCTTATTTTCTACTTGCTATATGGGAATAGAAATTGCAATATATCATTGGAGTCCTAGGAGGAAGCCTTATGTTGTGTGGACAGGCAACTGGAGAAGACAACACAAGTGCTTTTGGGAATCAGGTTTGAATGAGGTTTAATGTCCCTTCTAGACTCAGGCCTACGGAGTCCTGGCATGCCCACAGCCCAAGGACCTTCCCCAGCTTGTGTCTTACAGCAATAACTGAGAGTCATCCAGCAGATCCTGACTCTTACCAAGAGAGGGATCTGAGTAAAGTCAGTCCACAAACCCTTGGTCCTATCCTCCATCTTGTGCAATACCTGTGCACCAGGGCAGCACGTGCGGGCAGCAGGAAGGTCCCTGAGATTGCTTTTGCACAGATCACCTCTTTAGTAAAATTAAAAAATTATTCCTTCAAATAAACTACTCTAGCTGAGGATGTTGTTTCTCAGTGAACAACGTGTGACCACACTGTAGCCTAAAGCAGTCTTTGCCCCATGCTTCCTGCCTTATGTTCTTGAAGAATCTCTTGTGCTGGCTGTAGCAATGGCAGGGCCTCCCAACAACAACACAGAAAACTGATCTCTTTCTTTTTCCTGTAAGTTTTTCAGACAAATCAGCTTATTCATATGGTTGATGATATGACAGCTAGTCCTGAGGGAAGGGACTGTGTGGTCAGAGCACAGGGGAAAAGCTGAACTGCTGCATTTGGCAGAAGCCCACATTCAGACTGGGATAAACTGCTGAGGAAATGGCTCCCTCACCAACCTATTTTGTCACCATTCTCTTGCTTTCTTTTACCATAAGCCTCATTCCTCTGGGTGGGTATTGAAGGACTCCACTTTGTTTTATTACTGTGGCTTCCCAAATTTTCCTGGGCAGGTGAACATCCAGGTAGTATAGAAGCCTGTATTAGATCTTGAGAGAGTACTGGAGTGGAGGGTACTTGGGGAGGCTGAAATAGTTGTTGAAAGCTATTTGCTGGCTGGTTTCTAGGAGACAGCATGACTCATTGCATCTTTCCTTGTAGTCTGTGCCTCTCAACCATTTATCAAGTAACACACTTGATCAAGACTGATAAAAAATCTTTAAGAAAAATTATAGAGAGCTGCAGTATAGTATGGGAACATTAAAGTGTGGAAATAAAATGATTTCTAAAGGCCTGTTCTACTATCATTGAATAATGTAGGCTTGCATTCACCCCAAAGGGTTTATTGGTGAACTCCCACTAGTGCAAGTGGGATGCATGCATAAATCCCTTTGTATCTTGACAATTTTCCCCTAACTATACTTTGACCAAACTTCACAGTCAGCAGTCTTTCTGTATTTAGGGGCGTGTGTGTGTTAAAATTATTATTGCCATTATTTCATTCAGCACTGCCTAAATATATCAAAGCTAATAAAGATTCTTAATTTTTGTTGAAAAGCATAATTTACACCATTTATAAGAACAATAAATAACAGTTGTTGCAATAATAACAGTAATGGTCCAGAACATGATTTTAGAATCACAAAAAAAAAGCAAATGTGGTGCAATAATCATAAATAAGTAATAGCTGGCAATTAACACATTGCATTTCAAGCTCTGAAAGGAAAAATGGCACTAGGGTGATAAGGCTGTTTTCAGCAGCTCATTTAGAATAAAGGTGTAAATGGCATACATGACATTTCATCACTGAATATGCCCAGAGATTAGAATGCAGGAAGGAAGGCAGAGCCATCATATGTAGGTTATACAGGAAAGTTCACCTACTGCTGTATTTGATCTTATAAAAACCAGTCCTCTGAATGCCTTTTCGGACAAGCAGAAATATGTTGTCAAACATTTGATTCATCAAATGTTATCTACACTATACAAGAAAATTATTCTAAGCCCTGTCAAAGCCCAGGAAGCGGAAAATGAAGTAGAAAAGAACAAGTTTGCTATACATCCAGAAAACAAATCAATAAAAATGACCACTGAAAATGAAAAAATTCTTTTTTATGAAAATATAAGGCTTCCATTTTGAGGTTGATGATATAAAAGGCTCTGCTCATGTTGAAGTTTAAAACACAAAGCTGAAGAAAGCAGATGACATTTTCCACAGGGTGTACATGATTTAGAACTGCAAACGTAGTTTTAAGTGGTTTAGACGCCTATTAAAGACATGTTCAGGATGGAGATGCTAAAAGTCATGGATGTGAACGAGAGAGTGCAATTTCAGAGCAAATAGATCTTCTCCTGGAACCAGGTGGAATCCATGCAAGGGTGGTTTATATGAAAGAAAAACTTAAGCCCAAAACTCTGGCTGTGGATAATGCCTCTGGCAGCCTGCTGCACCTCGAGTGCATGGGCAGCTGCTCTGTTTGTGCGCCAGGGCACAACATTGTGGTGCTGCTAAACAAACTGGAACTGGAGACAGCTTCCTCCTGACCACGGGCTCCTCTGTGCTGCAGACAGGCAGCTGGCTCCAAAAAGGAGCAGCCACCCACACAGGGCAGCCTGGCAGAGAGCTGAGAGCAGCCTGGTCCAACCCAGGCCATCCGCACTTGGACCTGTCACCAGTGACTCACGGTGAAGCTTGGCATTCTTCCCCAAATGTGTTTTGTATCTGCTAGAAAGGCTTGGGAGCCAAATGTTTTATCCAGCTCAAAACTTTAGTTTTGTTTTGGTAGGATTTTTACATGCATGTACACAAGGGTACCTTAGTGTCTTCAAAATATATATTCCAATAACCAGAAAAAAATTAGTATTCTGATTAAGTATACAGCCTTGCCTCCTAAGTGCCTCTGTCATTTTACTAGGAAGTCTACATTTGCCTCAGATATTTCAAGTTTGAATAATTTGAAAATAATACATAATCCTTTTTTATGGCTGTACCTTAAATTCCTGCGCATCTCTATCAAGGCTATTATTTGCTACAGAAAAAAATACATGGAAGTGGGGAAAAAAATGCTGGCACCCAAGTGATCTGTTCTCCACCAGCATGTGGGAGAAACAGGTTCTCTTCCAACCCTCTTGTTCCCCAGGCTGTCATGGGCACCGAATGCTGCAGAGATAGCAGCAGCAGCTTCTCCAGCTGATTAACCAGAGACAGTGACAGACTTTAGCAGGAGTGCTACCCAGCACTCCAGAGCCAAAGGAATAGTTGCCTCAAAATAGAAGCAGATGGATCTGCACAAAAGGATGGGACTTTGGAATTCAAAAAGTGTGTTAGTGGCGAGGGAAAGAGGGAATTGTGTATCTCGTTTTAAAAGGAATATGTACACTCTGTCTTTTACTATATTTTCCAGCAAGAAGATAAGGAGGTCAGGCTGTACTGAAATACAATGATCTGTGGTAAACCATGATTTTAAAACATGCTGAAACCTTTAATAGTAGCAGTAGAAGATATTTACAAAAATACCATGTATAGATAATTTATAGAAGGCTAATTATCCTGGTAATAATTATAAATAGAAACAAACTTGGTTTGTTTTTTTTTTATACACTGAACAAGTCAAGTGAACTATGTGGAAAGCAGAGAAATGTCCTATTTTACAAATAATGTCCAAGTATGGAGCTGAATTTGAAATTTGTCATTGGGATTTCCTGAGTCTGAAAGACATTTGCTGGTGTAAGGATCAAACTCAAAAGTCATTAGGCCTGAGTCTCCAGCAGTTTTTTACACCAGGGTAACTTTTTGGACCTCAGTGAAATTGCTCTAGATCTGCACTCTGATAAATTAAAATAGAATTATCCTCAAAGGATAACTTCCTGTCATATTGATCTGATTCCAATACAGCAGATCTCCATCCTAAGTGCATGTTTCAGGGCTTTAGGATTGCATTATACTGCTCTGAGAGGAAGTCACCCCACTATATCACTTGTGCCATAGTGCCCTCCAAAACACTGAAAATTACACTTACTGTAGAATTCAGCTCACCTTTGGCTACAGACTTCTAAAGATTCACTCTGTATCAGAAAATTACATGGGATTGGACCCATTCTCCAATCTCTGTGCTTCACTCTGGGCTTTTTTCACATCCACATGATTAAACTCTCTTAGCCTGTAAAGCAGCCTGACTGCTTTTAACACGCTTATTGAGGATGTGTCAGCCCATGCTGAGCCCCAAACTGTGTGTGGGCACTGTCTGGGAGAGTGCTGGGCTGCTGCTGACAGTGCTCACAATCTGACCATATGGATGGTCACGCACTGGTGCACAGGGCTGGGCAATTGCCTGGCTCAGTTTAGTAGTGTAAAAACGATCCTAGTGTTTAAGTCTATTTGATGCCTCTTAAATGCCCTTCTTAGAAAAACTGACACCTAAAGATGCCTGTTTCTCCTCATTGAGTTTGGAAAAAATCTAAAGTGATTCATTTAGATCTGGACTTTGACTTTCTCATGCCTAAAGTGAAGTGTCTGCTAACCAGAGTGTTCTGGGGACACTGTGTATGTTAATCAATGAAGAAAGGAAAAGGTTAGATTTCTTACTGCATGCGCCTGGATTTCGTATCTGATAAAGATGAATTTCCAAGTAAAGAAATAAAGAGTGAAAATAAGGCAGTCTCTGACACATGTAGATCGATGCAGAAGCAGGCACTCACTAAGACAGGCCAGATGCTGACACCATGCTTTTCTCCTGTCTGCTCTGTAAGCAGTATAAACAGTAATAGACATTGTATCATTTTAAATTGCCTCATCGAATGTAATGCTGATTTTAGACTGTTTTGAACCTCCTAGCTACCAAGGAGCAGAGAATATTTATTCTCATCTTAAAAGATTTTACCTGGCGAGACAGAGAAAACAGCAGTCAATACCATTAGGGTGAGCAAGACCCTTCTGCACTCCCAGCAACTCTTCAGGGCACAGTCCCTGCATAGCCCTGAGGGATCTCAGACTAAAGTGGAAAAGCAGAGTAATGGACATGTCAGCACAGTGTGATTCATCATCAGTCAAGTTAAAGTTTGGGGGACACACAGGCATTTACCCTAAAGAAAGGAGAGTAAACTCCCACTTACTGCCCTTGTTACCTAATGCTTGATATGGCCTCAGTGCTGATAGATTTGGCAAAGACCCAGAGAGAGATGCTGATATCCAAAGTTGCAGTTGCTGATTCTTTGAGTGTCCCTTGATGCATCTGATTAAAGCAAATGATCGATACTAAACTTTGAGAAAAAACTAGTGTGGGGATGTTATGGATGACAGCCCATGAATAAATAACTCTGATAATGGCATTTGTCTTACTATAAAGCTCATCCATAATTTAGCAAGAATAATGCCCATTAAAGAACACCTAGAATGATCACTGACAAAATAAAGAGTTAATTGGTTTCTATCTTCTGGGAACTCTCATAATAAGCTCAGTATGGAAAACTGGCTATGAACTCTATGTAGCAATTATAAAAGTATCTACTCTCCAGGTTACCTCCTCCCCATTTAATCTTTCTGCAGCACTTTTTGGACATCTGCTTTTGATATGTATTCTCTAAGTTGGAAAGGAAAAATGGTGAGAGAGGTCCTATCATTTTTTTTCACAAAAATAAAGAAGAATTTGACCCAATCACCACTGACACTTATTTGGGTCCCAAAGTAAATATTGTGGGAACCTTAAAGTAAATATTGCTCCTTATTAAGCAAATAAGTGTTGCTGTATACTAAATTTAGAGGAAGAAATAACCCAGTTATGTCAGAGAAGTTATGTACTTTAATAAAATGTAGCTTGAATATTCATACCGTACAGTCATGTAATGCCTATAAAATGTTTCCTGCCCCACTACCACAAAAACAGTTTGCAGATGTCTTTTAATCTAGAAAGACTGTCTGTCTAAGGCAAGGGGAGAATGCCAATACCAGAGCCCTGCTCCTCCAAAATACAAGTGGTTTGTATTTTCACATAAGGATTGCGCATATGCACTGGCACATCTGTTCACTACGCAGTCCCACAGTCTGGAATGGATAACACTGACTTTGGGGATTAATGTCAGCTCACTTGAATAACAAACACTTGTATTCTAAAAGTCTTTGCAGCACTCAGACAGGATGCACTTTTCTGGATGTTGTATCAAAATACAAAGTAAATAGTGTCCTGCCCTCACTGGGCGATCACCTGTTTATATTTAATGTCTTCTATTTAACAAGTATAATATGATGGTGATGGAATCAGAGTGTTTCAGAAGCATCCTGGAAATGTGGAAAATTATGGTGTCCCATAGTGCTCCACATCTACCCCAACTATATTAAACACTACATAAAACAATCTGAATTCCAGACGTTCTCTTTAGATATTGTAAGTATGCTATGCCAGTATTTATGAGATCAAAAACCTGCCAAGGTTTTAAATCCATAATTCTGAATAGAAACTTTGTGTTTCACACAAGACTGAGTTCTCAGGATATTGCTCTCTCCCCTCAACATGCCACAGCCTCAACTTTGAATGTGACCAAAAATGTCACCACTGTCATTTCTCTTGAATCAAAAGACAGAAAAGCAGGAGGGTTTATCACAGTGTACTCTACACATCTACTTTTAGAGACCAAGCAGTTCAGGTATTGACATCCAGTGACTTTCTACAATTCATCTGATGCCTCTGTACCCAGACCTGCCTCTTCTGACTCTTGGCTGTGTTGGTCAATATCAGAAAACAGCCATTGCTAATTGGCATTTGGTAACAATCAGGGCTGTAAAAGAAATGGTTTCACAGGACTGAAGGGAGAAGCAAGGGAGATGTGTGAGAAGGCAGCGAGGCAGCCAGCTCTCCTCAGGCCCACTGGCAGCAAAGTTTCCCATCATTTCCAGCCACACACGGGATTTGCACCACAAGCTCCTTGCATTGTCATCCCTTACATTGCAGAGATTTCTCCCTCCCCTTCCCAGCCATTTCAGTTTCTTTGGCATGCTGAAGGCTGTAGGAGTGCAAAGAGCAGGGGGCTGAGGTAGCAGGACAGATGGATGGAGCAAAAGAGGAGTCAGGGCCAAGGGTGAAAGTTGTTTGTCCTCGATGGAAAAGTGTTCCCATGGTTCTGTCCCACCAGACAGAGTAGCCCAGGACAGGAAATCACTTGGCAAAATGTGGGGGGAACCATCACAAAGCAACTGCACACACACACACACACACACACACAGAGGTAGGTTCTGGGGGAAAATGATGCACATTGGAGTCCCTTGAGCTCAGAGTTTCACCTCAGGCCAAGGGTCTGTGCCATTTGGGCAGTTTTGTGGTGTTTTTTCTCTTCCCCAGGGACAGATGTGGGTTTCCTGGAATCATACGTGTGCACTTCCATGTGCTAAATTCCACTTTTCTCCCATGGCTGTCCAGAGTGAATTGCGGAGGGCTGAAGCGTGCTAATGTGGAGAGCTTGCACTGTATGTACCACATGAGCCATTCCTGGGAGATTTTAGTCTCCAAGGATAGCAGCCCAACTTAATGAACACGGTTACTTTCTATTATTTCCTGTAAGAGAAAGTGAAGAGAGATGATTCACTAAGGAAATCTGCATAATTAGGGTCCATCATTTCCTACAGATGGGAACATCACAGGCAAAGCAGAACACTTCCTCCCATCCTTTTAGCAATTCTTCTCAAGTAGCTGCTAGCTTCTCCACCTCTGGGATGGGAGAAGGAAGAGTTAATGCCAAAGAAATCTTCACCAGGAGAACTGCTCCCCCCTTGCTGCAACAGTTACTTCTCCCCACCTTTTTAACTCCACATCTTTTCTGCTTAGGAAATGTGCAGTTCAGTTTCTTTTTCTCTCATTATGCATGGCTTTGTGTTGAATTATAAATCACAGACTAACCATGAACTGAATTTTGGTCTGACAGCTTAGGAATAGTATGTTGGTGTGCTGAGGCCTGGTCTTTGCCAGGATCTGTCCAATGCCATGGGAATGGCAGACTTCCATTAGGTCAGTCTTTGAAGAAGAGGACACTCTTAAATCCCTGCTTTGGCCAGCTTCATATTCTGCTCTGTCTCTGTCCCAGCAGACAGGGTGACCCTGTGTGAGATTTGCATGTGAGGGATTATTCAGCCTGTGGTCACCAAGTGGGGAAGAGGGAAAAAAAGGTGGTGTTGAATAGTTCAAAATTATGAGAAATGTGGAATCACAATTTATATATATTTTTTATTACCTTACAAGAAGTTAGTGGCACACATTTCTTAGCACTAAAATAATTTCTAGACAGTCTTGTAGTATGAGGTAAAATTCACTGCTACCAGCAATGGTAGATCCCACTCTAATTCACTACCTCCTGTTTAGGGCTAGCTGGGGCACAGGTTTGGTAGCCCTCCTCCCTTCCCTTGGCTTAATTCACTATTTTGGCAGGAAACTTATTCAAAGAGGGTGAGGAAAGGATGTGACAGGACTAGGAGAGGGTTAGATTTCTGTTGGCTCAGTGAGTTAAAGCAGTCAGGGACAAAGAGCAAGTATGAAGGAGAAAGCAGGGCCATAGGGCTAGGAACAGGGTAGGGGAAGAAATCAGCAGAGAGATCACTATTTCAATAGCAGACAGGTCTTTTACAGTCTAGATTGCTTTTAGAACAGCAGTCTCTGTATCAGCATGAAGATACAAAATACCTAAGCCCTAAGCCAGGCATCATCAGAGTGGGTTTGCTTTTAAAACTACTTCAATGGAAAAATCGCCTATAAGCAAAGGTTGGTGGGGGCAGACATAAAATGTGCTAATTAGGCCTGAGTTTACCTTCATTCAAAAACTCTGAGCAGCTGAGCAACATCAGAGCTGGAATGTCAGGCTTGAGGATGTCAACTGACCTACCTTCAAAACTTTTCCCAAGGTTTTGTTCAGTTGGGTGTTTGCATTTATGTCTTATTCTCTTATTCTGCAATTCTTATTCTGCAAACTGATATGAGAGGCTTGGAACCTGGATTGCTTGATATCTTTAATATAGTTTTTTAGTTTTTGATGCGCTTTCAAAAGAAATTTTATGTCAAGTGAACAACATACTACTCTTCAAAAGAAAATCCTCAAAATATTACAAGTATGTAGCATTGATCAAATTAGGATATCAAACAGATTTTCTAAAAAGTGTTCTTGTGATGACAGATTATCATAATCTCAATTTTCTGGTAAAGCACATGGACTATATACTTTTCAATTTGCTCTTCTTTTTTTCCTCTGTTTTGTTCTCTAATATATTAAATTATCTTATCTCCAATGTTAATCCACCTTTCTTAGTAGCTCAGTATATTACCTAAACAATAATTTTTCATAGCTCTGATCTCAAGTCCAGCAAAAGCGGAAAGTTTCACGGATCATGCAAGAAAGCCTTTCCTTGTAGTACTCTAAGAATTAATCAGACTGGATAGTTTTTGTATACTGTCATAAGCACCTCATTTTTTTGTGCTAAGCTTTCAAAAGGTAGAAATTAGCCCCTCTGCCTTCCACCTTTTAAAATGAAGATAATTAACCTCAGCTCCACAGTAGCTGGAAATTTTAAAGTTACATATAAAACCTGTGCTGCATCTGAAGACAGATTTAAATGTTTTGTGCTTTTCTTCCAGTACTGTTAATACTCTTACTGCTTTGTAGATCAATAGTACCTTTACCTAAACAACAGTATAAATCATAAATCAGGGGGTCCTTTTGGTAATATTAAAAGAACCATTTTTGTGATGTGACTAGTTTATTATATTCATCGGTGCAGCTCTTGTGGGGAGGAGCAGATTGTGAACAGGGCTAACAAATGGCAGCCTGCTGCTCACAGAGACCACAGACCTCACTGATTTGCCCAAAAAGGCAACTGCCTGAGGTTTCTTATCTCTTCTAAAATTTCACACTAAATCGAAGACCTCGACAAGAACTTCCTGTCCCCTTGTAAAAGCCCTTCACCTAAAAACTGCTGGAAACTTGTGACCTTCAAAGGTGAGATCTGAATATCAGCTCTCCCCTTGTGCCACTTTGCAATACAAAGGAACCTCTGAGCTTTAATTGTCAGACAAAAGACTCTCTTTTAGCCTACACAGTCCCTTTAATTAGGGTCTGCAAGTGTATACATCAGTGACCTTTAATGGCAGGCCATTAGCACCTTTAAACATTACACCCTGATTGGTTTAGAGTCTGTGTGCAGAGAATGTTTTCGGTATTAAAAGTCTCTTTAATCTAAGGGAAAGGCTAACAAGATCCATTGCTTGGAAACAAAAGTCTGCAGAATTTTGTACCTGCTTGTTCTGCATTGAAGATACCTTGTCACTGAAAATTCTTCCCCAGGTGTGGTCTCACTTGGAATTTAAAGCCCCTTAGTGTTGACACAATAAAACCAGTAAAGAGTGGTAAACAGCAGGAAAAGAGTGTAAAGTGTAGAGCAGCGTTATACATCTGGCCACAGAGCTGTTTATGACTGGGTTAACAGAGCTCAGCTGAACCACTGGAACTGGCTCTCCCCTGGGGCTCCATTACAATCCTTGGGGCTGGATTCTCTCTCCAGCCCTTAGCCCAGTGTTACCACCACCAGTCTTTGTGGTGCTACAGACTGAACTAAGCAAAGGAAATAATTTGGAGGTGGGGGGGGAAGGCAACGAAAAACCCTCAGGTGGACCAAACTAGATTAATTCATTGATCTGCTTTGTGGCAAGACCTCAGCAACCACCGAGCACACAGAAGCAGGAAGAGTCTTTGTGGTTCAGCGTAAGGAAGCGCTGCTGTGGGGCAGTGCCACAGCATTGTGCCAGGCATTTAACTTTGTCTTTTATGTGTTGTTTTGAAAGGTGAGATAGACAAAACATTGAAATTATCCCCTTAGTTATATGAAAAAATCGCAGAACAAAAACCTAAAACATTAACCTCAGTTCTCTGCCCTGGTCTCCTGACTGAGGATTTTCCTCATCTGCAGTTTTCCAGTGAGAAACCTCTTCCTCTCTAGGAAGTATTATGCTCCATGGTCCTGGTGATCATGTCTGACATTGTGATGTTTTTCAGGCCTTCAGACTAGGAAATTGTTTATGGTCTTTTTAAAAGAAAGTAATCTGAAACAACAACAACAAAAAAAAGTGTGAATTAATTCTACAAAGCCATAGTAGCAAACTTACTCCCAGTTGTTCAGGAACAAACTTGCCACTTTAAAATATAGTACTTTCTATTGTGCTTATACATGGTCCCCTTCTAATTCACCTAATGATTTTCATCATAATTTCTCCACTCCTTTGCTCTCCACTCCTTTCAGGACAGGCCTACTTAGTCAACTTCTGCTCTCTAACATCTCTAACACTCTAATGTCTCAGAGACTGTCATTTCCTACTTTATATTCTGGCACAGAAGCACATTTTCCATCTCCACAGACATTCCAGTGATGGGGACTCTGGGATCCCACCTATACCTTTACCTCCCTGATAGCTGTGAATCTCTAACCTATCCCTTCAGGACACCTGTAAAGATTTTCAAACTCACTCCTTTGCTAGGAGGAAAGCAAAGGCCTAGCAGGCCTTAAAATATGGGATTTGCTAAACCTATTGCACTCCAGGGAGATGCCAGAAGTCCTTGGGCAAGGACTTAGATGAGTTCTGGTGTGGGTAAGAGATACTGATCATCATTTCCGTGCTAAAGGCGTCACCACCACTTTCAAACAGAAAGCTGGTACAGATTACAAAGGCATAATCTCAAATCATATTTTACTGCAGATTCTGCACCTGACTTGGGTAAAACTGGGAAAAAACACTGTGTGTGGATCTTCAGGAACTAGGACTTTGCCAGTCAGCAGTTGATTTTGCATCCTGATCCTGCACGACCAGTAGATGCTCCTTCCTGCCAACACACTAACAGCTGGAACCACTTAGATTATTGTTGTCGGATGTGAGAAAATGTTCCTTTACCTTCCTTTGGCTTCTTATTTTCTTTTCCACTGGTCTCCTCACATAGAAGCTGTTGGCCAAATCTGCATACAAAACTCTCTTCCCTTCTCCCAGACTTGTTATCTGGCTTAGGCAGACACCCAAGTCCCTTCAGACTTCAAAGTTTTCAGCATTAATGCCAAGAACCATCCATGTTTTGTGCACTCCTTCTCCTCTCAACCTCCCCCTAATTTCTCTAGGCTGTAAAACTCCAAAACCGAGTTTTCAATTATCCAGAGTCCAACTGTTTATCATAGCAATACCCACCAGGGTTCCTGGAGGAGTCACAGCAATGAGACTAAGCATTCCATAAGCATTGGAGAGAGCAAACATAGGCCCTATTTTTGAGAGAATGCCCATGTGATGCTGACCCTTCCCCTGCCAAAGCCCAAAATAGCTTGTTTAGGAGAGTAAAAACACAGTCATCACTCCCTGCAGATAAGCATTTGTAATCTGACAGTGCTGGGTCATGTTTGCTGGGGAGATAAGTTGGAGGCTGAGGCACAGGAAGTGCTTTGGCCAAACAATGTTTGCAGGGATGCCTGGCCTGTCCCCAGTTCTTGAATTAGCAACATTCCTTTTTCAGCTCTGCAAGAGGTCTGGTGGCATCAGCCTAACCAAAGCAGGGAAAATCTTTGCAAAGAGGTCCTTTTGCCACACTGACCTGGAGCATGGCAGTTACAAGAGGAATTATGTGTGGTCTTGTGCAACCAATCTCCTGCATGACTCCAGTGCAGTCAGCCTGCCTACACCACCCCCATTAAAGATCTGTGACCACTTGGAAACTTTCTTCTCTTTTTCTCTCATGAAAGAGGATTGTTCACAAAGCAGTGTGCATCCCACGCTGCGAAATGTCAGGGGCTTCAGGCTGTCTCTCCAGAACACTAGCTGCTATGGCAGAAAAGAACTCCCAGACATCACACCTCCAAATAAGAAATATTTGTGAGTATGAAGGAAAGGAAATGGTTGAGAGATCAATAACGTTTTGCTCATTTCATTCAGTATCTACAGAAGTCATCCAATGAAGGCGGTTTCCATGCTGTGGCCTGTTCACCTGCAGCAGACCAAATGTGCTTGGGTTGCTGGCAAAAACAAAGGAGTTCACCTGCAGCAGCCACAAATTTCACATGGGGAAAGGTCAATAATTAAAAATTAATTGAGTAACAAGGAAGTTAGAATAGAAAAAGACACCCACAATCATTAACAATGTGTGCCAAGATAGTTACAATTTATTACCTGGTTTTTTTTGACAGGCAAAACTACTTTTTTTAATTATGATTGCTCACATTTTGTAATTGAAAGCATTGTGGCTTTCAAAAAATTTATGCCAGCCAGTCTGTAGTGCTTCAGTCTCAAGTCCATACATAAAGGAGCTCTTCTTAACTGTGATGCTCATCAACAATGCTGGAGACTGTAAGGTGAATTTCTCTACTAAATGCAAGTGTGACTGTTACCCAGGTTATCCCTAGTGTCTGGTATCTGGTTAGTGTATCTAGTTTTATGGAAGCCTGGGGTGAGCAGTATGGATGCAGATGCCTGCTCTGTGGATAACTAAGATTAAGTGAGATGACTCTGAATGTGTTCGTTTGCAGTGCAATCTCTTCCAGCAAAGCCACCTTTATTTTCTGTATCCTGGGCAGACCAGAGAGAATATCAATGCAAGCCATCTTCATTAGGTGTCTGTTTACGTTCACATCTTTGGGCAGATTGCTATCATCCTTCCAGAAAAGGATGCAAATGGTAAATTGGATGTTTCAGAAGTCTCCAACTCAGCCCCTTAATCTTGAAGATTTCTGGTTAGACATCATCAAATACTCCATAAACACTTAGAAAAATATCCCATATTGCAGTGAAACAGATAAAGCATAATTCATGGGAATTTTTCCTTCAGCTTGAACAGATTTTTGTTCACATCCAATGCTTTCAAAGAATTGTAGTTGGACAGCTGTCCATTTCCATGACATTTTCTATTCTGGGACATAACAGGAAAGGATCTTAGATATTTGATTTAGTGGATAAGTACTGCTTTGACTAATTTGGCTATTTGAACTCAACAGATGCAAATGTGGACAATTTGGAAAGCACCTGCTGTCTCCAGGGATATTTGTGAAAATGAGGTGCTGTCTCTCTTGAGGCTTATCTTGGCAAACAAAACCCAGTAAACCTAAACCCAGTATTGCAAAATATTTCTTACTATTTTACATGTCTATTTTTTTTTTGGTCGTGATGGTTGGTTTGGGTTTGTTTTTTTTAATCTATGAGAGCAAATAGATCCTAATTAAGTTAAATTGAAGAAGGCAGAGAGAGAGAAAAGGAGAGAAGATTATTTCAAAGAAGCTATTTTTGGTTTTGCTTTCACAAAACTCTTTTCTTTCTTTGTTTATATGGCTGGGCTCAGCTTCAGCTAAAACAGCTGATTCCAATAAAGAAGTACTGGCAGCTTTCAGACTTGCTTTCCCCCTTGAATCTAAGAGAAAAACAGAAGAGTGTGCAAACTTTTCCAAGTGGACCTAAAGGGGCTCACTTTCTGGAATTTGAATGTCTGGCAAAAGAACTCATGCTAATTATAACATCTTTATGCTCTCAGCTTCCCAAACCCTTTCCTGGTCTTTTCCCTGAGCAGGAAAAAAGAATGTGCAAGTCCTCTATTGCCAGTGAATGGCAAAATCTTCTCTACTTCTTCTCTTTCTCCAGCTGAACCCACACCTGCCTTGGACAGGTCCATCCATAACAGATGTCAATTGAATGTGTCATCCTTGTAGCTTGGAATTCTTAAAATGTGAGACCACAGCAAATTGAAAGCCTGTATCTTGCTAAGAGAATTTGTCAGTTTTCATTTGTAGCAAGGTGTGTGGTGATGCCACTGCTAGTTAAAGGGTGAATATGACTTTCATTTCAGGTTACCTGTTCTTTTTGAGGGCCTCTAGGCCTTCTCTCTTGTGGGATATAGAATTCCTCTTGCATAAGTCATGGATCTGCTTTGGAGAGCTAGGCCCATAACAGAGTGCTTGAGAATGTGTCAAGGATGACTCAGTTACCTGCTCCTTATTAAGGACTCTGTCTTCCCAATGGCTTCCCAATCACTGCAGTGAAGAGCAGCTGGAAATCCACTGTACATTTTCTGACTAAACCGTTCCTTTACATAGGCAGACAGCTATGAGCAAATAGCTAAATGTTTTTGGCTCCTTAAATGTTCTCCATTACAATGCGTTAATAAAGACATGATTTTTCAATCTGGCCAAACCAGCACATGGGTTCATTGTGAGAGGAGCGTGAGGAATCCTGCTATAGAGAGTTTTGGGAAAGCTGGGTGCAACAGGGGTACAATATAATCTGGGGAACAGCTCAGCATCCCCCCAGGGACTCTGATGTGGTCTGGGACCTGAAATGTCCTGAGGAAGAATTTCACAGCTGGTCCTGCTTCCTTTTCCAAATGTATCTGTAGCATCCTCCAGTGCAATGCCTTGGATGTCACAATGCACCTGTGTGCCAAGAGAATCTCCAACTGCCCAGCCAGGGATGCTTTTTACAGTCCTTTCTGTACAGAAGAATAGGGGATGCCACAATTTGACCCATAATGCTTATCCTGTAAAAGAGTCTATTGTTCAAGCAGGAATTGTAAAGTGTTTAAAATATTATTTTTTACTAATTTTAATATAAATATTATGCCTTTTATCAAGAGCTAGTTGTTTAGTTTTCATGTTATATTTCACCTGTGAACATTGTTTTCTGTCCATTTATTTCTGAAGCTTAATTTTTTAAATGTTTTTGTATGTCTAATGGCTTACTTATACATTTAATGAAAATGCATAAAAGCAGGGAAAATTAATATACAGCAAATAACATTTCACCCGCCATCACAGAGGGGAATAGAGAAATCCAATAAGATTGTATTATCTTCTGATTCCTATAATGTCCATATATATTTGTATACATTCTTCACCTTTATCATTGTTCCTGCCTTCTGATATTTGTTTGTAATTTTTGTCCCGGACTTCTGAAACATTATTCAAACATGAGTATCACCTAATTTCCACTATCTTCTCTGATAACCTTGAGCCTCTTTTTATCTCAAAAACTAAGCAAATGAGCCTGTTTTAGTTTTATATGCTGTTTGCTGAGCCCCAGCTTAGCTTTGGGTTTGAAATACTCAGACTTAGTGGAACCATAGGTTTGAATAAAGCAAGTTAATCTTTCCAACACACAAACCTGAAGTGGAACACCATTCCTCAATGAATAAATTCTTCCTCAAAATCACACCCAAAATGCCAGGCTTTGAATGGACATCTTAAAATCAGACTTTCTTAGAAGTTGCCTTATAGAAGATGAGTAAGTTCTGAACACAGAACCCCTCATGAACCATAAACATCCACTCACCAGCTCCTGTTTTATGGAGCTCAAAAGATAAAATATGCATCTGCACAGATTTCTGCTGCAGCAGTAATGCACACAGACAGAAAGTAGTTTCAAGGGACAAATGAAACCAGTTAGTATGTTGTAAATCCAAACCAACACACTAAACTCCACCCAAAAATCAATAAGCAATCAATGTAAATCACAGGGCACCCAAAATATAATAATCTCAACATTTCTCCAGTGAATAACTGGACTCCTTTTCTCTGTTCTAGCACAATTATTCCCACAGATTTAAGAAGCAGAGTTTACATAGATCATTTCAGTGTGGGTTTGTACCTATGCAGGAAGATTGCACTTGTCCACATACAAAGGTAAAGAAAGATTTTCCAGCTGCTACTATGACAATCATTGAATAATTGAGAATTGAATCAGTCTATTCACTGGTAAATCAAAAGATCAAATCACTGAAAAACACCTGCAATCCAACAGAAAGTTATATTCTTCATAATAAGCCCATTTTTAACTCTGGTTTGAGCATAGTGACATGATGCCAAACTGACCTCAACAGGACTAGACTGTTGCTATACTAAAGGTCTAGGGTCTAGACCATTGCTATAGTAAGAAATCCTTAAGAAAGACCAAAGACAAAACAAACAAATTTTATTTGGAAAAAAATAGTAATGCAACTGTTCAAATAAGGAAAATTAAGTAAACAAGCACAAATGAATAGAATTGCTTTTTGTACATAATCTTTTTCCTCATCAACTACATCCTTGCTTCCAGGAAACGTCTTTACTGTGGGGTAGAAACAAACTCTTCCCTGTACATTTTGGGTCCTGGATGAGTTATTTTCCTCACCTCTGAGCATGGGCTGGCTTCTTCCAGCACTGGGCTTCCATCTCCCTGTTCCTTTGCCAGGTTCATCCTGCACTTTCTTCATCACTGTGTCCAAACATGCTCAGAGGCCTGATGAGGAAGAACCACCTCCTCTTCCCTCAAGCCCCACATCTCCCAACCACTCTCTTAAGGGAAGATACGTATAGTTGTGAAGATACCAATAGAGCAAACATCATCCGACATAAGGCTCACTTAAGTTTCAAATAACCATGTGGCAACACCAGCCAGACCCAGGAACAAAAATTTAACTGGGCCATCTGGAGCAGAGAAGAGAAAAGATAAAAGTTGACATGTGTCTGTTCAATGAAGGCAGCTAACCAGGACTTCACACCAGCACCTTCAAAAGCTTGTTTTCAAGCTGAGCAAGGGAAACAGAGCAGGACAAACTCTTTCACAATAGTTCTCAGAGGAGACAAAGCAGCTGCTGAGGTTACTCACAAGGATTTTCTCTGGGTAAAGAATAAGACCAGAGCAGTGCACGCCACTCAGGTTTATAGACATTTTAACAGTACCCCATGAATATCAAGGAAACATGTGGAACTGCTCTGACTTCATCCATCAGTAGAAGGAAAGTCATTTGCCAGCCCAACAAAAGTCAGCGTTCACATTATGCCCTGACAAGCTTTGATTACATATATATATATATATTGCATTTGTATATGTGAGAGTATACAGAGATAAAACCTGTAATTTTTGTCTCACTGTGACCTTGCCAATAAGCTTTATATCCATCCAAGCTTCACCAGCCATATCACTGCTGTTTTAAGCAAAGTTACTGACCTGGGCTCTTGAAGTAACTACTTCATTTACACAGGACCTAGTGCCTCCTGCTAGGATTTAATAGCTGTGAAACTCATGGTTTCAGTCTCCAAGTCATGACCCAAATGACACCAATGTCTTCCCTACTACACAGAGCATGACAAGAAAAAAAATTAGGCAGAAATATTGTAGCATTTCTGCTGGGGAAATATTGCACTAACTCCACAGTGGCAAAGTCCATCTGAAAGCTGTCTGATTTTGCTCTTAAGTACCTCATGTCAGTCATGGACTAGAGCCAGGTAAAATTTTCCTACTAGATATCTGCAACCTAAAGCAACTAGGGCATTGGCAAATCATTTGGGAAGGAAATTTCTTCTTTGGTTTCAATGTTGTGAAGGATGTTAGAACTTTTACCATATTTTGGCTGCAGTCGGGTGACCTTTTGCTTGACAATTCTCCTGCTTTCTGGGCCTCTGGAACTGCTCTGGATGATTGCAATCAATGTGATCTCCAAGGGAAATGCCACAGCAGGGGTTATCTTGGAGCCAACTCTGGGTCAAAATCCATCAATAAAGTGCCAATAGAAGGAGAAATTATCTTCCTCAGGGTCCAAGCAAGAGTTTCATCTGCTAGAAGAAGCCATCAAAACAGGAGTCCAATGCTAACAATAGAGCGATTACCACATTTCTGATTACCAGCCCAATCAGTGTCCAAACCTGATCTCAGGTCAAACAGCTCAATAATTCTTGAGGCTCCAAACAGCCTCTACTCACCCACTGCCAGAAAGCCCTGCACCGTGCACTGGAACAGAGCACTCCCCAACTCACAGCCCTTTCTCCTCTGGCTCCCCCTCTGCAGGGACTGAAAGAATCCCCAGCCACCTGTCAAGCTGTGCTTTTCCTCCTGCACTCTTGGCATCTTGCTTTTTATTCCCTACCTGTCACACGCAGGCGGCAGAGCTGGCCACCCAACACCTTCTGCTGTGAGTCATCTCTATGAAAAATGCTGCAGAAAATCCTCAATCCTGCCAATCATTTTAAAGAGCCCTTCAATAGTTTTCACAGTGGGTGGTATTTTTTTTTAAGAGCCGTGATTTTTTTTTTTGTCAGTTGCTAATCTGGAAAGAAGGTCAAAACCTCTGTGAATATATACACTGTTGAAAGTTCTATTGCTGGTGTATGTTTAAGTTATCATAAAGACCTGTGAGAGGGGAAGGTGTCTCAATTTCTAATTGCAAAAGCAAAAATCTTCAGAAGGGGAGCAGCAGAGAAGATCAAGGAATTTGGCAGTGTATATATTCTGGAAACAAATGATGTTCATTTCTTTCAAGGGTGAATAAAAATGAAATATTAAAGGAGAGAAAAAAGCCTTTTACAATAACTTTTGAGGCTATACCTCATCCTATTGTTTCAGTAATCAAATACTTTATTAAGCAAAAAGAGATTTTAATTTGCTATTTTAAAAATTCCCCAGCTGGAAATAGTCTAATCTCTAAAGGAAAGAGTGCCAGATGCATAGGGCAAGAACAGTAAAAGCTCTAAACCAGCAGTCTTCCTCTTATCTTTACTGATAAGAGGAAATGAATGAGTCAGCAGATCAGAGAGGGAAAAGGAGTGTGTCGCTCCAGCAGTTCTAAAACATGTGAACCCAAGAAAATGTCTGAGTTATCAAGCAAACTTTTAATGTTAATAAAGAATTTCATTGGAAGTCAACGGAAGGATTTCAAGTTTGACAGCATAATAAGCCAGAGTTTCTTTGTACCTGTCATTATTTTGGCCCTTGGTTCAGTAATACCTAATTCTCACAAAGCATTTTTCATCATTTAATCAGACCGCTTTACCAAGGAGTTCAGTATTCTTCTGTTGTTAAATTGAAGCAAAAATAATCTAAAAAAGAAGTGAATCTTTATTGATATTGCAAGAGCTACAGAGCAGTCAGTGCCATGTGATCTAAACTAAAAGAAAACACACAAACGAGTTTCCATATTTGCCTTTGATTGATTAGATTGTGCTGTTCTTGCAATGATAAGCATGTTAACTAAGACTGTAACATTTCTTAAATGGCAGGAAACTGTCAAAGACTCTAAGAAGTCTTTGACTAAATTAATTTAGTACTGAGGAAATGTTTATAAAGAAAAACATTAGGAGAAACAAATAGCCAAAAACAATTTAAAGTAAAATTCTCAATGATTCAGAAATTTTTAGGTAAATATTCCGTGTGCTAAAGGTCAAACCATTTCTTTTAGCCATCAGTCTGATTGAAAAGCTGCAAATCCCACAAATTCTAAGAAGATTTGAAATACTAGTTGCTGTCACACAATCTGGAATGTTCTCAAAATGCAAGTCTGTTTAAAAGTACTCTGGTGTTTTCAATTGTGATAATAGATATACGTTTTAATTTTTAAAAGAAATCTTCCCTTTTGGATTAAAGATATCAACTAAAACTGCTAGGAGAGTTGGATTTTTAACCTCCCTTCTATTTACTTAACTTTGCATAGGTAGAAGTTTCTTGACATATTTCTGATTACCTGTATATCATAGGCACCTAGAATGAAATCAAATAAGGCGTTTTACCATTTTCCCATTTTCTCTACAGTCAATAACTTCAGAGATTCTTGTTAGTTGACCAACTGCAACAGTCTAAATATCTTACAATTTTTAATTCCATAGTTTATATGGAAGGAAAAAAATTACAGAAAATTAAAGTAGTTATCCAAATTGAAAAGCTGAGTTCATGAGGCATGCAGAATTTTTAGTTTGTTTTAGTAGCCTGTGAGAAGGTGAAATTAGACCCCAGTAGTTTTAATTTTGCTATGGACTGGTAAGAGAAGTATGCCATTCATCATTAGAGCATGTGAACTGCTGTTTTTGGGGAGCTCTGACATTCTCTGACATAAGAGGAGACATCTCAGATTCTCTTGTTACAAAACAAGGCCTCAGAGATGTAGGGTGAAACTCTCCTGCCCTGCAAAGGTCTACCAGGCAAAAGCCAGCAGCTTTCCAGGACAGATTTCTTCAAATGCTTTTAGGAGAATCTGTTGCCTACCAAAATAAAAGCATTTATGTCTCAGCTTGTTTCTACATTTTGCCCGAGATCTGGCAGTGATCATGGTGTTATGTATGGTGATTGCATTGACACTGTGCTCTCTGAGCACGGGTTCCTGTCTAGTTTCACTGGAATCACACTGAGCAGATACATTTCCTTTACCTAATGAAAATATATAGCCCCCCACCTCCATGGTGCCCACCAGGAAGCAAGGGTGGCTGTCACTGGGAGAGGGCACTCTGTCCCCACTCCCCCTGCTCCTTCCTGGGCTGCATTTGTGTGACTTTCACAGGCAAAGTCAAACCTGGAAAGTGTGGACTCATTAACAGATTACTCTCAAATTCTTAGGCTGAAAGTCTAATAAACATGTCTGGAGAGCCATTTTAAAATAGCAGCTCCTGGACATGCCACCGCCAGTAGCTAATTCTCATTCAAATGAAACAACGTGAATGAGACTCTGGGCTGCTTTATTAGGAGTAGAATCACTCAGGCGTGGCATTCAGCTTTGGTCCAAAATGAGCTTTCTCTCACCGAATGGCTTCCTTTAGCAGGGTAAACAGTGGCCACCTGCTATTCTCTGAGCTGCAACCAAAGCACAAGAAGCACTTTTTTATTTTAACTAGCTTGCAGCCTGAGTTGCATATCCCCATGGATATTAATCAGGAAATTCAGAGCTGTAGTGCTATCAAAAATGTAACATTTTATATTTATTTTCATAAAGTACAGGGTCAAAGTGAATGTTAATCTTTAACGGGATGAAAATATGTCATTTCCTTGTGGGAATTAAAAAGTAGACATAATCTATAACTGACTTATAAAGTAGACAATAAGGCAGTCAGCTTTATCCAGGAATAAAATATTTGGCATTTTAGAGGAGTATTTTCTATGAATTATTCAAAACAGAGATAGAACTATGCCTCGGCTGTGAAATTATTTCCTGGCATTCGTCAAAGCTCTTTTCCACTAATTAACTAAATATCTTCAATCAGTGATTTCTGTATTTATTTATTAAATAGGCCACAATACACTGCAAACCACATTGCCAAGTTGTCTTTTATTTTAAAGAAATAATATTTAGAATGCAAGCCTTTGAACTTCAGGGTGCCATTCAGGTATTAGTAGAAATTACTTATCTCAGTGTTTATATCTTAGTCTCCTGCTACCTGTGGTGAGAGTCCCACTTTGGAATACAGTATATTGTCTCTTAGATGATTTCTCTATTTAAAACCATGAAAATTATTTGCAAAGAATAATCCATAAGTACCTTAAACAGTTGTTTGATTGGTCATTGCTTTTCCATAGTTTGGTCTTCTAAAGTGAAATAGGCAGGGAAGTTTAAGAGTATCGCTATTTCCTATAAAGAAAGAGAGCATAGGTCCTGACATGCACTGGGAAAAATCTTTTTAACTTTAATTGTGTTATGCAAATATAAAACCGGAGTGGTAGCAACAGTTACTTTTCCTCTTTTTAATTATGGTTTAGGTGTAATGGTTGTTTCAGGGCTTGCTAATGAGTTGAAATGTTTATGAATTGTTACTTATTAATATAATACTTCACAGGTTGAAAATGCTGCACATTAATACACACTTGTGCACAGAATTCACTATGTCCCTTTTGACAAATAATAGCCACTTTCTGTGTAAAGACAAAGCTACTGTTCAACAAGACACGATGCCACTACACAGCAGAGTAATAAACTGAGGACCCAACTGTCCCTCTTACAACAAAAACCTGCTTTTGTACCCTTTCTTCTGCCTGTTTGCTGCCATTAAATACGGTTCAGGTTCAAATGCTCACAGGCCACCACTGATTGGGACTTCTGGTTGGATTTAGGCTGGAGAATGTGATTTTTTTTTTTTTGTCAGGGTAGTAACATTAACCATGTTTTCCACACTCTGTTTTGTGTACATGGATGAGGAAGTAAATTTAGGTGTTGGGGACTGTGGCATGCCTGGAGCAGGGCTGCGGCTCCCGGGCTCCCCAGGAGTGGGCAGGAGAACCAGCCCAGCCAGTAGGGGACAGGACAGGCTTGGTGGGGATGGGGATGGCCAAGGATGGGTGGGACATCAGCCCCCGGAGCTCCCCGGGAAGGAGGCCGGGCAGGGCTCAGCTGGGGCAGGGCTGGGGACAGCATCCCATGGGTGGGGCAGGACAGCATCCCATGGGTGGGGCAGGACAGCATCCCATGGGGAGCAGGACAGCATCCCATGGGTGGGGCAGGACAGCATCCCATGGGTGAGGCAGGACAGCATCCCATGGTGGAGCAGGACATGCTGAGGGAGAGCCAGGGAAGATATGAAGGTCTGTGGGTGCCCTCAGGGCCCTGAAAGTACAAAAGCTTGCTTATTACAGAGAAAAAAAAAAAACCAAACAACTGATTAAAAACTATGTTGTTATTTGTCTTTAGAACAAATATTTCTAGGTGGAACACCAGCAGAAAGGAGACAGGGGAGTGAAGGCCCAAACTCCCCAAGGGCCAATGCTCAGCCCAGTGTCAGCTTTGAGACAGCTTTGAGGAGCATCTACAAACATCCCATTTCAGAGCGGGGAGCCACTCTCAGGGGCTGGCTGGCTTTGGTCAGAATTTGGAAAAACATTTTGGAAAACGGATAACCTTAGTGAACATTAGAAAGCATGCATCCCCATGACGAGGAATGATTGGGCAGGCAGAATGCTTTTGAAACCAAACCTCTCATGCAGTGAGTACATTTCTATCATTTTGTGGTATTATTAACTAATGATTGGCATGTCTTTTGCTATGCCATTTTTCTTTAGATAAGCAGCTTTGAATTTTGTGACCTAATGAGTTCTGGATAGTTTTAATCCCCTTTTAAAAAAAAAATTATGTAATTTGGCCAACTTAAAGAGAAAGACTTTTTTTGACAAATTTTATTTGCTCAGTATTCTTTTTACCTTTTTTACTGTCATTTAATGTTAGGTTGATGCATTCAGAGAACAACCGACAATTATTATATCTCATAAAAATATGTTTATAACCCTTGACAGTGTACCTGGAGCAAAACTTACTTTTTTGTGCATACTTCCCTGCTTTCACTGACATTGAATTTAATTTGATAAGTTATTCTTTAGTTTTTCATGGCTGCGAGATCCTTTTCTAACTCTTCAGAGTCAGCTTCAAGACAGACTATGCCAAAATGTGTGTGTGCTGAAGAGACTTACAAGTCACTGACAACAGATTCATCCTCATTTTCAGTTCCAGACTATGTTGAACTTACATATGTCCCTGTACTGATCTTAAGAAGATTTTGCAAATTTTTGGGTACAGAAACCCTCTCCATTTCTCCAGTGTATAAACATTTGTTTTTAACCTTCTTTGATCACCCATTAATCCATAAGAAAAATTCCTCCGTTATCCCTGGAGTGCTTAGCTTCTTTAAAAGAGATAATGTCAGATGCCTTTTGAAAATTCACATGCATTGTATCCTTTGGATCAGTCATATCCACATGTTCATTTATTCTTTTCTCAACTGTAATCAAACTTTCACCAAAAAGCCTATTCCCAAATATGTCATATTCCTCACTGCATTACTAAATTTATTCATTATCAGGTCATTTAATTTCAATGGTTTTGTGGAAATCAGATTTACTGATTCATATTTCCCAGAATCATGAGTGGAGCTTTACTTTAAAGCTTGATGACATGTTTTTCATGTTCTTTTCTCTGACAATAAGACAGATATAAACAATAATTTCAAGTGTTAATTAGCAGCTCAACAATTTTATATTTACTTTTTTAAAGAAGTCTACAGACAGTGCCACTAAGTTTTAGTGATTTTTTACTCTTAAATGTGCTGACTTATTTTAAAACTCTTTCATTGACAGATCAGTCTGAAACATTTCCTCAGGCTCATTCCCTTTATAGAATGATTGTGATATAGGAATGATCCAGTCAGCTTGTCTGCAATCACTACATGTTAGAAAAACATTCTTTCTTAACAATATCTTGGAACTAGGCTAGCTTTCTTTTTCTGATAGGTTTGAATATGAAGCAGCTTCTCTTCACTAAAGATTAGTTTCTTCAAAATTTTGGCTTTTTTTTTGATTTTGGTTTTAACATGTCAAGGATTATGGTTCTTTTTAACCTTCTTTCCTAGATATCTTTATAACGTTTTGAATTTTAGACTTATTCCAGAATTTGCCCATATACTTGCACTTTCTTGTTTTTCCTTCACTCTAGTTTTCTCCTTTCTTTTTAAATTAATTTTTAAAACATTTCCTTTAGCTGTCTTTTTATAAAAATTTCCACTTTACCTAAAAATTTAGGAGATGGGGGAGAACTCTTTCTCTTTTACCTATGAAATATGATTATAGAAAATTTCTTCAAGAGAAGAGATCCTTTTACCTGAGCAGAGATCACACCATCAACAAGTTTATTCTCTATGTGTTCAAGTATGAAGGGAGTACCTTCAAAAATGTTTTAATACACTTATGAAAATGAATTAACAGTAGGTGGCCTTAAAATCTCACCAACAAAACTTAAATCTCTGAGATGAAATTTAAGAGTCAAGCCATTTCTAATGTCACCTGATTGATAGCTTTAAGAGGGCAACCTTACTTATTCCTAGTTTTCCCATTCACCCAAGACTACTAAAATGATTGGGTTTCTGTAGCTTTCTGTATAATTTACAGTCTGCTCACATGTGATAAAACTGAATAATTATTATAACTAACAGATAAAATGGTTTCTTAGATTAATAGATTCCCTATATGTCTGACAATATTTAGCAGCCAGTGTGTAATATATTGCTCTTTAATTACCACGTACAAAAGAGATTTTTTTTCAATTTTGTATTATTAAGGTTAATAATACAATGCAAATTCATATAATTTTTAGGGATGAAAACTTTAAAAAGTTGAGCAATCTTGTTTTTCAGGAAGAATAAGATTACCTGAGTGTGTCCCGGTATTTTTCTGGTTATTCTACTAACTATTCTCTTCTGTCACACATATCTTTTGATTGTCACTGAGCACAAGTCTTCGTCTTTTTTTGACTTTGTCATTGACCTTGCAACCAGCTGTGTCTATTGGTGGAATTGTAAATTCAATAAGCATTTTGGCTGACTCATATAGGGTCTTTCAGACCTTTCCTACTCTCTTTAAAGGCTTCTCTTTTACCTTAACCTCATATGTCTTCAGGCAAACCCCACAGAGCTTCTCATTTTTGTCCCACTGTACTGTCCGTGTGACAGTAAGAGATGCTGCAAAGTCTGAATAATAACATTAAACCTGTATATTATTTTTCCCTAGATCACAGTGCATATAACATTGGACATCAGCTGACAGCCAAGAGCTGATTGCTTCCATGGCTAAGGCTTTTCAACAGAAGGGTCAAATGTCAAGGGAAAAGTCTGGGTGGGAGGGTAAGTCAGTTGTGGAAGGTGGAGTCAGAAAATTACTCTTACCAGGGCAGTTATAAGAGCACAAGGTTAAAATTTCTACTTTAACTTACACTTGTGGTTTTTCCAAACTAATCTGTCACTCCCTAATTAATGCTAAAAAATAATCATGAGCAGCATTATGGAGTGCCACCACTTATGATAATGCTAGTATCCGATACTACCCATCTATAAAAATTCCCTCTGAGCCAGAGGTCCTTAGCCTTTTGTGCAGCAAAATACAACATTTACCACTCTGACAGCCTAAGGGTTGTGTTGAATTTGCATGTACATCTAAATGAATTCACATACATAAGTTGTCTTAAAAATACACTGCAAAACCCAATACTTGTTATTAAGACTTAACTGAAAATAGTAGGTAAAAGCTGTATTTAATGACAAAAGAAAAAAGACAAGACAAAGAGAAAGTCATGTATTATAAAACTTATGCAATGTTCTTTCACAGAATATTTTATTTACCAATTAATTCTGTCCATTCTAAGAATGATTTCATAAGGAACATACATAAATCCATTCTAGACCAAATAATTTGTGGCTTAAAATGGACTAAAATGTACCTGGCATGTTACTAGAAGCTGATGGATTTTCACCACTATTCAGCAATTCTAAACAAAGTTCTTCTTTAAGTGAACATTCTTTCCAGGAAAATACAACAAAAAATAAACAAACAAAACCAAACAAAGACATGAAAATAGATACAACTTGTATTTTTAATTTTTTTTCCTCTTTCCTTTTTTCTTCTCTCTTATTTTCTTCCTTCTGTTTTGTTCTCACTCCTTGATTTGAAAGAGCTTTTACACTGTTGCAATTTCAGCATGAGAACATGTTGACATTCCTGGGTAGCCACAAGAATAGTGAGAAGAGAAAAGAGCATCTCAGAAAAGCCAAGCTCATTACAACAGCCTGTAGTGAGAGCTGGCAGGAACAGGCCCTAAGAGCTGCATGTGAATGGCTCTTCTGATCACAGCTTTTTTCCTCCTGCAGGGAAGGGCCACTTTCCAGGAAGATGCCCACATCCCAGATTTGAACCAGAGAACAGGCTGAAAACAACAGGTCCAAAGGCATGTGCACTGATGGCTTATGATGGAAATTAATATGGTGCCCCCACACCTCACCTCTTCATCCATTTGGAGATCCCTTAACAAAGGTGGACATACTGATCTCCTAAAGGAATCATGGAATTGCTTTGAAGAAGGTTGATTATGCCTGATGGTCAGTGACTGGTGTTTGCTACAGAATAGATTTTCCTGTCAGCTAAGCTTCTTTCCTAAAGATTTCAGGTGAATCACTGTTCCTGAAAAATAGGGATGTGACCTGTTTTCCCAGGGGACCAGTTTCTCTTAGCCCTTTCCTCAGATTTTCTCTTGGGAAAAGACAGTAAAAAGTGCAGTGTCTCCAAGTTTCATGTTCTTAATACCCCTTTGCTTTGCATCCAATTTTAAGATTTAGATGTATGTTTATTTTCGTGTAGGTAAATATATCCATAGAGTATCAGCATAATATATCTGTACAGTCCTGCAATGATGCTCATAAAAATGGTACTGTTTTCTCTGTCTCAGCCTATGAATTTAATAACGGTATTTATTGTCTTTAGCTGATAAATGGCCTGTTCCATAAATATTGCTTTCATATACAACAAGAATCCAAGTCTTACCCATAACATTGACACTGCCATAGAGAGGAGAGATATTTCACTTTTAGCAAGCAAAAAAGTTAGTGATTTTGTTGGTGTGACTAATTAAATTTTTGCTACATTTATGCTGTACTGATGTATCATGATTTGGAGATAATTGCTGGAGCCAGTCAGTTTTATTTAATATTCTTCAAACACAGCCAAGGGCATGCGAAGTTTGAGACTGGCATTTATTTTGTTTTGTGTAGGTAAAAATCTAGGCTAGGTAAATTCTCTTCTCATATCAGTGTAAATCTGGAGTAATTCTACTGAAGTGAGTCAGATTTGTGCAAGCACAGTAAAGATAAATTCAGACCTCATAATTTCTTCATTGCTATACCCAATGCCATGCTATGAACTTGGAAAGGATGGGTCTCTGTTTTTCTTAGTGGCAACTGACAGCACCTTCAACAAACATGCACCCCCATAAAAATTTTCATGATTCAGGTAAGAAGATATTAATTTCAGTTAGTACTGAAATCGACAAAGTGTGCTGAGTTTTTGTTCTAAAATCTTTCACCATTGTAGTAGCCACAAAGGGTTTGCAATATTTTTTTTTTTACAATTTCTCAAGAAATTCGTTAGTGTTTTTAAGCTTTTTAAATCTATATTTTGGCAGATACAGGAACTTTTTCCAGCTAGAAATTTCGCTCAAGTAGAATTTGGGGACTGTGCACATGATTATATTAGAAACAAGATTTCCCATGATCATATTAGATCATATTGAATCATATTAAATAATATTATGTACACATTATCATATTAGAAAAAAAGATTTGCCCAACAATCAAATCAGAGCAGCAACAGAGCAACAGTTTGTATGGGGATCAAGAGGACAGCAAATGCTTACAAGGAATGCAGACAGCACTGCACCTCTCACAAACATACTGAATGGTTGTGGGAGCACATGAGTGTAAACCACATAGATCAGATGCTGCCAGGACCTGCTGGGCTTGTGAACTTCATCCTGTTTGAGAAAACATAAAAATAATATGCCAGCAAGTCCTTACCTGCATTCCCCTCATTAATGAAGCAAAGCAATGGCCTCTCCTTGGGAACTGATCCTGTTATCCTCTCTAGTGCAAAGCACAGGCAGTTCCCACCACAATTTTTTGCATGAAAATTGTCAGAGAGCGGAGCATGTGATGTGGGAGATTTTGTTCTGTGTCTTTCTCAGATGGAGATTATCCAGCTCCTATTTTGCACCTCCCAGATGGGTGTCCTAACCATAGAAATAGAAATGAGGAACCTCTGAGCTCCTTAATGCATCTCCCAGCTATGCTGGGCTGCATTAAAGCAAGCCCACATCTGTCTCCATGAACAGCAACTACTTCCACGAGACTATGTAGCACAGTTTGACAAGATGCCCAGATTTTAAGATTTATATTTACAAATGCCTTCTCAGGTTTTCTATGCTTCCAAGGAACCTAGGGGACTGATTCCCACAGGTCCTCGGATATCACTAAGCATCCAGTTCCCTGCTCCAGCTGATGTGACTGCTTATGTGCATGTGTCAGTCTTGTATGTCTGCACAACTTACCCTCTTCTGGAGAGTGAGATGGGGTCTGGTATTGAATATGCATCAGGGACACATGGATCTGAGCCCATGGCAACCTTCACAGGAGTCCTGTGGAGCAGACAGAGAGGCTGTCAGGCTGACACAGCCGAGTGCCTTGCATATTATTATCCATTTCTTCCAGTCTCCAGCTGACTCTCACTGACTTTGTCACTGGGGTTTAAATTTGTGACCACCTTACACTTCAAATCTTATTTATGTCGTCACTTTAGTAAGATGATATTAAAATAGCACCACTGCACCTCACATTTTCACCATTCCTTCATGTCTGTAGTAGTTTAACCAGGGTCAGTAGTATTCTTAAATGACTTGGAGCAAATGTGTTAAGTACTTAAACAATAGGCTCCATCAGTTCCAGAAAAGCTGTTTTATTCTACTAAGTCAATTATCAGTAGTTTCAAAAGTCCCTAAATAAGTAGTTGTCTGACAGATCATAATAGCTCCTTCTGTTACTCTATGCCAACTCATATACTGCTGCAGAATAATTTGCCTTATTCTTTTGTTTAGGATTTGAAAAACAATCATGTTGAAAGGAAGCAGAAGAAATATTATAATAATGGCATAACAAAACAAAAGCAATTTGGGAAAAATAAACTTTCTACTCTAAATATTGCTGTGCTCTTTTAGCAATGCATTTTGCCATATAAGTAATGGATTTACCAAATCTTTTTGTTCTCTGGCAATAACATTAACATGCCAGGGTTGCATTGGTTGAAATCATCTGCCCCTTATTGCCATCAGATTGGTATTCATTGCCAGACCCTTTCACAACTGATGCTGAGCCTTGGGGAAACCACCTGGTTGTCTGTGCTGTAAGGGAAAAACCTCAGTTCTTGAATATCTTTTATGCCAAAAGCATCCAGGCTGGAGGTTACACTGCCAAAAAAAAACCAAAAACGGGAGGAGGGGAAGGTTGTGGCTTTATTAATGGGCTCCCATCAGGTGTGCTGTATCCTTTCATTTTGCATAGTTGCTTTGGAGATTGAGCTTTGCTGAGTGTTCACAGAGGCTGGTGACTGTGATGTGCAAGTGGCCACTGTGCTTGGTTGCCCAGGATTAGCTTGTAGGCTCTCCACTCAAAGGGAGAAAGCAATACTGCAAGACCACTTGGGATCTGCTGTGGCTCTCCAAACCAGTCAGCACAGACATGAAGAAAACCCTTTGTGATCACTTGCCAGACACACCTTGGATAACGTCTGCAAAGCTATGGGATACCCATGGATACCATGGGATATGGACTGGCAGACAGTGTCTGAGATAGCAGCAACTGGAGTTGGCAGCAGCTTCAGGATCAAGGCCAAGGGAAGGTAATGCTGAGCAGTGTTGAGGCTGCAGCAATGTGCTCTTTGTAGCCCATAGCAGCAATAACCTGAATATATCCTCTTAAGTGTTTTCATGCAGTGTCCCAGATACAGGAAATTTCACCAACAATGAATTGAGGTGCTCATTACATCCTTAGGCAAAGCTAAATTTTAAGTTGGAAAGAAGCCACTGATTCCTACTTATAGCAAGAAGATATAGAAGAGTTGGAGGTTTTGCCCTCCATTGAGCACAAGGGAAAAATGTGTAACAGAAACTCAGTAATTTAATGAACAGAGGCACATACTCTGGTTTGGCTCCTTATCCAAATCATCCATCCTTTTCAGCCAGCATTATTCTGCTCCTGCATGTCTGCTATTGGAGCTACTGCACCTACAGTCAGTATTGTGTGGAGACTCACACTGTGAAAAGCCAATGTCTGTGAAGGAGACAATGGAGTCCTCAACTTTATTTGAATAATGGGAGAGAGTCTACTGGGTCTACCCCTGTGGGGTTTCTCTCTTGAGGTTTCAGAGGACAGAGCCTCCTCTAATGCTGAACTCTGGGTCGCATGTTGCCCTCTTTCTTTCCCCACTGGTTGAGGTACTGGGAATGTACAGCCTTTCTGAACTGCCCACCACATATTCCCCTCTTGACCATATCACTTTGCCCCAAAGCTCATAAGTTCAGGCTGTCTGGGTTCTGTGGATCCACCAGAAGTTCTCAATGTCTGGGTTCTGCAAAAGGCTTTCCATGAACCCATTTGTCTGTTACTTTGAAGTTCAGGAGTTCAAACTGTAGTCAAACTGTCTTGAGTTCTGTAACAAACACATGGGATTTAACGCAGGCAGAGCAGTATGACCTATTTCAAAGACATTAACACCCATTTCTCCTAAAAACCCTCACCCATCAAGTTTTTTGTAAAGACTTCAACATTCTTCATTCCTCTCAATTATCTGCAGGCATCATGAAAATATTGAGTTTGGACAATATCCATTTGGATGTGGATCACCACACTTCCAAATGATGTTTTAATGGATTTCAAGTTTTAGTCTACTAGCACCTGCTAACCCCATAAATTTAGAAGACGTGTAGAAACTACTATAAAGGAAATTACAAAATAAACTGACATGGGCATGTGGAGACTCCTTTCCAAGCAGAAATCCATTTCCAGTGGAATAATAAAAGAAAATAAAATCAGTAACCGCAAATCTTCAAATAATATTTTAAGCTATCTTTATCTGTGCTTGTGGCTGAGCAGAGAAAAGCAGACAAAAATTTGACCTGGTGGTTTTGTTTAGCTTATACTTTATATGCAGTTCACCATTTGCCTTCATTGTTTACATTATCAGATGAGTCTTTCCCTCTCCATGTATGACATGTATTCCTACTGCCCAAAGTTTGGTTAACATCCATACATAAATCCAAACATTTGTAGCAACTCTTGGGTCAATTTGTGGAGAAGTTCTTGAAAATCCATAAGTTGTTGTTACGGGTTTGCATTCTTTGTTCCTCTTTCTGTGTGTATTGTGATATGGGAAAATGGAAGGAAATAATGTCTTCTTCATTAGGATTCAAAGACAAAGTTTCTTTGATGCTTTGCTCTTTATTTTTATAAACAGTCATAAAGTAGTGCATTCTTTATCCATAATTTAACAGATCACTATGTTTACTTCCCTGTACTTTTTTTCCCCTGCAAACTGCAGATAAGGAGTCACTCATAAGTGGCATAAAGCTCTTTTTTAAAAAAATTAGTCATGGTGACTAATAGTTGGTATCTTTCAAACTTCTGGCTATTCAGCTACTACATGATTGAGATGCAGAATCAAAATTCATAAGAAATATCAAAAGCTTTTTGTCAGACTCAGAAAACCAAAGGAGTATGAAGCTGTATTATCTCAGGAACAGAGAAATGAGAAACAGTGGCATACCCAAATGAGTTCAGCCAACAGTAGTCAATGAACATTGCTTTTTCCTGAGGCAAAATTATCTGAAATATTTCAGAACATTTCCTAAGGTTACCTATCAGGGCAAAAAAAAGAAGAGGATATATATTATTAGTGTTGGGCTTTTAAATACATTTGACCACAGGCCATTGAAGCAGAAGACGATGTGTTTTTTTAGCATGAATATGTTTTCTATGCATAATAAGTAGTGATCAAAAATGCATAAAAAAGGACTAGCCCAATGACAGGAGACTATCATTGTGGGTTTTCTTATTGTAATGGGAAATGGACTTTAATTACTTCTCAGAATTTGTATCAAAGAAGACTATTTTTATCTACTTGGCTGTTGTAGTCCAAGTAATCTCTGTGTGAGAGGCTGTGCTAATGATCTCCACATACATCTCAAAGCATTGCTCTTTGGAAG
Source organism: Chloebia gouldiae (assembly GCA_003676055.1). Classification (NCBI taxonomy): domain Eukaryota; kingdom Metazoa; phylum Chordata; class Aves; order Passeriformes; family Passeridae; genus Chloebia; species Chloebia gouldiae. The sequence continues at coordinate 12,341,154 of QUSF01000003.1, forward strand.
AACAAATCAAATTTGAAGATATCTGTGACAATTTTAACTCCTTTCTTTTGTGTGGACTTTCCAGCCACACATAGTTGTATGTAGTCCATGAGAAGTGTTTCTCACTGGCAACTAAACAGGCTATCAGGCTAGATGTTCACTTATTCTTCTGACAAGACTGAAAGCATATTTTTTTTCCTAAGACAAAATATGTTTCCTGGAAAAATATTTGAACCACTAGCAGGACACCCAAAGACTGTATATTTTCTGAAAGCTTTACCTTTCAATCATTTGGATGCCTTTCACGGAAAGGTATTGAAATTCTCAATTATGTCTCATGAAACTACGAATATCAGAGGAAACAACAAAACTAAACAAACAAACACACACATACACACACACACACACACACACACACACACACACAAGAAAAAAACCAGTGACACCAACAAGGTTAAAAGAAGCCACAGATTTATATCTTTAGTGTCCCACAGGAGGCCCTCCCACAGGAGGCCCTCCAATCCTTGGTGGTGATTCCTGGATTTCCCTGCCTGAAACCTATTTGTTCTTCCCACAGCAGCTCCTCTCTGCTCTGTGCACAGCCCTTCTTGGTCCACCTAATTTTTCAGCTTTGCTCACTGTTTGTCCTATTGATCCATCACTAACATCACTATTTCTAAATCTGCTTCCAGGATTTAATCCCTCCATCACATTTTCCCCATCACTCCCCATCTTTCTTTTTTTCAGGGTACTTGTATGACTCCTAATTTCCAGGGTTCTCATTCTCCCAAGTCTCCCCTACTGTTTACATGGCCCTTCCTTCTTAAGCCTACAGACATCTTTCAACTCCTCATTTGGTCCACTATTTTAAAAGCATAAACCCTCTTCTCCCTGTGTCATCATTTGCTTCTTGTACTTGTCTCTCCCTCCTCATGCTGCTCTGCATACATGGGCTGGGCAGCTGCAGAAAACATGAAATGGCCATTCACTTCCTTGCCTAGGGGCAGGATTTATTAGATGCTGAACCTTAGAAAGCTCAATTCTCTCAAAATAGTTCAAGAGACAGGGCAGATTCTCAAAAATGTTTTGTGGGCCAGACTACAGGAGAGCGATGTTCAGGCAGGCAGTGTGGGAGGAGTGCAAGCAGAGCATCCCTCCCCTCCTGCAGCTGGGTGCTGGCAGAGCCAAACAGGGATTGCACTCTCCTGCTTCCCATCTCAATGGGCCTCAGAGCAGAGGAGGTGCAGGTTTCTGTGCTTTAGTCATCAGCACTGTTTATGAAGCTTTATTGTCGCCAGAATATTGTCCAGAAAGTGTAACACCAAGAGCCCTGGCTTTTTTTCCTAGGTCAGTACAACTTCCTGCATTCCCCTGGCTGTAACTGCTGTAAATACCCCTGACTGAGCCAGTCAAAGCATGATACTTCTGTATGCAAACCAGTGCTTTAAAGTTCCTGTGGATGAAAGTCTCTCATCTGAAGTCTATTATCTGCATGGCCATGTCATCTGCTTGCAAGTATACCAGGCAGGACACAGAAAAATATGACCCTAAACTAATGTTCAAATTTAGATTAATACTTCCCCAAGCTCTACTTCCATTAGTGCTAATACAGGAATGCATAGATCGTAAATTGTCCTTTCAGGCTCTGACAATTCTAAATTTAGTGCCAATGTTAATTAAGTGGGAGAAAATTAGGCAATGCAACAGATTTGGGGAGCAGGTAGTGGAAGGGGAGAGATAGGTCATCAGTTTGGCAGCTTCAGGAGGTAATAATTTAGTGAACAAACAATCATGAAGATAAACCTGAATATTTCAGTGCTTTTAATCATTTGTAGCATTTAAGGACAGCAGACTATTTTTTAATTATCTGGATTACACATAGCTAGAGAATAATCTTGATTTACCCTTCTCCTGGCCTTTTCTGTGTTGACAGAAAGAGTTCATTTGTTACTCTGACATACGTGCTAATTACTGTGCCCATATGTACACCCAGCACGTTTTACTGACTACTATATGAGAGAGATTTTGAGGGGTTAATAAATGTCAAAAAATCTTATGTAAACATTTTCTTCTCTTTTCTTTCATACAATATAGGAGTCTGTTTAATAAACCCCAAATCAGTATAAGGTCACAATGTGTTTGGCTTTAAAAGTGAAGTTAGGGTAAGTAATTACAAAGGGTCCACTGTGTTCCTTATTTAGTTGCATATTACACAGAACTGAATGGGATGATTAATAATCATGTTCTACACTAAAAGAATGTAATTTATAAAGGTTTATGTAAATACAGCAGCAGAATTAGTTGTTCATTTACCACTGCCCTGTTAGCATGTATGAGAATTCTAGCATATTTAGAAAGCAACAAAGCCAAGATCCTCACAGGAGTTCTGAGCTTAAATACCTTGGAGAATGTGGGCCCAAGGTACTAAAATAGCTTAGTATTATTGAATGTTTAGTTAAAATTAGACAGAATACTGGCATGTGTAGTAATGTTTGCTAAGAAGTCTGGGTTATGCTGAGCTATGTTGGCAGTGGAAAAAGACTGGAGAGAATGAAAAGCTTTTACAAGATAATTGAACTAAAAAAGAGCAAAATAAATAAAATTAATCATCAGTACAGAGTAAATTGCATTTTTAAATGAATGTAACTCAGAATCCAGGACAGGATGTTCTTTTAATTAATTCATTAATGTCAAAATTTTGATTTAAATCATGTTCTTTTTTTTTTATTTTTTTCAATCAGCACGATCTGAAGGAAAAATGAGTTCTCTCCAGCATTGTCTGTAACCCATGGTGCACTGCTGTGATAGTAGTGAGGTGGCACTTACCTACAGTAAGCACCATCAGGCACGTACTGACCATCAACACAATCAACAATAACTCTGCTCATCATGTTACTAATAGTAATCTAGGTCATCAATTTAGAGCACAACAAACATCTCTCTCACCTTCTCCATGGATGTTGTTGTCACACACAGATTCACTGAGGCTAGCAAGTTTTGGTTCCTAAATACCTCAGTGGATCCAGCAGTTAGTAAGCAGTACAGTAAGGTAAGTACTAGCTTTTGAGAGAGGATCAAAACTTGCTTCACCCTTCCTCTGAAGACTAAGTGCTAAGTGGAAAGTATTCTAGAATTTTCATATTGGAATACAAAATGATTAGTCTTTCATGAAGATGATCAGATCCTGGGTTGTATTACACTTTTAATTGATTATACTTTGTACTGCTATTCACAGAGATTCATGTTCAGAAAAAATACCAGGTTTGTATCTATTTATATTTCAGATCATATTAAACTCCCAAATGTGGTTCTTAAATAGGGCAGCAAACGGAGTTGCTTTTTTTGAATGAAAAATCCTTGGTAATGTATTGACCAGATAATAAAAGGAAAGAGCTTGTATTCTGTACTGAAAAGGCTGGATCATGCAGCGCCACAGCCAGTGGGAGTTCTGCCACTGACTTCACTGGGAGTGCATAGCGAGGCTGTTTTGTTCCTCATTCAGTTTGGTTAACAAGATTTGTGCTCCAGTCCCTTTTCACCAAAATGCTGGCAGGCTTCTTACAACATTATTGGAAACTAGGCCCTATACAAATTGCTAAGGCCTTTTGTATTTTAATGTCTTTTTTGTAATGATATTCAGTCCTTTGGGGCAGCTGCCTAAGAGAGACATTTGTCAACTTCACTTTGTTTTTAGGACAGATGAGCCAGAGCCAAAACCATAGACCTGAATAACTTGAAAATCCAGAGGAGCTCGGATCCAGATTTGAGCCCCACAATTTGAGGCCCTTGCTGATTAGCAGGCCAAAGTTTCAACCTCTGATCGTGTGCTGTGCTTTAACAAGCTGTACTCATGCTTAAAAAGAGGCTCAATATTTGCTGCCAGCATTGTCAGGATCAAAACACAGAGCTCCTGAGCAGAGTCCTGGCTCTGACACTGTCCTACAGCCATTGCCTACAAAAGGGTACAGAAACAGGGCAAGCACAGCAATATTCCCCCAGCACAGCTCCCCATCTTCAGCACCATGCTGGGGTGGAGCCTTTGCGTTGCCAGAAAATTTTCTTTGTTAGCAGCAGCCGTTCCCTTCTGGATTACCTATTGCTGTTCCTGGTCCTCCTGCTCCTGAAGCAAACATTTGGAAAGGAAAGCTTGTAAAAGCTCAGTGCTGCTATGTGCACGTGAGAGAGCTGAGACAGGCAGGTCTGAAACAGAGATCATGGTGAATAACAAGGAGAGAAACAGGAATGGCTGCAGAAAGTCTGTGCTTGGAAAGATTAAAATCCTGTGCTGTAGGATACCCATGATAGCTTTATACAGAAGTGTAACAATGGCCAGTTAGAAAATGGTTGGACTTAAATTAGTACAGCATTCTTGCTTAGATAAAGTTGTCACTTATAACTGCAGTTCTGCCTTTTTAGGATTAATTACATGCACACAGACCAAAAAGTAGTGAAAGTAAGGGCAAAGTATTTGAAATTATGTCTGTGAAATGCATATGCAAAACTAATTAATTTATAGATGGCATTTGTCCATATCCCCATGTGATGCACTGAGAATCTCTCTGGTATTGTAGAATTCAAACAGTTTGAAAAGAAATTGCCTGAGGGATTGAATGTCTTTCCTTTACATTGTTTTTAAAAGGAAGAATTTCTCACACTGTGTTTATTTGCTGCTAAGATACTGTTACACTAGCACCATCACAGCCTGTTTCTCACTGCAGTATCCCATAAATTAGGTTGTTGCAGGGAGTATCAAGAATGTGCATACACTGCCTGACTGAATTTTATCTGAATAATGTTTTGTGACCTTTCTTGCAAAAAGGTCCTGACTAAAAAAGCATAGATTTACCAGGCATCCTGGCTGTACTGAAAGATTACAATGACCATTCTATTTTATCAGTATTAGTAGAGAGAGTTCCTGCCCTGAAATCTCCTCTCCAAACACAAATGAAAAGTTGGGAAGCTGTATGACTCAAGTAATGAAGTACATTAAATCCAGGTACCTGTTTCAAATTCAACAATTGTGGAAATGATGGAAGAGCCATCGCCATCAAGATGACTTTCCAACAGGCTCAATGAGATGGTTTTGTGGACTCAGTCCAATTCTTAATGGACACAAGTCCACATTACAAAAAGCAACACACAACTGGCAGTAATTGATACTCTTTTGGCACTCAACAGAGAAGTGAAGTATTGAATGAGCATGAAGAATGGACTAACCTTTCACCTCCCTCCTGCATTCCAGGTCAGGGATGAGACATCTGATAGAGCTACATAGGAAGCTCAGGCTGCTGCTCTCTGTACTGCCCTGTGCTGTACCCAAACAAAGAACTTCCTTCTTAACAAGCATTGGGCTGACACTTTTCATGAACTGTAAATTTACTTTAAAAATTTGGAGGCTTTGGAAGTTAGTGCATAACCTCAGGATTCTGCCCAAAGAGTACAAGCACTGCTCCACATAAAGCCATCTCTCCCTGACTGTTAGCTGCATTAAAATCTATTACATTTTTTCTCTGTTATACATATGCATATATAATGTAGATGTACTTGCATAGCAGGAGTAAATGTATTAATTATTCATGTATGTTTATACATAATAGGAAAAGTAATGCCTTTAGCTAAGATTGCCTAATGCCCATTTGTAAGAATTTACTTTCAATTACTTATACAGTTTGCCAAAATTTAACTGTTACAGCTTAAATTTTCCATGGTGGGTATCTGTCTCTAACTGAATTGGGTTTGGAAAGTCTTGACTAAAACGGCTCAGATAATTCCAAGAACACAGATAATAAAAATACATCCTTTTAGTAATGTTAAGAACCCTTGCACCATCATATTTAGAGGCTCTAGCATGTCTAACTTTTGGAGCTGAAGTTTGAAACTCTGTAAAGAAATTACTTTGATGTCGAGACTTATCTTCTGTCACTCCTGTGAAAATCTGATCCAGCTGTAATCTCCTAAAAAACTAAATTCTCACACACTCATATTCTGTTAAAATGTAAATTCTCCAAATACTCTATTCACAGTAATCATGCTGTCTTCCATGCAGTGTGACATCTGAGACATAGCGTATATTTTCTTTCTCTGTGGAGAATATCCATACATAGATGTATATAAAACTATGTCCAAGGACTGTCCCTGTCATTTGTACACAGGAATAATAGCCCTATAGACCCATCTATCCACTGCCGTAGAGTTCAGCCCTCCTCAGGGACTACAGAGATGATTAAAGCCATGAGGACAGCACCACTTCCAACAAGGACCAGGAAACACCTGCACCATGAATTAGGATGCTTAAGCCTACATCAAGACTTCATCTCACAGTGAACCCACGAGGTATCTAATGCCTCGTGTCCCAAAGGGTCCATGCCCAAAACCACCGAGGGCTGCCCTGATCAGTCTCTATGACCACAGAAGCCAACTGCTTTGACCTGAGCTTTGCTGAACCCTCTGGAGGGATTGGATATTTCTCACAGGGTGCTTTACAAACAAGTTTAAGGAAGCCATGGGAAAAAAGGGTGAGAATTAACATATAGAAGGGTCATTAACTTCTGAAGGATTCAGAAGTGACAAAGTGCTTGTATTAACATTGTCATTTCAAGAGCTCCAGAGTGTGCAAGTGAGGTATAAATCTACACTTCTGTAAGAAAATGAGGACTAGAGGCCAAAATATCCTAATGAGCTCCCACCCTTTGATCATGATATAAACACAGAAGAGGAAGTGTAATGATTTTTGTTAGTGATAAACGTTTGAGTAGTGTATATTAAAAGCAAAGGCCTAGACACCTCACAAAGTGAACTGAGTCAGCTTAAAAAAACATCAATGTCTAATTCCTCTTTTGAGAGGTCTCTGAATCCAGTGCATTAAATAATATGAGGGCAAAATGGAAAAAATAAGTTTAAAACACGTAATCAAAGTTCTGTTTAAATGCATGCTGACAGGAAAGACGAGGTTACACAGACAACTTAAAAACTAGTATTTCCTCGCTTTTCAATCCTTTTCTCTGGTAAAAGGGTTGGATAAGATGACCTACAGAGGTCCCTTGCAACCTCAACCATTCTATAATTCTAACAATCTTCTAATAAAATATTTGGTATGATACACATACATGTTTAATTTCTAGTTTCTCCTTCTCCCCCCAGAAAGGAACTATATACCAAACCTAATGTTTTCTTCCCTTTCTCTAACATATTTTGAATTTTGTTTGTTTTGCAAGGTAACCCTCAGGCTGCAAGCACTTTTCCACTTTGCCAGCCAAATGAATATGATGAAAGGACACCTGTAGGCATACACAGAAGCCAAGAACATTCTGTACATCCATTATTTATTTTGTTTCTTTCTTTAGGTCTTTTATATAAATAAAAAAAAACACAGGTAGAAAGAGGAGAAAAGTTAATCTGGTATATATTGCAGTAAGAAAAAGCATAGAAAACACTACTTTTGTTACCTTGGCAAATAAAATAAAAATGTTCTCCAGTGTGTAGTCTGTGCAAAATAAGTCCCACAGGAATTATGCAAGCACATTCTCATTATGGTAGTTATGATTTAGATTGCATTACAAAAGTAAAAACAATCATTCAGAGAGGTTTGGGTGCAGTGATTTGGAGTGAAGCTGCCACTCTGCCAAATAGAAAAAGAGAGGAAAAGGGGTGGGGCAATGAAAGAAATAAATCCTGCCAAAATGAAATCATGCAAAGGTAAAGCCAAAATGCCAAGAGGTACAGATTAAATGCTCTTATGAATGTCCCAAATGTGTGTGTCAGTGAACTGCCCAAATAAGGTTTTGAACTGAAAGTTCAGGCCTCTGCTGGAAACTCCCAGAAACACAGAGATTAGATATTGTTTGGAAAAAGGGATTCTGGCTTCATTGTTTAGAATGAGCATTGAAAATAACACATCTCACCAGAGAACATGTTAATGCAAGAGAAATGTTTTGGTTTTTTTTAACTGAAAAACTGTCCTTTAGGAATTTCACAACAAAAGAAGTAAAGGACCACAGAAATTGCTTCCTTTTAGTTCTAGTTGTTCTATGTTTTTTAGGTTTTTTTTTAGTTTAAGATCTGTAATAGCCATTTAAAAAATTGAATCATTCAGATAATTCTTTATTTTCCCTTGACTTTAATGAAAAAATTCACAAGCAAAAAAATTCACAAGCAAAAAAATTCTTATCTTAAACATAGCTACCGACTTCCAATATCTCATTTTTCTCACACAATAATCCCAGTGTTCAAAGTAGGTATTGTATTTATCATCTTTGTATTGAGCAGAATTTCACTTCACTTTTCTTTATGGTCTTATCACATCGTTTACAAACACTTTATCTCTGTTACTGAAAATAAATGAAATCCTGGGCTTTTGATGAAATGCCATGATGAAATGAATGGTCCAAAAATCTATATTGAGATGACTGACTCCTGTTTGTAGAAGACATGATAAATGTTTCATGCATATAAATTGAAGAATGATGGATTTAATGATCATAGTTTAACAGGGAAATGTTATTTTGGAATAATTAAGTTTTGTCATTTGCAAGTCTAAATAGTCCATTGTTAGATGGTGCTTTTGCCTGTCAACAAGTCATTCCACTTTGTGAGGGTTATTTATCACTAAAACAATTGGTGCAATGGAAATACACTACCAGTATGTGTTGTTAACAACACATTTTGTGAGCCCTTGATTTGGATCCATATTTCAGGAGTTGTTAATTGATGTATGTTTCTGTCTTACAGAAGAAATATATGGTAAGAATCTTTGAAGGATTGGAGGTGTCTTTCTCATGTGAAGTGTTACATGTGAACTGTATTTATTATCCTTCCTATAAAGATTTTCAGTCAAAAATACCTCAGTTTTAAGGGACACATGTGAAAGGAGTTTACACTGGGGTGTACTGCCAAATTTCCAGTTGTCACTCCAAGAGGGTGTAAGTATCTGCAGATTTTGGTTTGTGTATGCTGGCTCTTACAACTGACCTGGACACCCCAGAAGGTCTCTCAAATGGAGTTTGAGACAGGTTAATCTCTCCATGAGGAATATCTCAATGGGAAGCACATAGCCTATGCTATTTTTTATTTTTAATATCTGCATCAAAACTGCAATCAAGACAGTTACAATATTCTGATTTCCCCTGTTGTGCATACACAGTTTTTATTGACTCTGTATACAGAACTGAATGTGAGTGCCTTTTCTTCTTGACATTCAATAGCAAAGAAAATAATAAGAAACATAAGTGCTTGAAAGTAATATGAAAAAGGTAATTATTTTGACAAAAAAAAGTAGTTATACATTTGGTTGTGTGAGAATAGTGTATGATATTTAATATCTGAATGATCATCAAAGCATGGGAAGGTATTAAAAATATTAATTTTTATTTCGATCACAAGTACAATTTTTTGGGCTGTATGATATTTATAAATATTAGAAAGCTTCATATATCTTCTTGTCTCCTGATACATATATTTTTAATCACTCAATCCCAAACCAGGTTTAAAAGTATTATGTGTACTTTCTTCACTTCATAATTTAAGGACTAGAAAATATAAAGGTGAGGATCAGTAATAAAATTTAACCAAAGGCCTCAATCTCCTGACTTCCCACTCTGCTGTGGTGAGCAGCGACTCTGTGAAATGTCTTGTCACACCAGTTTCTATACTTTGCCAGATACAGAAGCCTTTTAGCACAGCTCTGAGGAGCAACAGTCTCCTTTTTATGTCCAGTTCATTGCCTTGCCACGATCCTCTGCTCTCTGAACTCGTGCAGCCACACACACGGCTAGTGAGACCTACTGGTCAAGCAGAAATCCGAGCATGCACGAGTGTGGAAGCTGTGAAATGGATATACTGATCATCAGTGATTTTGCCCTAAGCTGTGGGCAGAAGTACTGACAGTATTCCCAGATGCCCAGAGCTGGCAGCCACGATTCAGATCCTGACAAAACTGGCCGATATGTTGTGGCATATATATTTGAGTCTCACAACTCTTTAGAGATTCCTTTTGCACTTTTTCCCATGAGAGAGTCTTCTGTGTCTCTGCTTTCCAGGTCATTTTCCTTATCCTGGGTGTAGACAGGAAGGAATGTCTTCAGCAGTCCCTTGAGAAGAGGAAAAGGGGCAGCAAGGGGAAAGCATGTCTGTTCCAAGAGAACTTTGCAAAGGAGAGTATCAACAAGGTTGGGGGATTTTTTTCTCTTTTAAGAAAAAATATTTTCAGAGCTTTTGTACTGAAGGGTTTTTCCTAGTCCTAAAGTATACTAAACTCTGATATTAATCATAAGTCTTCATTTAATGAATGGATGGAATTGTCAGTCTTAGGATGCATTTTTTTTTCTTGAAAAATATTTTGACACTTTTTTTTCATGTTCCATAAACATATGTAAGGTTAGCAACTATTTAGATGCATTGTACTAATGAGACAAATATGCTGGAGCTTCAACACAGCTTTCAGCATACAATTTTGCTACAATACAATTCTCCATTTATCTTTTTTGCCATAATATCCATTTCTTGTTAAAATCAATTCTTTATTTATGGGAGTAATTTATTTGATTCTATGCTCCATAGTCTAATTACCTAACAAAGATAAACTTTGTTCTTTTTGGAGCAGACTTCCCTGAGGGTCTGGATTTCAAGTCCATAAAGTCAGGACGGTTCTACAGAAATCAGACATGCTTTGGAGGGACACTACCCTGAACCTGAAGTCACTGTCTTGAAACTGAAGCCAGTAAGGGAAACTACTTCAGGTGCCCCCAAACACAGGGCTAAGAGAAAGGGCCAAAGGGGCAATGTCTCACCCTGTTTATGCTGAGGTTGCACAGAGGCCTGAGAAGAAGTTGATTGCTGCCAGGGCATTGCTCCATTCCTCAGCTGTCCCAGAAGAGGGGCCTTTTTGCTCATCTGCAGCTAATGGCAGATATTGCCACTTGCAAGGGAAAAATAACTTGTAGTCTCTCAAGCAAAAGGTAGTGAAGTATCATTATTTCACTCATTGCTTACACTCAGATGCAATTACAACTTAGTTAAAGCAGAAGAGGCCCAGAATAGTCCTGATGACCTCAGTCTGAACAGACATAAGACCATAAACATCCAGGCAAACAAATAACCTCTGGGTTCCATTAGTCACAGAAATTAAGATGCTGAAATGCTCAAGCACTTGCAGAATCAGACATTTTGCTTGTAGTCACCTCTAAATATGGCATAAAGAGTGGGTCTGAATGAGTGATTTCAATATTAAGTCCGTTTTTCATTCCTAAAACAGTGGAAGTCCTAATGGCAAACCCATAAAAATTATTTTCATGACACACAGTGAATATTTTGAATATATTAAGTCAAAGTTTCAGTTAAGTATGTTCATAGAGTGTCAAGCTTAGCAATTTATTGGAGAATCTTTATCTAATTTGATATAATTGATGTTAAAGCCTTTTTTCCTAATACACTGTTTGTGCATTCCTTTTAAATGTGGACAAGAAGAAATGGATTTGTAGACGATATTTTTAATTGATTCCAAAGGGAATAGCTACTGTGGAATCTGCTGATGAGTTCTGTGGGGGTCTGTGCTCCAATCATTCAGCATCTATATTTTTAATGACAAGATGCTGGAGTGTTTAAAGAATGAATTTGAATTATGAACACAGATAATTAACGTCTGCTCTCTCCTAACATCTTATCAATAACCACCAAGCCTCCAGTTAAGGCAAGGACCTCTGTGTTGGCTTAGAGACTCAAATTGCATAAAAACCCAATGGCAGTAAAGCTGCATTCAAGGTCTTTGAAAGCTTCAGTAAGACACTGCATGTTATATCCTTGATTTTAAGTTACGGAGGAGAGATATCAGCACGTCACATAGAAAATACTGCATAATTTGCCACCACTGGTTATTTTGGCATTTTTCCTCCTCTGTTTTCCCATAGGTTTATATCTATTCAAAACTAAAGAGTGTTAATCCTTTGGCTAGCTCCTTTAGTCATCATCTGTATGTGAAGAATCTCACTGACTGCAGGAGAACAGGTTGTACAACTGAGGGATGCTCAGAATTAATAATGACCAGGCTTGTCGTTTGTAGTGTGATGTAAGTCTAGCTTTGGGTAATAAGAAGCAAAACTCGTGGGATTCTGTTGGTATTGATTAATTGTGTAACAATAGGACAAGATATTTAACAGCATAACTTTAAAACAAAAACCGCAATGTTGTCATGCATCACATAGCTACAGCTCAATTTAGTGAATGCTCCATATTGCATTCTGTAGAGTCATGTCTCCAAACTGTGTGCATTTTACTTGGGTGTGGATTTGTAAGCAGGAATGTAGCCTATAGGACATACTAAGTAATCTGTCACTTCTCTTCAACAATGACAGGGATTTACAAGAAATATTTCTACTAGTTTTGGCTATTACACTCCAAAAACCACCTGTGGAATTTGTGTGGAAGCCCTGAGGAGAGGAACAAAAACAATCAGAGGAAGAAAAAATATGAGCTATCAGGAAAGATTGACAGAAGAGGGAATGTACAGCCTACAGCCAGAGAAGTCTGTGGTGTCACACAATAACAACCTCCAGGTGAAAGAGAAAAGGAGACTGAACATGTGCATAAACAACATTCTAGTGATACACAAACAGAGAAGTGCAACAGATTTCTTGAGGATAATGTTTTTCTTTGGAGTGTTTAAAGGATAAGACATCTGCCAAGAATGGCAAATATAATCAATGTGGTCTTTGGACAGGGACAGACTAAAAGAAAACTTCACACTGCTTTGCAATGTTATAAATCTACAGCCCTGTGATTGAAAGATGTTATATAAATATAAGTGGCTTTTGCATTACTGCATTTTCACTACACTTACCAGTTAGTTAAAATTACTGGAGACACAGACATCACCTGTATATGGAATTTGTAAAAAAAAAAAAACCAGGATCCTGCCTATTACTACAAAGTTTTACTGTGGCTAAAGACTATCCAAAAAATCATTGCTTAGAAAGTAGGGCAAAATAGTGTCCTGCTTCCAGCTTGGCAGGGACAGATGGAGACGCACTCTATCCATGCAGGCATGAGCAGAATAGAAGTGGCCTGAACCAGAAGGCCTGTTCAGACTGTGAGGTCCTGGTGAAAAAACAGTGCACTTCTTATTTAACTCCTTATCTCCAAAATGTTTCCAAGGCCTCAGTATTTATCAGGTAAAGATCAGGTAGAGTATGCCTTTAAAGGTTGAACAGATGGACACATCTCTCTGTTTGACAGGAAAACGTATGTGTTGCTTGACCGGGCAAACCCTTCGTGGTGCAGTGGAAGCATTGCACAAAATATCTCAGACAGTATCTGCAAAGGATCCCCCAGAAATAAAGCAATAATTGGGATGTGTTGGTACAAAGCCAACAACAAAATAAGTTTGATAGTTCAAGCTCAGTAAAGAGGCTTTGTTCAGTTTGAGTACTCTAAAATTAGCTGTGCTAACCTGTGCTATTTGACTTTTGCTGTGTGACTCATGAGAGATGTTCCTTTATTTTTTTTCTTTTCAGTGGAATAAGTTGTATGAGGATATACAATTGTGACAAAAAAATACAGAGTTTGTATTTTCAGAAAGGTATTCTACCTATTAGGGATTTGCTCCTTCCCTCTGCCTCTGATGATAATTTTAACAAGTAATTAGGTACCCTTCTTGCACAGGTAATACTGCAAAATTAGTTCTTACTGACTCAGGCCTAGCAATATGCCTCCAGTCTTACCTTTCAGAATCATATAATGTAGTTAGTACATATAATGTAGTTAGTTTCAATCTAATCCTATTTTTTTTATTAAAAAGAGAGATTTCTGTCCTATGTTTAACACTTGCAGTGATAGATATCTGCTGATAGCATCAATATCAGTGACATAATTGCTTAGCATCAGGTGTTGGCACAAACAAGAAAGATGTCCCTGTATCCATCAGAATAGACTTCAACCTCTCTCACAAAGAGATCCTCGGGTTAGTACTGGCCAATCTGGTATAACACAGCTCTGATTTCTGTTGGGAATATTAGCTCTAGTCCTAAAAGCTGCATAATTACATTAGTGTTGTTCTGTGCCTGAGGGGACCAGCTCTGCTGCTCTGCTGTGTGACCAGCCAGAGCTCAGTGCTGCTCCAAATGCTGCACCCAAAGTGGCTCAGCAATAACAGCCTCGCCCAGAAGAGCTTTTTCTCTGGTAAAAATGGTGCCACATTTTGATCCACAAAAGAAGCAGACTGAGTTTCTGAAAGTCCAGATTCTCCAGGTTTCCAGATCTCCCTGTAAATTCAGTAGAAACTTTAGTATTGTTGAAAATCAGATGCAGTGCCCATATCATGAGGGCATCTGGAATTCTATTCACACAAGTCTTGCTTACTCACAGCACTGTCTCTGGATATTTTTATAAAATCTACATTCTCAGCAATAAAATATGTGTTGCTATGGGGCATCTGTTTATGTTTTTATGTGAACTGATAATTACCCTGGAGTTCCTTCTGTCTACAAAAATGGTAGAGTTTTACAGTGAGCGTATAAACAATTATCAGTTAAATGTAAGGATAGTTCTGAATTTATATGAGAAAAAAAAATGCATGGGATAAATCAGTGCAAGCCTTTATCCAGGTAAATGAATCATATGTTTTACACATATGACAAAATACAGTTTTGTCCCTTTATAACCTTCTAAGCTCAGCTCTCTCTGAGCTCAGGACACAGTGCATTCACCTGCCAACTCCCAAACCTCTCAGTGAAGTATCCTAGGCTGGGTAGATCTCACTCTGTGTTTCTCTGAGCAACAGCTGCTAGGCAAGTGATAGAAACACAACATTATTCAAAACATAGGTAGATAGGAAGATTTTATATGTTTTTATATGTTTTATATGTCTACATGTATAGACAATTTTATTATGACATTCACAAGCCTCAAACACTGCAGAAATACAATATTTACTATTAATAAGACAGGAAAAGGAAAGTAAAATAAACTATGGTTGCACCCAATTCACACAGTGCAAACATTAACCTTGTGAGAGAAAATCTGCAAGAACAGAGAGTCCCTTACGGCCCAGCTTCTTAATTTATGTTTGGTGTTTTGGCCACAAAGACACCTCAGCACTACCACAAACACTGGTACAGATGCTATTGGTTAACTGCCCCCTCACATTCTTTTGGTAAGTCCAGTCATGCTCTTTAGTATGAAATTCTTCTGCCTCCATTATCTTACCTCTCAAATGCAGTTGCATAGAAGGTCTCTGAAAATGCTACCAACAGCCTCAGAGTTACATGGGGAATTTTTGATCCTGGATTATTTCTCCTGTGTCACAGGACTCTGAGTAAGGATAAAGCCTTTTCTTTAGAGCTGGCTTCCACATCTGCATCAGGATCCTACCTTTACAAAAATCAGGATTTACAGTCTACTTATTCTGATTAGAGGTTCTAGTCTGTGTCCAGTTCGTTTTTCCTTTAAAAAATATAGGGTTCATATTTTCTTACAGCTTCCCAACTTTGTTCTGTTCTGTGTCCGATGTAATTGATGACAGATTAATGCCCATCTGTCACAGTTCCACACTGTTCATTTTTAGTGTAAATATTCTGTGCTTACTCTTCTGGGTGTTACAACCTGAAAAGAACCAAATCCAAATCTGCAATAATAACATTACCAGAATTAGATATCAATGACAAGTCAAGGAAGCATTGCATATGCACATACATATGTGCTTTGTAACACCATGGTCAGACAGAGAAAACTACCAGTGGCTCTAGGATAAGGGTGTATGCAACAGAAAGAACCACAAAACTGAGGAGCAAGGACCTTGGAACTACAGGAAGAAAATGGGGGAGAGACCCAGCAGACAGACAGAGGGATGGTGATTGAAACAGATGTGTAGATGCCCTTAAGGGTAGCACAGGTAGAGTATCCTTAAGATTTATCAATACAATAGAAACAAAAACAATTTTTTGTGTTTATGCTGCACTTCAGAATCAGGTGTGCAGAATCAGGTGTGTGATTATGGCTCAGACCCTATCCTCAACTCCTGTCTTAATGCTGTGGCAGTGGCATGACTGTGTTTAGTACTAGGGTATTACTTACCATCTCACTGCCATAAACATAACTGGGTTTATGCCTGATTATTCCTGATTATGCATGACTGATCTGATCGACTCCTCTTGGGGCATGACTTAACTCTGCTTGCAGCAATTAGTGGAGGATGTAGACAATCTAGGAAACCAAGCAATACTGAAAATATGACATGAGGACAGAAACATCCTCTATCTTGCTTGCATGATCTAGCTGCAATTCAGTCCCACAGCCCAAGTACCCTACTGAAATATTTGACTTTTCACCCTCATCATTAGGTACTAACAGTTTTAGTTATCCAAACATCCTGTGAAGTTAGGAATCAGTAACAGATTCTGTAACATATCCATAACAGCAAAAATTGAGCCATGGATTGAAATGATTACAAGCTTTGTCTTGTTGTCTGTAGGAATCAGGAAAATGAATTCTCAGCTAGAATCATGGATCTCACAATGGGTTCCCAACACACAAACAGAGGATGTTTTCCATGGGTCATTAGAAAATGCACTATGAGCTCTTGATGTCTAAGTGTTAATATATAATGAGAAATTCAGTTCCAATGTGTTCAAAAGATGAGACATTTGGATATCACAATGTACAGGAGAAGGAACCAAAGGTAGAAGACACTGAAAATCAAACCACAGACAGTAAGTCCAAAAAAAAGTATAAAAGAGCACCAACAATGTAGAACAAAGAAGGCGACTATTAAACAGAAGATTAAAAAATAATTCGAATCAAAGAGCATGAGGTGAACTATGGGAATTGAAACAGGAGGTAGAAAAAAATGAATGCAGACAATGTAGCAGAAAAGGACTGTGAGCAGCAGTAATGCTGAGGTTTCTAGAAAAAGGAACATACCATAATAAAAATGAATAACCAATCCTTGTAAGAGGAAGCAAGAACTAAACCAAAATTAAGTGACGTCCAGGCTACTTTCAAGTTGTGCTGGAAGATAAAAAGCAGAATCAGAGGAGAAATATGATCACATGCTGTGTTACCAGGAAATATGAAAGTCTGAAAACATTTTTTTAAATACCAACTTAAAAGCATAAGCATAAAAAATAGATATTGCAACAGCTGTACAAGTGAGGAATAACAACTTGAATAGAGATATGTAGTATGACCCAAATTTCATAGAACTTGGTGTAAATCCACAAGAATATCATACACTCTCTTCATTAACAAGAGTATGCAAATTAGTAACACTAAAACATAAAAGAAAGAAATAGCAAAACTAGTGATCACCAAATTAATTTCCAAGTCAAGGAAAAATTAACAAGTCACTATTGCAGCAGAATTAGATAGTGATCATGTTAGAACAACCAAAAAAGGACATAGGATCCTTAAATAGGAAAATGGTACAAGTTGGGTAGTAGCACTGGAGGAATATCCAGGGCTAAACCATGAAGATCAATCTTTAATTGATCAATCAGCCCCAACAATTTTAGCTGGGCTTTACTTACTCAAAATTGCAAAATAACCCAAAAGGTAAAAGTGCATTAAGGAAGGGAACTTAACAGGTTTGACAGCTCATTTAAGGTGCTAGTAAATTGTTGGTACATTTTTTTTCACCCTGCAGAATAAAGATCAAATTAAAATCACCAATGGATACACACAAGAAAATAAATTATTGGGAACCAGAGCCAGGGTTTAGTTACTGAGAACACTGGTGAATATTTAAAAGAGGGTTTCACACCAGCCATACATGAAGCACTGAAGCAAGCTGAAGAGACAACTAAGCTCAGTAAAGCCAGTAACCATGAAATTGGAGAGTTTTGTAGATATCATGTGAAGAGCTGAAGAAATTTTACAAGAACAATGTGAGAGTTAAAATCCTACCAAGTTAACAAGTGGGGGGGAGGGGTGCAAAATTATTCAAGTGGTAGCCTTCTCTAATCAATATCTAAAGTGGGGGGGGGGGGGTCTAAGAGATTTCACAGGTGAATAGAATAATGGATAAGACTGTAATGGATGCAGCTGTGTATCCAGCAAACAGGGTGAAACTATTATGCTGGTCCTAAAAGATACTGCAGACAAAAGCACATGATGACAAAAAGAAACAGAAAGGAATAAAGAGAGGAATTAAGTGTTTTATTGTTATTCTCAGACATATGTGAAATCTGTGGAGAGAAGCCTACATATTTAAAGGATCCATGGAAAACTGAAAGGTTTTTAAAATTTAAATACTTGCATTTTGCACAAATCAATTTAAATATTCCTTTGAACACAATTTTTTGAGTTATCAGCTGGAACATATTTTGGGTTAAATCCATGCAGACAATGGATTTAAATAATAGATGAGTGTGATGGAAATATAGATACCTAAGTACTTTATTGAGAATTGTGTGGGTAGTGAGTGGGGCTTTAGATAGTTTAGATTTCACACACATATGTAATGTATTTGCATTTATCTTTGAGGGGCAATGATATTGTGAAAGCACCTATATGTGAAAATAGAAGTTTACACATTCTAGGACATTACAGAGTAGGCCCATGCTGTTTCCAACATCTACTTTTCCTTAGTTTCAAGCGTTACATACACTGCATAAGAATCTATCTGGATTTTTACCTGGCCTGTGTGATGATCTGGTATGTAAATGTTGTTACAAAAGAAAATTTTACATAATTTAAAAAGAGTAAAAATGAAAAAAAAAAGGTGGCTTCAGTAAGTTCTATTTCAGAAGGCTGTACACCATTACGTGAAGCTTTACAACATTGTATTTGTGATCAAAGACAGTTTCTGTACTGTTGTATTGGGAATATGTGTAAGTTGACGGCCGTGTGTTTGTCTTAAAAAATACTAAGAAATGGTAGAGGCCATAAATTCTTTAACTGTAGAGATATACTGATAATGAAAATACTAGAAATCTGTACGTGCAAGCATGTACTAATTTAGTAGAAAGATTCTTTTGTTTTCAAGGAACTAATCAAGTAGCTTTAGAAATGTCCAACAATTGTTCTTTTGCTTCGGGAGAATAACAGCAAATATCCATCACCATGAAGAATCACTCCATGCAAAAGTTATCTTTCTCAGTCTGGAAAAAACACTCACTTTATGTACTTTGTCATGTGGTATCTTGGCAGTTAGATCACACTTTGTAATTGAAAACCAAACTTTATCCAAAGATGTTTGGTGCTCTGTGCCCTCAGTCAGATGGCTTCAAGTGCATAATAAAACTTTCACACTTGCCACTGTTGTAATTGAAAATAAAACACTGGCTTTAAGCTCATTTAAAACTACTCCAACTGAGCCAATGGATGGAAGAAATGATGAAAAAAACCTTATACCTACATCTATAATGAATAATGAATGCAGTAATAGAATTCCAGCAAAAATAAGGGAACCTTCAATAAACCCAGGAAAATGTTAAAACATGGGCATTAAAATTTGAAAAAATAGCAATGTTTTTATAGGATTATATATTTTGCAGTTCCACAGCATCTAAATTACTGCATGTCTTATTTCATCCACTTACTGCATTTTTACTAATATAGGTTGGGAATCTTCTAGGTATCATTATTCTATTAAAACATTTATCAAAAACTTTTGCAAATTACAGCAATGTTATTTGCAAATAATTATCAAAAGGTCAGTATCTGGTGAGGCAAGACCAAAGCATCCACAATGCTGTCCAAGCAGCAGGCACACAGCAACAACCAGCCAATGCAGCTTTGAGAGTGCATGGTTTAGGCAGCTGAATCAAAAGACCACAGTTACCTGAATATATCTCTGTAATGAAAGGTGTTTGAAACATGAACAGGACCAATGTAGGAGAAAGCAATCCTAACAGTGCAGCAGGGAGCCCCAGAAAGCCAAGTACCAGACATCCTTGAATGCAGGAAGAGGAGGGGACCAGAGGGCAGACAGGCATTAGTTACCCACTGATCCAGATGTGTGCCAGTGCAATCAAGCTGTACCTGTAACAGCTGCCACACACTAAGGTGTGTTTATAATAAGACTGCCATGAGAGCAACTGGTTGGCCTCACCCTGTATTTCAGAGCCACGTATGCCCACTACATGGTAAATACTCTCTGAGTCAAAACTTTAAAGGGACCAGTATTTGGGTGTTTGAGTTTACATTTTGTTAATTGTATTGGGCTCATTTGGCTGGATGCTTTTGAGGAGTAACTTAAATTTAGATGCATGGGAGATGAGTGGCTGGAAAATTTGATTAAAACTGGTTTTTGTCCTTCTTCTTTGAAGTCTGCAGTTTTTGTTTCTGTGTAGGTCAAGAATTTGAGTCCTAAGTAAGAATGTTAACCTCAGAAGACTGGTCACCTCAAGACAAGGACAGATTTGACAGGTTCAGAGGGCGATACAAATGAAAACACAGTGATGGTGAGGCCATCAGCTTTGGTGCTATTCATTTAAGAGTAATTTGTCATCAGTGTTAGGAACTCTGTGTTGATGCGTGAGCATTTAATGTGATTGCAGAGATGTTTTAAAACAACTTCCAATACAAAATGAAGTTGAATCTTGTGGAGCTCTTCAGCAGAGAAAAATCCCTACTGAGCTGTATGTTATAAATGAACATAGAGTGTCTGAGCTGGGACAAAATGTCCATTGCTAGCCAACTTTATTTTGTGGTGGAATTGATCTTTCTTCTTTCAAAGCTCAGCATTCATAAATTGTTCTGGAAAACCTCAAAGTTATTTGAAAAGGTCTATAGCAATATAAATTTCTCTATGCAAAATGGCTGTTTAACAAGATTGTCTCCTTGAACTTTTCACATGATTGTGACAGCCACTTTCATTAACTAATGGAAGTTTTATAGCGGATTTTCCCCACTACTCCCACATCACTGTTTACTATTATTTTATGGAGAATACTTTACCAATTGGGTCTTTGAAACAAAGGAAAAAGCATTTGGTGACATTCCCAGGCTGCTATGTGGCTTGTTAGCAAGGCTGCCCAAGAGACAGTTTATGGGAGAACCCCAGCTCACATGGGCTGCAAAGTTGTGCTACAACCAACTGGCCCATGGGGGATAATTCTACAGTCATTATGGTCACTGCTGAAAAACTCCTTTTGTGTTAACCCTGCTTAGATTAAAATTAGGGAGAACAGAAGCTTCACGAGGAGTTACTCCTCATTAGTCATGGTGCAGACAGCAGAAGGATGATGTATGTGTGTAGTTAGATTTTACAATAATAGTGATCATTTAAGAGAAAAAGGAAGAGAGAAGTTTAAAGAGTAAGTGGTTTGGAAGGCATCTGAGGCTTCATGAACCCAATGTCCATCATACTGTACCTGGATGAGTTTTGGAACTGATCAGGAACTGACTCTTCTCAACTCACCAGCAGAGAAAGTGCTCACTTGGTATTTTAGGAAATGTCCCTTGCATTGCATCTGGAGAATCCCTGGGTAATTTTATGTTAAATGGCTGTATTCCCTCAGGGCAACAAGTAACAATGTTTTCAGTTGCCTGGTGAGAAAGAAGAGACTAGAAAATAAGAGAAAATATCTACAGCTAATTGTAGACTAGCATTTAGGGAAGAAGAAAAGTGTGAGCAACAAAAGTGAAGGAATGATTTATTTATCTTTTATTTTTCCAAGTTATGTGTCTTTGTGAAGTCTCTGTTGCAAAAGACAAACCTCACGTTTGCCTGATTTGCCATTTTTCATTTTGTGAAGGAATGACAGTAACATTTCTCCTAGCAACTAAAGATTTTTTTCTCCAACAAGTTACAAATGTAGAAAAAAATAAATAATAAATGTTCTGACTTTGAACTTCAGTGGAAAATCTCATTTTTACAGTCAAACTTCATCTTTCAGACCAGTAGAAAAAAAAAAAGAAAGATATTTACAAGTGTCTTTTTGTTTTTTGCAGAAGTAGTTTTCATTTTCAGTGAAGTTTCAAAACTTCACAGAACCTTGAATATTTTTTGTCCATCCAAAATAATATTTTGTACATTCTCAAGTGTGACACAGTGAACACTTCTCAACTTTGGAAGACAGGTCATCCTTCTGAACCAGGGTCATCCAAGCTCAATGCACTATCCTCAGCACTAACAGTGTGAAGACTATGATTAATCATTTCTACACACAGGATAAAGGCATGAGACTGCATTTTTCTTCCAGATACACTCATTACATTGCACAAAAATTGGTGGAGAAAGATTAGCCTTGAGACAGGCAGAACATCACATCTCTAATTGAGATGGCTGGTGCTTACTTCAAGATTAAATTTGATATAGTGGTTGTACATTGTTGACTAAGAATTGTTTTGATTCTGGCTGTGTGGTTTCATAGCAGCAACATTCACTTTAATGCATCCTGGCATCACTGTAATTAAATTGAATTCATAAAACCAAGCTAACTTTAAAAAACTTTTAATTTACTTTTGTTTCTATACAAATGCTAGAATTGAAAAATTTAAGCACACGTAGTCACAGCAGGGGCCAAGAACTAAATATGCAGTCCTACCTCCAGACCCCTTAAATTGGCTACTGTTGAGGCACATAATTTCCATCAAAAGGACA
Source organism: Chloebia gouldiae (assembly GCA_003676055.1). Taxonomy (NCBI): domain Eukaryota; kingdom Metazoa; phylum Chordata; class Aves; order Passeriformes; family Passeridae; genus Chloebia; species Chloebia gouldiae. The sequence goes on from QUSF01000003.1 coordinate 12,363,664, forward strand.
GAATTCCAGCAGAGTATGTCCTCATTCATTACTGTGGCAAGTGAGGAGATGCACGATCAGATTACCATTACACTATGTAGATGCAAAGGATCAGAATAGGACCTCAAAGACATATACTCTGGGCTTCTCAAGTAAAAGATTTCCTAAAATTTATGCAAAATATTATGTGTCATTTAATCTTCTAAGAGATTTAAAGAAAATGTCTTCTACTTTATACATTTAAGGGAAAAAGTCTTTTCTTCATCACATTGGACGAACTTTTATCCTTAAACTGTCAAGATGATAAAGGGATCAGCATACATTTAAATTCCTTACCTTGAAAGATGGTAAATGATGTATGCAAAAGAAAACCAGATTGCACAAGAAATTTCTTTACACAGGAATTGTACCATGGAACAAATGCAATGAAAAAAAAGTAGGTGTGGGTTTTTTAAGCTAATGTTAATGCATGATGAGGTCAAGTTCCAAAGAAATCTAGCCAACTAGAGGCTTTTTTTAATAAGAAAAAGGCACACTTTTTTTTTTCAGATAGAAGACTTTTTTTGCTTTGCTTTTGCTTATATTGACAGACTGTGAAGGTCAAGAAGAGATTGATCCACGGAGGCTAGTAAAAGTTAGAAGTAATTTAATTAGAGTTGTCCAAATCTGAAATATCTTCTAATCCGATTATATACTTATTTCTTGAGGGACAGTGTGTGGGCATCTATATTTGCTATAAAAGATCCTTTTTTGTAATCTAAAAGGATTCAGTTATCAACTCTTTTTCATGAAGCAGTATGAGTCAAGAAAATAAAAACCTGTGGAATTTTTCCATAGTTAAAAAACAGAGTATGCTTATATTAGTTTCTATTTCAAATTAACTGTATGTATGTGTACATGACTTTTGTACATTATATCTATACTACATTAAATAGTTTCTTGGAGTCCAAGTGAGTGGAGGCACAGTTGCTTAGAAGTGTCGTGAGGATCTGTTTTTGTGCTGTGCTGCCTGCCTTATGTAGCTGGTGTGATTCATGGTAACAAAGGGCATCGTCTGGGACATTTAGAGATGTAATTTTGTCTGACTCTCTTAATATAAAGTAGACAAAATGCTTTCTGTGAAGAGGAAGGGTGTCATCCATCAAACATTTTTAATCCCTTCTTTGCCATGGTCATCCTTTTTGAGGGTTTTAAAGGTACAAAATGTACAGTAACTGTGCATACAAAACCTGAGGTGACTCTTAACAACTGTGAAAGCAAATGAGTCATCATGTGAAGGTGAATATGCTGTAAATGAGAGCAGAGAGGCTGGGAAGCAAACTGGAGTATTGACTAAGGGCAGTGCAGTCGGCATAACAGAGCCCTGAGCTGTAGAGAAAGGTGTTCTTCCACTCTCCCAAAATAGCAGTGCTACAGAGAGGTTTCTAAGAATGCATCCCAACCTCAGATAAGCAGGAATTGCAGCACAGGAAAAGAGATTTGCCTGAAAACTTTTCACTAAAATTCTTGAGGTAAAGTAGGTTTGGTGTATAGAAAGCATAGGAGAGTGAGTCCTTTCCTCTTTCTATGCCGATTTGTAGAACCAAAACAGAAACAAAGGGGATTTTTTTAAAGAGTGAATTACATTTTTTAAATTTCCCATCCCTTTCTGTTCTTAAGTCCAGAGCCAGAAATAGCAGTGCCAAAATTCTGTGAGAAAGACCACTCTTGCCCTTCTGGGAAATACCATCGTTATCTCTATAAAGTCTGTTGCTGTAAGATTTGGAGATGTTTTGCTGACTGCAGAGATCTGGATGTTCTTCAGATAAGGAATTGTAAGTTTGTCTCATTACCAGATGCAAATCTCCCCTCTAAGCTCCATCCATTAACAGGTTTGACTGTTGAAGTACATTGAAGTATAACTATTGTACAAGTTTGGTTGGGTGTCCATGACATGAGAGTTTACAGCAATGCTTTCAAGAGATTCATAAATATGAATGGACTGGTGATGCCAGCCAACATGATTAAGATGCTCCCTAAATCAACATTACCACTGAATTGCCCACAAATGGCACAGAAACAATTTTATTTTGATAACTAAAATGTCAGACATAAAAAGGCCTGTGAACTGAGTGCTGTGCCTTCTAAGCTTTCACTTTTTTACCTCATCTGAGCAACTGATACAAACAGCAATTAAGGGCTTACTTTAAGCAAGGACTTAAGTTCCATATGCTCAAGTGCTTTGCCAAGCAGGAATAAGGTTATTTATATATTTAAATATTTATCCTGCTATTAGACAAAGAATTAAAAATTTATATCCATGCAAATTTATCCACATATAACAGTTTTGCAAATCAAGGGATGTGTTGTATTTTTTGGAGCTGTCTGCATCCTGGGAAATGGAGAGTATATTCTCTGTCTCACTGGTTATTTCACTGCACAACTACATTTCTTGAGGAGTATTGGGCAGACCATGCATTCCTAATGATAAATATGCCAGCATGATGACAACTGGTTTTCCCTTGAACATTTTCCTGGATAGTGAATTTTTTCTAAGCTGATAATAATATGGCTCAGTCTCCCAGAGGGGAATAAAACACTTTCCTAGGAGCCATGTTAGTCCGTGTTGAATGAGGGCTCTAAAAGTAAGAAGTCACACGAATGGTTTCTTAGACAAAAAAAAAAAAAAGAAAAAGAAAAAAGGCTGGCCTAAAAGAGTTTACACAGCTGTGAGTGATAAAATATAGCAGCCATGGCAACCCACTCTCCAGTATTCTGATAATGCATCAGAAATGAGGCTATTAGAATTATTAATTCACATTAGCGGCTATTAAAATTACTACCTGCAGATTCACAGCCTGAAAATCCTTTTCTATTTCTAAGAGAAGGTTCAATTGCAGAGGGAACCTTTTTGCTAAATAGGTGCACTGTATTGTATGCTAGACATTATGGGAAGTCCAACAGATAATAAAGCTCACATTGAGCTTTATGAAGCTGCTTTGTAATGCAAGCCTAGCAGATGTAATACTTCATTCTTTTAATGATGGCAAAGAACCAATACACCCCTAATAGCAGTAACAATAACTGGACTCTTACTGGTTTCCTGGAAGCTAATACTAGAAATCCAGCTTACTGCAGGGCATTTCATTAAATAGCAAGTGACATACAAAACATTCTACACTGGTCGGTAATAAACAAAGCCAACAGAAACCAGCAGAAAAACTGAGCCAGGCCCATAGAAAGGTTTTGTAGAGATGCTGTGGTGAGACTCAGGGAGTCCTGCAGAGATTTGGCTACATCCTTTCCATCCCCCATTAACTTAACTCAAAATGCAATTGCATGCTGTTTTAAGTAAAAGAAGAAACACTATTACACCAAGGCCACAGCAGGAAATAATCAGGGGGAACAGCAACATGGCAAAGAAAGAACATTTTATTTATGGAAATGAGCAAAAAAGTAACACACCAGCTAGAAGCCAAATAGGTACCAGCAAAAATGAAAAACAAGCAAATAACATGAACTTGGATCACAACCAGTTTTTAGGAATTCACATCACAGTCTATCTCCTTTAAGATCCCATGTACCAAAAATGGTTATGGCATCCAGTGTTCTTTTTAAAAACTATCATGCTCAGAAAGGGAAGAAGAAAGCAAAAGTGACTGTAAAATGAAATTTAGCACATCCCCACAGGCTAGATACAGCAAATTATGTAGGTGTACAGAATGGGGCTTGAGTAGCCTTAACACTAAATGCTATTCTAAATTCTTTTCCCCTGGTCACTACCTAACCCAAGAGCAGCCAGAATTTCTTAGGGATTTATTTTTTTCACAAAGCTCCCTCTGTGCCTCCAGACATTTGTTTCTACATATTCAAATTTTACTTCCTGCAAAACTCTATCAATAATATCTGTAGAAGTAGATATTTAGCCATCTAAATTTCCTTTGGAGCATGGAATGAGGGTCTCAACAAACAGAGAAACTCTAATTTTCAGAAATAGTGGCAAATAATATTCTAACAAATAAAAAGGTGGTAATAATTAAGGTTATTAATTAGATGACCTTGGGTTTATTTCTTGCTGTGGATGTCCAGACTGACAAACACTGGATGTCTATATCACAGTCTCCCTAATGCTCTTGGGGCTGTGCCTAGAAAAGTTTAGTGTGACCAAAGAACAACAACTAAGGGTGCACTTATAATACTAAGAAGGTGGAAGTAGAAACTGGGCTTAGACCAGTTTAGAATGTAAAGACAAAGAAATTAGGCATGCCATAAAATGTTATTGATGGTCCTTACAAGAGATGACCAAGTAACAAAAGTATTTGTCAATGACCTTAACTGTAAAATTTCCAAGAGCTACAATTCTGTGGTGTCAGTACCCTGCCCTTTCCCCATTTCTCCTCAGGCATTCAGACAAACATTGCTGGATATGGTATTACTCACACAGATAACCATCCCTGCACAACCAGAGGTCTTCATGCATGAAGAAAAGTATTTGTTATTTCTTTTCCCCTACTTGCTGTTCACAAGCTCAAGTTCATATCAGCAGGATGACTCACATGCTTCTGTTTAGCACGTGCTGGATGCTCAGCTGAGTGGGGCAGAGCCCAGTGTGGCTGCAGAGCCCCGTTAGCCAGCAGGGATGGGAGAGCAGAGCAGAGCAGAGCAGAGCAGAGCAGAGCAGAGCAGAGCAGAGCAGCTCCTGCCCCCGGACCAGCACCCAGGTCCCACCGCCCCGGCAATGGCTGAGCGCTGCTTCGTGCCATGGGGAGCACTCCCCAGGACCCCGCAGATGCAGCCACCCTTCCTAAGGTCACAGAAGGGGCAGGGAAGTATTTTTGCCTCAGAACTTGCTGACTTGTAAAAAAATGAAAGTTTCAGCAGAAGTGGATTTGTTTTCACATCACGTTTTGGTTTGTTTTCCAAATTAATGCTGGGAAAAAAAACTGTTAAAATCTTAAAATCTTCTAAAAGATGAAATAACCTTTCCCTTATACAGATTCTGTACAATGGGGTAATGAGCAGTAATGAGCAGTAATTTTTCCCTGGATCAAAAAGAGATTTTTTAGGAAACATTTGAAGAAAGAAACAAACAAAAATTTGGAGGGAATAGCTGCAGAGATCATGTGAATCCGAACAGGCACTAGAAAACAATACAGAGTGGAGTGGGTAAAAATTACAAAGTGCTTTTTCAAATTTTTCACCTTTTTTCAGCTTTTCACCTCACAAGGTGGAGACCCCAAAAAGTTGGCTGAAGGAAGCAGAGGAAGTAGCAGATATGACAAAACACTTCCTTTTTTTCTTCTCGTGCACCATGAGTACATTTACAGAGATTTGCAGTGTGACATGATAAGCCCCTAAAAATACACCAAACTACATACCCCAGAAAGCAGCCCAGTACTGGAAGAAGAGGAAAAGCTGAAGTATTCAAGTACATTATTATTCCTTACAAAAGAGTCCACAGTTTAAAGAAAGAGTCAGGTTTATAACAAAATTTAGTTGGAAGCTTGCTGAAGGATATATGATGAAATTCTCCAGTGGGTCAGGGGAGACGGACTCCAGGAATGCCCAGGAATGCCCAGGAATGCCCAGATCACTCCAGGTGTGATTTCTGGGAGTGCTCCCCATGCCCCACACATGGCTGCTTCAGAGCGGCTCTGCAGGGGGAGCAGACACTTGCACAGCAAATTGGGCTTTCCCTATTAAACTATTTTTGATAAATATGGCATCTGACAAAAGCAGTTTTAAATCATTTGCTTCTTTCTACTTTAACATTTTCTGTGTGTTTTCCTTCAGATCATCATCTTTTACATCACCACAAAGGAGTAGCTTCCATACATTGTCCATTGACTAAATGACTGCTGCTACTTGTAGTCAATTTGATTTTAAATTAGTCTCACATTAAAATCAAAATAAGGGATTATTTCAGTTTTTTACTTGGAAGATGGAAGGAAGAGCAATGTGGGACTGTACCAGCTGCAGCTTTAGAGCTTTATTTGGAAGGCTACAAGGACACACTTTATTTCCTTAAGGATCTCAAAGGCCTGAACTAATTAGTACTTATTAGAAAACAAATTAGAAATTCATTTTATTTCTCCATATGGTGAAAGATGGAGCTACAGTAAAGGGATGGGATATCGTAAGAGCTGAGATGTTGATTTACAATGCATAATTCATTTGAATAATATTGCCTTTTATTTTATGTCTATGAAGAGGTAATAACTTCCTTCCATGTAACCATTGTTTTGAGTTATCTGTCAAATAATTTTTGCTATGTAATTCATCTGTGAACAATTAATTGCATATCTTTAATCATTACAATTCAAAATTATAGTGGCAAAAATAATTTATATGCAGGTTACCATAATTTTTTTATTTGATAACATAGATACCACTATGCCCTTTTTTATGTGAGTGTGCTTGATTTTACTTTTTTCATTTTTGTCATCATAAATTCTTCAAAATTAACTTAAAACTGCTTGAACTAAAATTGCTGTGGAAGAGAACACAGGCACTACCAGAATTAAGTAGAATTCACAGAAGTTCAGACCTTATTCTCACTGTTTTGTGAATGTTTCCCCTAAGATGTATTCGTGTATGTAGAAGGTAAACATGGTCAGTGAGTACACACAGTTACAGAAATCCAATTTTTAAACATTAATGAATACTCAAAGTAGAACTGACCTCAGTACCTGTTGTCAGAGACACCTTATGGCAACCCTGTCATAACCTCATAACCAATTCATCATTTCTGTTTGTAAAAGACAAGGATTTCCAGGATTTGAGGCTGGAAGGAAGAACTTGCTGTTCGTTATGCCTTGAGTACATTAGGAATGGGAACCCTGATCACTTTGCTGATCACTTGAGTTGATCTCCTGACACGGTTCAGCACCAGAGGTGCACTAACACCTGCAGAATTCCACCACAGAGCTGGTTCCTACCCTGTGCTGTTGGAGGTCAGAGCATCACAAATTCACAGCTCTTACCTCTCTTTCTTGAGCAGGACATCAACATAAAGCCATGGTTTTCAGCCCAAATCCTCGCCTCTATCTCTGGGATTAGTTCAAATATGGAAGGATGGTGTTTTCCCCATGCCCAAAATTCAGCTCTTTAATTTCTGAGCAGACTGGTATTCAACAGGCTTTTATAGGAACTGTTTCTAGTAACCTACCACCCACATTTGTTGTGAACATCATGTGGTGAGCATGTCAGTATTGCCAGAGTGATATGTGTGCTTTCAACCCACCTACAAAACAGGATTCTCTAGGGAAGAATGGGCAGAAATGCCAGATTTGCTCATCCCAAATGAATTCTCAAATTTTTCTGCTCTAGGCAATTTCAAAAGACAAAATTATGCACAGATACAAGTAATTATGCCTGTATGCATAGTGACCATGTAATTGCACGAACAATGATTCCAAATATTCCTTTTAATTCCCCCTGCCTCACTCTAAATTTTCGTCTTTAGATCCCAGTATATGGAGGGCACCTGCAGCATGGTCCCATCAGTGAGACATCTAAATCCTTTGGAAACAACCACATACCCTTCACACTACTGAATGTTCCCAAAAAAGGCATTTTATATACCTACTAATAGAATAAAATACAAAAAGCATCTATGTAAACACTGCAAATTGGAGGAATTTATTTTATCCCGGGATTAAATTATTTTTCTCACTATTTGTAGATTCCAGGCAGACACAATTTATTTTACTCCAGTGAGAGGAAAAGGATAGGAGATCTGTTATCTTCCTTAAAATGTTTTTTGGCTAGATGTTTCTAATTTGTATGATGTGTTTCTCCATCAATGTTATAGAACTATATGCTTAATTTATACAAACTGTAAGTATGCATGGATCATATATAGGTTTTCAAATTATGAAAGACTTGTTTTTCTCTGCTTATTTCCTCTCTTGACAGGACTGAGCTCACTTTTCAACCTCCTCTTTTAACAGCACTTTGCTAATCTCTATGTAGTTTATAAACTCTTTGCTCTCTTCAAAAATGTTTTCTTCAGTATGTTCTACACTCTGAACTATATTTCAAAGTGCCACTTTAATCCTTTTTATCTTTCTGATAACTTAGGGGGTTGGTCATTACTTGGTTATTCTGGTCACATTTAACTGTTCTTCACTGAAATCTCAATAGAGAAAGAATGCTTTAGGCAAAATGAACTCTGAACTTTTGTGTCATCAAAATCTTAATGTAAGTATATTGAATACAGCCTGCACAGCTAAGCCTAAAATCATAAGAAACATATCACACCATAAAAATTGCACCAACACAAAAGTGGATCATTTGTGGAAAACAAATTTCATTTCTTGGTGTTATTTCTTACAGCTCCAGGTATACACTGAATCTAAAAATTAAAAAAAAAAGTTTTGAAAATATTTATATAAAATACAAGAATGTCAACACAAGGAAGATAACACCCAGAACTTTATGCTACCTCCTATACAAAAAATAAGGATTTTTACTCGCCATAAGCTATTAAACAATTTTGCTTTCTAAAATTACAAAATTAGCACATTTTCTTCATTTGAATACTTACAGGTCATGATGACACCATGAAAGCTAATGTGCATACTCTTTTTTAAATACCATTACAGCTCCAAGGAAATAGTGCTTATCATAAATTTGTTTTTAAATTAAAAAGATATATTAGCATGAGTTAAAGTGTCCTTTTCTCTTTCATTCTTTTAATACTTTATATCTCAAGGATCAGAAGAAAACTGATTGTTTTCTAAAATAGCCATTTCTGTCATAGGTGTTTTGTTACATACTTTTCATGTATGTCCCCACATCATTATTACATTAAATTATCACTTCTGAAAAGGATTTTGTCTTCTTCTCTTCGTGTTCTGCATTAGTTATCAAACCTGCTGCTTCCTTCTTGGTACAGACCAATTTTTCACAGTTTAATACTCAAATTATTATCTTAAAATTCCTAAAATGCAGTTCTACTGTGGCTTAGCCACTTCTGCCACTTTTAAAATCTCTACTTATTAATGTTAATCATGTTAGAATGCTGGGTTTTCTTAACTAGTATAAGAGCTTAAGTTTTTAATCTGAGTCATTTTTCCCCTCACAAATTTCCAGAAAATTGCTAGGATTAAAATACCACAAAGATTTCCTTTCAACCCATGTGAGCCTGTAAACCAGGCTGCTGAGAAGAGAACCTTTCATCTCATTCAAAGGACATACATGCAGACTGATGTAAAGCATGATCTGCATTACATGTGTGTTCACTCCAGCAGGACATTTGCACACTTTGCATGCTGTGGTTAACAAAAAAGGAAGAACTGAGGAAATCTGGTTACAAGCAGCTATTTCTTCATGCTGTATGTATCTAGCACTCATTTTTTATACACATTTAGAGTGTCAGCCTTGGTTAAATACGTAAGGCTTTTAAGCTGTGCAGACACTGAAGGATAGTGAAAGCTGGGTTTCCATTCAGAAGAATAAAGGTGACCCTACAGAGGAAGCCAAGCCAATCACCTCCACTGTAATTGATTACCTGGGGGAAAGGAGATGGACAAATGAACCCTTCACCCTCAGTGCTCTCCAAGACAGGCAGTGTATCCACCTGTGGTCACACTGGGACTGCAATAGATAAATGTGACTTCTTCTCTGGCAATATGTCAGCCACTTTAAGCAGCAGCTTGAAAGTTTGAGGAACGACTTAATTTTGCAACCTGCGTTTTGGAACTGAGTTGAGCACAAATGCTCAATTTGTGACCTTATATTTCTGATTCCTTATAAGACCTAAAGACAGAATTTTCACAAGTTTCTATAACCATTAGTTGTCTTAAACGATGCATATCTCAGTACTTGCAATTCTGTTGCTATTATATTGCTCCACAATCTCTTTTCTGTAGATCTTCAAGAAGGAAGATGAGGATAAATAAACCAGTTTGGAACTTTAATGTGTCCTTCAACATTTTTTTCAGGTCTATTTGTGTTAGGAGAATAGTACAGAGCCTGTTCTAGTCTTGCTGATTGGTGGTTTCTCCTTAGCAGTGGACAAAATCTTAGATGTCTGTTGTAATTTCTTAGATCCATCAGTGGTGTTAGATACCCATGGCCCTTGGTTGTGATAAACAGCACAGCTCTTATGCTATCACTCACTTGAGTGATTTTGTTCTTTCCTCTCCAAATGTCAACTCCAGTTCCCACTGAACTCAACTGCAAAACTGCTTTAGGCTTCAACTAAAACAGGTTTGGGCCCCAGGAGATGAAAGAAAGTGATTTTGATCAATTGCTCATCTGCCCAAAGAACACTTTCACACAGGTTCTGCCGGGCTATACTTTAGTGCACCTTCTCTATGTGATGCTGAGAGAGATAATAACACATTTTGGGCTGTTGTGCTTTCAAGATGCAGGTGACACGCTGCTCTATGCCTCATTTTCATCAAAACCAGATGGTGCAGCATCTTTGCTTGGCCTGCGCCTGGCAGAGATTGATACTTGGATAAGGGCAGGCTGACAGAAGCTTCATTTGGACAAGATGGAGGAGGGGCTATTGGAGGGGAAAATAGGCGTGATCTTACTTCTTTCCCACTTCCCATTTGAGAGGATTTTGACCTGGAGTGCATTTGGATTCCTACTGCTATTTGAAATTGCCAGTGGCTTTGAGGGCCCAAGACAGCTTTTCATATCTGCTTCAGTTAGACATCTATCACCTTTCTTCTTGGCTTTGGACAATGCCATCTCTAATCCATGCCTTTTTAAATTCCAGACTTAATTATTGTGATGTGCTCTATACGGGGCTACAGATCAGGACCAACTGGAAACAATAGTGCGTGCTGAAACCAGCTGCTTGCCTGGCTGGCAGCAAGAACCACTGAGCACATACTAGATAGCTTCTCTGGCAAAAGTTCTGTTTTCCTCACCATCAAAGGAATGGCTCTCTCCCTACTGAAACTGGTTCCTACACTGAATTAGTGTTAAATGACCTGGGTCCTATCTTCTTGAAAAAACATTTCCTGCCAAGTGAAGTCTCAAAGCAATTTCTGACAGTATAATGTTAGAGCTCTAGATTTAAACAAATAGGAGGCAGTAGCAAGGCTTTTAAAACAAACAGCTCTCAGCTTCAAAATTGGCTTGCCAACTACTCCAACAGAGACCAAAATGTGTTAAGCTTGGCACAGTAAATGACCCTTCACTTTTCCCTAGCTTTGGATTATCACCACACTTATCACAACAGACTGGTTTGAGAATACTATAGTAATTGCCTCTGTATTCATGAGCTTTTTAACAACATCATTAATACTGCACTGGAGTTATGGACTCCTCATGAAATTATACTAAAGTGACACCAAGAGCTTGAACTTTAGATTCTTATTTTAGAAATTCCATCCGTGACCCATTGCCCCTCAAAATGTGTGGTTCAGATAAGCACTCTCAGGATTCAATATTTTTCTGACCTGCCTCTTGGGTCAGCAAAGTGATTTGGAAAGCTCAAGAGAGTAGCCTTATTTATTACATTTCAACACTTATTTTTTCTAATTCTTGCTAAAACCAGGACCTACAGAAAGAAATTCTTAGGACATTAAAAAACTCCTCTTAAATTCCAGAAGACCTTTTTGTTTAGTCTTAAGATAGGAAAAGCCTGTCATTTCTTATTGCAGCCAAATCATCCATTACAGGGGACAGCTTAAGCAGAATACCCCTGTCAGAAGTTTTACTACAATCTAGCTAATGCAGAATACTGAAACATTTTCTATTACCCAAATATTGTTATCTATATCCACGTCAGATAATGCTATTCTCCATCAGCAGTGAAACTGCCAAAATGGTGTAAGATACTCAGGACTGAGCTATGAGTTTATGAGACTAACAGTGGCAGGATCTGTTTTTTATGATAATAGACACAAGAATCTAATTCCTTCTTCCATTACTCCAGCTGACCAGTTCAGACGTTGTTATCTGAATACAACGTCTCTGTCTCAAATACTCTGAGTAAATGGGATTTAGATGTAATTTATAATTCTTGGAAGGAAAAATATTTCATTACTTCCGATATGGACTACATATGCCAGTAATAATTTAAATTCCTAAAGATATGCAGGTGCTTGGATGGAAAAAGTAGACATTTTGATTCCTCAGTCTCTGCTTTGCTTAATTGGATTTTACTGAGCATTTTAAATCGGCTGAGACTTTTGATCAACTGCACATTTGCCATCACTTCCAAGAGCTTTCACAACACTACAGACCTGAATATCTATCTGACAGACATATTTTTGAATCTACTAACAGTTCCTTACTAAGATATTTTCATCAAAAATGTAAAACCTTATAAAAAATTCAAATGTTTTGGTTCAGTTGAGGCCCTCAGTTAGAATAATGTCATCTCATGTCTACATGGCATGGTGTTGTTTTTATTTGGGGGCTTTTAATGCTACAGTGATAGTGATTTCAAAGGTTCTAGCTCCTTTTTAAGAGATAACTGCACTATTCTTGATTTTGATCTGTCACCACCTTGCCACAGTATGATTTCCAGGTTTCTTGTTTTGAGTAAATGTATTTTTTTTATCATTTCAGCTTGATAAAACAGAAGCCCATTTTGAACAATAAAGCATAAGTAATGTATTTCTATTTTTATATGTTTTCTTGGACATGATTGCAATTTATGAGAAAAACCTCTATAATTATGAATGCAAATGATTTCACAGTTACTGCAACAGATTTTGTTTATATATGTTAAACTATGCTGAGAAAGAGACGGCTTTGATCTGGGAAACTCATTAATGTCTTTGCAAAACAGCAATCAGAACATGGTATACAGCAGCAATAGGGACTGTGGTTCACCAGGATGTGAGTCAAACACCAGCTTTGAAATTCAGACACCCTCTTGTGTCAGTACACAGAGGTGGATCATAGGCAACATAGTAGGATTTTTTAAATTAAATTGTTTTAAGAAGGTGTTTCTAGCCTGACAGAAATAATACTGTAATTTATTAAATCAGTATAGTTATGTTTCCTACCGACTCAAGACAGGAGTTCCAGGGAGGACTGACAGCACATATCTATATCCTGTGAAATCAAAGAGGCTGAGGGTGCAAGCTTGAGCATTCAGCCCTTGATGTCTGCTCTGCATTCTCTTTCATAGTGGTTTGGACTATTCCCTTTACATCGCTTCAACATGAAGCTTGGGTTCATCCTGAGGTTAGCTTCCACCAAGGAGCAGCATGGATGAGGCCATACTGTGTTTAGCTGTCTCCATCTGTCACCATCCTCCAGCATTAACCCAGAAGACCTCATACTCTCACATGCAACCCAAAATATTCACATAACACTCCAGGGCATGTGTATACTCTCCACTTCACACTTATTAAAATCCCACTCTTGAGGCTGTAAGGCGGTTTCCTCATTAGCAGCCTGGCCTGTGGACCCAGCCCTGACGACAAGTGCTGTTAACACCATGTCAGCAGATGTCTGAGGAGCACTGTGGAGCCAGCCTGGGCCTCACAGAGACAGCAGCCCTCCTTTCAGAGTGCAAAAGGAAAGCCCAGGAGAGCAGGGCCAGCCAGACGCCCCAAAGGAATCATCAGGGTATTGCACCATCCACAGGCCATACCAATAGCACCACATGAGTTCAAAAAACAGTAGTTACCCCAAGAGTATCCCAACAGCAACATCCAAAAGTCATTCTTTGCCTTCCCCTTAGGCAGCTCCTGATACCTATTCACACTTCAGCGCTTAACTCATTCACAGTTGGCGCGGGTGAGCTTAGAAGGATGTAGGTGAGCCTTACACAAAGCATAGGGAATATCCAGCAAATGGGCACAGCATGGGCACTGTGCTGCACAGCCCTGAGACCTGGAAGAGGAAGACAGGAGGTATGGCATGAGAAGGGTCATTTACCACTGCCTTCAGTGTTTCCTCAGAACTCACCACCACACAGATGGCCTTCTACAGGGTGGGGGAAACATATGCAGGCCCCTCTTGTAGAAAACGTGAGATTCGCTCCTGGATGTGGTGGGGAGCAGAGCAGCACAGCAACATTGGGTACTGCTCCTCTGTCCCTCTCAAAGACACCCTCCTCCTTCCAGCATTTGAAGTAACAGACACTGAACCCACTCTCCCTGGCCAAAGAGCAAGATCTCACACTGTGGAATACTGAAATGCTTCCTAGACCTGTCAGCCAGAGCAGCTGAAAGCCTTGTGCACCCTGCTTTTTACACAGAAATCTGGGCTATCACCTAGCAGATGAATCATAGGAAAGGGAGGGATGATGAATCCTTTGTATGTCCTCTTGCTCAAAACCCTCCTAGAAACCCTGCCTGGAGGTATCAGCAGAGGGACTGCTCTCCACAGTGGGCAGCTGAGCAACAAGTATGTAGGGTCACCCTTCACTTTGACTGTTTCCCTTCCATACCAAAAATATGCTCATCAAAAGTAGCCCTTCATTTTTGTTAACTCACACATTGTTTTCTATTTGCTGGACAGCATCAGTTTTTGCAAAGATGTAGTAATTGTCTGTGCAGCTACTAAAGCTGTGTCTATATTTGTTGACTGAATGGATTAGAGATTGTGACCTGGCCTGATGGCAACTAACTCAGACTCCTTTCTGCAGGACAGCTTCATCCAGACTTCCTTTGGGGAATGGTTCCTGAGCCATGTTGACTCCCCTAGGCACTGCCTGCATGCACTAGGTTGCAGTGAATTACACTGCATTGAAATCATGATGACAATTATCAGCCGTGCTCAGGTCCACCCCACACCCTCATCAGTGTATCAGTTTAACTATGGCCTGCTTAACTCTGAAATATGAACCTATTTCAAGTTGACAAAAGTAGGGATTGGAACTACTGCAAGTTACAGAGCAACGCTCTATCCTTGATTTATCCTTTAGACAAGGAAAGTTTTCTTTGGACTGGAAAACATGTTAGCAACTGAACAAAATTAACCTAATCAGTTTTAATATGTAGGAATTTGAGTTTGATGAAGACAATTTTCCATGGGGCATAAGCAAGAAGCAGACTCTCAGAAACATTGACTTAGTTCAGTGAGTATTTCTTAGGTAAATCTTCTGATTAGTTGCCAAGGAATTGTTTCTTTTCCATGGTTGCAATACTCTGCGATGAGAGCCAACTATGGCTGGCAGCATTCTCATCCTGAGGCTGTGGGTCAATAGGTTAATGTCTTGGCTAAAGACCCTGAGTGTGTCTTGGCAGAGCAGCAGCCTGGGCCAGAACGCAGCCACAGACCATAATAGTGAGCTTCACTGCCCAGCACTCCCCTTTCACCTTGGGAGATATTACACTCAAATATCCCCAGCCTCTCTAAATACCTGTTGCTGCCTTTCTGCTGGGTTTTAGCATCTACATGCAATCTTGTCACTGTGTCTAGGGATACTAAACTTTTAAGCTACTTTTTTTTTTTTTAAAAGCAGTCAATGCAGAAAATCTCATTTCATCTGCAATAGTGTGGGCCTTTGGAAAAATGAGCTTCAACATGTTTCTGATATTCTTTAGCCATAAACAAAAATTACATTTAAAAGCAGAAATTGTTTATTACCACTCATGAACTTAATTTTTTTTTTCTTCAGGTACCACATTTGTGTAATTACGAACCATTTATACACTTTGGTTCTAAATTTTAATTCACCTTAAACTCTTCAAGATAATGTGCCTATACTTTACCTCAATGAACACTTGGAGAGATCCTGAATATAAGAATGAATGCAAAATGTGTTATTTATTCACTGATTGCAAGAGGATCATATATGTGTGCCACAAAATTATCTTGTAAGACAAAAATCAAGGCAGCAAATAAAAAATAAGCCCTTTCAATAAATCCAGTAAGTTCCGGTCGTTCTCAAAAATGTTATTTCAATTAGATTCAGGGAGTGATACTGCACATGTCAAAAAATCAACTTCATTAATTTTCTCATGTTTCATCCAGATACTGTATCACAAAGGTCTGGAAGCCCTTTTCTAATTATGGGTAATTGGGTGAAAGAACATTTGAATTTATATTAACATGTGAACTTTCTGCATGAAGGACGCAGAGCTCTCCAGCAACGTGCTCAGTGTTGTACTAAGGAGCTGAAAAAACATCGGCTCCTATTTGGTGTTGAATGGCAGCTCAGGTTACTCACTTTTTTATAAGATTGCTCAGTATCTTGCAGGATTAATTTGAAGTGGAGTTCTTGGCCATTGGTCACAGCATGTTATTTTCTGCCTAGCTGAAATCATCTTCATTCCAGTCAATAAAACCCAAGCACCTTTTGGATTCACTACTTGTAATTGCCAAGCTGTTAAAGTGGGTTTTGACCTTTTTCTAGTCTATATGTGGTACCTGTTTTTTGTCTGTTTATTAGTCATTAAGATCTTTGTGATGGAAGAATTTGCCCCAAAGGAGAAGAAAATAATTGAAGGTTTTATATGCTATGGCATGATGAACAAGCCATGAAGGAAATTTCAAAAACAACATAGCATATAAATGTCAGAGAGTTTGCATCCAAACACAAATCTCACTAGAATAAATCAAGGACTGTTACTAATCAGAGTCTGAAATGATCTTAAAGAACAAAGGTGTGTGTAAGACTTTAACTACAGGGATGAAAAAAGAGACTATGTCATGATTATAAATTCTGCAATGATGACAAAGAAGCTTCAACGTGGTAAAGCCAACAGAGCAGTTGAAAACAAAAAAAAGCAATGTCTCTGGACAGATTTAAAATAACATTGAATTTAATTTTTTTTCATAGCAAACAAGATGTTCTCTGGCAAATGATATGAATCCTTTGTCAAGGCTGTCCAGATGGCCTTTGTGAATAAAATACTGCACACAGTAGTGGCATACTTGTTGGACAGATAACTTACAGATTTGGAAGCAGCCTGTTGGAGAGCTTCTTCATTAAACTAATAATGTTTCTAGTGATTTGGTTACAAGAAGCCAAAGGCCTGGTGACAATTTCACAGTAAAGAAAGTTTTAGCTGCTATGACAACCTGAACAACTATGTTTCTCCTCATGACAACCTGTCTGAATTATATAAAGTCATGAACCCACAATGAAAAATGGATTGCAGAAAGGTCTGTAAGAAATGTTAAACTAAACCTGGAAGATGACAAAAAAAAAAAACTAATACAATGATTCTGTTACCCTTTTCATGAAATAAGATTGAGAAGATTGTAAGGATGAAAACAGTTGAAAACTGCTTTGGTTATTGCTTTGATCTTCTTTTCCACACCATTTTTTCCTGAGCAAAGTAGGTAAAGCTCAAAACAGGAGTTCTTCAGTTGACTTTATTGCCAACAGAGTGGTCTCAACACAGTTAAAAAATAAAGTAGAAAAGAAGAGGATGGAGAAAAAAGCTGAACAAAATGAATTTTTAAGAACAGTGAGGCTTGAAAAAAAAAAAAAAAGACAAACACAACAAATATCCAATAGATGTTAGGCCTTTTAAAATATAATTTCCTATTCTTTGTTCAGACTGTCTTTTAATTTCTTTCTCTAATTCTATACCAGGGAGTTTGCAATCCAATTTTCTAACATTCCCATTGGTTCTCTCTGATATCTCTCTACTGCCCCCTGTAAATTCAGTTTTAAAAAATTTTCTGCATGTATTCTTTCAAATGTCTTTCTGTTTTGACTGTATCTTCCTGATAAAGTTACAAAACAAAATTCCACATTGTGGTGGGATTTTTTTCAAAGAAATTTTATGAAACATGGTATTTAAGAGCAATATTCCTACAAACATAGCAACAATGAGAAAACACTGAAAGAAACCAACATTCTAGAAATGAACCCCATAGATCAGACCAGTATATTTCTTGTTTTACACTTTCAAGCACTGATATGAAACAAAATTTACCCATGCAGAGCTTAAGAGCTCCTTCTAGATCTCAGTCCAAATTCTTGCTCTGCAAGAACAAGAGCAGCAGATATATAAACTAAGTATATTCTATTTGTTTGAATAATACTCCTACCATTGTATGCAATCACCTGAATAAAGATCTGTGTGCTAGTGGTTGTTCCTACCTCCTGCAATGAAGCTAACTGACTGGAGGTAATCCACTGCCTAAGAGTTAATCCCTCTGAATACGATTCCCTGAATTTCTAGTTAATCCACTATAGCCTACAAATGGGTTCTCCATTGCATGTTTAACATCAAAGTCTGCCAATGTAAATGTTCCCTAGTTAATAAATAACCCAAACAAGCATTTAGCTGAAAAGCCATTTAACATCAGCTGTAATAAGTGACAAAGAAAATTATGATAGAGAGCACCTCTTGAAGAAGATGAGAGAGGGCAGAGAAAGGGATCCTGATCTGTAATGAACGCAGTTCTACTGCTTGTTTACCGTGATTGCTGCACTGTAGCTTAAGGGGGTGCATGACAACCATGCAGTGTTGCTGTGACAGCTTTCATTCCCCTGATAACACTGCACCCTTCCTAGTATTATTCTATCAGATGAGGCAGGTATAAAGTAGTGCACATAATTCTCAATAATATGATATAATCACACGGACCTATGGATGAATAGATTATATGAGCGAGACGCTAATTTTCCAGACAACAATAGAGCAAGACAAGAAATACAAAGGTACATCTAACACTGTTTTTTACCTACTTCTTAATGATTATAGACCTTCAGTCTGGCAAAACCTTACTTTGAAAGAATTGCTATTTTTGGTTTTTTTGCAGCAGTTATCTTAGTGTAAACACAGACACTGATATACCCATTATGCAAGCAAATGGAAACAACCGAAGCTGATAAAAACAAGTTTATAATCTAAGGGTCCATTATCATTATACAGGGCCTGCTTTTCTCCTTTGAAGTCAGTGGGATTTTGTCATTGCCACCAATGGAAATATAGTCAGATATTTAGTCCATATGGTGAATTTGCTATGCATTACTTCCTTAATCACAGAAACAGCTACTTCAGAACCCCTTGAGTTGATCAGGCATTATTATTAAAAACATAACTGTAAATCATATGTTGTATATGCTGTCTACTTCCTATTTCAGATAAAAGCAGATTACTCTGAGAATATACAAATATTACTGAAGAAAGAAAAAAAAAAAGAGGAGTGGGACAATTTGGAGGAACATGGTGACTGTGTCTAGATTTTGGCAGCTATAGCAATGCAAGCAATGGGGGAATTAGGCTGTGGAGAGACCTGATGAGCTTGTTGTCAAATTGAAAATGGGAGTATAATGATATGTGAGATAATATGCCTTTGACACAAATGAAAACATTGGACTTCTGATGATCAGATAATCAGCTAATAAAGCCTGGGGCTGTGCTAATTTTTTGGAGTGGAATGTGTTTAGACAGGATGATGGACATTGATAAGGCATTTATGTCATGGCACAGTTGTGATTCCAAAGAGTTTGGTGAGATATTTGTGAAATGAATCTGACCCTAACAATGTAGTCAGTGTGGAGATGATGTAAAAGCAAATGAATCTGATCTTTAACCAACGGAGTCTAGGATATGAGTGTATATTGCAACACATGGGCATATGCAAATTTAAATAATGTACAAATCAGATGGCGCAGTCTATGAAAATAAATGTATTTGCAGTGGTTCTTTGGAGAAGGCTAAAATGTGCAGTGAAAGAAGAAGGACCATTTAGATGTGTGTGGTTGTGTGTGGAAAAGAGGTGTAACGTGAGAGGACAGGGTAAAAAAGCATTGGGTGTGAGAGACTGAGTAGGAGGATAAAAGATGTAGGAGATAAAAGGGCTGAGAGAGGAAAGATATAGACAAGGTAAAATGTATGTCTGATCTTAAAGATAAGGGTAAATAGCTTTGGTTCAGTACAGTAAGCAACAGGAAGCCAAGTAGTGATTCATATGGCCAAAACAACAGAAGAGGAGATGACACAGAAGCCTAGTTTTGGAGAGATTATTGGGGAAGATAAGTGGAAGAAAAAAAAAAGAAAACATTAGAGAAAAGGATATAAATGAGCACCAGATTGTATATGAAGATATTAGTAGACACAGTCATAAAGCAAGCATATTTTTATTCTGCACTAAATACTCATAGGAAGTCTCCATTTTTAGGCTTTTAATATTATGGATGAGTTTAATTTGTTGTGTTTCTTTTTCAAAATAATACCAAATAAAGGTTTCTTCAGCCATTGATTAATCATTTGCCAAACTTAGTTTTTAATTAAATGTGCTATGTGAGTACATAAAGGAATAAACATCAAAGTTGCTCTCTTCTGCTATTGTTAAAATGGGAAAATGTTTTCTTCCTTTGGAATTTTAAGTTTTATATTACATGATTTAGCCCAAGGCAAATATTTTTTTATGACTGAATTATAAACTTCTTGAGAAACAGGTTTATAACAGAAGTGCAGACAATCTTCAAAAAAGCATTATAAACACCAAGTCAAATTATGAAGCAAAGATGGGCTTGAACCCAAACCCCAAAGCTAGCCACTCCATTAACTTTTACATGCATTGGATTCAGATTCAGTCTTTGTAGCACTAACTCATCCTTGCCATAAAATCCCATTACTGATGTGAAAATGGAGAGCTGAACAAATGTGTAAGCAGTTGCAGGATCAGGACCTAAAATTCCATGACTAAAATGTGAGAAGTGGATTATAAAAAGAGACTTCTGCATGTTTCATTTGATGCCAGTTTATATTCAAGATTATTAAAGATTAAACATTTTCAAGTAAATACACATAAACCAAGGATAGAATGTCTTCACTCATCATTCCAGGGCAGTTCATACATGGAAGAAAATTGTGCTTATATCCATGAATGAGAGAGAAAAAGATGGGTGGAAAAATTAGAGTAGTGTCATTCATGTTATGATAGGGAAGGACATTAACATACCAGATTCTGGTATATTTCCTAGGCCTTGAGACATCAACGGGAAAATAAATAAATAAATAAATGAAGTCCCATTGTGGAATCCAAAATGCCCACACAGAGCTGAGGAAGGGCAGAAATCCTCTTCTATAGGCCATGTTAGCTGCAACAGAGGCCATTCCTGTTCAGCTGTCTTTGCAGCCTGTTGCACATCTCTCTCTCTGCAAGAGGAAACACTGACATTTGAGACATTAGCATGTTGAAATAAACCTTGGTATATGGATTAGTGATTACAGGCTAGGCTCAGGTGATAGAAGCAACTTTCATCATTATCTTACGAATTACCACATTGTACCCTCTTCCCTAGTGTACATGTTCTGTCTGCATTTAAGTGTTTTCTTCCAGAGAAAGGAATTTCTTTAAAACTCACTAGCTACTAAAAAAATCTATGCCTCCATCTGCAAAAAGCAACTTTTTTCCAATAGGAAAAAAATGGCTGAAACACAATGGCCGGTTGGTTGGTTGGTTGGTTGGTGTGGAGGATCTTTACAGCATACAGCTGGCAATGCTTATTTCCATTCTGCAGATTCCTAGAAATCGCCTGACAGACAATGCTAATCCCAAAGCAAGAGGGCCATCACTGACTGTCATGCAGTAAGTGTATTTTTTGATGTACAAGTTTTCTGGGTATCTGTCACTTAGAGAATTGATCTTGGTTTCTGAAACACGTTTTAAAACAAACATGTATGTATATATTTCTTCAAACCCTTAGTAAGCAGGTAATTTCTGTTTTCAAAAATAGATTTGTTTTATTTTAGAGGCTATATTGCTCAAACAGTCAAACTATGATCAGGTCAGAACCCATTTATCTCAAGGACTGTCCAGAGAATGAGTTTTAATAATCAGAAAGCACTGTTAACTCTCCCCTTCCCCCGTGTTCTGGGAATGCCTCTAAAAGAAAAAAAAATAAAGGGGGCTTAATGTGCTACCCATAAAATATACATCCCAATCAATCAGGAAAATGCATAAGTATTGCAAATGATGATCCAGAGACTGCCTAAAGATGGGCAAATGAGACTGAACCCAATAACTCAATCTGACTAGTTCCAGCCTGCCTGTTTCTAGCCTGCCTGCAGACGCAGGCATGGGCAGAAGCAGGGTCATGGGCAAGGGCAGAAGCAGAAGCCTACAAAGGAAAGAATTAAGTGTACAGAGAGTATAACAGGATCAAACTGCATTTCAGTGCACAATATTAAGGAATTGTAATCACGAAAGAGAAGGGGAATGTCTGGAAAACACTCAGAAAGTATTGGTGAGAGAGTGTGCAGTATGAAACCAGCAGACAGATTTCCTACAGACTTAATCTCCAGACTTCAGCTGACCTTAAACTCAGGGCTTCAAAAGGGCAGCAAGAGAGTGAGAGTAGAAATCTCAGAGCTAGAGACAAAGGGATGGAGGAGCCTGGATTTGTGCATGGTTTCCGTACACAGATGTAACACGTTTGTAGTAAATTTGTGTGGCT
The DNA here is from genome assembly GCA_003676055.1 of Chloebia gouldiae. Classification (NCBI taxonomy): domain Eukaryota; kingdom Metazoa; phylum Chordata; class Aves; order Passeriformes; family Passeridae; genus Chloebia; species Chloebia gouldiae. Next base: position 12,385,925 of record QUSF01000003.1, read on the forward strand.
GTAGACTGACAACTATGTTTGAAAACTATTTCAAACAGGGCTATATCTTCAGAGTGGACAGCAGTTTACTGCCATGGCTACACTTGGAGGATGACCCTCTCCTCAGCAAAATCCAGCTCTTTTCCCACTGCATCCTTTAGGAACACTCCTTATGGAGTAGGTCTTCTATCAGGCCTTTTTCCTGGTGAAGCGTTAACAGAGTTTACCTTGACTGTGCCCCAGTAACAAATTGTTTTCAAACTGCCCTGGGACATGACAGTGGCTGACATCCACCACTGGCTGCAGGTAATTTTCCTAGCACAGATCCATCTTTGGGGACCATTTAATACTGTGTTTCAGCTTTCAGCCTTGGAGCTCTTCCTGTAGCCCCTACCCCAGCGACTGGATTGTCCTCACCATAGAGGGTGTGCAAAGTACTCCACATAAACGAAGCAGTTGTGTTCAGCAGGATGATCACTCCCCAGGTGCAGGGACAGCCTGTAAGGCAGGGCAATAGCCAAGGAAGAAACAGGGTCCATAGGTGGTGAGCACCGTGCAGCCAAAGCAGCAGGGTTCAGAGCCCGCTATGTCCCCGCTTTGTTCCGCTCCTCTGGTGCCAGTGGTGGTGGAGGGGAGAATGCTCAGGAGGAGAAACACACTCCCCGGTGGGGATTTCATGCTGCACAGCCTCCTTCGGGAGCAGAGCCGGCCCTGGGGGACCCCAGCAGCTCCTCAGCCCCTCAAGAGGCTTCATGAGAGACAGACAGACTGAGAGGGGCAAAGCTGCAACAGGAGCTGAGGAAGACGGGAATGACAGCAAGAGTGTGTGAGAAGGGAGGTGGGAAAAGGGTCGGAAGGGAGGGGAATACAGGGAGGTCTCCCCCTGAGATGCAGATATGCAGTGGCCAGATGAGCTTGACACCTGGGGGGTCCTGGCAGCTCACCCATCAGCACAGCCTGCTTCCCCTAGGACAAGAAGGGACGGTGGTGTCCCACTTGGGACTTCGAGGGACACGTACTCTCACACGAAACAAAAGTGTTGGAAGGGGAGAAGGTGGCGGAGGAGCGAAGGGGGGCAGAGGGGATGGCCCGGGAAGGGACGCGGCAGGGTTCCCACGGGGTACCCGAGGCGGGAGGTGGGCAGGGGTGCGTGTGTGTGTGCGTGTCTGTGTGTGGGGCCGGGGCGGCAGGGCACGGCAGGGCAGGGCAGGGCACGGCAGGGCCGCGCAGGAGCCGCGGGGCGGCGGGCGCAGGTGGTGCCGCCGCCCGCATCGGCTCTACCTGCCCTGCCGGGGGCCGCCGCCTCTCGCCCCCCTCTGCTCCTCGAGTTCCCCCTCGCCAGTCCCCGCCTCGGCTGAGCGCCAGAGCTGGGGCTTGCCGTGTTTGTTTGTTCTTTCTTCCGCGCTGCCGATGTCTTGGGGGGCTGAGAAGGAGGAGGAGGAGGAGAAGGAGGAGGGCGGGGAGGGGGAGGGGACTGGGGCTTGGGAGACGGCGGTTCCTCGGCCTCTCTTATTGCCGCTGAGTTGCGCTCCTCTTCCTCAGGCTGCGAGCAGGAGCCGCCCGGGCGCTTCCCAGTTCGCCGGCCGGCCGGCAGTCCCTGCTGCGGCAGCGCGCTCGCTCGCTCGCCTCCCGCCGGGGCAGGTGAGTGCGGCACGGCCGGGCAGCGCCGGGCAGCGCCGGGCAGCGCCGGGCAGCGCCGCCCCGGGCTCCGGGGCTCCGGGGCTCCGGCCCCGCGGGAGCCGCGGCCGCTGGAGAGCGGGCAGGCAGGGGGGAAGCAGTTTGCCAAACTCCAGCGCCCGGCTGGTCCCCGCTCACGGCCGCTTTCCCTTCCTTATCTCCCTTCCGCAGAGCACCCTCGCCCAGCAGAGCGCTCCCGAGGTGTCGGCAGCCGCCAGTATTTTTTGTCTGTCTTGTTTGTGTGTTTGTTGGGGTTTGTTTTTGTTATTTTCTCCCCTCGTTTTCATTTGGCTTTCTAGTCTCGCTGGGAATGGCAAGGGCAGCGGCGCCTGGAGAAGGAACAAGTGTGGGGAAAGGGAGAGGGAGCCGGAGCTAAATGACAGGATGCGGGCGGCTTGAGGCACAGAGAGAAGCCAGCCTCCTTCTGTCCCCGAGACTGCCCCTGCGGACCGTGCTTTCTGCTCCTCACTCCGGCTGGAGGATTTAAAGAAGACTTGTGCGTGGAAGGCATTTTTATTTTTTTTTTTCTCCTTTCCCTGCTGTCGGAAGGGAAAATGGATTGGGGACTTCTCCTACACTGTGCAGCCCTCACCTTCACCCTCGCCAGGGCTCTGCGGAGCGGTGAGTACCACGGGGGTCGCTGGGTCTCAGCTCGGGCAGCTGCGGGGCCGGGCTCCGGGGCTGCCGGCGCGGGGGGCGGGCGGCGGTGCCCGGCGGGCCGTGGGACATAAACCCGGGCTGGGGAACTTTCTGCCGGAGGAGGGATGGGGCGCAGTCCTCGTCTGAGTGTCGCCCTCCCCGACATTGCTTTCCGACTTTATTTTCTGCTTTTTTGGGTTATTGTATAAAGCAGGCTGCTCATTCTCACTAGATAGGACAGCCAATTATCTTAATAATGTCCCGTCCCATTAAACGTCTCTCCTTCGATATCTGAAAGATAATGAACACTTTAAAGGGAAGGCTCTCTTCCCCGCCCTCCCTTTCTGTTTTCCAAAGCGTAAAATTTTAGATCATGCCTCCTACTAGCTGTGTGTGTACCTGCGAATAGTCTTCACACAGAGAACTCTCTAGAGTACCCCTTTCCCAAGTCTGCAGTTTACATGCAACTTACACTGTGCCAAGAGAGGAGCTGAGCTTCTCTGTGAAGGCTCGAGATCGCCTTCCAAGAGGAGAAATCCCATAACAAATGAGTGGTGTGGCTAGTTTACTGTCAGGCAACCCTTGAAAACACAACTAATTAAAAGCGGCGTGCTCCTCCTTCCCCGAACAATGCCAGGGCACTGTGAATATTCCACTGCATGATGCATTTTTAAAGATGGTCTAATTGTGGGACTGCTTGACATTTAGCTCTTGCACATGAAACAGTTAATGTGAATCTTCCTTTCCTGACAAATCCTGAGCAATTATTATTAATTAATTATCAAATATTTACTTTTTCCTGACTGGGTTTTCAATCAGAGTAATTAAAAGAAGAGTGCACCCTGCACTTACACTGGTATATTGTTTTAATAAGGGACTGCAAGTGGAGTGTCAAGCAAGAGTATTAAAATCACATGTTTTATGATAGAAGTTAATCTGTTTCCCAATATGTTTTGAGGAGGCTGCTTAGTTTAATCAGGGCGAGCTTCCTCCTCCAGTGCTGTGGCACAGGAGCAAAGGTGCTAGAGGGGTGCACCAAGCCTGATGTGGGGATGCTCCGAGAGGTGCACTTTGCTCATCCCCCCAGCCCAGCTCGGGGTGTGGACAGCTGCCTCCCACATAGACCCATACTGCCACCCTGTACCTCTGAGGGACAGAAGGGGCCACCCCCATGCTCTTGTTGATCATTTCTCCCTGTGAAGAGGAAGAGAGCAGGTTGCTGGGCAGAAGTCTCCGCCACGAGTGGTTAACGTGGTGGTCCTGCTGGAGTCACCAAGGCCATTAACCTCCTCTACAACCTACCAGACCTACTAATGCCACCTTCACCTACACACAGTATTAGTGTCCACTAAATTAATTCATTAGCCTTATTTGGAACTAATGGTCCAAAGTCATTAGAAACTGCTCTTCTTAATCAAGTGTGAGAGAGATTGCACAGAGCCAAGGAGTCTAGCAGACCACATTATCTTATTACACTGTCACTTTCCCAGAAGTCGCAGATTAAGGAGCGCTGGTGGTAGTGAGTCCACCTCAGCGTCCTCTGAAGTGACTCTGTCAAGTGACTGGAAGCAGCACTGCTTTATTTCAGGCATTTAACAGACGCCAGACCCTGCCATGTTTGCAGGGCTGGAGTGGGCTTAATGAGACAAGATCACTTTCCGAGTATGCTTACACAGGGAGGAAAAGGCAAGATTCCCTGAGAGCCCCAGACAGCGGATTAGCAAGATCACCAGTGACAGCTTTTGAGCTTTAAGCACCAATGCCTTTTGTTCTGGTCAGGGGAAAACAGCCTGTTTGCAAAGGCACAGAAGAAATAAGATAGTCTTTCCCAGTGACATGCTTGGCAGTATCTGGGTTTTGACCATACATCTGAGTACCTATCAATCCCTTCCCTCCTAATTTATGGCAAATAATTTCTATAAAGAGTGTTGCTTTATGCATTTTTGATGTGTGCTTCCTCATTCATTTCCATTTGACCTGTTTTTTTCCTACAATAAAATCCTGTATATTTATAAATTCATGCTGAGAGCGAGGATTGCCATTTTGCTTTCACAGGGGATGTATTAGATAGAGCACTGCAGCCTGTATATACAATTATTGAGATGTAGTGATATATAGTCTTGCTTTAGTGGGGACATTCTTCCTTTCCATAGTTTACTGTCATGTTTTATTGCTCAAAATTAAACAACCAACACTTGGAAAAAGTTTTTCCTACCTGAAGGTCCATAGAAAGAAATCCATAGTAGTAAAAAAAGTGATAACACAAACCTGCACTGGACAGTGAATTGAGTGACTGTGTAGGTTGGATTTTTTTTGTCACTTTTTTTTTTTCCTATAAACCTTAAAATGCAACCCTGACAATGCTGACCAAAGGAGCAAGATGCAGCATACCACATTTCATGGTCACACTTTGTGATTCTAGAAACTTCTGCAACTATTTTGCTATTAGAAATAAATCTTTTTTGTTGTTCAGGGGAGGAAGAAATGAAGGGAAGAGGAAGGGAGGTTGTTCTGCTCCATTACTTTGATGCAGTCTCCAAGCATGAACAAACGTCCTTGAAAGAGTAAATAGCGGATGATTTCTGCTTCACTAGAGCTACTTTGTTCTCTTCTATCCTGGGTTTGAAGAGCACAGATAGTTTCAACCTGCCTAGATCTATGGACTGATAAAACAAAGGGAGGGTGTCCTGCGAATGAGCTTGGATCCACCAAAACAATCCCAATGGTTGGTGACACAGACCAGACTCATCCCATAGCTGGGCAGGGGGTCAAACGGCATGTCTTAACATCTACCAGCTTTTCTTGGAACTTTGTACTTAAGAAGAGTATAGTTTTTGGAATTAGTTGTGTCCTATGTACCTTTCTCAGCCAACATTAACTCCGTTATGAGGATGCAAGGCCTTAATACTGTAAGGGGTACTGTTGGAGTGGAGGGCTTTTATAAAGGATACTGTTTAGAATTGGGATGCTTTCTGCTATCTGCTTCCTGTCCAGCCACTGAATTTAAGGGATGGGGGATGGAGAGGGAGTCCTCTTCCCTCCGGTAGAAAGTAGCCCAGATGCCTTTAAAAGCAGAAGGATGCTAAGTTAGCCTGAAGAAGGCTGCGGGCCCGCAGCATTCCCACGGCAGCCTGCCGGGGCCGCTGCTGCGGGCCGCGCCCGGATGCTTGCCGGGGGCACTGAGACCAACCCATGTGTTCGCTTCCCCCGCAGACAAATGTGGCGACACGATCAAAATTTTAAGCCCCGGGTACCTGACGTCTCCCGGCTACCCGCAGTCCTACCACCCCAGCCAGAAGTGCGAGTGGCTGATCCAGGCGCCGGAGCCCTACCAGCGCATCATGATCAACTTCAACCCGCACTTCGACCTGGAGGACCGCGACTGCAAGTGAGTGAGCGAGCGAGCGAGCGCTGCGGAGCGCCACGGCGACACCTGCCGGCCGCCGCGGGCAGCTCCGCGGGCAGCTGGGGGCAGCTCGGGGGCAGCTCCGCGGGCAGCTGGGGGCAGCTCCGCGGGCAGCTCGGGGGCAGCTCCGCGGGCAGCTCGGGGGCAGCTCGGGGCAG
>QUSF01000003.1:12391883-12460800 GCA_003676055.1 Chloebia gouldiae
GGGCAGCTCCGCGGGCAGCTCGGGGCAGCTCCGCGGGCAGCTCCGCGGGCAGCTCCGGGCCGGGCGAGAGGGGCAGGGAGCTGTGGCTGTGTGTGTGCCTCTGTGTGTGCATTGTCTCTGTGTATGTATGTCTGTGTGTATGTGTGTGTGTGTGTGTGCATGTGTTCAAAGTGTCTTCACAGCTTTCTGAGGTTTGCACGCTGCGTCTGAGCTGCGCCCGCCCGGGGCGCTGCGAGCGGGGCGCGGTGGTGATGCGCGGAGGGGGGGTGCGGTTGTGGTGAGGCACCGTTTGCTCGCCCGCTTGCTTTTGTAAGTCTCTTGTTTGAGTTTGAGTTTGAAAAAGGAGCTGCTTTTCCTTTTGTGCCCCCACGACTACAAACAGCCCATGGAAGAGACAGGCCATTTATAAATTGGCAAGGCTTCTTAACGCAGTTAGTCTGGCATTTACCCTCACCCTTCAAGGAGAAGTGGACTGGAGAACTGATAGTCGAATTTACTTCTTTCTCCCTTTGCTGCTGATTTATAGCCAATAGCTTTTCTTTCCCCTCCTCCTGCTCTCCTGTAGTGCCCTGAGAGGAGAAAGGAGACAGCAGAGCTCCCTTTGTCCCCTGTCCTTGCATTCCCTTTGACCAACCGTTCCAAAAGTGAGAAGGAGAATCGGAACCTCCCAGAAGCTATTCTCCACTTTTCCCCAAATCTGTAAATCTCACAGCTTGCACAAGGCAACATATGGTCAGATCATTCCCCTCTTCAACATGCCCTCTGAATTCAGCCAGCTTGTTGCACAAGGAAAATATTTTAGTGATTCATTATTTAAATATTTCTGGAGTATCATAGTTATTTAAATATTTCTTGTGTATCATAATTTTTTATCCCCTACTAATAACTGCAAGAGAGTTGCTGTTGATTAATGCTACCAGTCAAAATTTTCTCTGCATGTCAGAAAGATTAAACTCAATAGCCAGTGGTGTTTGGTATTTCACGGTAGTATACAGGATTTGGTTCCATAAAATGATGCTCAGTTTATCAGGAGTGGTTCTGATAGACCATGAGATGAGAATGTTTGACTTAGGGAAAGAGAGCAATTGTAGTCAAGCACTTAATTTTTACTATGCATGTCTTTGACCTATTATTTAATAAATTGATTACTTAGATCACAGTTACTGTTTTCTCTTGAAGTTTTTAATGATGCATTATGGTACTTAGTTGCTTTTTTGTGGTATTTTATAACCACTTATAGATTGGCATTTCAGTGCCATTGTTGAGTGATAATGCAGGAAAACCCTGTGCTCATAAAACTAAACTTTGTGAAAATGAGTTTTTACTGTGGTTTTGGAGCTGCAGCTCATATTCACACCATATGTTCACACGCTGACTTCCTATTCTTTAATTTTTAATGTCTTGTACTCAGGCAATGGTTCACTTCTCTGTGTCTTCTTGATACAGGTTTTGCTTTCATTCTGTGGAACACTGCTAATGCTTTAAAATATTTGTCACTCTTTGCCTCTTAGAGAGAAATTAGGAAATTAAATCAAGCATATTTCAGTGTCAAATCTGTTTTTTCCCTTGCTAGAATGCATGTTTTTCCAACTCTGCAAAACCAACATGGTCTTTGGCAGCAGTAAAATGGTGTACAGCATACAAGTATTTGAAGAACAAGTAATCTTTGTGGCACAGTGTTGTGCTAAACAGTGCTAGACTGAGCTGAACTGGGTCCAGGGGAAGGACTGACTCCCTCCCTCTCTGTTGCTTCCTTCTCAGTGTTCATTGTCCACTCTCCCTGCTGTATTATTTCTGCCCCTGAAATGGAGCCCAAAGCAGTAATGAGATGGTAGTGGTGGAAGGAAGTCTCTCAACAGGGTTGTTTGCATTGTGTTTGCAGTATATGATGGTGATGACTTTACCATTATTTTGTCTGTGCTGAAAAGTTAATTTTCTAGGCTGTGCTAAATTACTCAGCTGCTACTTCATTTATATTGAAAATTGCTATTTTTAACTTGAGAGGGATTGTATTTGTGGGGGAAAAAACCCAACAACAACAACAACAAAAACCTTAGGATCAGAACAATTATTTCAGCAACAGGAATTTGTCAACAGTCTCCATGGTCTGAAATTTCAGCATCTACTTACAAAATTCACATTCCTTGTACTGAATATTGAATACAACAGGCGATTAATGCAATAAATGTATCACAAGATTTTTTTGTTTTCCAGCTGAGTACATTTTGTGTCTCTAATATGCTTAGCTTATTAGAAACCCAGTTTGCAATCTAGAAATGTGTAATTTAGGTTACAGTCTAGTTTATTGAAAGGTTTAGCACTCAAAATTAATAACCACTTAAATATGAAATGCAGATAGAAAATGAGAGATAAGGGAATTCATGTCTGGGAACAAAAAATGTCCCATACAATTAGAGTAGACTAGAGAAGATTAGCTTGTTGGCCTAGCTCCCAAAATCCTCTTTATAATGCTGTTCATTCCAACTTGGACCTTAGTTAGCATTGAAAACAACTTTAATGGCAGGGACCCCCTGAGCCCAGGAAGGGAAACATTTTGACTTTGGAAAGGTTACCTTCTTATTCCATAGTGCCAACAAGAAAATCAAGAGGCTTACCTAACTTTAAAAATATTGCTCTATATAGAGGGCTAGATGTATTGAAATGTAAAACTGGTGAAAGGTTGATTCTCTGGGGAGAATCAAAAGCAGCACATTTAAGCACTAGCTGTTACTGAAGCTGTTCCCAGTTAGTGTCTTCGTATGTTAGGGTTTGGAATTAATTTAAGAATATGCCCTTGATTTACCTACTTATTATGCTATGCTTTAATGAATAAGTATTTCTCAAATGACTGCTAATAAAATTCATATATGTATGTTTTTCTGACAATCAGAACCATTTGAGTTGTTTTAAATTTCAAGTAAACATGGTGAAAATTCCTTTTTCTCTGGAGGCATTCCAAAGGACTCAACTTTCACAGTTTTGAAGAATAAAGATATGCAAATAATTAAAAATATGTTCACACAAGCTAGGTTCATCTAATAAAGAATCTTCTAGACAGGACTAATGTAGCAGCATTATGGAAATACTGGGTTTCAACAGGAAATACACAAACATTTTGACCACAGATTGTTATCAAAGACATATATAATGAAAAAATTCACAGTGTCTTTTTAACATTTAACTCTAATGAGCATTATGCCTCCTCTTCAGGAAGCCAAGAAACAGAAATTATGGTTGCACTTTAAGAGAAATTAGGGTTTTTTTTCCATTTTGCCTTTTCTCAAGCAAGTCCCAATAATAAGCATGCATTCTTGGAGTCAGGAACATGTTTAAAATGAATAGAAGAGACAAAACATATGGCCACATATTAGTTAAAATGCTCCAGTGTTTGTTGCATGTGGTAAATGCTTTTCAGCGCTTAGTGCAGGCTGTTCAAGTCTCGTGTTGCTGAAGTATCCTACTGTGTAAATGTAGCCATCTTGAATCTAGTAAAACTTTATACCTAGATAATAAACAAGAATGTCACTGATACAGTACTTTGAATTTATGGAACTTTTCCGGTTTCCCAGCAATGCACACTATCAGCATGATAATTTATAATGGTTTGTGACAAATGTTGCTGAGCAAAGAGGTGTGTGGTTACATTCAGATCAGATGTCATTATCTAGGGAGCAATAAAAATTTCACAGACACTAGGTTAAAAACATTAAGAAAATGAATGTGAAGCTTCAGAAGAAAAGGGCTTAAGAAAGGTGGAGGGTTGGGTAGAAAAAGCCCAACAGTGGTTTTCTTACTGACAAATTATTAACTTTGTTGCCAGACTTGACTGTATTGTTTTACAAGGTTTTCATAGATATGCTACACAGCACTATTATTTTAATGGCCATCATTTATAGATGTAGTAAATAAATATCATTCTTGCTTAACACTTGTGGATTACATACAAATCTCTCAGAATGGAAAAAATGGCCCATTTTGGAAACATGCAAGTTATAGGAGAGATGTCATAGATACTCTTCATGTTGCATTTACTACGGGTTAGTTACACAAATGAGAGCAGACCTGTATAGAAATTGTGGTCAGTTATAGAATATAGAGGAAAAAAAATTGATGTTTGTTTAGATAGAAGAAAGTGCCTCCTCCAGATCCTTGTGTAAGGAAGAAAGCATAGGTATCAGACCTACAGAGTGAAAGTGTAGCTCCATATAACTCCCATAAACCTTAATGATGTTAGAAATTCATTAATCCATTTTACTTCTAAATAATGTCAATGGATTTATGCTACAAATCTGTAGGTATAACAAACTCAGACTAGTAAAATAAACAGGAGCAAGCGAAGTCACGGCTCAGCCTTCCTTTAGTTTCTGCATAGTTTAAGCTTTCATTTGCTTTTGTCTCAATCCTGGTTCCTATTCTTCCATGCAGCGAGGTCTGCTCTGCGCAGGCCTTGTGCCTCGTGTTTGTTCCTTTTGTGCAGTGTGGTTCAAGCCCTCTGAGCTGAGTGGATGGAGAGTGCCCATGTCCCTGCTGCCCCGCCGCAGAGCCACCCATGAGCCATCCTGCTGGCTGCCCGCTGGGCCTGCCAGAAGGCTTCTGCCATCAGCTGCACACAACAGCTGCTTCTTGACTGCCCCAGGGCAGCTGGAGCCCGGACAGGCTCCCCGCACCCTGAGCTGCTCCCACAAAGCGCCCCAAGGCGTTCTGGGCTCAGTGCGGCCCCCCTGGCCCTGGGAGCAGTGGGAACTTTGCCCTCCACTCCCGCAGAGCTGTCTCCCATCATTCGTGCTGCCTGTGGGGAAGGGTTCAGCCCAGGTGCCATAGGATGGGTAATGACTGTATCAGCTGTTTGGATAGCAAATGTCAGTCAGAGCTTCCTAACTCCCTCTGCCCGGCCACCATGGGGCTGGGCCGGCAGAGAGTGCCTGCAGCTGGCAAAGCAGGGTGAGCAGCACAGGAACAGAGTTGCTCAGGCCTGTGGAAGGCAGGGGTTGTGTTTTCCCACCACTGAGCAGGGAGGTCTGAAGGAGCCAGGGCCTCTGAGCTTTCCAACAGAAATATGGCTTGACTGGCTCGGCCCCATCAGCTAGCATCAGCACTGGCCTTTTAGTGGATTTCAGCAGGACAGGGTGTCCAGGAGACATGGGAATGCCCCCTCCTCACTGCTGAGGGCAGCTGGAAGGATGCCCACATTCCAGTCCACTTGCTCTGGACTGGATTCACTAATCCACCCAGCCCACAGGTGTGGAGTCACCCACCGTGGGCTGCACTGCCCGGGCACAGGTGGGCAGTGACCTGGACATGTCTCTGTCAAAGCCAGAGTGGGATGTGGGCACCAACACGCTGGGCTGAAGAGGCAGCATCTTATCCTTTTTGTCTTCCTCAAAAAATCTGTCCCTCAAGAGCTCTTTGGGGTTACCAAGAGATAATTGGAAATACTAAAGGGATGAAGGGGGCCATCCTTCATTCTATTCCTAAAACAAGAAACAAGTGGTTTTGGCTTGAGATGAGTTGTTGCAGTACATTGGGGGCCATGTGGTATCTCATGTTTCTGGGTGTGCTTTGAGGGCATTTCTCTGCTATATATATTAAGCACATGGAAAGCTTTCTCAGGGAGCACTCAGCTAGACCCAGGCAGCCCTTCTGGAGACCTCTGCTGTTTTGTACCCTCCATATGGCTGCAGGAAAGTTTCCTGTCAAGGAAAGCAATCAGCTCAGACCCTGTGCAGGATTAAGGAAGCAGAAAACACTTGTACCCCAAAAATTTTTCTTTAACTTGAAGATTTTGCATTATGAAAGTATATATAATGTTTCGTTGCCCCAAGAAATATGTGGAAACATGTATTTGCACACACAGATGCAAGTATTTAAAGATAAAGATGTTGTTATTTTATTGTAGGGACCAAATGAGAGTTAAAAGAAGTTGTATATCGTATCATTTTCTGATTATGCACTGTAATGAAACAATTCCTTTGGTTTTCATCCAAGCAGTTAACTCTTGTGAAACTCTCTATTGTCAAATTGTTTAACAATTCCTTCTTTTAGAGTTAGTGGTTTGAGTTTGAGTTTTCTCAGGAAAAGGTGTTAGGAAATCCATGACCAAACTCCTGGTCATAGCTAGAGAGTCTGTGCAGGGCTGTGTTCAGGGCTGAGGGTGGGATGCAGAGCCCGGTGCTGCACTCTGTGTATGGGTGCGTCCCCTGTCTCAGCAAAGTCTTGACTGGAGTCTCAGTACAGCAGCACCTTCAAACTATAAAAACAGTCATATATGGATGTTTCTATTACTCTGAACACTTAACTGTGAGGAGAATTCTGTCTACAGGCGCTACAACCAGATGCCCTTCAGACAGGAAAAATTTGAGGGTCAAATGTGGATTCCCTTAAGCCTAATCCTTCATCCTTTCTGTGAACAGAGATAAACAATTTCAGAACAAAGGTCTAAGTCCTTTCTAAATTGAAACCCAGAGTTGTTGGAATTAGCTCCACAAAACTCTCAATATGTTTTCAGTCAACCCCACACTGCTCTTCTCTCCACCCTCCTCTCCTGTCCTAATCTAATTGAAACAAAAACCTGTGTTTGTTTCTGTTAGTTTCTTAGTTTCTTAATTATATTTTATTGAAAGCTATAACATTGGAGCATAATTTGATAGTTATGATATAGAGATCTTTTTACAGCTAATGCGAAACCAAATTAAATTATTTTCTTTTGCAGTATTTCCAAAGAATTAAATTATATCTGAAAACTGGATGTACATGCACTCATATGTATATGTCTAGGCTTATATACACACCAAACTGCTTGGATATAGGCATATTTTATGTGCACCTCTTTAGGGCTGTTCATATATGCATGTATTTATGTATAAGTTATAGATTTCTTAGTTTATGTAGAAGTTCCTAAAGTAAATCTACTAATTAAAGAGCTAATACCCATCTTAAGGCTGATAATTAGGTATAAAGAGAAAAACAGACAGGATTAGTGTTCAGATCATGTTCCAAATGCCTCTTAATTGAGTGTTTGTAATCAATCCTGATTGCAAGAGGCAGTGGTTTGGCAGAATAAAGAATGGAAAAGGCTTAGCCCTACTATTCTCCTGTTAGTTGACTTGGCCGTAGTATTTTAAGACAGGGCCCAGTGTTAAACAAGGTAATTTTGTCAGCCTTAGGAATCCTTATAAAACATCTAAAAAATCTTTTCTAATGATATTTTTTTCAAGCTATAACTCTCTCAAGCTAGAGAGTTATTTTTATCCATAATCTTAAAAATTGTTTTCAAGTGAACCACAGGAAAGACTTTGTTCTCCTGGCCTCTGTCCACCACTGACTTCAGAAATCATGTCTGAGTTCACTGTGGGTTTTTCATTGCATTGACCTTGGTACTTTTCTCACCAAGCCACAGTTTTCCATCATAAAACCACACAGCTTGGTATAATGATTATTTCTTTATCCTGAGTAACCAAACAATTTTTTAAACAGGGTGACAGATTTCCCTCTTGCACTGTGGGGAAGCAAGCACCTGGCCACTTCCAAATAGACTTTTAATTAACTTCCTGAAGGAGATTTGAGAGAAGTTTAATAAGTCACCTGCCAACTTTTTGGGAGCATAGGTCATTTGCTGTTCTGTAGGATTTCACAAAAATGTGAGAATAACCCCCTTCCCAAGTCCTAAACTTCCATGGAGGAAATTGATTTTCATGGCCAGTATCAAAGGTTTTTAAAAGTGTAACCTCAGAAATCAAATTTCTGGTTATTTCTCATGCATAAGGTACTGTGAAACTCTATAATCCGCAGAGCTGGTTATGAACTGTGTGAACTTTATAATAATTTATTTAAATATCATCAGATTGTGCATATTTAGACTCATATTTAAGGTTAATATAATTACAAGTATTTTATGTAATGCCATAAAATGAAGAATTTAGATGGCTCAAAAGGACCATTGAGAAAATATCTCCATATGTGCAAGAGACACCCATTTAATGTGATGATTTTGTCCAGAAGAAACTATGCACATCCCAGAAGCTCAATAACCAGCTGTTGTTCAGGAGAAACTGGGCAGTTGTCTGCTGCCTTCCACTCTGACGTGGAGTTGCAGTGGCCACACGTCCCACGCCTCCCCTAAATACAGATGGGCTGAGCCTCACGCTGAGTGAGAGCCTGGCTGAATCCCTCCCTGCACTCCCAGCACTGGGGCCCTGTTGCACATTTGTGCTCTGGGCTGCTCTGTGCCCTCTGTGCCCCCATGTGAAGACAGAGCCCATCAGAGCTGTGGTGTGGGAGTGGGATTGGAGCACCCCACTGCAAGTGGTAAAGACTGAGCTCACATCTCAGCCCTTTGCTGGGGCCATGCGGCCATGTAATTCTTTAAAAAATATACTTTTCCTTTTTTTTTTTTCCTTACAACACTCTGTATTAAATTGAAAGTTGGTAACCTAGAGAAAACTAGCGGTCTGTTCACACCAGAGTGATTATTCTGCCTCAAGCTTTGAGAAATGCTCCCGCAAAGCCAAAGTTTTGCTCATTCAAATAAACAGTCACAGTGAAGTAAATTAAAAGCACAGACTCACTTGAGTAGGGCTAATGAGTAGGACATACATTTCTGGCACTACACAAATTAATAATCACTTTTTATAACAGTGGTTTTCAGATGTTTGCAGACCAATTTACAGTAAAGTAGAAGATTCAGTCTCCTACTTCATAGATCACCATGAATAGGTTATTAGTTCTTCTCCAGCTCTTAGGTCCTACCAGGGCAACATTCCTAAATGCATGGGTAACAATCAAAGTTTGCCTTCTTATGCCAATCTGTCATTAAGCCAGACAACTTCTACTGACTTTCTTCTGATGTATTCAGCTGTAACAAGGAAAGCAGATCAGCAATTTAGAAAAGGTTTAGTTTGATCACCATGTAGAAATGCAGGCTACACTGCCTATTTCCATAGTGATCACACCACTTTGCCAGATGCAAAATGAGAGGCTTATATCCCTCATGCTAAAAGCCCTGCTTAGAGGAAATCCTAGGCTGTCGCCTCATTTGAGTAGCTTTAGCTAAGTCTAGAAAAATATGCAAAGGTAGCTCTTAAATTAAAACTCTTTTTTTTTTTTTTTTTCATGTTTCAAAGTCATCTCTATAATCTCTTCTGGAGACAGAGACATAAGATACATTAACATGGAAGGCATATGTTCTGATTTCTGAGTGTTTTTTGACATTCCCAGAAAACCCCTGGGACTTTGTGTCACAGTTCTGTAAACTTTATCTATTTGTATATTCATATCTGGGCCTAAATCCAAAACTTCTTTACACGCATTACAGCAGACAGTTTAGGTTCATCTCCTTGTGTTCCAGATGGCAAGCAGTTAAATCAGGTACACATTTTAACCACTCCACCTAGTCTAATGCTCTAATGCATCTCAAAAGTTTTCCAATGCATTCTTATTGCACATAGACTATAAAATGTACATATATAAAATAGATACAGGATTATATTGAGCTGTGAAGCAAGTGAAGACAGCTCCACTGATGCCAATAGAGCTGCACCTGATAATAGCTCAAACACAAAATACCATAAGTATATTGTATTATGTTCCTTACTGGTTTCCATTTTCATTTATTCTCCACAGCTACACTAGATGATGGCCTTCCAACAGTATAATAGTCATCTTTATCTCATTTCTCTGACATAATTTTCAAGCTCCTTATTACTGTTCAGCAGTATAGCTAATAGTGCCCAAATTGCTTCTCATTCTTCTCATTATAGTAAGTCATTATTCAAGAAACCATCCTTTCCCACACAAATAGCTCTCCCCCAAACTAAAACTAAAACTTACCTCCAAGCACCAGTCTCACATTTGCCAATTAGACTCCTTCTACTGGCTATTACATTTATACTTTGCACATTTTTACACTTTTTTTTACTAACTGTACCTGTGTACTCCTTGGAATTTTAATCTTTGTCTTCTAAGCCTAGTCTTCACGCACTGATTTTTGGACCAATGTAATGATTTCAGATAGGCTTTTTTTTGTGTGTGTGTGTATAGTTAAAACAATTCAGCATGCACTGAATACTGCATACCTATATTCTAGTATAAAGGTGTCTAATCTCAGTATTTTCACAGAGCAAACCTTGCTAATGTCAACAGTTTGCAGCAAAGACTGTCCTGCTCTTTCTAGAAAGGTTTCTAAACTGGTGAAGTTATAGTGCCTGTAAAAACAATGAACAAGCCTACTTCTGTGTGACATAACTAGTTATGTCACTAGTCACCAAGGCTAGTAGAGGATTTCAGATCCTGTATTAGCTACATTTGTCAGCAAAAATTAATTAGATTGCCTTACTGATTGCAAGGTGCAAATTGCAATGTAGACATAGATGTGCATATTGAGGGCCTTCCTGACACATCCATTCTCTCCCAGCTTTTAGTTTTCAAACAAAAGCTTAGCCAAAGTGTCTAAGCTAAGCCATTCCTCTGCCTGCTGTAACTTATGCTTTCCAGGACGGGTTTTTTTGAACTTGTGTTTCTAGGCAGCTACATAAATTACTGTGGTATGACCTTCAAGCACCTGACTTACTCCATGGAAATTATCCATATGCACACTCTCACCCTGTGATCTTCTATATGGCATGCAAGTTTCTTAGTTGTTCCTCCCCCACACCTGAAATTACAAAGTAAAAACATGCTCATAGGTGTAGCCACAGCTCATCTCATGCTCTGAAATCAAACTCTGAGTACTCTGAAAATAAATATCTGATCACCAGGTATCTTTTGCATGTCCCCATATGCTCAGACTAGAAAAGAAAATAAATCCTTCCTTTCAACATCCCAGCTTCAGCTCTTTCTCATCTGAGAGACACCAGATAATTTTGATTTAAATATGTAAAGAAAGAAGCTGTTTTTCATGGACTATATTCCTAATTTGTTTAAAGATCATTCTACTGAACTTAGTAGAACCCCAGTGATTTATATCAGCTGAGTGAGGAGCTGACTCTACACTTCCACAGCTCCCTAGAAATTCTCAGAAGAAAGGTCAGTATTGTAGCTGAACAAATGTTAACTCAGAGTGAAGGCAGTTAAAGTTTTGCCATTCATCAGGATTGCACTTTAATACTTAGGCCAAATGGGTAGGAGCTTCTTAAAAGGAGATGAAATAAAGGCAAAAGTAATTCTGTATGTGTACAAAACTCTCTTTCCACTAACATCTTTAAAGAAATGTAAAAGATGCTGTGGTACTGTGGGTCTTTATAGGGATAACTCTCTCCTACTGCTTGATCTTGGGACAGTCAATCATATTTGTGCCTCTGTTTCCTTAGAGAGCATAATACTTTTCTGGTTTTCAAATATCTGAGGATGTGCTTATTAGTGTTTGCAAAACCCTCAGAGACTGCTGGTGGAAATGTAGAGCATTATAATAATAATTTTCCATTGTTTTGTATTGTTCATCTTCTAGCTGCTAATTTTTTTTAACAATATACTGCTATGTAAAAATGCATGTGGCAATCTTCTGACGTTCAGGGAAAAGTGTTATCCAAACAAAAATAAAGCATAGGGCTCATGATCACAAGAGACACATTATCTGTGATGAGGAGAATCTGTAACAGACATGGCACTAAGTCAAAACTGTGCAGCAAACAGCATCCAAATGCAAGCAATTTCAGATGTGTGCATATTGCCAGTACAAAACAGGCCATTCTGCAAATGCAGAGTCCCCCAAGGAGCAGTGAACCTCGCAGCAGCAGCACTAATGGCTGCCTTCTCATGTGCAGCAGGGGAAAGCAGCACTTTAGAGCCATCTTGGGCAGCTGTTAAGTTATTCATTCTTAACTTACTTCTATAAAGCTGCTATTGGGTGGAAGCAGAAGACACAGAAGATTTTGGACCTGTTGTGTCTGCTGTGGGGGAAGCATTCCCCATTTTTGCACACAGGGTGAAATTCTGACTTCCTCCAAGTCAATGACACAATTTCTCCCCAGTCTTGCTTCAACTGAAAAAAAATTATTTTAGGCCCCAGAAAACCTTTTTTGAAGAGCACTCTAGTGGTGCCAGTGCCTCTTGTAGGATTTTTCTCAATTTGGACATTATTTTCCTTTCAATGCATACTATTCAAGGTCATTTGTACTGCTAGAACAATAATGAAATAAAATCAAAAAACCAATGACAAAGCCAAAAACCACCCTACAACCATTTTCTGTTAGAGTACGTGTAATGCACGAGGTACTGTGCTGGTCATCTGCCTTGTTTCTTAACCTCCTTTCAGAACATTTTAGGCTGGTTTATGATTTGCTTGTTCCACCTTATGTCTTGTCCTTCCCTATCTCGTCTCTACAGCTGATGTGAAAACTCAGACTCTCCTCAGTAAAACACAGCAGTTCCCTTTATGAGTTTTGTCCACTCCAAATTTTGGATATCATAAGTCAGACCTAAAAAAATTGCGAAACTTTATAAATATCTGTGTATCTCAAAACTTACTGCTGGTTCCTGTTTCATTTTTTATCAAGTACATTTTGTGTGCTTTTCTCTGCCATAAATGAGAAGTTTGGCAATACCATATCAACAGCTGATGCCTTTAAACATGTAACCAAATTTCATGCTACTCATGCTAAAAATGAGAGCTGGCAATGTTAGATTCTTCCTAAACTCACAACTTCCTGATGCTTTTGCTCTTCTCAGTCATTGCCCTGAAACTCTCACTGAAGGGAAGATTTACAGAAGAAAAATAGAACCAAAAGAAAATTGAAGTGTTAATTTATATTGATTTCACTTCATGTCTATTTTTCTTCACCCTATGATCTATGCTTGATCACTGTATGATCAAAATTTGCAGAAATCAAAATTCATCCCAGAAAAAAAATACCTCTGATTTTACCATTCTTTTCTCTGAGAACACATGAAATAGCATTAGGAGTCAAATTGTTATGGTGTCTACATATTTGCTTGGCTTCAAAGCCAGAATACACCAATGAGAAAAAATTTGATCGAAAGCCATTAAATACCAGGACAAGACTTTTGGCTCAGGAAGAACCTGATTACACTGGCTGCTTCAGGATCCTTTCCCTGTGCCACAGCTGTCCTCTGCCAGTCCTGCTTTCAATAAATTAGGTGCACTGACATGGAAGAAACTTGCCTATGCCACCTTCTTTCATGTGTTGTGCAGGCTTATGTTTGCTGGGGATTGTTCTCATTCAGATATTACACAAAAATATGGTGCAAAGCAGCTAAGACTGACATTGAAGGGCCTATCCTGCACTTAACTATATCAATTTTTTTGTCAGCATGTTTCTAGTGAAGTAAATGAAGTTGTGGCCAACCACTTTGAATTTCCTTCATGGGTTTGGATCCTTCCCTGCTGCAGTTACAGGGGTAACTGCAGTGGATCTAATCTGATGTGCACAAACTGAGAAGTGGATGCATAGCTCTAAACTCAGGGGCTGTTCTGAAGACAAAACTAATTTTTGAAACATTTTTATAAACTCACGGAAATCTTAATGTCTTTATTCTGTTATTGCTTTACAATAATAATCCCAAACTGGCCTGGGAGCCATTAGTCAGTGAGCACTGGCCCCTTGGAAGGTTTCAACTTGTCAAGTTTAGCCATTTTTTGAATGCACAGAGGAAATCATTAAGGCACATCAGGCTGCTGATTGCTATTAAACTCTGCAGAGACTTCTGTGCAAAAATCAATGCCATAACAGGGCTACAAGAATCTAAGAGGTGTGAAAAGCATTTCTTTACCCTCTGGTAACTCAAAAATGGATTAATAGACTTTGTGAAACTTCAAAAAAATATCACCTATAAGCTAGGGGCCAAATGTAAACCTCTGTGACAAAGTAATACAGCTCAGAAAGCTCCAAACATGTGAAAATAGGTTTATAATGGAACTGTCACTGCTGTAACCTCAATTGTATGTTTCTGTGCTGGGGAAATCTCACACATCTGCACATCTACACATGCACGTGCTTATTTATTGCATCCCAAGGAACACCTTTTTTTGCTCTACTGCCACTAAGGAACCCAGAGGGAAAATGCTTTTTTAGTGAGGTATGATCTTAGATAGCTTTTGGCAGGAAAGTACTACAAGAATTTTCCAGATGAGTTCCATCTCAGCATCAGAGAAAGTGTTATTTAGATGAGTGGCTGGTTTTGACTGGAGGGAGGGGAGCTGCATTGAAAAACACGACACAGTTCCAACAATTGCTATCAGTTGAAGACTTTTGTAGAAAATATCTTTATGATGGGAAAAACTAGTTTAAATCACATTAGGAAGTTTTATTGTAAACATGTATTGTATAAAGCTGGCAAAGTCCATTGTCTAAATCTGGGATGTCTTGAATTTCAACTGTCCAGTTCTCTTCCCCCACAGAGCAAAAGGGAAGCATTCAATTCAATTTTTGTCATGAATTTCATTTGAATTTCATTTGAATTTTGATGATAAAATGATGAAATATCTTTACAATTTTATTTGTTTATTATTAATTCTTATATGAAAATGAAATTTTACTGAGTTGTATTAGATTAATTTCACCCATCCTAGGAACATTCGGGTTAGAAGGGACTAGGAGGTCACTTCATTCAACCTACTTATCAAAGAAATTGCATTTTATTTAATGCAAAAGATAAAATGAAGCAGTCCATGTAAACCAAATGTTTATTTCCATATAAACAAAGATCTAATTATGGTGTTTCAGAACCTTTATTTCACTGACTATCCCAGATTTTCTGCTTAAGTCAATACTAGTTTTTCCACTAGCTCCGGTTATTAATTTTAAAACTTTAGATAGAATGTTTTTATTGAAAAGAGGGTTCCGTTCTTCTTTTTCTTTTTAAAATATATGGAAGTGTCATGTAGGGTTGGCCTTCCCTAGGAGGAGGGCTGAGGCGTAGGGCCACAAGCACGTCCCTACACAGCGGTGGCAGGACTCTGCTGGTTCATGGTCTGTCCCCTCAACTAAGCCCAGAAAAGACTTTTTAAAAGAAAGATCATGAAGCTGGGACACCTCAGTGTTAAGGCTCAGGGCAGGCAGGACTCAGGACCAAAACACCCAATTTTGCTCCAGGTGGAGGTAAGCTTTTCCCAAAGCTCATCAGGGCTGCAGCTGACAATTTCCACCCTGTACTGAGGAACCACCACTGTACCTCCACCCACGGCAAGAGCACGTAGTCATGGCTGCAGCCAGCATGGCAAAGCCTCCCAAAGTATCTGGAACCAAGACTGAGATCTGGAGAAAAGGATCAAAAGTAGGCTTTCTCTTAAGGACTGTATCAAGCACAGTCAATGGAAAAGCTTTTAGCAAATGAGTTGTTAAAGCCTGTAGTAGTGTGTATGGTCTGGACCAGCTGCTGTGAGGGGGCAGATTGTGGACCATTGTCCCAGCATGGTGCTGGGGAAGGAGGCTCCTATATTCTCATTATAGCAGAGGAAAATCCACTTTTCTCACATGGATAATTTAGAAGTTATGAATCAGCCTGTTGTTTTTATTTCAGTGGAGTACAGACAAGAGTTGTGCAAAATGAGGCTGCTGCCTGTCTGTCAGGCAGCTGTAGATTTTTACCCTGCAGCTTCTTTTAATGTGCATTCTTGGCAAATTCTGAAGAGAAGCAGTCACAACTGTGTGCTCAGACGTTAGAGCAGATCTCATTCCCTCGCCATTGAGCCGAGGACTTCACTCATGCATCGTGCCATTAAACACCCTGACCCAGTAACCAGAAAACTGAATTGGTGTCTAAGTTAAAAGGCACTCTAAAAATATGCTTTTGAGTATCTGTTTTTGAAAAGAGATTAATATTTTCTTGCAGTGTATCTGCTTTTCCAAGGTGTTAAATTTAGATCGTTTGCTGTCTACTGTCTTTAGGATTTTTTAAAGTAGGTGTTAAAGGCTATTCCAGACTAGCTCTACAGGGTTTTAAGGCATGACAGATAGTTACCTGCAGAAAAGTGCCTATCTCTCTCAAATAATTAGCAATTATCTGTCAAAAAGGGTTCTGAGCTGACTACAGTGAGAAAAATACTTTTCATCTTTGGCTTTTTTGACTCTCTCCTTCCCTCTCCTCTTCGCCTCCCTCCCACCTTCCCCCTAGCATTTTTTTGAGCAGCCTTTTCCAAATGAAACATTGATGAAAGTATCTTTCAGTGCCTGAGCAGTTCCCTCAGACACCTCCTCCCTGTCCACCCCCAAGATTGCAAGACATCTGCCTTTGTACACACCACGTCAGCGTCCTGCAGGGACATTTTATGTTCATTGTTTCTCCAAAATAAATAAGAGCAGCACAGACGATGCAAACTGGCTGTAGATGTCCCATTGCTAATAACACAGCTACATTGGTAATTGCTAATAATGCAGTGTTTCAGCATGGGAACACTCTCCTAGCTGCAATGTGGTTAGAACCTGAATAGATCGACACAGATGGTAACATTATTGCATATTTCTTTGTAGAAGAAGTTGAAATTTTGCTGTGGGAAATAATAAAAAAGCAAAATTCCTACATTTTGTTCCAATTATTTCTTTAATGTTAGCATCACTGGCATGCTTGGTCTGTGAACCGTGTCAGTGCCACCTAAGGAAATACCAAGAGGAGTCTGCAAAGTGAGGAGAAGCAATTGTTTCCACTTAGCAAAGGAAGCATTTAGATGCTATTTGACAGAATTGCATTTGCCTTCTTTGGCAAGGATGACCCATTTTGATCACACGCAACAGCCAAGCAACATTCAATTTGCAATAAATCAGACTTTAAATATTTCTGTAGCTCCTAAACTGATTCTGGAGTCTTGTCTCATGTACCAGAGCTCCCACATCTGTACCGGGAGTGCTTCACTGCATTTTGCAGGCCACAAACAGCAGGAACACATGGTTTGTGGGCCAACTCCTGGGTTTCAGCTTCCTTTGATGCCTGCAAACTACGTGCTCCTCTGGGAATGCCTGACATCCTCCCTGCTTACGTGCACAATCACTTCAGCACCCTAGTGAGTCCCAGCCAGTGGAAGCACGCAGTGCAACTTTGGCCCGACTGCAGCACGTTTCCTTTGAACGGTGTTTGGAGAGCTGTGGCAGCGTGTCAAAGATAAGAGAAGCAGGAATTGGTTGTATTTGCCAAGCCCCTGCCTTTGTTGGCTCTGTCCACTAGAGCAGCTACCCTCACTTTTGAACTCTCCAATCTTGCTGCATGTTCATGCACAAAAATTGCTAGCTCACCCAGACCCGGAGTGTCAGGACCAGAGCTGTTCTTCCTGCAAGATTAGGTCATATCATTAGATCAAAGTTCTATTATGCCATTTTACACCACGTGGATGCAACGCCAGCCAAGTTTCAAGTCCCAAGCACAGGTGTCTACTAACTGTATGAGGCACACATGAAAATTAGAGCCATAAGCCAAACTTAGAACCTAAATTTCCTGTCTTTCTCCAATATTAAACCTTTCTCATTCACACTTATAACTGCATTTCCAATTTAGATTTCTAAAGAGCGTTGCTAATGTCTGAAACTATCTTATCTGTTGTTCCTTTGCAACTTTTTCTCTTCATCTGGCAATTCAAAAATGCTCTTAATGAGGCCCTTTTAAACAGCTGAAAAACAATGATCTGCCAAAGATCTGCCAAAGATGCTTTTTCCTGGCAAAAGGTGTGCTGCCCAGTATTCATTTTGTTGTAGAGGGAACATATAGCAGAAAACAGGGTTGGCACGTGGGTAGGAAATAAACCAGGTATTTGGCTGCAGAGTTGCTGTGTAGATGGAAGTGCAAGGCATAAACAGGAATGATAAGCAAATGTCATTTAAAAATAATAATGAGAAAAATGGTGAAAAAGCATCAAAACTCACCTAATTCATCTTCCAAAAAATGTGTGTGTCCTCTAATCTGAGTACGTGGGGTTTTTCAGTGGCTTATGGAGCAAAAATAAATCCCACCTTAAGACTGATCACCAGGATAAATCATTCTTTCCAGATGCCTTTATCTCTCTCCCCAGACTATCAAGGGATAACTAGCTTAGAGTATCTCCCTGCGGTTTAGACAGCTATTATAAGGTGAAATACATTCCACCCAAAAATCCTCACAAATGGCTGCCCTAAGTGGACAGGAAAGCTGGCAGACTTAGATAGCTGCTCATTTCTGTCATGGCAGACGCAGAGCTGATTGCCAAGGCTGGTACAGTATTGCCCATGTCAATGAGGTAAAAAAATGCTGCTACTGTTTTGAAATTTTTTGTCACAGGCTTAATGCACAAGTGGCAAAATTGGTTTACAAGTAGAAATTAAAACAGAAGATGAGCACGAGTCCTTTATGTTCTGCTCTTATAAAAGTAAACTTTTCTTCAAGAACTGACAGAGTTGTGTTGCACTGTATCACACGTTGGTGTGTCAGACTGTGTTTGCTTAGGCAGTGCTGCCTGCAGCGCCCGTGGCTTGGCTCAAAGCCTGTGGGAGCCTGGGTGGGACAGGCGGACAGACCCGTGCTCGCTGCTCTGTGCCCTTCAGGCACTCCTGCCGAGCACGGGGTCAGCAGCGAGAGAGCTCCTGTGGCAAAGATACTTGGAAGGACACAGTGATATGAGCAACATCCCTGAAGTGGAAGGGAACGGAAAGAAAAATACTGGAGCGTAAGTGCACACAACACAGGCTGCCTAATCCAACAAATGTCTTTAATTCACTTAGACTTCCTCATTCTTCTCTCAGCACACGCTCAGTCCTGTTTAACATATGCTTAAATCCTGCTTAATATAACGTAGCCAACTTACAATTAAGCACATGGTTAGTAATGTGCCTGAATTAAGGCCCAAAATATTCCCGCTTTAACACATGGACAAGACTGTTTCCATTAAGATGGAGCCCTGCATGCTAGGATTCGTAATCAGTACAGACCACACCACAGGGACGATGAAGCACTATGAAATGCTTCTGTTCAGAAGGCTGTTCATGTGCATCCATTTGGGTCTGAGCTCAAAACTCTTTTTTAATCAGGGTCAAAGCAATGACTGTTTTAGACCAATTTATGAAGCCCAAACCCTCAAGTTCCTGTTGCTTTCAAAACTCCCACAGATTTGAAACTTGCAAACTGGATGCAGTTCATGGGGTCCTGGCATATGGTCAGGGCAGTGTCCTTAAGTTTGTGATATTTTGTTAAACTGTAGTAAGAGGTTTTATTTAAAAATTGGAAAAAACAGAGGACACTGCTTTTTCACTTACAGTCTGATTTGTTGTCTTTCCTTATATAACTAAAATAGGGTGGATTTGAACACCAATAGGTTAAGCAGTAATGACGCCAGTAGTTTCTTTTGCTGAGGCTTTAGTCTGGATAGGGACACAATGTTAATCTAGGGTTGTTTCTCTTTTTCCTTAAATAATATTTTTATTGAGCAAGAAGCGGATGTCAGAATGGCCTTTTGATCAGCTAAAAACAACAGTGTCTCTAAGGGAATCTTTCCTGTTTATTGTATGCTGCTGCATTTGAAAAATGCTAGGCTACAGTAGAGCAAGACTCCTTAACATACAAGAAGCAAGGCAAAACAGGATGAGGCCAAAATGGGAACTGTATATCACAGGAACTTGGAAAGACAGGAAGTTACAAAAGAAGTAGAAATTCTTTATTAAAAGTATAATTGTACCAGCTTGTGCAAAAGGATAATGACTTTCAAATGTCAGCCTTTGTGCCTGTTCATAATGATAAAGCTATTAAACCATACGTACTGTTCTTAATTCCATTTCTCATGGCAAGTCACTTAGGATCTATAACTATTCTGCCCACTAAAATCTTCAGTTGTGTATTCAAACAGTAGATTAAAAGAAGTGCTACCTAAAGTAGAGCCAGCCAGGACTGCTGCACAGTAGTTTAAACTGTATTAGAGATTCTGTTATAGGACCCTATTTTAAAGGGTTGAAATATCAGCCATAAAAATTCACTCCCACGATTAAAGTCAACCAATGAATGAATATTTAAAGCCAAATTATTAAAATAAAAAGGCACCATTTTTACACTTAAGAAGTTTCACGTGTAAAAAAAAAGAATAAGCTCTTCAAACATTTTTTGTGAATCTGTGACTGAAAAGTGAATCTACTTCAAAAATTACCGCAATAAGAAATTAGCCCTTAAAGCAGTCAGTGTTTTGTTTTTTTTTTTAATTTCAGAAAATCACTCCTAGCAGAGATAGTCACAAAAAGTTGCACTACTGAGCTTGGTCCAGCTCTGGCTAGCAAATGGAAAAACCTTGTTTGTATCAGTGAGAATTAGATTAATGCTAACTTCCTCCTCAGGAAGTTGGAGTCTGGAAGAAAAACTAAGAGCTCAGTTTTACAATCACTATGTTTGTTAAAATTGTCACCTATAATATCAGCAAAGTTGCCTCCAAAGGGAGGAAGACAAACACTGTGCTGGTGTCACCACGGGTTCCTCACAGCCTTACCAGCATTTCAGTCAAAGTGTCCGTGCTGATCCCAGGCTGTGGGATGGTGCTGCTTCCAGACCAAAGCTGCTAATAACAGGTTCTGTAATTATAGGCACAAAAAACCAGGAAAGCTATACCATAAATTGCCATTATGAGATGGTTCCGTGTTTTTCGTGAGGAGATACTATTGGCAAATTCTTCAGCAGCTTCTGCAAGTCTCACCCAGCAGGTGATATTTATGGACTGTTTACAAGATTTTCACATATTTTAAAGGGCTTTGTAACTTTTATGCTCATCCATCCAGTTTATTTATTTTGCAAAAATCCCGCTCCAAAGGTCAGCTATGTTCTGTCTGTCTCAGCAACTCTAGGCCTAGAGAAAAATGCTAAATGTAATCTCAGCATGAAGTAGTTATACAAATGTGCTTTTAAACATGGTAGAGATGGGTTTGTGTCTTGTTCTCATATATCTTAGACTTTGTGTCTCTTGGCTTTACACATCATTTAGATGAGAACACTGTTGAGCACCTCTTTTACATTCAAATGATGTATTTGTCCTCTTTTGTGTGGAAATGTCTGTATATTTTCAACACTTCTCAGTTCATGTGAAAGCAGACAGGAATAAACCAAGGAGACAAAGATTATGTCAAAGTGGCTGAATAATACTGAAATGATCGTGATGCATCTATTCTTCTTTTCAAAATCTTCAGAATAAACCCTTCTTTCCACCTTTCAAGCAGTGGAAGGAAATTTGTTTCCAACCCCTTCTAGCCTGACACTCTGCTCTGAGTGTTGGGTTCCCAGCTCTGACTCTTCTCTGCTCCAGCTGATTCATGCCTGGAGGCCCAACCCTAATACTGCCTTTTCTTCCTTACCTGACAGCAGAACAGAATACCTTCTCCTTTTTTTTACTGTATCTTATCCTTATAACTAAATGGATCCCATGCTTAGTAATAAATTGCAAGTGAAATGATGCAATTATGCAAAACAGCTGCTCTCATTCAATTGATTCATTTTGCAGGTAAAAAGCATGCTTGCACACAGGGAAGTCATAGATCAGCTTTTTAATGTATATCCTAAAAGTCACTGTAGTGGAGGTATTAAGTACCTCAAAGTTATATTTCCTGTAGGTCTTGGTTTAACCTGGCAGGTAGCTAACCACCACACAGCTGTGTTTGGTCCTCCCCACACCCAGTGGGATGGGGGAGAGAATGTAGGGGGAAAAAAAGTACAGTTTATGAGTTGAGATAAAGACTTGTTTAATAGGAGAGAAGTGGAAGGGAAAATAATAATAATAACAGTAACAGTAATAATAATGTACAAAATAAGTGATGCACAGTGCAGTTGCTCACCATCCAATGACCAATGTCCAAGTGCATGCAGCCACCGGCCAACTTCCACTTTAGTTATCAACTGAGCACGACACTGCATGGTCTGGAATATCCTTTTGGTCAGCTGTCCCAGCTGTGTCTCTTCCCAGTTCTTGTACCCCCAGTCTACTCCCTTGTCAGTGATATGAGAAGCTGAAAAGTCTTTGACTTAGAGTAAACACTGCTCAGCAACAACTGAAAGATCACTGTTATCAATATAATTTTTAGCTTAAATTCAAAATGCAGCATTATACTACCCACTAGGAAGAACATTAACTCTATTATGGTCAAAGCAAGGACCCTGTAGAAGACCAGTTATAAAAATTCAACAAATACTTGAATAGTTGAATCTCTCAGTCACAAAAGCAATATGATTACAGAGAATTATTTGTATAATGTTTGATTTGTGATAGATGTTTATAATCAATTGCAAATTATGTGCTTTTCAAACATCTGCTGCAGTTTATTGTGAGCCTATTAGAGGATATCTAATATCCAGTAAAAAATTATGTGTAAGAATCCATTACCTTTTTTTCTGTCAGGAGAGCCCTGTAATTCAAACAGAGGTTGTCTATCTTCTTTTTATATCAGCCTTCTGGATTTGAGGATTTGAGCTTTCTGCTGAACTATCATGAAAATACATTGATGTTGTTTTCATGTCTGCCATAAGAAGCCTGGTTTTTGACCAAGAGGCAAAGCAGCTGTACATGTGAAATATATGTGAAAACTGGCACAGCTTTAAAACAGGCATTAGTTCAAAGTCATGAAAGAATGTTCTTAGAAAAATAAAATCCATGTATTCAAGTCAAAATCACAAAATTCTTATTTTCATCAGCTACCTGGTAATATCACAAGCACTAATTCTTTTAGGATTACAACCCAGGAGTATAGATTCCCTTTGCTCTTAGGAGTCTGTCATACCTGCTTCAGAGGCAAGATATCTGGTTGTTTATAGGATACACTGGGAGGTTTGCAGTTTCTGGTCTTATGTGAGTTTTGTCAAACCGCCACAGTTTATGAATTCCACATTCTTCACTCAAGGAATTCCACAATTCAGCTGCAAGGTATAAAAGCAGCTATTAATTATACCTACTACTACATGTTTATAGGTGCACCAGGAGCACTTGACTTGAGCTAGACCTCAGCGGGTTAAATTGCTTCCACTTAAACTAATGGAGCTGTGTCAGTTTTCAACTTTGGTGGAGCTGGAGTGGTGGGACAGGATGGGATGCACATCCTGCAATCAGGAGCAGAAAAGCTCTGTGAGAAAGACTTGAGCATATTTTCCAATTGCAGATTTCAAATTGCTGTTTAAGAGCTGAGATTCTTCACTCAGTAACATTTTTTCCCCTCCTGACAGCATCACCTTTGTGCTGCCATACCCTCTGCTACCAAAGTCTGAAGAGTTTGGCTAGATGCCATAGAGGAGAGTGTAGTTGCAGAGCACAGATTTTTTTGTTCCCTGTTAGGTAAGGTGTCTGTCATGGTCCTCTGCCCAGGACAGTTGTTGCATGTCTCCCCTGGGGCTCCTGGTCTCAGACACAGGGCAGAGTGTCGGGTGTGTTTTTCTTTTTTATTTTCTTCTCAGCCTGGAAAAAGTCCTGTTCTCTCTGTGGGAATTTAACTTACGTAGAGACTGTGGGACTGGGACTGCAGCTTACTCTGTTATACCTAATTAACCCTGGGAATTCATTTCCACAACACAGAACTAGGCCAAGTATATAGGTGGCTTTACAAAAGAAAATTAGGGATTTTCAATGAAGACATGGAATATCCACAATTACATTTCACATGATACAAAATAATTAAGGGATATAAGCCATAATGGTTCATGGCACAATCCAAGTTCTAACAGATGGGGATATGATAAAATTTACCCATGGGAAAGTGATTTTGTAATTGTAGAGGTGGGTGTATTCCATTTACTTCTGTATTTATGTTAGATGAATGTTTATATTTGTATAAACATTAAGGAAAAGCATCATTTTATAACCTCTGGGTATTTTTTACCATTTCTTTAAAATACAGAAGTAATTGCTGCATACTTCTTACAGAATAAAAGGAAAAAAATTAGAACTCTTGGTTTTCCCACCCACACATTTCTCTTCACTTCATATATCCCAGCCCTCAGATTGCCCCTCCCTCTGCAAAAGCCTGGGAAAAGATTCACAAGCACATGTGAAAAATGATAGTTTCACATGGCTGTAGTAGGTTCACATCCTTATTATGTAAATGAGTGGTTTTGGTTTGGGCGTCTCTTTTGTGGCTTTTGTGCAGATGGTTAAATGCTTAAAGACACTGGGCCAAATTGTTCCTACTGGAATTTCACTGGCTTTGGCTAAACTACACCAGGAATCGAAATGTGCCGTGGAACCAAAATCTATTTTTGCATATAATGAAATAGTCAAATGTGTAATGGGATTGCTGCACAGTAGCAGAAAGGAAGAAGCAGCCATAAGGAGATTTCCCTCTGTCTGTTTGGTTACTAATGGAGTACCTGGAGAACAACAGACTTGAGAAGCTTCACTTTGCTCCTGTGACCTGCACTTCCTCCAGCCAGGTAAGCACAGAGCTGTGTGTGCTGGAGACTGATTAATTAGCCCAAGCCAGTTGTAAAATCGTTAGGAAACAAGTGGTGTCTGTTTTCTTCTGCACAGGATGCCAAGAGATGTATTTAAAGTGTGAGAGTCAAAGGTCAGTTTGACATCATGTACTCTAAGAAAGAGATCTTGCTTAGATCCCTGTTTCATGTTAGAAATGCTGTCTGCAAGCCGTGAAGTTATTCTACTTGATAAGGGGAGTAGGATTAACCTGCAGCAAGGAAAATTTAGGTTAAATATTATGAAAAATGTTGTAACTGTGAGATCACTTAAACAAAGTAGCAGGCTGTCAGGGGAGACAGTCAAGGCTGGAAGTGACACTTTTCTATCAGTGCTGGTTGGGAGAATAATTAATAAGCATTTCCCCATGAAGGGGGAGTGGCACCCAGCTCCCCCAGAGGCTTCTGCCAAACCAAAGGAGCCGAGGGATCTCACAGATATTCTTGGAGCTAATGCTTATGTACAGATAAAATAGAGCTTTCTGAAAGGATTTTACAACCTTTTCTCAGCTTGTGTTACATATTCTAAATGTAAATTGAATGCAAATGCTTTGATCTGTTTGCCACAAAGCAATTTACAATCTCCTACGGTAAATCTAAGCCACTGGAAATATAAGGGTTCGTGGCAATGCTTCATATAATTCTTTAGAAACTAATTGGGTTACAAGAGGAAAAAGTTCTGTTCCCAATCTCTATCATTTCTTATGCCTATTTCATTTATTTTTCACAAAATTCTTGTATTAATTTAATATCTCTAAGTTTTTAAGCAATGTCTTCCTCTATCCAAGTTAATGATCGTGTTGTCATTGCATTCAATGAAAAAATGCATAAGTTAGATGCGTGGCTCAAGTTCTAAACATTCTGCTTAGTTTTTTATCCTCAAATTGTTCAAGCTTATCTACTCTCACTAAACCAGTGATAATAAGGT
The DNA here is from genome assembly GCA_003676055.1 of Chloebia gouldiae. Taxonomy (NCBI): domain Eukaryota; kingdom Metazoa; phylum Chordata; class Aves; order Passeriformes; family Passeridae; genus Chloebia; species Chloebia gouldiae. The sequence continues at coordinate 12,417,139 of QUSF01000003.1, forward strand.
ATCTTTCTTTCTATCTATCTTTATTCTGGAAAGATAAAATTTGTCATTTCCTAGCATTATATCCAAGTACAGCAAATTGCAAAACAAGCCCCTCTACATGATTTTGGGGATCCAAAAATCAGTGAGTATTATGTTGATTTTCAAAATCAGATTAGTCTCTGTCCCTAATTTGTGCCAACAAAAATGTCAAATCTTCTTAACAGAGGGCCTAAGAATTATGGCCTTGATAATAACAGAAAATCTGAACTTATCAGTTGTATAGATTGATCCATGTCTAAAAACCTCTATTAAATGTTGTTCTCCACCATCTCCAGTGGAGTAGTGTTTCATAAAAGCAAACATTCATTTTGTCCAGTAACAGGGGTTTTGGCAAAGTGAAGAGGGCCATAGGCAACATGGCGTTTAATCCATAGCTTTCTGTCTACTGCACCCTACAGAGCCACAACCCAGGCAACCAGAAGAAAGAGATCAAAAGGCTTTAAAAACGTCAGGCAACAGGATCTCATTTAAATTATTAGGTGAGATGCCCTCTTGGGTTTGACAATAGCAAAACATACCACATAGCCTGTTTTCTTCTCTCCCTTTATGCTGATTTTGACAGGCTGCTGCAATTGCATGTAGAAATTGTACTTCTGCTCTCCAGTATCACTTTGGACATTGTTTGAAAATGTGTTTTTGTACAACAGTGTAATATACAAGGGTATTTGAGTCATGCAGAAACTGGGAGATTTGTAACAGGTTCTTAACCCGTATTGACTGAAATAAAACTTATTTGATGAAAAATAACCCAGAAACCTGCCTTAGGTGAAGCTGATAAGCACTTGGGGAACACAGAAGGGCTTATCTGTAATTCTACTAAGTGATTCAGCTTTAAGAATTGCACATTTCTAATTCACATACATATGCTAAAAGGTTTTTTGAGTTTTCAACAATTGAAATTGTTAAAACCGTATAAGCAGAGATTTTTTTTGTCTTGTTATTTGGATTGGCTTTATTGCAGAAAGATAGATACAGTTCCAACCTGATGTCATACTGTGGAACATTAAAACCTTTTTCCCAAGCTCTGTGTGTAACCTCTATGCTGCTAAATCCTTGTGCATGAATAGTCTCACTGACGTCAGCAAAAGCAAGGCTGCACAGTCTAATTCTTAAAATAAGTCATGTTCATATAAATTCCTGCTGCTGTCGTTTTTATCTGAGATTTTGTATGGTAGAGCATATGGCCTGAATATGAGACTGGCTGAATATTAAAATTCTCTGGCTTAGTGAGTAATTCATGTTTCTAAATCGTATGAGTAGTAGATAGGACTGATTTTAAAAGCTCCAATCAGTCAAGATTTATGTGCTTAACATGAAAGAAATACAAATAGAAGGTCATCAATATACACATGATTAACGATCACACTTAAAAGCAGTTTTAACCATGCCTCCTAATCATGGATTTGCATGTCTGTGTGTCTGTCTGTATGAAGGATGCACTGAAAGAAAGGGAAAAATATCTCAGCACTGTTCTGTGCTCCTTACTTATGTTAATGCCTTTGGGATTCTTTGCAGAATAACACAGATATTGCAGATTTAGGAAAACAAAACAGGCTTCTTTCCGGATTCAATTCATATGAAACCATGTTCACTCACCTTATAGCAACTCCCTGACTTTCTTCTCACAATTACATTTGCTAAATGTAGATGGGCAGGAGTCTGCAAAATTGAACAGGGCAGGACTTGCATCCATAAGGATTTAAAGCATCGGGAGACAAAATTCATGTTGAGGAGGAGCAAGCTTCTGTGTAAAGGGTGCTGGTCATACTGGCATGTCACATTCAGAATGCTTTGCCATAGCAAAGTGTTTGCTAATGTGCTCTCATCCTCTCGTGCTGCCCCAGGTACCTAAGACAATTCCTACATGGCAAATGAAGGGAGAGTCATTTATAACGTGACAGACTCACGCTAAGGCTGGCAGGGAATATCGTTAACCTCACGAGTCTTGATGTGACTGAAGAGGCTCGAGATCTGTATGGGAGACAAGTCTGAAAATTAACAGCCTCATTAATCAAATCACAATGTTTTGACAATTTCATGGTGTGTATGCAATCTATCCTGTATACAATTTAGCTAAGGCTTTTATGCAACAAGAGGTTTGTTTGCAATAACTTTATGTGAAAAGACTCCACCTCACAGAAAAATTACTGGATTATATGCTGATTATCAAAGAGTAAAAAAGCATAATAAAATGATATTCAAATAGAAAATCCTGCCAGGATTATGAAGGAGGTGGCATACCTCTTTTTTTCCTACTCTGTTTTACTGACAGCAGTATCATTATCATCATCACTTATTTAGATAGTCTGGGGGAAAGCTGGCCAACCTCTCACACCTGAGCTCAGGTACTGGAAATACTCCTCTTCAAAGCAGAAATCCTTTGAATCCACTTGCCCAATGTGTTTAGTCAAGAGTGAAATAAGAATGGATAACCTGCTGGAGCACCCTACCATGACGTGCCAGAGCAGGTCCCTCAGATAACCTGCTCTCCAAAGCAACAGGTCACTCAGGGTAACTCAAAGTAAATCTGCGTCCCTCAGATGTCAAACAATCATTTTCTGCTAAAGTATAGACTGTTCCCCCAATCCTTTATTTTTCAGGCTCCTTGTAAGTACCTACCCTAAGGAGCTTAAGGATACACGTTTTCCTCTTCTGCACCTCGGGATTTATGCAGAGGGCTTATTAATACTTCTGAGTATTAATTGTCTAAATCCCTGCACATCTAGGCAAGGCTACATCAATGATTATTTCTGGGTTATAGAGAAATGTTGTTGCTTGTTATAATGGGCTTCATAGAAGAAGGTTTGATGTAGTGGCAAAAGTAGCAAAACGCTGTATTTCACTATGAATGTTATGAAACAGAGAGTCAAAAAAAGGCATAATATTTTAGGTCTCTTTGTTCTTATTATTGTCCATCTTCAAGGGTAAATTTTGAAATCACAGCTTAAAAGGATTAGAAGCAAAATGAAGAGCTGTCAACTAAATATATCTATTTACAAGAGATGTATCAAATCACGAAATTAATGACAGTGTCACTAGTACTGTGGCAATCTCTACTCATCCTGTGCCTTCAAACTCTTTCAGGGAAATATCAGTACCTGATTTTCCAATCCAGAAAGCTGTGGCGCAGGGAAGTTAGCTGACACTTGGCTTCACTTAAAAGCCATGGCAGATATAAAAAGCTTGCTTTCAGCCTTTTAGTCCAGTGTCTGCCCACTTTCACCCATCAGCTCCTATGTCCCTAAATGACCTAACTAAGCCCCATTGTACTGAGGGTCATCTAGGCTCACATTTGCATCTTAAAATACCAACTCTTTCTAATCTCACAGCTTTATGGCCCTGCTAACTACAGAACAGAACAGAGCTGTAACAAACCAGAAAGCATACAGCTGACTGAACAAACAACCCCTGAGCAGCCCAATTCCTTTCCAATGCTCCTGCCTTCCCAGAGAGTGGCTGTGATGAGAGCAGAATGACTCCCAGCTTCCAACCTGCCGCAGGTTGGGTATTTGCATCTGCACTGCAGTCAAAGCCGTGACTGCAGCATCCATAGCAGTGCCAGATACTTGCCCAGTTAGTGGCAAAGCTGTGGTGGCACAGGATTTATTGCTCCTGGTGGGAACATTCAGCACTGAGCAGAGTCTCTGACATTATAAGTACCTCAGCCAGTTAAATAAAAACAGTTCAGACATGTGTTGTAATCACATCTCCAAATGCAAGGATTGCAGTTTTTGGTAGAGTTTATCACTGCTCTGAGCAGCACCATTAACAAGCAATATTGTGATTTTCCCAGAGCACAGTGCTGTGCAGAAACCTTAGGTTCTTTCCAGCTGACATATCCTTTTGTTGCTGGCATGAAACATGTTTCCATGATCCTTATCCCTGAGGGGAAAAAAGAGGTAATCCTTCATCAGTTTGTCTATTATCCGTCTGCTAGTTCTGATTTTTGTTAATTCCCATGTGGAATTTTTACCAGAGAAGGGACTAAGGTTTGAAATTTTTCTCAAAGTTGTCTGGCTGGAGTGGTTCCTTTAGTAGCCATGCAGCAATCATGTAAGGACAGAGGACACATTGTTGTACCTGTTTGAGGAGTAATGTTCAGTAATTGAGGAAAAGCTGGAAAATGGGATGTTATATGACAAATATGTGAAAATTCAATTCAGTGGAGCTGTTTCAGGAATCTGCTCATCACAACATGTTGGTACCTGGCAGGATTGTGCCTCCCCAGTGGTCTGTAAGTCTCCTAGCATCCAACATCCCTTTGTTCAGAAAGAGGAACTGATTTTACAGTGCCTGTGAGACCAAATCCAGGTTAAAGCCTAATGAGGAATGCAAACAATTAATTTGTTGACAGGGTTTTCTGCATGTTTCAGGGAAGAGGGGGGTTATTACCATTTCCCTCCATAATAAAAAACAGGATCCTGTGTCTTGGAAATGTTTACAGTGTAACAAAACAAGGTTATGTTACACTGTAAAATTTTAAAGGAGGACTAGCAGGGACATCTAGACTCAGCAGCATGAAACCCATGAGCTATTCAGACAGGAAGGGTTTGTATTTTAAAATTATGAAAATAATGTTTCAGTCTGAGATAAAAACAAGTGGTTTTGACACAAAGGTTGGGACTTTTCCAGCTACAGACCCTCCCCTGCCAGGTACCAACAGTTTTATTCAGAATAGGGGCTGAACAGGATGCATTTACCACCTGTCTCAAAGCTGGGTGTGCTGCTGGTTATTTGGGTGCTGAGTGAGCAAACCCACAGGCTTCTCTTTCATTGCTGCATTGCGAGGTGGCAGTGTTTGGCAGGGAGGACAGCTCCAGAGGGGCACTGTGTGCCCTGCAGCGCAGCACCCTGGGGTCTGCACCACCTCACCAGAGCACGGGGAGTGTTTGCAGCAGAAGATGGAGGCTGTGCTGCCAAAAGAAGTCCCCGAGTCCCTCTGTGCAAGTCAGACATCTCTGTGAGCCTGCTCAGAATGCTCAAAGTGAGGAAAGGGATGGTGTATTATCTCATTTCCTTCCCAGACTTCCTACTACTGTTTTGGGCAATTTATACCTTTAAGAATGCATAAGGCAAACAAACCTTGTTCTCCCTAGTGTGTGAAAGCCTGTCTTTTGCATTATTAAACCATAAAGGAAAGCCTGGTGTTATCTCGCACAGATTCTCTGCACGTACAGGAGAATCCGGCCCAAACACATTTCACGGCTTGTCTGTCTGAGTTAGTGTGCTGCTTGCCAGGAGTCAGGGAGAGGAAAGGATCAATGCTTAATCCTACAGAGTCTTACACAGGTTGCTCTTGGATGTGCTTATCACCACTGTGTAGACAAACAAAAGTAAAAGTATTTATAGATACCTACTGGAAGCATAAACTAAACAAAAGTCATCAAATCAGGATTTTATCCATTTAATTGCAGAGTGTTTTCATCAGCTGTATAATGTTTTATTGCCTTTCAAGGCTTATTTATTGTAATTAATTAAAGAAGACTTAGAACTCCACTCCCTTATGCATTACAAAAGGAAAGCAGATGCAACGCCAGTTTTGTTTGCAATTCATTGTGTTATTTGCAGATCCTCTTGGTCTGTAAGGTACATGTCACACTGTTCATTTCTCTAAGTAGAAAGCAAGGGCAGAAGCATGACCCATGAAATTCACAAAACATATCAACATCATAACCCATACTTTCTTGGACCCAGTAAGAAGCTCTTTGCTGAAGAGTGTCTTTTTCTTGATTACAGCTGTCAAAGCAGCCTGTACAAGGATGGGAGAGTGGTTCTAGGAGAACATTACTTCTGACCTCAAAAGCAGAAATTTCTTTCTGAGTGTGCTACTCCTGACTTAGGTTTTACACTGCCCTGATTTCAAGGCAGGGGTCATCTCACAGCCATGCCGCTCCAAAATAGATCTTGCGTCCACTGAGTACGAGCCCGAATGCTCAGCAGATTTGAGAGAGTATATCTCAAGAAGTTGAACTGATGAGGAAGGAAAAGGAAGTAGAAAGAAGACAAACTCAGTCCCATTTAATGAATACTTCCTTGACATTTGTGCAGCTCCTGCTGGGGGTTTGAGCTGGCATGCTCAATTCAGTATGGTCCCAATTACTGAAGCCCGTGAGCTGTATATGTGTTTGTGTTGTGTGTATGTCCATTACCCTGCTTGCTTTCCAAAGTATTAAGTACAAGAAGAAAACTATGCAAACTTTTTTAGCAAATGCTTGTGAATTCTGATAGGTTTTCTTCTTAGTTTTCCATTTTAAATTAGTGTAGGGCAATGCACCTCAGATGCAATGCCACTAAACCATGTAAATCTGTACTAGAGATGATGCTGATCTGCTGTGCACATTTTCCTTCCTGTAAGTCATTATCACATGCCTCTCTTTCTAAGAAAGACATTTTTATGATAGGTGGATCACTGGGGTGGGTTTTTTTTTGCATGGCTGGCTTGCCCCACATTCCAGCTATAACAATGAAGTTTCACTGGGCACTGGGTCATATGGCTCAGCTAACAAGCTGTTCCTGTTTTTAGGCTACTGGGAATGTTTATTGGCCACTGTTTTCCTCTTTTCTAAAGACATAGTTATTTCTTAAGACCCATATAAATCATAAGGTCACAAAACACATAAAAACTGTGACATTCTCTGTGATATAGGATAAAAATGAACTAAATTGAGGCTTAGCAGCTTTAAACATCAATGGTATATTTTATCATAAGATAAGTACATTTATTTAAATAATATATACTTTTCAGTTCTAGGATTCCCACAATAAAATGGCAATAAAGTTGCTCAATGGGACAAACTTTTCTATACTGATGTTTAAGATTGATACAGTTTAACTGTGAGCTCTATTACAAAAACAAAATACTGTAACTCTGAGACACTTTAAATAGTGAGCTATTTGCAATAAGCATTAAGTAATCATACTTTATAAGAAAATCATAATTCTGAGGGTAATATTGAATTTCCTAATGCAGATTTCAAGAGCAGAATCTCAGGAAGAAGTTGCACTCATGTTGGATTGACACATTGATGTGTGCAAAACCAAACTACACCTGTAAGGACATGCATAAGTTATCAACAGAGTTTTTATTTATAATGTCTCTACTGAAATTAGACAACAAATTAATAGAAAAGCATTGGTATCAATTATTATAGTTTAAATCTACATAGAAAGTCTGATTCCCTGTTCTCATCTGCTCTAGTGGTTTTGAAATTAACATCTTCCAGGCTGAGTTTCCCGGGCTGTTCTCTGGCTGAGAATGAACTTTAGGAAAAAACATCTGAAATTATTCAGGTTTTTTCTCATATAAAGAATATAAAAATATACACACAGAAACACACACACGTATGTGCCTACATGTCCCAGTTGCAAAACAGAAGACGAGCCATGGGACTTTTTCAGGCAATGCTTCAACCACACTTAGTCAGATCAGAAGTCTGGAATTTGAAAGCACCATCCTTGAGTAAATGTTCCTTGCACTGCTCTTAGGAAATATCATTCAGATTTCACAAAGCCAGGGCTCCTTTAAAGTTGCCAACCCTAAGTATTACTCATGTGCTCAAGGGTTGTTTGTTAAAGTGGCAATGTACACAACCAAATGATTTTGTGCTGAGATAACGGCTCGCCAGGAAACATGCAGACGTTGTAAGTGGGTTGATCTCTGAACTGCAAATGTTTCTTATTCAGCTTTGTGTGCCTCCTGTGCCAGAGAGCACTCCTAGATGTTATAGCCAGGCACTTTGCCTTCCCATGTTTGTATTATAAGAATGAAATAAGGAGATGGTTTCCATCTAGATGTTACAATAGTCTGCCAAAGGTCTTCTCAGCATTATGAGAATATTTACCTAATAATGCCACGTATCTCACACACTTAAGGACTCTGTTTTCAATACAGAAAAGACTTGAAACTTTGGATCTCCTTTATGTAATTCAAACTCTTTTTTCCTTGGTGATACTCAAGAGAGTATGACCCCCCCTTTCCCCAGTAAAATCCATGGGAAAAACTCTAATACATTCACATGATGAAACACTGACAAGCCAAAAGTTTCAAAAGCAAAGCTGGACATTTTCCAATAACTCCACTTGTTTGTACATATGCCTAATCGCATGGCTATATACAGGTTTGAGATACAGTCTCAGCAAAAAATCAATCCAATAATTTACATGTGTCACACTTTCAGGCAAGGAAGACCCACAGCAGTCATTTATATCACTACAAAATATGTGAAGACACTAATCCCACAGTGGATTTTCCACTTGGCCCAAGGTCTGCCCACAGGGCATGTGCTGCAGAAATCCCAACAAAGGAACCGACACTGAGAAATATTGACCAACACTGAGCTCCAAGTGCCTAACACTGCATCTTTAATATTCCCTTATATAGTTCCTAAATGGAAATAAATGAAAATGCCCATCATTTTATTGTATTTACAGAGCTTCAGGACATGGTTGCTATAGAAGAGAATTGGCATAACTTCTCATCTAAAGCTGATACGTATGTCTGTAATTTCCTTTCTCCTTTAGCCTCTTTTAGTTTCATTAATTACATGTATTGGTCAGAAAGTTTGTAGACAGCCCACAAGGGACAAATATCTGAGTCTCCAAAGTGTGGAACTTATTTTATGTTTTGAACTTTCACAGTTTCTGTGAAAAACTTACATCTACCTTATACTTTTAAAAGTTGAGTTCCTAAGGTTGTGATTAATATACTACATAGATCCCCAAAGGATAATTACAAATTAATCAGCAGTTCAAAACTCCCAGATGGAGTGCTATAAGGTTGCCATAACCTTAAAGCATTTCTTTTCTCCTTTCATAGAAAGAAAAAGGAATCACAACCAATTCTGATCTCCATTTGATACAGCTCTTTCTCTGTTCTTTCAGCATTAGAGGAAGCAAACCCAAGGCTTCTATAACTTACCAATTAGGCAGGCTTTTCAGTGAATTCAGCAGTACATGCACAGAGCACTAATCCAACCACAAATCATTAAACTTGTTAGGCACATGAAAACAATGTTTGATGGATATAGAGGTGTACAGTGAGTGTGAGTGTGTATATATGCATGAGTCTCTGTATGCAAGTTATTTAGTCTAGTTCCCCTACAGAAATGTATTTGTGATTCTTTGTGAGGCTTTGCAGCCCCTTCTTCCAGTCATTCTATAGCTTAGGAAAACTTCCAAGTGTCAAGCCTCTGTTAAGAAGCTTTGTTTGAAACCCACAGAAGCCACTAGGAATCTTTCCATTATTTCAGAAGAAGATAGACTGGGCTCTTATTTTTAAAACACAGTATATGGCTATCTAAACTTTGTTCCTTGCTGTTTGCAAAATTTCTGTAAGACTACTGGCACTCAGTCTCTTTCTCCCGTCTCCACACATGTAAAATGAGAATGACAACTTTACCTCAGAGGACTGTTGCAAAGCTTCACTTATAAACAGATTGGCATACTTGGATGAAGTTGCTGTACTAACAAGAAGTTTTCTGATTGATAGGCATCTCTTGGGAGGTCATAGAAACAAAAACAAAACCATATAGTGGAGGTTTCGGATTTTTTTTTTCTTTAAAGAGCCTATTCTTATGCCTGATGGCAGTTTGTGTCATCTTTCTTTTCTCTCTTATCACCTAGGATATCTTTCCAAATCTAGCCATGTCAAATTAGTAGCTAAATACTAAACTAAGCCTAGGCATAACCCTCACACCTGAAACATCCACATGACAAGACTGAAGTACAGCGAGTAAATAGAAAGTTAGTTTTAAAAAATGTAACTATTTTTCCAGTTTCTAAAACCCTTAGCTGTCTCAACATAGGTAAAGTAACTATTAAATAACTGATAAAATTTAGACTGCATTTCATTTTGTGAAGAACACTGGAAAGTTGGCAAGAGGTAAGATTTTGCAGTGAAATAGGGAAGTGAACAAGTTGTAAATGACTCTAATATCTTCCAGATGGCATATTTTACTTGGGAACTGAGTTTAGAGTAATTAGAGGCATGTGAAATTCCTATAAATACTAAACTTCACCAGTTTGACACTAGAAAGCTCCTTCCTCTCTGAAGTCTTTAAACTGCTAAGTGTTTCTTTTTCCCCCACTTAAAGTGGAAGTCAAGCATTTGTAAATTTGTCTTATTTGACAGACAGAAACCTTTTCCATGAAAAGATAGCATTTTTCTATGCCAGAAAGTTATGAACTGAAGTTTCTCACTGAAGAGGTTTAAAATTGAATGTTTCTTCCCAGAAGAGGTTTTCATTTTTATATACTTGGATCATTATATTATAATTTATTACAGTATGCGGCAAGCAGTGAAATCTGTGGAATTTACTGTAACTTCAAGAACAATCTTTTCATTGGTGAAATGCTTTTTGCAAATAGATGTGCTGAAGACCTTAGCAGATGAATTTTGCTTTTACTTCCCTTAGGACATTGTAATGCTAAAATGTCAAAATCTAACCCATAACCTCTGGTTCTTCATTTTCTTCATGACAAGGTTACATGCATTCCAAAAGTGAATCCTGGTGTTCTTATTTCTATTGAAGAATTTTTCATATTTTATTTGGTATTAATAGAATAGACCCAAGTAAATACAAGGTAAAATATTCTGTCACCACTTGCACCCTCTTTAGCTATATGTCAGCGTAAACCGACTTAGATGCATTGGTAGAAAGGGCCTAATCTCATTTGCAGCAGATAAAGATCTGGCTATTGTTCTCAGTGGAGCTGTACAGATAAAAGTGCAGATACAATCTTGCTTATTTGGTTCAGATCTTCAGTTCTGCCAGTCCCAGGTACTCAAAAAACATGAGCCAAAATACAAGGAGCATGTGATAAGATGAAGGATACTAAGATTTTAAAATAGTAATGATGGTTTTTGTTACTTCTGGGTTTTGAAATGTTATTGGTTAAGATATGATGCATTTCAGATTCCTTTGTTCAGCAGAGAATTAAAAGCTTAATTTTAAATGAAAGTGCAAATCCCAATGCATTCAATTATTCCAGAAACCAGTGTAATAACAAGTCTGCTGCTAGCATTAGTTGGAATTTAACTGTTGCAGTGGGTAACTGTAGATCTTCATTGATGTCTTTGTTACATCTTTTCTCTTTTTTACAACGCCATTGTCTTGTACTAAAATAGACCCTCAGTAGTTCATTCTTAATGGAGACCCACTGTCAGTTAATGGCATTAGTACATTACTGAACAGTGGCCAAATCCCAATGGCCTTATTCCCAGAAATCTCTTAGGTTGACAGGACTTTTGTATGAATAACTCCAGTGAATTTTGGCCCTGGGTGAACACCATAAAAACACCAGCTCACAAAAGACCAATGGAAACAAAGGCCCCCCAAACTGACAGTAAATTACTCAATTGCAAATAGTGCATTTAAATATCCAGCACTTTAAAGAACTCTGGGATTCAGATGATCTGTTGTCTCCCTTGGGGAGCTGCATCTGCACCATGAATCCAGTACAGGCAAAACCAGTTTAAAATCCTCCTGCCATGGGCACTGACTCCCACCTTCCCTTCTCACGGAGCTTGCACTGCCTGGCTCATCCTAAATTCGACTGTTTGCATGTCCATCCTTGGAAAAATGATCTACTGGGCATTTTAGTAGAAGGGAGAAAGGGAAGGAAGGGAAGGAAGGAAGGGAGGCAGGAAGGCAGGAAGGAAGGAAGGAAGGTCGGCAAAGACATGCCCACACCAACAGGTGATTTGTAAAGATGGGGAAGACTGCAGTGTGTGACAGGAGCAAGCAGTCTGGTAGGAACACACCATGCAGGATCCCATGGCACTAAGCACACTGGGAAGGGGCTTAAAAAGGGAAAAAACCCTGCAGTTCCCATGCCACCCGCTGATCAGGGAGCACTTGTGCCCTGCTTTGACTTGTTGAGGACACCACAGTCACCCAGGATCCTTGGAGGGCTGCAGGCTGCTTGCACCTCCATCAAGATGTCTGGTGGGGCCCATGTCTGAGGAATTCTATCCCCTTGGTGTAGACACCTGCACTGACAGTCCCAGCTACAGGGAAGGCTGGTGTGTCTTCACATGATGGGTCAGTGCCCCAGTGCCCATGAGATGGGTTACCTTACAGGAATTGGACACTGCTCAGGCTGCACAGAGGAGGTTCAGGTGAAGAGAAATACAACAGATGCTGAAGTTACAGGCAGAAAATCAGCCCATTCAGGGCTATGCCTATTTTTTTTTTTTATAGCATGTACTACTTTTTCTTGTTGCTAATAAACTGGGATGAAGGTTGGTGTCCCTCAAGTGCCTGCAGCTTTTAAGCTTTTAGCTCTGGGATACAGATTGCCTTGTGCCACAAGCACTGCAGTAAATCCCACACCTCTAACCCTCAGTAACTAATGGGGTACAAAGCCACAGTGCAGAACAACTTGAAGCTCTTTATTTAGATTTCTTCTTGCGATGCCTTCTGTTTGACTAAAGTGGAGACTTGTGAGGAATTAAAAAAAAATCTTTATAAAATAAAGGCAAAAGAAAGATACATACTAAGAAGAAAATTTTCAGAACCAAAGATAGTCTGACCAAGGTGGAAAATTCATGTCAGGAAGAAATTTAGCAGCTTGGTTGGATGTAGAATCAGAGTGATAAAATAAAGAAACACTTGGGAAATGTATTAATCCTAACAGGTGAATAGCCAAAGTATTCATAACAACCATATAGATCACAGTAGGCTGCAGAAAAAATATGGTATACTTGGATGTAAATTATAGTTTTATATATTTCACTGAGTGTTTTGTAAGATTAAATGGCAGATATTTACATTTCAGCTGAGTTCTGCCTATTTCTTGAAAAGGAATTTTCTAAGGAAAAAGGCAGAAGATCTCACTGCCCTGGTAATGGGCAAATGTATAGAAGTGGAGTGTAGCTTGGCAGAATGTCTGGTTTCAGGGGCAGGCAGGGCTTTCCAGCACTTGCACCTCACTTGCTGCAACAACGTGCAATGGTGCATTTCAGGGGTCTCTGGCATGTTCAGAACTGAACCCCTATGTAAGCACTGTTACCACTTTCTAGAAACTGGTACTAGAACATTCACAAAAATTTGAATTCTGCAGGTCTTTATGTTTTTCACTGCCCAGGGCTCATTTTATAGGTGTTGTTTGGCCTTTGCCTTAAAACCGTAATTTACACTTGCCTAAAAAAGAAAAATTTCTTTGCAATTCATTAAAGAATGGAATCCTAGATTCCCTTATCTTTCCACAGGGAATCTCTCCCAGACATGGCTTTACTAAAACATAAAATTAGGGCTAAGTAGTATGGCCTGTTCAGGCAGCAGCTGGGAGGAGCAGGAAGTGTGTGTGAGCTCTTGCACTCTCTTCATCAGTCTCCCACCCAAAAGCCTTGCACACTACAGAGGGTGCAAACAGAAGTGGATATCTGGAAAAACCCAGGCAAGCAAAAAGGGAATTCTTTTTACATTGTGGCAAAGCAGCTCCATGAACATATTCACTGAGTGTCCTCTTTTGAGCAGGCATGTCCTATTTTCATATCTGAACTCATGCTCTAGTCTTTCACCCAAAACTACACTCAGTGGCTAGCACCATGTTTATATTTACATCTCTCTGCCATAAGCCCTAAAGGACTATAAAATTATAAGAAATATTTGCCACACCATTGACAGCAGTAACTGAGTGAAGAATTGCCAAATGGGAAATCCAAATTTGCAAACTCAGTATTCTGGGCTGTGTGCCAAGTCTGTCTGGGTGCTGCGGAGGTGACACATTCAGTCTTCTCACAGGGATGCCAACGTGCCAACTGTATCCCTGGCACAGCATCTTCTGACAAACTTATGGAAAAGAGCTGCTCCCAAGTCCAGAGGGACATGCAAGCTGCTTTCTGAGCTTCCTTGGCAGCAACTCCATTTCCAAGTTGTGACTGTACTTTCTCCTATTTACAAGACCAGTTGTTTGTGATATGCTGCAGTCTCTGTTAGGATTTTGAAAAGTGCAAAAATGACAGCAGGATGTTGGTTTCCAAGTATAAACTAGTGAAATCCAGAGTAATTTTATTTCTCTAAGAAAAAATAATACAGATACTTATTTACTGTAGCCCAGATATCATATGTTGCCACCAGTGTGGATGAATACAAATCCATTTTTAGCTGCCAAATGTAAAACATGATCATTAGAATATTAAGGTTGTGGGGCTGATCTCTAAAGCTTCTTGTTTCCAAATTGTTCTTCTTACCCATTGTCTCACAGTAAACTTCTTCTCTGTCTGTCAGTAATTTTTCAAAATGAAAGAAAAAAAAATTGAAAAATCCTCCAATCTTCCATGGGGCTGCATGACCTCTAACTTGCAAAAATCCATTAGAAGAAAGCCTTTTAGTAACCAAATTGTGTCATTTACAACTGCACAGCAGCCAAGAAGAGCACCATAAATTACGATTCTGTCACTAAGCAGACAATGGAAAGTGTGGGCAGGCTGTTGCTATAAAGGAGAAAAACTAGGAGAGTGACAGAATTTAATTAAAATTGAGGGGGTTTGCCTAATTTACTTCATATAATAGCAAAATTGATACTTACAGGTTATTTATTTTTTGGCTGTATATGGAAAATGTAGCAAGACTATATAACATTGTTTATTTTTAAGCTGTAGCAGAATAAAAACACTTAACCCAAGCCTTTTGAATTTTTTATTTCCTTTATATAAGAAGGAAAAAAGAATGCAAAATTTACTTAGCATATTTAGTTAATTTTCTTTCATACCATTTGAAAGTTTGTCTACTGTTGAAGCTTGAGCAAAGAATGATGCCTGGGAAACTGGTGAAATAATGTCACTGTGGGGTAAATGGAGCAAAGACTGTCACTGAGATGCTATGGGTTTATGTGGTTACTCTTTCTTTTTAACAAGCAGCTGATTATTTGGAGAAAGATTGTCTTGTTAAAAATTCTCAGCATAATTTTTTCCTAAAATATAAAAACTAGTAGCATGTATTCCTGAGTACTTTGAATAGGTTTTGCAGTGAACCTAGAGCTGGAATTTTTAAGGATATTTCTGAGAAGGGAAAATAAAAAACAAACCAGAAAAAAAAACCAACAATTCTGAAGTCTCTTTACAACTCTTCTCCTGACTTCCAAATCCTGTTATACACATATCATAAAGACATTATAGAAAGAACAGGAGTCTAATTTTTAAAGCTACAGGCTACTTAAGTATCTGTAAAATTATCTCAGAAATGCACATTTCCGCTTTGTATTTCCACCAGTCTGCACGGGGACAGTGAAGCTAGTGAGCTGAGCAATTGCTACTAGAAAAACCAAATACATAAGAAGAAATGCAGTTAACACAATATTTCACATATGTTAATGCTTACAGTTCCATCAGTGTCAGCTTTATTTTCTATTTGATATACAGCAAAGCTGGCACACAATTTTAACAGATGAGGTAATGTCATTTTTAATTTAAGGAGTCTTAAGCTGTCCACTTTAACTAGTGATATCATCTTTGCAGCTGTCTCACAGGACTTCATGTAAACATAAGTAATGTGCCCTGGATGGTTTGGAGCAGAGTTGTTAAAAATTACATTGGTCATCATGAAGACATTTTTTTTTCCTTTGATCTCTTTAGAAATGCCAGACACACTTTATTGTCCTGTCATTTCTAGCTCTTCCTTGTATATTAATATGCTTGAAACATTTCAGTAAGCATAACGGTAGAGTATAAAGGTCTAAACAAATTAATGGCAACATTTTAATGGCAGTCGTAGTAAGATAATGAAAAGTAAATGAGATTGTCTGGCTAACAGCAACTTGTTAAATGAAAGGGCAGCGTGGCTGAGACACAGAGACACAGCAGCAGGGAAAAGCCTTTTGCTGCTGTCTGAAAGAGTCACAGGACACAACCCAAGCTCCAAATGCTACCACCTTCTAGGAGAAGATTAAGCTGATTCTACAGATTTGGTCTGATCCTCCTTCCTGTCTGGATCAAGTGAAATCATCTGCTAATAAAACTTAAGAACAGACCTGTCTCTGCACCTGCAGCTTCTCCCTCCCATGATTTTCATTCTCGTTTGTATTCCCTGGGCGGGTTTAGCACAACCAGCTTGCTGGGCTTGCTCTCCTCAGCCCTTGAACACAAATCTCAGATCAGACACTACACGTTGGCATCTCTGGTGACAAGGCTGAGGATCCCTAAAGTGTTGCTCACAGGCAAACTTTTACTGCCAAGCATTATTTAGTTATTATACGCTTTTCCTTATACAGTCTTAGGTTTGATGTAAATAATCACAGAGGTTTTAGCCCAGTCTGTCTAGTAATCACATGCTGTGCAAATATGAATGTTGTAACATGCACTTCTTGATTCAAATACCTAAGCGAAGGTGATTTGTATTGAAACAATTTTTGTCTGAGAAAAACCAAGTGCTGTGACTGACTTGTGGATTTTGTGATGGGCTCCAAACTATTTGTCCAGATAATAAGGAAAAGAACAGATTTTTCTACCACTGATCTGCAGTATCATGGAGTTTTGAACAAAATCTAATGTTTAGGGATTTATTTATTATTCTGTGGACATATGTTTGGAGGACAGCATATGGAAATCAAAGTATTGTTCATAAAGAGCTACAACCAAGACATTTTTGAATTCATAACAGAACTTCACAGTTTGAAAAGAATGCTATGCATTATGTATTGATAACAACACTACACAGACAAAGGAACACAATTTAATAATACAGAATTGTGCTCGTGAGATTTCCCCTTTTTTTTTTTTTTGTTAATTGGTTACTTTAGCTGACATTGTCTGCAAGCATAATGGACACCATTCTTCCTAATAGTTCCATGTTGCCAGATGATGTCTACAGACATAATGTAGTCCATTTTAATTATTTCATTTTGCTTACATCTTTCAGCATAATGCATTTTCCAAGCAAGCTAGCATTTTTCTTGATTATCTATGTTGTGTTATGGTTTCTAAATTAATTAGGTCTCCTTCTTTCCTGGAAGTTAAAAGTTTCTTCCTTCCATTTATCTACCAGGTATGATTATGTTGAAGTGATTGATGGAGATAATGCTGAAGGACGCTTATGGGGAAAGTACTGTGGAAAAATTGCTCCCCCTCCTTTAGTGTCTTCAGGACCATATCTTTTTATTAAATTTGTTTCTGACTATGAGACACATGGAGCAGGATTTTCTATCCGTTACGAAGTTTTCAAAAGAGGTAAGAAACCGTTCATTGTTACATTGTGCATTGTGATTTTTACTTGCATAAGAAAGTTCACCATAATTCTTTGGAATGGGGAAAATGCATGAAAAAGCTTGAAAGAGAAAATCTTATTACCCTAGTCATTCCAAGGTGGGGTGTGTGTTCAGTGGCTGTAAATCATCATAAATCCAATGGGTCAGCTGCAGTCTGAGGGTTGACTCCTCTGCATGAAATATGGTAGTTTTCGTCAGCTGTTTGTTTCAACCATCTTAAAACCATTACCTTTATTGCTTTCTTTTTTTTTTTTAAATAATAATTACTGTATGATTTACAATGTTACTGCCTCAGCAGCACTGCAACCTTCTGAGTTGCTGGGTTATTTTGGTTAGTGTTTTCTCCACACTCCCAAGGGATGGCTGCAGGCTCAGAAAGAACCTGAGTACACGTGGGCAGCAGATGATGCTGCTGCTGCTTTCACAAATCATACTTGGGAGGTAAAGGAGAAAAGCAGCTCACACTGATCACAGGCATGACCTGCTGGATGCTCATACCAGGAGTTAGTGCCAGTGAGCACAATTAGCTTTATGGGGGTGCAGAGAAAGCCCAGAGAAACAGAGAGTGCAGGATTAACCAGACGGAGACACTCCCTCTTTTATAACACTCTTCCCGAGTCAATAGCTAGAAGGGCTGTAAGGTCACTTTTTTTGGCATACATCTTCCCTGTAGCTGGAATGGAGATAAATAATTAATATATTCCATTCCTGGAGAATACAGGACCAAAACTCATAATATATGAAAAGACAATAACATTCATTTCATAGGAAAAAGAAATCAACTTCAACATCAATGTTTAGAGTCATATTCACAAAAGCAGCTCAAAACTTCAAATTTCCAATGCACACCACTCCCAGTCAGTGCCCCATTTTCAGAACCAGTCCAAGTCCCTTTTATGCATCTAAACCAGAGCCAGATTTTCAGCTGTGTTCAGCACACACTCTTGGTGGCAGCTGTACTGTTAATGAGGAGAAGCACAGTAGTGAAGTCTCTTTTCTATTGCTATTGCAGCTCTGCACAGTGCTAATTGGGGCCACAGACCTCTTGTTCACCATCTTCCCTGTCTGTAAATCCACTCCTGACTCCCAGAAATTCTTTTACTGACCTTCAGGGTCACATTTTTTGAAAGAATTCAGCATCCAAATGACACCAAGCTTCCCTGAAAAAATATCTCTATTTATTTTGATTTCCTTTGGAGTCTAAACTCTTGAAAATGTGTTCTGACAATTCTCAGTGCTTATATATGCAGTACCATCTTTCATAAAGAACAAGGCTGAAACACAAGATGAAGTGAAAGAATGATCTGTGAAACAATCTATTTTAGTAACTGAACCCTTTCAAGAAAAAGGTTTTATTTATTTCCTGACAGTGTAGTGAAAACTCAGAACTCTGACAGGAACATTGTGTTTATTTCCTTGTGTGGTCATTTACATGCCTCAAAGATACACATTTACCATATTAAGATGGCATTATTAATGTGATTTTACACACATGGAAGTCAGGAAACACAAAATTATGGCTCCCAGAGCAACTTTAACTCCAGTTCATTCCACATGAACTGTATATTAAGGCAGGACAGTTATCACCATGCAGTGTTAGAAAATGCCATGTGTACACAAAGGATACAAATTATCATTGCTGTGGGAACAGAGCCCTATTTAACTTCTTAAAAAATGCATATATGCTGTATCAGTTTTGCATTTTATTACCTGTGTCAAATAAAGCAGTTCACCCTTTTGCACAGGTGAAGCTCAGCTGTTCACACCAGACAAGTATGTCTGATTTAGTATATTCACAACTTAGTTCATCATTTCTCAGGCATGGGAAGAATGATCCCAAGCCCAAGGTCCTGTGGTGCTGAGCTGAAGGCCAAGCTTCATTCCAGCACACAGTATATTTTTGCCCATTACTCTTTACTTCACAATCAGATCCATAGCCAGAGAGACACCGAAGAAGTTGTAAAACTAAAACAGGACTAAAACATGAATCACATTTTGCCCAACACTTAGCCCACATAAAATGTTCATCATTTTGGCTTGGGCAGACATTCTATTTTAGAGTGCACGAGCGACGTATTCACTAGGAAAGGATCTACATAGTTCACATTCAACATTCCTAACTTTAGTCAACTAAATTTATAGTGTAAACTGAAAGAAAAGAAAGTGACAACCAAGAAGGCAAATGATTTTTTTGGCTCAGTGACACCTACAGATAGCAGATTAAATTATCCCCAATGTAATCTCTTTTTCTTTGCTCTCTCTGTTGCCTCCTCTCTGTATTTCCTTCAGTTCATATCTCTTCCTTTGTTTCATACACATGTACACATTTCTCCACCTCAGAAGTATCTACTTTTGGTATCTCCATTGCCAGTTTTCCATGCACACTGCCCCATGGAGTTCCTTGAAGCCTCAGTATTGATATAATTCCTGCAGCTGCTTCACACTGTCAGTAAAGGGTCAAAATCTTTGGAGGGCATTTTAGTGAGATAGCTCCCCTGAAAACAGTTTCTGTTTCTTGCAGCAGATTGATTCAAACATGTTTAAAATAAAGCAAGCTGGCATTGAGATAGCATGTGTGAGTGTAAGAGCCTGACAATTGAGCACACTCAGAGCCAGGATCTGGCTGTATTTAATAAAGCAATAATGATCCTGGCTTACAATTTATATTGCATCTTTTATTGGATTCCAAGAGGAGTACAGAGCACTTTATACTATGAATGGCATAGCAAAGCTGTTTTATCCTGGAACAGCAGCTACTGGTGGGAGTGAAGAGCAACAACCAGAATACAGCCCTCCCCTACATGACAAGGAGACAAGAGAATGACAGGGAGAGAAGAGGAATATTCAACTAATGTGTAAGGGGGTGATTTAATTATAGGCAAAATGTAATTTCCCAAATTGGAATAGGTCAGGTTACATGAGCATCGATATCCACATCTTCCAAATATGCCATGAAGTGTTCTGAATATTGATGTGATAGTTCAAGAATTTCCTCTCAGTGTCTGTTGAAGGGCAAGAATACCTGAACTGAGTAAATTCATTCAGACCTCTCTCTTGCGTGCTGAATTTAGCTGGGAGGTGGCCAGATCTGTGGGGGGTAATATGTTTGGCACATTTACAATGAAAACATTTTCTATAGTGAAATAAGAGTATTCATATATGCAACAAGCCAGACTGTTTTCCTTCAATGATCTGTGTTAGGCACTGGAAATCCTCTAAGGCTTCTGACTACAGTCTCTAAGGATGCTGGGCATCCTCATCCAGATTGGCGCCTCACACACGCCATCCTCCTGCACAGACCTGCCTGTTGCAGCCAAGCTGTGCTCGCTGTGTCCTTCCTCTCCTCCATGTCTAAGGACCTTCATTTGAGTCGTCCTACCCGGACTCCCAGGCCAGCTGATATCCACCAATGCCCCAAGTCCTGTAAATCACTCAATTAAATTTAGAGTGTCAAAAGGCAGACCTTGTGGGCAGATGTGTGGGCAGTGCCTGCAGCTGACTTCTGAGCGCACCTGCAGGTGTGGGATCCACAGAGAGGATTCCTGAGGGACCCAAATAAAGGAGAAATCAGATCCGTCAACAAGAGAGGGATTCCAGTTTGTCCCCTGTATTCACAAAGGCAAATCCAGTGTCCTGGCCTTTTATACCCTTACATCTTTACTGCCAGTTTCCTGCTCCACCAAGAACACTGTTTGGAGCATCCCATTATGCCATGGTGGGAACATCAGGGAAAGCTGGTGTGTCAACACTGACATTAGGTGACTTCTAGCAACACTGCCTGTAATCACACAGTTTATCATGCCCACACTAACAGCAACATTTTACTGGTGCACCTGTGTCAACACCACTCAGAATGAGTCACTCACCCTCAGTACATGTACGAATTACCTTTCACATTTAGTTTGTCAAGGAGGCATAGGTCACATCTGGCAGAGTTACTGAGTCACTGCTCCAGGAATCCGAAACCACTACTCCCTCTACTGAATTCACTCACCTGCTTTTGTAAAAAGTTCTATTTTACCAATAAAAGCCTGTCAGCCATAAGATTTAAAGATCTGAGCTTGAAGGGGCTATAATTATTTCTCTAGGGCTCTGTCGAGATTTCTGCAGCTTACACTTTCATTGTTCCCACATGACTTTGTATTTGTCACAATTTTTTCTAGAGCTGGTACAAGTTTTCATATTGTTCCATACAAATTGAAAATTGAAGATCAGACAGTATATGTGGATTGGGCTTTAAATGACTGACTATCAATAATAGGAACAAGCTGGCTGAATGATTAATGCAGCGATTAAAATGAGGTGTTTCATTGAAAAGCCACCTTTGCTGCTGGAGAGACAATACAACCTAATTTGTTTTCCAGCTAACTGCTTTGCTTAGTAGCACAGTGTTAACCCAGTTGATTTTTCTCCTTCTCCTATAGGACCTGAATGTTCCAGAAACTTCACTTCATCAAGTGGAGTGATAAAGTCCCCTGGATTCCCTGAAAAATATCCCAATAGCCTTGAATGCACTTACATTATCTTTGCACCAAAGATGTCAGAGATTATACTGGAATTTGAAAGCTTTGAGCTAGAACCTGATTCAAATACTCCAGGGGGAGCATTCTGTCGTTATGACCGATTGGAAATCTGGGATGGATTCCCTGATGGTAAGAGAAAAATGGACTGTAATATGCATAACCATTACTATGTAGTGGCCTGCAGAAGGCATAGTCCCATTTTTTAAACTGTCATGCTAGAGAGATCCTTGCTTGATTTATGTGAAGTGAGTTGAATTAAAAAGAAATGGAGAAAATGCTCTGTAAAATCATTCAATAAGGAATATCATAGTGTGAATGATTTTTTTTTAATGAAATATGTTCAGTTTTAACAGTTGGCTTAGCAGAAACCTCTGTGTTCAGTGGTAATACGTGATGAACCTCCTACACTAAAATAAATTAAATGTGAAGTCTTATAATGAGTCCTCAGATTTTCACAGCTGACCCAAGAGTATAGTCCAGACATTCCCAACAAATTGCAGAAACTGGACTTCAGGTACTGACCCTCTGACTTGCAGAGGAATTGTGTTACAGACCAGCTGCCAAAGAAGAGAATTCCTGTGCTAGAGAAAATGTGGTGTCCATGCAGTTGATATCATAGTGACTGAACAATTACACAGGTCAGTAAACAGTCACTGAGTTATTCATTCAGGTGACTTCAGTGACTGGGCACTGCAGGGTTCCTCCATTATAGTGTTCTCTCTCTTCCAACTGTTTAAGCAAATCCAAAGGTTTTATCTTAATTTGTTAATTTATAATCTCTGATTAGATGGCCTCATGTGTCAGGGTGGGTGTGTTGGGTACCCTTCTGGAATGTCTGCCATCTCAGTAATTTTCCACTTAGTTGTTGACCACACTTGACCTTGTGCACATTCACTAAGTGCATAGCTAGATATTAGCTAACCCTATAGAGCCAGAGAGCCCTCATTTCATCTTCTGCCCAACCCCATATCCCTGTTTTATACTGAGTCTAGAAAATAAAATAGCTACATTATTTTTCAATGTTTTTCATGTACAACCTTGGGCCTGCAAGAGTTAAATCTCCCCTAGGCAGGGCAGCCAGGTATCAATTCTCCAAGGACCCAGAGCCAAAGGCTGCAGCTCCAGCCTAAAAGGGATTGCTCAAGATGAATGCCCAAGCTTTAGGGTGCCCAAATGCCTATATGAGCTGTGTGGAAGCAGCTATATAAAGCTGATTTTTAGTGATGCCTTTTTCACGGTTTCTGTGTTTGGGCATAAGCCAATAAAGAGAAACATCTTGAAACTGTCCTTTTTCTTCTTAATTTTTAATTTGTAGCAAAATTAAGTGACTGAAGATTTATGTTGTTTGTGTTGGGCACCAATTACAACTCTTTCAGTTTTCCACTAGTGGATAACTATAAATCTATAGTTAGCTATAAAAAATCTATAAATAATTTTTTTTGTTTTATGAACAGCAATAGCAGTTTCTGCAAACTGCTAATCCTACACTAATACCTGGTTTAAATGAAAATATATAACTTAAGGAATATACTTTAATAACACATTAAAACTTGACTGTTTTCCAAAAAAAATCCCTGATATAATTTTGCCCAAAGCTTCCCTTGATACTGCAGGAAATATATGTCTTTTAACGTATATTTGCACTTTTTTGTTCATATTTTATGCTTAATGGGTTTATCATGGCTCTTTTCAATCCAATTCAATAAAGAGTGAAGAAAGACCCATAACAGTAGCTAAAAGACTATTAAGTATTTAATGCCTCAATTAGAAAAACAATATTTTAATAGTACAATAATGATGTCTGGAACATTTAATAATAGGTTTATTTGTATATAGGCCAAATCTGTCCTGTAGAGCTTGCATTTAAACTGATACTTGAAAAGATGATCCAGTAAATCAATTTATGTGTAATATAACCAAAAAGAAATGCATTATTGTCAGTGTAGAGGGTTTCAAAGCGGTAATTTCCGGGTTCAAGAAAGTGGCTGAAGACCAATTATCAACAGGCATTATCAGCCTTCTGCAAACTATCTCACAAACTCTCTGCACTCAAAATGATCCTGGCATCCACTAAGGGTATTTGCATGTTTACTTGTAAATATTCAACAGAATTTGTAGGCTGGAAAAATGTTTTCTTTGATATAAACTGTTGGAGGTTGCAGCAGTTATAGGAAAAATGTTTGCTGCATCATTTCACTGTAGGATGATCCTCAGCCAGCAGTCAGTCTCTCTTGTTTAACTTAACACTACAAAGAAAGAGGGAATGTGATTGCTAACAAATGCACTGCAGGATGAATCCCTGGGAGGGAGAACTATTTCAACTGAAGAGCAAAGCTGGCATGGGAAAACACTGGTACAACCTGGCCATGAACTGAAGATAAAGAAAGTCTGGATACTGAAGAATATATATAGAGAGAGTATCTGGTGGGGGGAAAATCTAATTTGCATCCACATGGAAATAGTAAATTTCTACACAGCGGTAAGTTAGACAGTATGGTTCCCTTTGATGGAGGGAGATTGACCCAGAGTGAGTCCTTGAGCCATTTGTCTTTTTCCCTTTAGTCTGTGCAAAAATATTCTGCACTATTAACTGAAACACAGGCATGGGTGGTTGTGTGCACTTCTAATTTGCTGGTGTACACCCTTGCACAGTTTTAGCACGCATCAATTTGCACTTTCCCAAGAAATTCCTAAGTGTGATTTGGAGGACAGTGAAATCCAGGGATCATTCTCAGCAGGCAAGCTGGACATGGCCAGCCAGTTTTGGAGGGAAGAGCCCCAGAGGGGCAAGCTGTGTCACTCTCAGTCTGGTCCCAGGAGCAGTCCCTGGCTACTGCCTGCAGGTCCAGAGGGTGTCCACTGGCCTGCTCTGTTTGGTGGTAGAAAAGGAAGTTATTTTTCTTTGTTGTAATGCATTGCTGCTCCCATGCCCAGTTGTGTTGAAGCTGCTGTTGCATTGATATAAATGTGACAGTTTTTTTTAATATGTGGAAAAGGGTTTTTTTAATATGTGGAAAGAATGTTTATCCCTCAGCTCACATCCCCTGATCCACAGCAACACAGCTGTGGTTTCCTGGGATGATGGCAGTATTGCAATAGGAGAGAGAACAGTTTTTTGGAAAATAGTTGTGATCTCAACTAAAGCAGAATTAGGTGGACAGCCCCCTGAGCATGCAGCTCTGGAAAGCAGGCATGAGCATTTGAGCCAGGCACAGCTAGTCCCTCTGTTCCCAGCAGAGAACAGCATCCCACTCTGACCTGTCTCAACATCTGCTTTAGGACACAGTTAATGGACCTCTGGAGTGTCTTGTTTTGCTGACTCTCATGAAATCTATGAATCCCTAACTGAGAAGTAAACTTCAAATGCCTAAGCTGATGAAACCCAACATAAGTGGAAAATGTTTCCACTATAGAATTTGATAAGCTACACTCACTAGAGATCAGCGGGAAATAAATTTGCCGTTTTATACAGTTGTGGTTATTTTTTCCTACCTTCCCCCCTCCCCCCCAAAAAAGCAAAGAATAAAGAAGAGAAATGTTCTTTTTAACAAATTTTCTCAGTGATGTTTAAAAGGATATGTCAAAGTCACTAAGCTTCCATTTATATTTTATTTCTACGTAATTTCCATTTCACTGATGGAAAACAATTTTCTGTTAGAGACTTTGACAGCAACTGTAAGTCATTCAAAAAGACGTTAATCCTGAAATGCTCTGTCATGATCATGGAGTCCTCAGCCTACCTGGTTGTCCTTTCAGTGAATTGAAGCTGACAAGTGCTGAGTATTTGCTACTTGATTCTACAAAATACGTGCTTATCTTTGAAGCATGTGAACAGTTAGATTGTCTTCAAAAGGAATTCACCAAGGACACTTACAAGACTGAAGTTAAACAGTGGTGTAAGTGTTCAGCTGTTTCGAGAGGGGAATGGTAGGCATTCAGGAATGTCTCAAATATGACATTTTGTTTCATGAAGAAAACCCTGTTGAGGAATATCTGAGAACTACAGGTGCTTGTTGCAAATATTGTACAGAAAAGGGACCATGGCTTGAAAGAGATAACAGGTGGATTTAAAGCAGGAGAGTGAGTAGATCTCAGAATAGAAAGATATGATTTTGCTTGAATAAACTAGATACCAAAAATATCTTTGCCCAAGGCACAGATATATCTCAACCAGCATCTGCTGAGAACACTCCATTGATGACTTTGAAGAAAAATAGCCCACTCAAAACGAGAACTAGCTTTAGTGATGAATTGCACATATTCATCATGCAGCCCTCTTTGAAGCTCTATAGGCTGTCTACTAGGGCTCAAATGTAATTTAAAGAAGTTTACATATGGTTTGAGAACCACAGCCTAAGCATTGCTGCTTCAGTCAATACCACAAGAGCTCCCACTGAATTACAGAGCAAAGCAGAATGCTTTACTGCAGTCATTAACATCAGTGCAAATAAAGGTTGCTATTAATCTAAGTGTGTTTCTCCTGTTGTGGTTGCTTTCTACACTCTTGTGAGAAGCCATTAAGATCTAAGAGCATACAGAAGTTCATTGTAGTTGACTACTGGAGTGTGAGGATAGAATTAATTTTCTGTTTGTTTCTTCTTCAGCATCCTCAATTCTGTGCAAGTATTTTTTCAATAAAAATCATAGTTATGTGAAAATACTGTCCACAACATATGTGCATACTTATAAAAGCAGCTTTAAATCCATGGCTAGTTAACATAACTTTTTTTAAAATATTTTAGAAGTCTAGATATAATATTTTATAAGTCTAGATATTTTAGAAGTTTAGATATACCTTTTTTCCTTGCTTTTGGTTGGATTGGGGGTTCTTAACCTAATTCCTAAAGCTAATATTTCAGCTAGATGGGTAAAAATGTATTTCACTAATATTCAGAATTTCCTCATATCAATATTCTTTGTGCAGAAGGACAAACAATAGTAAAGAAAAGAAGAATCAGTAAGGATAAGTTTTCTGTTTAGTCTTGAACCACCAGCCACCTGCCATATATTCTGCACTCTGATCTGTAAAACTTCAGAAATATTTATTAAGGTTAATAAAGGATTTATTCAAGCTGTAGAATTAGATTCTGCATTTTGGGAAATGCATGCAAAATAGGTTTCTTTGTTGTCCCTCCATCTTTCAACCAGAAAGTTACTCAGTTTTCCACTACATAATACTGTGTCAGTGAAAAGAAGAGCCAAGGTCTCATAAATTGCTACAGCATGGGCAGTCAGATGAGGTAGCTGGCTCACTGGAATGTTTTTGTTCTGCAGGTGGTGTAGGAGCATCCTTGAGTGAGGACATAATCCAAGAGACTCACATTTGGAGTAGCCCTTCCTGAGGGCTGCTGTTATAGCAACGTGATGGTCCACAGCTAGAGGCTGACCTAATGACTTTTCAGCACCTTCTGCCCCAAAATTCCCATTTAGAACTCTACACAGTCTAATATGAAATCCCATTTCAATTCCTAAGGAATTGTCAGGAAGATGGTGAAAAATAACCAGTGGCATAGTCTACCTAAACAGACAGCAGTCTCACCCCATGAATGACTCCTCAGATGGGTTTCCTCCTCAGCATCTATTTGATGTGGTGACTCACTAAATACTTGACAATTTATTGTCATTCAAAAGTTTTCAAGACTTGAATAAACAAAAAGAATAGAAGGGCAGAACATTGTGTTAGCTATTTATAGAAGAAGGAGAATTTCCATTTCATCCAGTTGTGCTCAGATCAATATTATATTAGCTCAGCAGGCTAAGGTTTACATGTTGCACAAAAAATTCAATACCTCTTAGTGTCATATTCTGCATGCTTTTGGCATTTGCATGCACATAGCTGGAAAAGGGAATGGTCCTGTGATGGCAGGGCCAATCTCTTGAAGACCCAAATGCATAATCACTAAATATGTCTTAAAAATTATATACCAGTGAGTCATGGGGAATCTTAAAGCCTGTCTGCTTTAAACAAAGTTCTCTTCTGTTTGTCCTTTCAAAGAGGCTTCCCTACAGGAAATGGGAGGAGGGAGGCTCAGAGTCCCATAACATGGTACCCTTATCCTCCTTATTTTCTTGCAGTTCAGAGCACCAGCAGCAGCTATAATCTTGAAAGTCATTCTGAGAAGGATCAGGTTCAGAGCTGTTTGCACACAGAAAATACAAAAGAAAACAAAAACAAATACAAAACAAAAAACCTGCAGCAACTGGAATGTGGGGGCCTTATTTTGTGTTTTTAAAAAGCCGCTAATAGTAACAGTCTAAACAAATTTCTCTCTCTGAAAAATAAAACCGTGAAGCTTTATTGATTTCTAGGATGAGGAAGAATTCAACTCATATCCTCTATAGGTTGTTTTATTCTATCAAGGCTGCATTGAACAACCTTAGTGGGAAAAGTCTGAATTGGCAGGTATTTCAAATGCCACGGGAATGCCAAGGCAACTGAAGAGTAACTGTGGCCAGAGTATAGATAGAAAAGCACATGCTGGCAGCAAGAGCTGTAACATCTGAGCTCCCTTCTTTCTGGCAACTCTAGGGCCTTACAGAAATGTGTAGCTTACATAAGTAAGTATTAAGCTATTCCAAGCTGGAACTGTTTTACTTGTTGGAAAATGCCAATAAAGGACTAGAAAATTATGTTAGATTTTCTTTGAACTGTAGATTTTCTTTGAACTGTGAATATTTAGGATATCTAAACATTTTATATTTTAAGCTGAAAGTGTAATGGACTTCCTAGAGAAATGACAAAGTGTTAATTTAAGCCTGGAAAGCCAGTGGTGTAAGCATTAGAAAGATGCCTCATGATTATTTTCATGATTGACTCCATGGGTGGGTTTTAGCATTATCTTCTCTTATTGTTTGTAAGCACAGATGTACCACCATTCCACAGCCTAAGGACCTATCTGTAGGGAATGCTCAAGTGCTAGAAGGCCACATATGTTGGTTGTGAATTGAATAGCTTAATTAAGGAAAAGATTGTCTCACTGCACAGGAAATGCTGGAAAATACCAAAATTAGTATGAAGAGAGATCATGTAACTGTGTATGTGTGTGTATTCTGTGACACGGAGAAATACTTAAGAAATTCTTGCTCTTTTGAAAGGATTAAGATTTTACTCCCAAATTCTTTAACAATATTTTTTAATATTGACCATATGGGCAAGAGAACTATGGGGGTGAAAGCCAAAATAAAGGGGAATGAAGAGTCATTGTTCATAGCCTCAATATGAGTCAAAAATGTTTTTCAAAGTTTGAGATTAAATTAACAGATCATCTGCAGTATAGAGCATAAAACCTGGAAGGCACTGTTTGAACTCCTCACAGCACTTGTGTACTAGGTTGGCAAATCAGGCCATTCAGTTGCTCTTGTCATAAATTGGTGCTTCAATCACAATTTGGGAAATATTTGTGGTGCTTTGTATGAGTAATTTTGTGCATCATTGCCCTCTCTGCACACTTCGAAGGACACTTTTCTAAATCCTGGTTCTGTACATTTTCAGAGGTTCATGGAATGTTATCTGGAGCATTTTAGAAGTACGATTGCTAGGGTAGGATAAACAATTTATTGTTCATTGCTAAATTATGGATGGCATTGTTATTTTGAGCTGTTACAGAGGTTGAGCGTTTCCTGCTGAGGGACTGTCTTTGGGAGGATATTGTAGTGGCACCTATTGTTATAGCAGCACTGGTAGTTTACTATTGTATCCTGTTTCTTTGCAGTTGGCCCACACATCGGGCGTTATTGTGGGCAAAACAACCCAGGACGTGTCCGGTCTTCAACAGGGATTCTTTCAATGGTATTTTACACTGACAGTGCAATAGCAAAGGAGGGCTTCTCAGCAAACTACAGTGTGTCACAGAGCAGTGTCTCAGAAGGTCAGTATTTATCTATCCCGCAGAGCTTCTTGGAAAATACTCTCTGTTCTGTCTTCTTGCACACCAGGTGTTGTCTGAAGCTTTAAAGAAACCTTAAATAAATAAGAGGGTAGAGAAGGATTGGTTCTGTTCTCCTTTTTTTCTTTATTTTTTTTTAAGAACAGCTGCCCTTTGAAAAGAAGTGCAAGAAGCAGAATTCTCCTTACAGTTTTATTCCACTGTATTGCCAGGAAGTTGGGATAATGATTGTGAAAAACTGTGCTGACCAAGGAAACGCAGGAATGCAGAGCAATTGAACACTTGCATTAAAACAATGAAACATGAACAATGAATGCACTATCCAAAGCCTTCTTTTATTACATGAAATAAGCTTTGATGATCGATTTCTTGAATAAAAAGAACCCATTTAATATATGTGCTCTTGTTAAACCATTTCATAAGCTATCTAAGCTTTGTTCTCTGTCTCATATTTTTTCTCAGTTGACTCATTTTCATGCTTACCCTTTGGACAGAGAATGAAATGAAGTGAGGGAAACAGGAAAATAACATGCTGTGTTACACCATGTCCTTGCAGATTTCATTGTTTTCCTCAGTGATAAAAAACACACTTTATATCAAACTCCCTCTCTTTTTTGCATCTTCACTGAGTTTTGAGCAGATTCACACAGATTTTATGTACTCGTTTAATCAGAAAAGGGACAAAATTAAAATGAGTAAACTGAAAATTTAACTGTAACTCCCCATCTTTCCTCCACTCCATGCCTTTTTAACAGCTTTCTTACACACATGTAGGCAGGAAGAGGGAATGGGGGACACAACCTCTGTGAATGGGAAGCATTGTACCTTCAGCTAGTTTGGTTTCTCCTTATGTAGGTGCTGCTCCCATCCCTTCATAATGAGCAGCTTGTGTCCCCATGTGCACCTCCTCCACAGTCACTCTCCCTAGGCTGTAGATGCACCATCACACTGAAGTCAGAATTAATAATATCTGCTATGCCGAGATGCCTTCAACTCTTAAACACAGGACAGCAGAACAGAAGTTGGTGTGTATGAAAACCCTTTTGGATGACAAGAGGAAGCATTTTATATGCTGCAGACTTAGAAGTGAATTCTCTCGTTTAATTTCAGCCACCCTTACTCTTTGTGTTATTTGGTCACCTCCCGAGGACGGCCCAATCTACTTATCCCAGACACGTGAGGTGTCCCCAGGAGTTACTTGTCCTACTCAGTAGACTACAGGGAAAGCCAATGTGTCTAGGTCAAAGTAGATACTTTTTAGGTATTTTGATATTACTCCCACCTATCATGTTTTGCATTCTCTGTAGTGGCTTATGGCTTTCCTTTAGGTTTCAAGCTGAAGTTGCTTTCCTTTGAGTCTCACCCTACTGTAGTTCAGCTTCAGTACCTCACCACGTACCTAATACATTGAAGCAGCACAGAACTGGGGGAGAGTGTCCTATTCCACAGGAAATGCTGTTGGTATGATTGAGTTATGGGAAGCCCCAACTACAGTTCCTATAAAAAACCCTGATAACATTTCTGAATGTAAACTTTTGGATCCCTGATAAAAGATTTAAGTTTTTTTTTTCACCAAACCTTTCTTTATTTAAAGCTCATTTTTCCAACCCATGGTTGTTGAAACTTTCAGCTCAGCACCTGCCCCTATTAGAGAAATATCAGCTCCAGAGAAGGTGCAATAAAAAGGAGCATATATCCAACATATATACAAATCTATTTCAGAGTTATTTTAGCTTAAATTCTAATAAAGGAATGAATTATATTTTTATAGTGTTAAGTCCTTGAACAGAAGCATGGGCACATGGTTTTTTGTTTCTCCTGCCCTTGTACTGACATGAAGGCTCAGAAGCACCTGGGTGTGAGGATCTGTCTGAAGCTAGTGGCTTCTCTTGCCTTAGTAGGAGCTGGATTCTTTATTTTTAAAGACAGAGAAGAATTGAGTCACTCTTCCCTATCAACCTTTGAACTCACTATAATGATTAGGAAGTCAATTGATTCCAAATTAGCTAGATCATTTTTGTGTAAACAAAAAGAAATTGAATGGTAATGATCAACTCATTTACAATACACCACATTACAGAAGAGCTGGTAATTTCCTTTGGTCAATAATTTTGTGTCCCGACTTAAAATTTTGTTGATTTACTTAATTCCAGTGTCCAGAATCCAAAGATAATAGATAAAATTTTAATAATATTTTTAAAGCATTTTATATTTTTTGTACTGAAGTAAATAGTTTTAAAATCAAATTATTTCATAAAGTCACCTCATTTGTCTTTTCTGGGTTTTTGCATAATTTTGAGGTGAACATACATTGTTCTATATTATGAATCCATAGGAGTGTCTGTGCTAGCCTAGGACAGACACTTCTATTGTCCTATATTGAAACGGCCACAATACTGGGCTAAAATATTTGTATAGCATTATTGCTGCAGGAATTGCCATGGCAACTCAAATTGCAGTATTAATAATGACACCATAAGCCCAACACTGCCTCACTTAAAGTTGCTAAAGTATTCAAAGTCACATAAAAATAAATTCTTTAGATAATCATATTCAAAGCAGGTAAATGTTCTTATTATTCAAAGTCTAAATCAAAAAGCTGACCATAATAATGATGGTAATTTATTTTTCTTCAGATTTCCAGTGCATGGAAGCACTAGGCATGGAGTCAGGAGAAATTCACTCTGATCAAATCACTGTCTCCTCCCAGTACAGCGCTATGTGGTCTTCAGAAAGGTCCCGGCTAAATTACCCTGAGAATGGATGGACCCCAGGGGAAGATTCAATCAGAGAATGGATACAGGTAAGAAGATAACGTTTTAAAGATGTTATTAATAATACTCTGTGGAGTTTATTGAATGCAGAGAATGCAAAAGAAAGAAAAAAAAATAACACAGTGAAGTACTTCTACATAATTTAAGAATCATTGCAAGTGAATACCTCATATTCCCCATTAGACAGAAAAAAAAAGACTTACTCCCAAAGGCATAGAAAAAGAAAAGGTTGGGAAGATTAGTTCTTCTACTTCCCACATCTATTGTTTTTGCAGTCTTCTCGGCACAAATAACAGAGATTTTGGTTTAGTGGAAAAGTCAATATTAGTTTAACATGCACTTAAAGTGGAATGTCCCAGTAAACTGAGCATGTGCTATGTCTCTTGCTGATTACAGTTAAGCATTAATACAATGTGGTGTTTTCATGCACTCAGATTTCACCTCAGAAGACCTATGTCCCTGCTAGAATGTGTTATTCACAGAATGAGTTCAATGGTCTCTGTCTGGTAGCTATTCTTCCACATCCTTAAACAACATTCATTACCAAGATGGGCTGCCTCATCTTTGCTCTGTTAGAAATCCTGCAAACATTTCTTACCATGAAGAGGCTCCTTGAGTTCAGTCAGTCTCTTTGTACTTGTTGTTTGTTATATATTATCAGGTCCATAGCTGAATGGCACATAACCCTTAACAGGTTCAGATTATTCATATCAATTACTGTGTACAAAAAAACTATACTAGCAGACAAGTATTAATATCATCATATGAAAAACCACTGATTATCCTCAATTTTAATTTGAATCTACTTACCTGAAACCTAGAATCTATTTCTGTTGGCAAAAGCTAAGAGAATTGCTTAAGCATATTATATCTAAATTACTAATCTTGAAAACTTGTTCATAGATTTGAAACATTCCTCCTACTTCTGTTATTTTCTATAGGAAATTACTAACTGACATATAAAAACAATGCCTTATTAGCCTTTCATACAACTGTTCACACTGATGTTTCCTGTGAGGTTCGATGTCTGCAAGAAAGCTCAAAAACATGTTGAGTAGTAGTTAGTAAAGGGAAGAAAGAGGGGGAAATCTTTAATTTCTGATCCCTGACACACAACGGGACTCTCAGGTGTCCTGCTTGGGGACCCCTATGCATCCTGAGCTCTTGGCAATCAAGTACAATGGACCTAATCAGACTTCAGAGTGGCAAAAAAAAAAAAAATCTGTTGATCCTTTTTCATTACTTAGGAATAAACACTAAAATCTCCTCAACCTTATCTAAGTCCAAGGCTTGTTATTAATCATTGCCACTTGCAGTCCATGGAATGCGCATGGAAAAAAGGATGGAATGCATCAGAATCAAATTCCATGTGTTTCATCTGGTCACAAGGCCACCACTTTTCCTTTGTTTCCTTCTTTTCTGCTGTCACTTGCACATTTATGACCAGATAATCAAAGCAAGAGAGTTAGTCAAATCTCATTCATGTGTTCTGTGTGCTTATTAACTTTATTAAGTTATGATAACTATGTACTTGTATATTACCTATATATATATATATCTTAATCCTTTCACTTAGAACTATATCTTTCTGAGAAAAAGTTTCAAAGGATTTCTTTTGCCATAAACTTCTTTAATAACAGATACATAAGGGAATTCAAACTACTCCAGGTTTTATGTTTAAAACAGCTCAGGGTACTTCAGGCCTCCTGCACATTAATTTCTCAGACTCCTTTTCCTCCTGCCATAAACCAGGGTGCTCAGGGGCTGAAAAAAAACACTGAGCATAATTTTTAGCAGCTTTTTGCTGCCTTCAGCTACCACATCCGCCCAGAAGTTGGTGGTTATTTGCATGCTGTGCTGCTCATGCCACAGCTCTCATTTTCTTCACCCAGCTCCTGGTCTGCAAAAAGCAGCACAATTTCCCTGAGCAGTCCCTTGGACACCTCATTCGCTGCCTGGGGCCCATGTGGAGGGACCAGCATCCCCAAGGCAGATTTCATCCCAGAGCAGTTGGGCTGTGTCCTGTTGGCAGGAGTGAGCCTACAAGTTCTTGCTTGAGGATTCACTGCGTTGAGTAGAGATGCTTTACACATGCTGCAGATAACAACCTGTGCATCAGAAGGAACTAAGCTAGTTCAGAGATTCAGTATATCATCCCTTCCACAAGGTACAGCACCTTAACTCATCTTTGGCTCTGATAATTCTTATTTGGCTCTGATTATGTTACTTTATTGTGGTTTAGTCCCACAATGACTTTAATAATTCAAACTTCCAACTGTGTTCTAAATGTTTTCCTCTAATTGACAATCTTGCGATGAGTGCTAAGGGCTTCAGAACCCCAGAAATCTCAATAAGAGAGTCCTTGTGCATATGAACCTCCATCTTCTACAAAGTCTTGATGCCACTGGCAGTAAGTGCATGTTGTGAATTTGTGTCTGGATAAAATATTGAAGTCCCATGTTTCCTCTGTACAAATATCCCTGGGAACAGATGTTCATCTCCATAAGAGCTTACAGACAAACAACCAAGGACATGTAACTGATAAAGTACTCTGAAATTACCCATAGAAAAAAAAAATATTTTATAAAAAGGAGGAAGGCACTTGTATGTGAAGGACTGAGGTCACTTTATTGTGCTTTGTTGTGCATGCTATTGTAAACTAGTCATTTATGTGAAGTATTTGCTTTTGTGCAGTGCAGCATAAATGGATTTTTGCTGCACAGTGCAGAACTCTAGATGTTCAACAGCAGAAAACAAAGCTGAAGGATACAGCAATGCTGAACTTAGAACTTTCGAAGTGAAAATTTCTGCCTATATGCCCTTGTCTGAGAGACAGAAGTTTTGTGTATATCAGTTAATCATTAATTTTTTCATAATTGCAGGTTTCCATACCTACACAAGCACTGAAGCTGGTTAAATAGTGATATCTGTCTTTGAGCTGCTAATGTGCACGTGCAATTAGGGCATATATATGAGCTGTATAGAGTCATACATGGACAGAACAGCTTGAAAATTCAGCTCCAAATATTAATTTTCCCAGTGTTGGGGTTTTTTTTTGTACAGGAGAAATATTATTGTTCTCCTTTCTCTTCATTTTGCCTCTCCCTTCAAGGTTAGTGTTTTTGTTAAGACAAAAGAAACAGTTGAGTATCAGCCAAAGGAGATTGGTATCTATAGAGGACATCTAGAGGGCGTGAGATATTATTGTCTCCTTTGAGCTGTTGAAGTCTTTTGGAACATTTTGATGAAAATAATTAGGAAAATAGTGTTGACTCATTATTAGTAATGGATTTGCATGAGTTCCATCTGTGGACCTGATTCCTATTCATTTGTGGAAAAACTAGATTGCTCCTTTGTGGCTGACAGGTATGAACCCCTGAGTCCATCTGAGTTCCACCTGCTTCCTCTGTTAAGTGAAAGTTGCCTTTTCCTTCCTTTCCTTAGTTGTCTGAAAATCAATTTCAAAGCTTAGATTCGAAATAACCATAGTACAGTCACACTGTAAGTCTGCACAGCACTTTCTCCATTTTATTTTTACCCTCAAACACACTTTGAAAATTGCTCAACTAGCATGAGCTTTGGCGTGATTCCTTAATCAGAAACAGAATTGCTGTAGATTGAATTTCTTCTTTAAAAACACATTAATATGTCTGAAACACATTAATAATTCCAGTATGAACGGAATAAAGATATGCATGAGGGAACAAGGACTGCCAAAAATATGTGTGAAGGTAGTTTATTATTATATATGATGTTATTAGCATCTCAACCTTAAGCTCAGCCTACTTGTTTATTGCACTTACGTTTCACACACTTGACTGCCCTTCAGTTTGAAACAGCATAATTTAAAATAAAAAATAAAACTGGACCTTTAATTTAATCAAGAGCAGGGAACTGCCATTGCAATGCAAGTCATTGTCCCTCATTAACGGACCCTTTCACAGGAAAAATAGTATAGTGTTTCCATTTCTGTAATCTGAACAACAAACATGTTAATAGGTATCAATTACCAGCCAGTTTCAGTACTTAGAACCAGTAAGAAGGCCCATGCAAGGGTTTCACATCTGGTTTTAGTGAAATTGTTCCTGTCTGTGGTATTTAAAATTTAAAGAACTCCTGTTATTGTGCAATTGGGAATCCTAGGGGAGTACAATGTTAATGAAATCCATAATGCACAAGGATTTTATGATTGCATTTTCAAGGCATTCCTTCAAAAGGGACAACTGATGCCTGCCATGGCAGCAGTAATTGTGTTTTTACAGAGTAGATTTAATGTTCACATTTAAGAAAGCAGTTACATTTACACTTATCTGAAAAAATAACATGCAAAATCTTTATACTTAGGGGTCTTCTAGCATCTTATTTCTCAGCCATTTGAGAAGGAGCCACAGGCCATTGTGCATGGCAAGACCTTCTGGCTCAGGGATGCCCCGATGGGTTTTGGCCAGAGCCCCAGGGCAGGAGCAGGGGGAGCTCCAGAGGAGCCCCCACAGGGACACTTGAAACCCACGTGTTTGGCTTTGGGGGGAGACTGATTGCCTATTACCAGGGTCACTGGGAACCTCAGCTGCCATCAATCCTCATCATGGGGTGGGTTTTCAAACCCACAAGGAGCAACACCTTCTGGGCACTTTTACTGCAGGACCTGTATGTTTTCTATCAAAATGTTTCTTCTAGTGCATATAACACAAATCTGTGCATTCCCACCAAGCTGGATGACAGTTTCTGGGTGGTACCATTTTGGTGGCTCCAGCTTGCCCAGAGACCAAAATGTGTTTGTTAATAACACTAGAGGTTCAGTTCACATTATGTCTGGGGTAGGACAAAATCATAAATCCAGCTTTAAGAATCCTAGTATCAGATCAAAACTTTTCAACCATGAACCAAAAAGCACTAGTCTGGTATAAACACACTCTGCCAGGTTAAATTTGTTCAAAAACATTAACAGTAGGTTAACATAAGTAGACATTATGCTCTAGATTGTGCATTATCTTTCTGCAGCTGTCATAGGGCCATACACTAAGATGAACTCCTTATTGTGTGTTCTGGCTAATATGACATAAATCCAGCCAATCCAGCCCAAATTCATCCTGCTGGGTTTTTCAGCAGGACACAGACCTGATACCAGGTGTGAACCTCCAGACTCAGGGGTTGGCACAGGGAGAGCCAGGCTCCCTCTGGCCTCTGCCTGCCAGTCCCTATCTCATTGCCCGCCCATCCCTTTGGCACCTACAACCCCTGCAGTAATTCGAGACCCCTGGAGCAGTGAGCTTTAAGAGTGTCAGCTGATCTGGTGCAAAATTCTTCCTCTGCATCTTTCAGCATTCAGGAGCCTGGAGAAAGGCCAGAGAGGTAACAATAGGTCTTCTCAAATAACAACTTGGGAGATCCCCCTTTCCTTCACTGATTGAAATATCAGTTGTTTATTTAACACTAACTCTGCTGTGCAAGGAAAATATGCTCCCATTGATTTAAAGCATTTCTCTGTATACACTACTCACCAGAAATGAAAGGGAACTCTGAGATGGAATTTGCCTTCCACATTTGTTTTCATTCCTTTAGTATTTAACCTACATTCTTCATTATTTGCTCCTTTGTAAGTGTAACCCGGGAGCGTACATCACTGATGTGAACTGGTATATAGAGTAATACTGATTTATTTCCATATCACTTCTGAAAATAATTGCAGTTCATCATTTGGTGTCTCGACCTTTCATCTGTGTCATAGCTGATTTCCTTATCAGGTATTCACTTAAAAATATAGTCAGTATTTATATTTGCTGCTGCACAGCACATTCATTTCATTAACAGGCTAATTCTTACGTCAGGCAGATGTTTAGCTGACTTTACCCAGCAAGCTTATTTAAATACTTCACATAAAAAGTCATGGATGTGCTTGTCAACAGTGCCTGTTATTATTATTATTTCTGTTTCTTTTGGAGTTTGGTACAAAAGTGAAGTGCAGGGCATTACTGTATAGAACAGCATGGAAACTGGGAAATCTCAGCCTCCCAGTTTTCCTGGCCTTTGAAGGGCAGCCTGAGAGCTGGAATTCAAGGCTTTGTGGTGGGGTTTGCCCATCGTCAGGGAACACACTGACATTAAAGCATAAAAACTGTCAGTCCTTTGTCTTCTCTACCACTTTAGATTACAAGTCATGAATTTTGTTCATGTCATTTTACAGTTCATAACTGCACTCCAGAAATCACAAAAAGCAGAGTTAGCTTTGTGTAGAAAAGTGTTACAGTTATCTTAGCGGTCTTAACATGCTTTACACATGGGCAAAGAATGACAAAAGAATATTCCTTTCTGGAAATCACAGCCAGCACAGACTGTGACACAGCACAGAACCAGGGTTAATTGACCCAGCAGGATACATTCATACCTTTATTTACTGTGACATGGGAATAAATGGTAGAGTTTCACAAAGGCAAGCACTGAAATTAAACTCGAGGGAGAGGGAGAAATAAAAGGGCCCTACAAAGTATGAAGGTTTTTTGATTATTCAAAGTGCTTTAAGAGCTATTTTAGTACCAGAAAGTTCCCATCCATAGATTTATCACTCTGGGGAGGCTGAAGAGATGCTCAGAGAACTGTGCAAAACCATTGGCAGCCTTATTGCTCTGGAAGTGCAGGTGCAAAATGCAGTTTAGAAGAAAATCCTCTTTACCTCCCTCTGAAAATTTTCGACATCAGGCCTAATACAGAGGGGAGTCCTGTGTGGCTTCAAGCAATCCTGAGTGCAGCATATGGAGGAGCAGCAGAAGCAGAGCCCCTCCGAGCCTCCACTGGCAGCCTAATCATGATAATAGTTTCAGTTTTTTCAGGGGATCCACTGTGCAGAGATCTGAGTAGTTTGTATGTAGCTCTGTAATTACCTATGCATCTACTTCCCAGTCCAGCCCTACATCCCCTCAATGGCTATGAGACAGATGGCCCTTTAGAGCTGAGATAGCAAATTAAAAATGTGTCCACAAAAAGCACTGATTCAGCAACTACTAAAATAAGTTTGTACATTTATCTCACTTTTACTAGTTCATTTCAGGAGGCAAAGAAATTAAAATCTTTAAATCTAAACTAAAACTAGTTTTCAACTAACCATCACTGGCTTGTTTCATTTTATTTTTGGCTTTTTTACATCACATCTTGTTCTTCTTTATTTCACAGAAATTAAATCCACTTGTTCTGTACAAAGTGGTTCTTCTAGCTCCCTTTTGTTTTTGCTTTTATTTTTCCCATTCACCAGGTTAAGATGTTTGGCTTGAATCAAAATATTTGTTATAATTTGCTGGGTTTTAAGCTGCCATCATGCCAAGAAATCAGTTGTTTGTGCCATTCTGCTGGATAGGGGAGCCCTCTCCCAGCCAGTTTGCAGACCCTGTGGGGGCTGAGGCAGCTTCACCCACTCAGTACCAAACAACACATCCTAAGCAACACCACAGCCAGGACCTTGTGCAGATGTGAAGGAAGAAATCTCAGAAGGAGAATTTTCTAAGTCTGGCAGAAATAAATTAATCTACGAGACTAGGCAGGTGTCAGACTAGGGTGAGGTAAAGCTCAAGGCTAGAAGTTAAGTGACTAAGGGCAGTGGCTAGAAACAGAGCCTTGGGTAGGAACACACAGCTGAGGTGTGTTATAATAAGCAGAGTTATTACTGAGCTAAAGGTCTCTGTTCTCGTGGGGCCAACCCTGGGCTGGAGATGAGAGGTGTGCTGCTGAGTGCTTTGCAGAGACGATTATGCATTTTTATTCACTCTTTCCACACCTGCACAGTAGTATGAAGCTGTAGAGTTGATGAGTCCTATGGGCCTTTCCCCATCCCAGCATCCAGGCTCCAGATTTTCTGTTGCTGAGCTATTATTTACTTCTCCTATCCTTGTGTCATCCTGCTTTTCTGTCCCAGTTCAATTCTGTTCTGCCCATTAGGTGACATTTTCACAGCAGTAGCAAAATAGGAAGAGTGGAAGGATAAATGAGATTTCTCCCAAGTGGTAAATACCTGCCCTTCAGAAAGCAATTTGTCTTCTTGCCCCCGCAGAAAAAATGAAAAAAAAAAAGTGTCTTTCAAAGAGGAAGCACTTAATTTCATTTTGTCTTTGCCTCTAATGTTTTCATTTAAGGTTTCAAAAAAAGTCTTTTAAAAGGTATCAGAATAACCTCCAAAGCTGACTGGTAAACAAAAGCTGCTAGCAGAGAAAATACAGTTTACCAAACATTAAGCTGAGATTCGGTTCCTCTGTTTTCAGGCACAACTGGCTTCTCACTGGGGAAGTATTGTTTACACATAACTTCACCAACCAGCTGTACCTGTGAAATCTGGTCTTTCTCTTCATTGCAGCATTCTGTGTTGAACACTTCAGGCTAAACTCATTTCTGGTGTTGATCCTCTTGAAGATGATGAAAGGATCAATCTGTCCCATCACACATCAGACCAGGGTATATTTTAACTAGTTGTATTTAGTTTACAGATTATTGTACTAAAGACTAAAATGTCTTTCAGCCACAACAGACACAGGAGCAGGTTCTTCTCCAATGCAAATCCTGTTAACTTCAGGCAATGAACCGAAGGGTTAACATACCACAAAATAATTTTTAAATGTTCTTACCAGGCCTTTAAAATTAGCTGTCCATAGGAGGGTTCCCCCCTTTCATGATATGCTTAACTAAGAAAATACATCCTGTGTTTATTTTTAAAAGCCACAGCACTTAAAAATCAATAGCTTTTCTCTTTACATAACTGCAGATAGAGTAACTTTTAGATAGGTAGAGTGGGGATACAAAAACCAGGCACCATTATCTGGCCAAAGAAACCCTGTAAATAAAATCTTCCTGCCTGAATTTTGAGCATGCCTTGCTGAGGGAAGGACAGAGCTGGGGGCAGCCAATGTCCCAGGTTTGCTTTAGCACTTAGGGGGAAGTTGTCTTGGTAGTCAGTGACCTGTGCATCCCTTCTGCTGTCCCACTTCCTTCTCTGGCACAGGACAAGAGCACCATTCTCAGCAGTGGGTTTTCCAAGTCACAGCTTCAGAAGTATTTAATCTGCATGTGTTCATTTCCTTAGAGCTGTGAGGAACATACCAGAAAAAGTGAAATAATCTTTGTATGTGCAGTCTGTCTCTCATTTTTCACCATACATTTACAGCACCCTCACCACACTGTCTAGCTGTAGCTACCTGACATTTTTCTAGAAGGTAGCAGAAACTCGTATTTTAAAAAAGCAGTGACTTGCTTGGTGACCCAGCAGTAAATTAAAATCATCATATACAATGTGTATGAAATAGAAAATCGAATTTTGATGCAACAAAACTGACAGTTCCATTTAACAGAGAATAAATGAATGCAGACTCCCACAGATGAATGGCTGATTTAAAGAGACTGTGCCAATTTTCCAAGATGAGAAAACTGATCAAAAGAAAATACATGTATTTCCATGTGACACAGGTTGTACACCTATTCCAGTGAAATTAGGCTTAAAAAGTATTATATCACAGACACTGGCACTTTGTCCTCATTTTACTGTGATTTTTTATAGAAAACCCAAAGCCTGAAGTCTCAAAAATATCTGAATGTAGTAAATTCCAGTTATTTCAGTGGAACTGATTCTGAACACAGTGTTTGCACAGTCAGATCTATCTATGCCATCAAGGTGTGCTGTCCGAGACAGGAGAGGTTTAATTTTGCACAGCATATCATCCCTTGCTTAGCATCTTCCTACCATTAGCATAGGTATGCTGTGAAACAGGAAGGAGAAGTTATTACTGTGTGTTTACCTATGTAACATTGTACTTATACTCAAAATACCACAATTATAAATCAAGTCCTTTTGTCCGTACCCCCTGATTTTGACAGGACAGCAGCTGGCACAAAAAAATCAAAAGAACTTAATAGGCAAAATTCAATTTTTTCCACCCAAAGTCTGGTTATTCGCATGTGAAGAAGGCTGAATGAGAAGCTTTGGATTACTTGTTTCCCATTTGTGCATTAGTTGCTCAGTACACTTAGGGGAAAGAAAGTCCTACAATTATGTCCTTCTCTCAGAAAAGAGTGGTTCTGCAAGTATTGCTATAGAGTTTCTCTTTTCTATAGTTTCTAACACAAACCAGGGAAGGTCACATTCAAACTGCACTAAATAGTTGTCTTCATTCCAGATCAGAGGATTAAGCTCAGGTTTAAAATTAAATGTAAATTACAAATAAGTATTCAGAAAACGTTAATTAAAAGTATTACGTTCCTGACTCATTTATTGCTCAGCAAGGGTTCCTAAGTATCTTAGCTGGAGAAAGGGGCCATTCACATTCCTCCTTTTTTGACCAAGTCATTGTATATGTCTTAGGTTATCCATTTGCAAGTTAATGTAGTGCTGAAGCAAAGGTTTTCATTTTAAAGAAGTAATATTTCACAGTAAGATATGTTCCTGCAAGATGTAAAACAATCTTTTTCTAAAGCACTGGGAGTTAATCAGCCTTTCTCTCCATTGCTATAGAGAGGATTTGAATGGCATAAGGTGCTGATTGCTTAGATCCCAGAGTCTATAGAAAACCCAATACGATTACATTTTCCTCCCTTTGTTATCAGAGTTTATTGTATCTTGGTGTTCAGGTTTTAAATAGTGTTCAAGTAAGAAAAATAAATTAGGAAAAAGGTATTTTCTGAGTCTTCTGAATAACGATGCCGTTGCATCAAAGCCCCACATGAATGCGTGAGATGGGGCTTGCAAATGAGTGGCAGGGGGATGGTTCCCAGTCCCTGCGTGTGCCCTGGGCGCGTTTCACGCTCACAGCGAGCCCGACTGTCCCAGGAGCAGTGCTGGGCCTGGCCCGGTGAGCGCTGCGGCCCCGCTGTCACACAGGCTCCAGTGCCACTGTCACACAGGCTCCAGTGCCACTGTCACACAGGCTCCAGTGCCACTGTCACACAGGGCCCCAGTGCCACTGTCACACAGGCTCCAGTGCCACTGTCACACAGGGCTCCAGCCCCACTGTCACACAGGGCTCCAGTGCCACTGTCACACAGGGCTCCAGTGCCACTGTCACACAGGGCTCCAGTGCCACTGTCACACAGGGCCCCAGTGCCACTGTCACACAGGCTCCAGTGCCACTGTCACACAGGGCCCCAGTGCCACTGCCACACAGGGCTTGGGCCCCGCTGTCACACAGGGCTCCAGTGCCACTGTCACACAGGGCCCCACTGCCACTGTCACACAGGCTCCAGTGCCACTGTCACACAGGGCTCCAG
>QUSF01000003.1:12460900-12646531 GCA_003676055.1 Chloebia gouldiae
GGGCCCCAGTGCCACTGTCACACAGGGCTCCAGTGCCACTGTCACACAGGGCTCCAGTGCCACTGTCACACAGGGCCCCAGTGCCACTGTCACACAGGGCTTGGGCCCCACTGTCACACAGGGCTCTGGTGCCACTGTCACACAGGGCCCCAGTGCCACTGTCACACAGGGCTCCAGTGCCACTGTCACACAGGGCTCCAGTGCCACTGTCACACAGGGCCCCAGTGCCTCTGTCACACAGGGCTTGGGCCCCACTGTCACACAGGCTCCAGTGCCACTGTCACACAGGGCTCCAGTGCCACTGCCACACAGGGCTTGGGCCCCACTGTCACACAGGGCCCCAGTGCCACTGTCACACAGGGCTCCAGTGCCACTGTCACACAGGCTCCAGTGCCACTGTCACACAGGGCTTGGGCCCCACTGTCACACAGGGCTCCAGTGCCACTGTCACACAGGCTCCAGCCCCACTGTCACACAGGGCTCCAGTGCCACTGTCACACAGGGCCCCAGTGCCACTGTCACACAGGGCTCCAGTGCCACTGTCACACAGGGCTTGGGCCCCACTGTCACACAGGCTCCAGTGCCACTGTCACACAGGCTCCAGCCCCACTGTCACACAGGCTCCAGTGCCACTGTCACACAGGTTCCAGTGCCACTGTCACACAGGGCTCCAGCCCCACTGTCACACAGGCTCCAGTGCCACTGTCACACAGGCTCCAGCCCCACTGTCACACAGGCTCCAGTGCCACTGTCACACAGGCTCCAGTGCCACTGTCACACAGGGCTCCAGTGCCACTGTCACGCAGGGCCCCAGTGCCACTGTCACACAGGCTCCAGTGCCACTGTCACACAGAGCCCCAGTGCCACTGTCACACAGGTTCCAGTGCCACTGTCACACAGGTTCCAGTGCCACTGTCACACAGGGCTCCAGCCCCACTGTCACACAGGTTCCAGTGCCACTGTCACACAGGTTCCAGTGCCACTGTCACACAGGGCTCCAGTGCCACTGTCACACAGGCTCCAGCCCCACTGTCACACAGGCTCCAGCCCCACTGTCACACAGGGCTCCAGCCCCACTGTCACACAGGGCTCCAGCCCCACTGTCACACAGGCTCCAGTGCCACTGTCACACAGGGCCCCAGTGCCACTGTCACACAGGCTCCAGTGCCACTGCCACACAGGTTCCAGTGCC
The DNA here is from genome assembly GCA_003676055.1 of Chloebia gouldiae. Taxonomy (NCBI): domain Eukaryota; kingdom Metazoa; phylum Chordata; class Aves; order Passeriformes; family Passeridae; genus Chloebia; species Chloebia gouldiae. The sequence goes on from QUSF01000003.1 coordinate 12,462,093, forward strand.
ACTGTCACACAGAGCCCCAGTGCCACTGTCACACTGGGCTTGGGCCCCGCTGTCACACAGAGCTCTGTCCCCGCTGGCAGCACCACTCCCGGCCCCCTCGCTGCATTTCTCTTTCCCATTTGATCTTTATAGTTTCCATACTGGAGTGATTTGGTTTGCTGAATTCTGGAAATGTCTCCAGTTAAAATGCTAGTGTATTAACCTGCTGTACTGAGTCTCTTTTGTTTCTCTTTACCAGAGTGCTGCTTGCCAATTTTTATGACTACAGCAGATTTTACTATTCAAACAGAACCAGATGGAACACCAGTTCAAAGAACATGTCAGAATTAAATATTTCTTTTTTAATTAGTTGCTTCTGATTTATGCAAAAAAAAATTAACATAAGAGTGGGAGAATGTGCCATGAATCCAGATGCAACACAGCCCACACAAGCATTATCTTTTCTCTGTCAGAAACACAGAAGCTTTTTCTTTTATTCTTTTCTTGTCTTTTCTTTTTTTCCTTTATGTTTCTGGATTTCATTTTTCTTAAACTTTCTGCATCTCTTCCTTCTTGAACCAGCCTCATAATGATCACTGAGGTTCTCTTATGTTTATCAGTCATAGTTTTTCACTATTATCCTAAATTTTCTTCTATAGAAACTGGCTGATCTGCTTCTGAGAAAAGTCACTGTACTCAATTCTGTGACCGCAGCATCAGTAGCTCAACTTGATAGCATCTTTTGACTCTATTCTTTGTTTTCAGTTGGGGGAATCTTTACACTTGCATTTTTTTTCTTCTGCAGAAAGGGATTTGAGCAGAAGATATGAAGATTGTGAGAAATATATATTTCAACTGCTAAAGAAAGGTTCATTTCCCTTTTGCTGCCAAGAATTCCTATGTCTTTGGCTTGAATGTTTTCTCATCTCTTCTTCCACACTTCCCCATTTTGCCAAGTCACATAAGCATCAGTTTGGTAAAACATGCTGACTGGGGACAGTTGTTAGGCACAGACTACAAGTTGAGCATGTGATCAGCTGCTTTCCCTTTTGGGGCTTTCAGCATGTTGCTGTCAAGGTCAATGAGAAAGACTTCAGTCTCTTCAGAAGAGATCTTAATAAGAGCAATATTTTCTCCCCACCTTCTTTATGGAGCTGCAGCAAGTATCACTCAGAGTTTTACACAAAGATTTGAGGTAGTTTACAGGCTTAACTATTTTCACTTAAATCCAGGATGAATATTTACAACCTGTCATTAATCAAGGAGTTGTGCTCTTGTAATGACTACTCGTGTCAAGAATGAAGACTTTTGGAAGTAATTTTCCAACCAAAGTAATTGGACTATTTTCAGAATTTCTACTGGAGCCTGTCCCATTTTTATTTAGCATTACAATCTAAGAAATTAAGGAATTAAGTCATAGTTGTATATACTCATGAGAAACCATGATTGGACAAATCAACAGCAGTGCTAAGAAAGTAGATCAACTCTTGCTTAATTAAATATTTGGCAGAACAGTGAAGCATCACAACAGTTAATCTGACTCAGAGCACTGTATGCTATCTAGGGAAATGACACGGTTCTCTAAAAATATTTGCTTTGGTATGTTGTGTCAAGTGATGGATTGTACAGCTTTTCAAGCCACAAGAGATGCCCACAACAAAAAGCTTCCTGTTGTTAATCAAACTCCAGCACTCAGTACTTTATTTTCTCAGGCTGTTGAACAGAACTACAGTAGGAGTGTTAAAAGCTGGCAAAACTGCTCCCTTGCTACAGCTCCCTCAATGATTGCATTTTATTTAAGAAGGCAGATTTTCATTCTGAAGAATAATTCTCCTGGATGCTAGGAGATATTGTAGACTAAATAGAGAGGAATTCATATGTAGAAACAGCTAGTGCCTTGTAATATGCTTCTGTAGGAAATAAAGTGATTTTAGAAATAGGAACAAGTAAGGCTTTTTTGAAAAAAAAAAATGAACATTTCTGTCCTGGAAAAAAAAAACACTCAAGATGCTCCTAATTTTTTTAAGTTGGTAGTACTTCCTATAGGCAAGTCTGCTCCCAGACTTGCACTTTCAAAAAATGTTCACATGGCAGCACAGGCAACTATCAAAGGCTGTGTTTTTGGATAAGGCCCTTAGGCATCTTTTTCCAAGAGAGATATACTTCTTAATCTGAATGAAAGTGAAAATTAAAAAAAAAAAAAAAAAAGAACTTGAAACATGCTGCTGTTAGTCAAAGCTGAAAGTCTGGTCATGGAAATGAAATGTGAAGATTTCAGGTTTGGAGACAGCTGCCTATCTCAGATCACAGCCATAAGGCTTGCAATAACTTACAAAATCGCTTGCATTTTCTAAAATAAACACCAGATGTTTGTTTATCATATGTGCAGAACGTTAAATGTCAAATAATTGCAGGGAAATGCATTTGATGTTCATCTTCAAAAGTACTGTATTTCAACACCACATCTCTTCACAGTCATTCTAACATGAAACACAAGTTCTTGAAACAAGAAGGAAAAAGCAAAAAGCTAGTTATTAAAGACTTACATTACAATCATAGCTGGAGTAGCCTGCATCTGAGGAAAATGGGTTAGCTCTGGTCATGTTGGCGACTTCTTTGGAAAGGACATACTGTGTGGACTGGAACTTATACAGAGAGGTGCACTCTCTAGACATAAGCCTTCAAGATGCAAGACTTCCTGTCTGGTGACACAGCTGTTCCAGAGCTATTACTCTCTGCACTGATTCCTCTGGGAAAAATAGAGAAGACCTGTTGGTACCTTCAGGTTCCAGTTGTTCCTAGCAATTGATAAGGTCGAACTTCAATTCTGTACAGTCCCAGTGACGTTTAAAATCTGTGTTTTATGGACAACGTCTTACATTTTATAGAAAGCAAACTTTCAAAAACTATTGGAACAAGAACAAAATGCATCACAATGTGATTAATGAGGGGGAGCTTAACAGCCCATTAGAATGTGTCATGCAGTTTACGAGGTAGTCTTCTACATAATTCATTTCTATCACCTTACTTAGAGAAGATTGCTACATTTAGAGTTTAATTTGCAAACATACTTAGACACCACAGAGGGGTGCACAGTTGCAATTCTGTTTGCATGCACCTGGAGAGGGGCAGATCCCCTCCGGAGGCCACAGCAAAGAACTGTCAAAGGGAATTAAATGCCTTAAGCTCTACCTCTCTCCTGGACTTTTTCACTGACACAGAGTTAGTATTAAAAATTCCAAGAGACCCTTCTGCTTCTCTGTTGTTTAATCTCACCTTTCTTGTTTGCACTGCTTCTTTCTCACAAAACGCCAGTGGAGAAATGTTATTCTTCTTTCTTTTATCAGCTTGTGAGCAAACAGCCCCTGGCACGCAGCAGGTCTGGGGTCACAGCTTGCTTTTGCAAGGGGTTTAAAGCTGTGCTGAGCACTCGAGCTGTCAGACTCCAGGCACTCCAAGAGAGGACTACTGTTGACATAGTTCCAGTTTTCAAGAGCACATAAAGATTTGCTGACCTGGAGAGAAGGCACACCCATGTGAAGAGATGTGCTCCCTAACAAAGAGAGCCCTCCTTCCTCCAGGAATGTCTTTCTCAGTTACTGGAGCCAGGAGTGCTAATGAGGTTGCCTTTCCTTCCTTACTTATAGGCAATAAATCAGAAGTCCTCTCAGAGTCTCCCTCTCTCCCAGTGAGAGAATTCTGCCAGGTTCTAGGCATGAAAGTACATTCCTATATCCATTGTATGTCTGGGACTTAATCCTGGGCAGTAAGATAGATGCTGCAGGATATTCAGTGCCCTGGAGTTAAGAAGGTGTATTGAATAACAGAATTCAGGACCAAGCAAAATTTGGGGGCCTGAAATTTTCTGACAGGACAAGCCTGAGGCCTGAATTGTCAGTGACTGGTAGCAATTGATAAGTCAGGCATCAAGTAATCAAATCTTCCTAAACCACCAATGTTAAATTTTAACCTGGCTTCAAATACCTAGAACTCTTGTAAAAGGCCATTGCTTGACTTTATTCACAATGAAGTACTTACTGTATATTAAAAAGCCTCTACTAGAATAATTTCAAATCAGTTGGAATGGTACAGGCTTGGGACCCTAATCATTTCAAAACTGAAGAGCTGTTTCAAATTGTAAGAGAGGCAGATCATTTAAATAACTTAGCTCTGTGCTCCCTCAGACTTCCAGATTTTCAAGTGCACTTCAGCCTGGAAGTGAATGTGGTATTGGACATAACTCAGTGCAGCACACTTTACAATCAGCAGAGTACAGCTTGGAGAGCATTTGAAGTTAAGCTGAGATTGCTCAGAGCAATGATGCCCAGATTCCCCCATTAACTTTCAGATTGCAACAATCTAACATCTGAGACTCTCCAGTTACTTTAAATCACTTGATTGTTTTGTGAGGTGGTGCTGGGATTTTTTTTTAAGACTGAAATTTTTTTTATCACACAAAAACAAAACGTTGCAGTATTTCATCCCTACAGACAAGGGCTAAAATGTTACATATAGACTTTATGAGCCTTACAAACTGGGGCAGGGGCTTTGCCCTGAAAGCCAGTTCTATCTGTCACACACAAGGCTGCTATTCTTGTGTTGGAGGACTCCAAAATGCCTTGCATATGACATGGGCACTGAGAGAGCAGACACCCTGTCCTCAATAGCACTTCCTTCAGCCTTTTGAGAGAAAGTACAGCATGTTGATTTAACTGCTCCAGTGCCTTTGGATATATGACATACATCCAGGAAAAAGGATGCCTGTGGGACACAAGACACATATATTCTGTATCCTACGTACTTTGGAAATAATGAAAAAGACTGGGACATTCATGGGGCTATTCACTTGAGAAGGTTAATTCAACCTATTATTATCCTACTAACTCTGGACAACTGAAGTTAGGGGAATAAATTACACTGATTAGTATTTTGTGAATAGGGTCATTTTACACTGAAATTAAATTACCTGCTTTAGGAAACAAAGAGAAGGTTCTAGCTGCAGAGAAAAAGGGTGAAGAATCTGATTTTGATTAGTTTGTTGTTATGGCTAAAAAGGATGTAAGGAAATGGCAGAGGTTTCAAAACTGTGGTCACCAACCTGACTCCTGCCTGTGAGAAAGTTTTGTGCCCAGTTTCAGCTATTTGGCAGCTGGACTTGTGCACTGGGATAAGGTTTCTTTTGCCAGCAGAACTGAGTAGCCAGTTACTTCAGTGGCTGTATTCCTGCACCCCACATCATTCTCCCAAATATGTTGATACGTCTTTGATGCCACATGATGAACTAGATAAGGAAAAGACCTGGATGAAAAATAAATAATGGGGGAGAGCAAGGTTAACCTAAATCATTTGTCCATTTGTAATGGACAATGTACTTCCACAGGAGAAGGAGAAAGAGAGAGAAAAGTGAAGAAGTGAGATGACCTCTAATGCACATTCATGTGCATTTCTCCAGCAAGTTCAAACTGACATTGTTTTCTAATGATAGAAGTTCATGGCATTTGACAGTTGGAACACAATTACTACACTTGTGTTAATGCTTCTTTCTGTTTTCCTCAAATACATCATACAGTACTAGCAACTAATTTTCCTTTTTCCCTACAAAATCACACAGTGATTTGTAATTATCTTGTGACCAACTAATATAAATTGGGATTTTTTTTTCTCTTCTATTTGCAAGTGATGATCTTCTGGGTTTGAGCAGAATTCTTGTTATCATTCCATAAATGCCCAACTTTGGCATTATGCTAGTAAATTCCACCCCATTTCTAGTGCCATAGTCCTCTGGGTCACTCAGCTCTCACTGCATGAGTCTCCTCTGTGTTGGCAACACCTTGCAGCTGAGTGTCCTTGGGGAATTTCATTAGCATCTATGCAAGTACTTAATGAAAGTATTAAGTAAGGTTGTTCAGCAGACTGGTCCTTGAGGAATTTCTCTAGTAACTCCTCTGCAGTCTGGTGGTTCCCACTTGCACTGATGGTGTCTCTGGTTCCTCCCTCACAGAGGGAAGAGAATTCTCTGGTGTGTGAATAACATTCCTGGCTAATTAGGCAAATTTTCCCATCTTTTGTAAACAGTGATGACACTGTTTACAAAAGAGGAGTTATGTCTATGTTATTGTCAACAATATTTGGCAGTTTGCTTTATATAAAATCCTTATTATTTTTGTAAATCAGGGTGAGATAGAGAGGGTGACACTGCTGCAATGTTGTTATGCTCTGAACTGGTTGTCCTCACATTCCAAATTACTCTCTACCACAGGTAGACCTGGGCCTTCTCCGCTTTGTTTCTGGAATTGGGACCCAAGGAGCCATCTCAAAAGAAACAAAGAAAGAATATTACCTGAAAACATATCGTGTAGATGTCAGCTCCAATGGAGAGGACTGGATTACACTGAAAGAGGGAAACAAGCCTGTTGTAAGTAATTTTTTTTCTTTTTAAATCTCTCTTCAGCTGAGGAATAGTCTGTTGAACTGTTTAGTTTTTATTATCTGTTTAAAAAAGAGGAATAAGGTTTAGTCAGGTTGATCAGCACTATTTCCCAAAAGCCAGCTTGTGTCTCAGTAGTAATGGGGCACAGAAATTTTTTATGCAAAGCTTAGAGCAGCTGAAAATGGTTTAAGGTGATGCTCTATGTATTGAACTCACCATAATTTGAGTAATTTTGTGTCTTTTTCCTGTACTGTTCTGGTGTTTCCCTGTTTCTCAGAGATTTTCTATGTGACCTTGAGAAAAACATTATGCAGGACTTTTCAAAAAATGTGTCTGTCCTCTATATGCAGTGCAGCTCTGGATATGCAATGTGTCAGTGCCTCAGCTCCTTGTGCATGGCCGTGCAGGACTGCTAGCAGGTGATTAGTGGTTTGTTAGATTTCTAAGTATCTCAGTGATAGGGGTCATGCAGACAGATGATTAGGCACATCTTTCCATCCTTACAGATTTTTATCACCTTTCCATTTATCAGCAGATTTGCTCTCTGTAACCTCCCTATGAAACAGCTTTAGACACTAGTAAGAAAAATTGTCATTATCCGCTACTGTGAGCATAAAGCTCATTACTGAGAAGTCAGTTCTGCTCCAGCTCACACATGAATAGCCCCAGTGAGGCTGTGCCTCCCTTCCCACCTCGCTCAGGATGTGCCTGAGAGCGGCATCTCCAGAGGCTGCCAGGGGGTGATGCAATTGGGAAAGTTTTGTGGTACCTCCCTTCAAAACAGCTTTTTTTTGACCCTTCTATAAAGACACAGAAGAGCTGTACAATATCAAACTCTATCAGTGTAACCCTATCTAGCTCTAAATATTTGGTTACTGGTTTGTCCCTGACTCATCTCTAAGTGCTATGCCAAGTCCACTGCATTTATCTAATCAATGTGGTAGCAGTGTTTAACAAATACATCTTGGTTTTTTTGAAGCACTTTGGAAAACAATAAAAAATGAGTACTGAAAGCTTCTCTCTGACAGGTATTATCCTGGTTTTACCGGAAGTTTGATGACACAATGTGGGCACTGTACAGTGATGTATATAAAGATACAATAACTGACTTGCCCAAAGTCACAGGAAGGGCCAGCACAGTGGCTGGTATGAGACACGGGGTGTCCTGACTCTGGATTCTGTAATCTGAACAAATGCTTCTTTCAAAATCAGACCATGCCTGATTTTCATTACCAGCTTCAATTTGTAAACTCTCCAAAAGTGTATTTTACATGAGTTTCTCTTGCACATGCTGTCTTTAATTAGTGAGAACATTTCCTAAACCTGAGTCACTTGTACAAAGGGTTCATTAAAAAAACAAATTTTCTAAAATGGCAGTATTTTGCTGTTGATCAAGACAAGAAAAACATATGCGCCAGTCTCCCTCCCAGATATTTTAATTCAAATTAAAAGTTTGCAGCTGCAGGTCTCAAGGCAGCCATGCACCAGTGTTGCACTAACTACATATAAGAATCTGTGTACTTTTGAGGAAATACTTCTTTTCTCTGTCAGATGCAAACTTTGAGAAAGCTACAGCTGGTCCTCACAGAAAAAAAAAAAAAAAAAAGAGTTGCTGGAAAGAAATGCACTTCCATTAAAAAATCTCTTACTAGATATAAAACTCTGATGTTAAATTACTTGAGCTGTAACTGAGGCTTATGAGTTGACAGCTGTGTGCTGTTGGCCTCCTCTGCAAATCAATGCAGCTACTCTAAGGAACAAACAGGAAAGCCGGACAGTGTGTGTAAGAAATGGGAGAATCGCCCATAAAAGGAGAGGGGTCTGCATCCATGGAAAACAACAGGAAATTGGTCCCCTCTACAGGAGGAAGAAGCAGGAAGCTGAATCACCTTCTCTGGACTTGAACATTGCAAGGTTTTGGCTGGGCTAGGAAGGAGTGTGTCTGCAGGATCCTCAACATGAAAGCACAGCACAGTCATGTACTTCTGGTGGAAGTCTCATTGTTCATCTAATTTGACTGCCAGCCTCGGGGGATGCAGGGAAAATCTTGGAGCCTGCTACACAGATTTTAAATAGACTTCAATCTCAATATGCAAGGAGAAAGAAATTCTGAGACCTTGTTGAAAGGGATTTGAAACCAGGGTGTTAACAAAGCAAGGTTTGCTCAATACACCTTAAAAAAATCTTATGTCCAAGGTCAGCTAAATAATGTATATTTTTATCATGACTCCGTATAGGATTTTTACATGGTCTAATTGAAATCCAGATCTTTAATTTGAGCCTGAGATGCTTTAGCTTCCTGCATCATTCTATGAGTACAAGAAATAAAACTGCTCTAGTTGGGCACTGGGGGATTCTTCCAGTACACAGAAGTTGTTGTGTGATGAAGAAGTGTTTGTCATTCCTGCATATAAATCTGGGCATTAGGAACAACTTTTCTAGTATCATTGAACACCTTACATCTTCCTTCCTCCCCAAGGAAAGCAAACTGGTCTGCAAAAGTTGTTTTAGGAGATTAATGAAAGAGTTTCCCATGCAAGTCTTTTGTCTCAGTCCCCGCAACCAACCCTGGTTAGACCTCATATCAAAACTGTCTGTAAAACACAGAACTGTAAGCACCAGTTAAGTGAAAGCCTAACAAATATATACTTTTTCTTTCCACACAAAGGTGTTTCAAGGGAATAGCAATCCCACTGATGTTGTTTACAGAGCTTTTGCCAAACCTGTTTTAACACGGTTTGTGAGAATTAGACCTGTGTCCTGGGAAAATGGAGTTTCACTGAGATTTGAAGTGTATGGCTGCAAGATAACAGGTAGGTGTTGAGAAAGATTATAAAATCAGGGCGATTTATTTTGCCTATGCTGTGGGATTTATTTTTATGAGTAAAATTAATGATCACGATTTCCACTATGATCTTAATGTATAAATGTTTTTTAAAAAAGACAGTAAAACACCACAATCCAAACATCCAGTGTTATCTGAATATTTTTATGACACTATATTTTAGTTTTAATTACTTTTATTGCAATCACTTTACAGCTTTATACAAATTTCCTGAGATACACAGATATTTTGTAAATTCCCGTCTCATTTTTTCCCTTCTAACCCTCCAGTCCTCTCTTATGTCTGCTAGTCATAGGTAGTTCTCAGCAGGTTTCTCAAGGAACAAACATACATGACTAAGTTTAAAAGGATTGCAAGGTACAAACACTTAGGTCTGAAGTCTGTGCAAATAATGATGTTTGTAGTCAAGTTCCCAGTCATGATCAGTATTGTAAAGTAATTCCTTTATATCACACAGTTACCGGTCAAAATTTTTTTAGAAATATCTTTTTTACAGTTTTAAGTTTTCTATAATTTCTATGCAGTGGAATGCCTTGATCTTTAAAGTAGAAATACAACTTACAGTTGAAAGAAAATTATAATGATTTATTAGACTTTAAAAAGCTAATTTTTCTAGCACATTTTTTAGTACTTAATACAGTTCAATGGTACTAATTTTTAATACTTAGGGATATTTTTTTTTCCTTTGAGGTGTTTCTTTTGTCTTGAAAATGTTTCTTAGAACTGGTTGCCATACAGAAATAAAATAAGATTACTGATTTCTTTGTTAGAGAATTCCAAGTCATTGTATGAAATCTTTTGAGATTAGATGTAGGTAATCAGGTCTACATTCTATATTAGAATTCTTAATTTCTTGTTAACAGGTACTTCTAATTTATTTTTATCTAGGATCATAAAAGAAGCAACTATTTAGTTTCTGTGTCACCTGAAAAAGTCTAAGAGACAAAAAAATTCATTAGGAAAACCTCAAGTGCATCAGTAAATTATATTTTAAAGTATGAAGATTTTCATTTCCAATGTCACCAAAATCAGGTAATCTGCAACCAGGTTTTGGCTGATTTTGGAAGTTTTCTCTGAGGAAATATTCACAAATTCAGATGGTCCTACACCCTTTGCCTCAGCAAGAAGAATAGAAAACAAGAATAGGATAGGATTTTCTGATCCTTTTGGTTCCCACCAAGACAAAAATACTTGCGGTATTTTGGTACTTCCTGCTAAAACTAGGATGTGCAAGTTTGAACAAATGAAAATTATATACAAATCCAATAGATTACTTGAGTGCAAGAAATACATGAGTAATCAGTTGTGATAGTTGAATTGACTGACGCGTCCTGTTTCTGTTTTGGTGCTTGTTCAGAATAACTATTTAATTTATTTGGATTTTTTTTTTCTCTATAGATTATCCTTGTTCTGGGATGCTGGGTATGGTGTCTGGTCTTATTCCTGACTCTCAGATCACTGCATCCACTCAAGTGGATCGAAACTGGATCCCAGAGAATGCTCGTCTCATAACGAGCCGTTCAGGCTGGGCGCTGCCACCAACTACTCATCCATACACAAACGAATGGCTTCAAATAGACCTTGGGGAGGAAAAGATAGTGAGGGGCATAATTGTCCAGGGAGGCAAGCACCGAGAAAACAAAGTGTTCATGAAAAAATTCAAAATTGGCTACAGCAACAATGGATCAGATTGGAAAATGATCATGGATTCCACCAAGAAAAAGATAAAGGTAAGGGTGAAAACTGCACTAAAGAAAAGTAGAGTTAAAAAAAAAAAAAGTTTGCATTACGTTTCTACACATCTCTATCTGACCCTAGAAATGGCACACAGCTGGGGTGAAGCCAAGTAGGAGGACTCCAAGGGGAGAAGCCCTGAAGGAGTGCTGTGGGAGCTGTCCCATTCCTGAGGGCAAGAGCTGGTCTTAGGACATTTGCCTCTCTGGCAGCAAGATTTGCTTATTCAACAGTTAGCTCAGGCTTGACTCCTGGCAACATTGATGCCTCTGTGGCCCACAGGTTACTGCAAAATCCCATGCAATGGGATTTTAAAGTCTACTCTAAAATGCCGAATTCTAAAACAGAGAATGAACAAACTTATTTGAGACATTTATTTGAATGACTTTTGTTTTGCTTCTTTCTGTCAGAGCTATAGAATGAGAACGGTATTGCTCAGCTCAATGGGGTATCTGTTGTGTTTCTCAACTGCTTGTAGATTGCTTTGAGAGTTTACAGGTTTTCTGTAATGATCTGATCCAAGTCCCTCCAAAAGAAAGTGATGAAGTTTTGGTCATGTTATCCCATCCCAAGTGGGAAGTACTGTTGTACTCTCACAAGGGAAGGATCTTGGGGGCTGCTTGGGAAGACATTTCCAGAGGAGGGCCAAATGAATTGCTGGGTTATATTCCAAGGAAAAGAAAATAATTGTGGCCCAGAAGAGTTTCTGGGAATGTATCTGTTTTGATTTGTTTTAGCTTATTTACACCAGATCCCATTGAATTCTTCCATCCCATTTTTCTATCTCTGCTCACGAAGTGCATTTTTGCCTCAAAAGACACAACTCTTTCTTAGTCCTGCTACCCAGTTCCTTGAGGAAATGAGTAGGCATGCAGCCCTGTTCACTGTAGTACTGAGATGACCAGGGAATCATGTACCAAAACGTGCCCTCAAAAGGCAAATTGTTGTGCTGCTTGGCAGATGGGAATCCTGGGAGTTGCTCCATATATCATCTGTGTTAGTTTGAAAATTAGATGTAAAAGCTGTTTTGCTGTATAGACTCATCCATTGGAGGAACCTGTGTTTCCTTAAAGGAAAAGCTGAGTGGGCCCATGGATGTAGCTTTTCCAAGCACATTTGGTAAATATTGGACTTCATTCTCTCCTGTTTTAATCTCACTGAATATGTCTGCATTTTCTCACTTTTCATCATTTGTTTGGGGGATTAAAACTAAATGGATTCAGCCTTTGCAGTCATCTCCTTTCTCTTGTTACCATGAGTTTTGACTTCATCATAAAGTGTGAAGGGAGTGTAAATCAACAATGGGATTTTACCATTTTCTTTCTAAAATAGATGTTGTTTTGACATGTACTTCTACACTGTGGCTCAACGAGGGAAAAAATAATGCCATATGCTTTCAAAGCAGCGCGCCGTCTGCTGCATGGCTTTCTGTTTTCTAATACAGGCACTTGCCATCATTGTCAGAAGTTAGCAGTTTGACAAGAAAACTAGTGTGCTAACTAATGCACTGAGCCCATCCTCAGATTTCATCACCACCAGAAATTAACTTTCAAGATTAATGGAATGGAGAGGGCTAGAATTCAAATCTCTTGTGGCATAATTATAATCCTTCCTAAAAATTCAATATATTTAATAAACTTTATTCCAAAGCAAAAGTCTTCTTTAAAGAGAATAGGATAAATCCCATGATTTTGGAGCCTGAGGAATTGAAAATGTTAATGCTGGAATGTAGTGTTTTTAACTGTAAGTAGAGCTGGATGGGACAGGATGCTATAATGAGTCACAGAAGGAACGTGGATTAGAAACAGCCCTTTATATGAAATGAAACACATCGTTTCATTTGGTTAAAGTCGTGACTTTCAATAAACAAACAACTGCTTTTCAGAGAAGAAAGAGCAGTGAGAGGCTAAACATAACAACAGAATGTGTCCAAAGGGTGAAACATCACCTTGTTTCTTAACATGATCTTGTCATTCATGCCTGCAGCTGCTTTCACAAAGACTACCATAACTCCTTCCTCTTTCGCTGACCCAATTTCAGCTATTTTTGAGTGTGCAAAATGTTTCCCCCTTTGAGTGCTTTAGCTCAAGTGCTCAAAAGAGTGAAAATTACAAATCATCAAATAACCATGCAGAACTTCATTTCAAGATCCAATTTGTATTTCTTGTCCGTGAGCTTGCTTACTCAAGCTTACTCCATAAAGTCATCTTTCTCTTTCATACTTCTTTCATCCTACTTTTTATGGGGGTGGGATGAGTTGTTTTGTGGGAGTTTTTTGCTGCTTTTTTTTTACAGTTCCTCTCATAATTTCTGGTACAAGAAACTTCAGAACATCCTGCCATTTAGAACATCCTTTTAAAAATTTTCTGTAATGTTTATTTTGATTTTAAAATAAGTTAGGCAGATTTTGTTCTGCTCACCATCTTAGCTCCTCTTTTGTTTAACTACTATTTATTATACCTTCTCCTTGTAGTGGAGTAAAGCAATTTGTGACATAGCTTGTATAAAGGACACTCACAAAGTGAAGTTTTGCTGTACACTCCTCTCTCCTCTCCCACAAAGAGTATCAGTATGTGTTTTAAATGAACAGTCAAAATTGAATCACAGGCAGCTCTGCTCTACAAAGGACAGTGATTCAATGTAATTCTAGATGCCTATTGAATCCTAATGTCTATGTGTCAGTACTCCATAGTGATGTCTTTTATAAATCAGTTTTCATTATTATATGTTGTTATTAAGACTACTATTAAAAAAGGGAGCAAGGATTCCTCAGATACATGTGTCTGTCTACTTTTTACACATAAAATGGCATTCATTCTTTTTCATATAGTAGGTAGCTTTTCTGATCATTTGCACTATATTGTTATTCAAATATAATAATATGTAATTCCATGTCAATTAGATCTGACAGGCCCTCTACACATGAATTTGTGACAACTGTCTTCCAAGCGCTAGCAGTACACTGGGTCAACCAGTGCCCCTTGAAGCCACCTTGGAGGTGCAATTTCCCTAGGAAATAGAAGGAGCAGCATTGATGTTAATTTTTTTTTTTGTTTGTTTGTTTAGTTCTTCACAGTCTCCCATCACCACTGGCTTTTGCTACTGGCACTCTGTAAGCAGTGGCTGGAAGGATTGTGATCATAATGGAGAGGCGTGCAGTAAAACCAAGGGAGGCTTTTAGAACTGCACTGAAAATACAAGAAGCAATCAGGATTACCTGTGCTGGTTTTCTGCCTTAGGAATTCAGCCAGCTTTTTCCATGGCCTCTATTTTCTCTGCTACAGATGAATACAAGGAGTTCATTGCAAATTGGGTTTTGTTCTCATCCAAAATGAAGGATATCTGATGGTTTCTTCCTGAAGAATGATTCCAGTTTCACTGCAATATCTTAGAACTATCTTAGGGTAGCACTTCTAATCTTAAATTTGACCTCCAGTTCAAAGATGGTTTTTAGAGTTTTGCTATTTCACTAATTCATGGGAAATGTGAAAATACTTTTACTTCATTGTTATATACATTTTTATATTTTGTACTTTAAAGACTTCTGTACATTATATTCTGAAAGCATTTTTTGCTATAAAATAGGGTAAAAATAAATGCTTTTGCCTATCTTGGGCTACAAAGCTTTCATGCCAAGAATCGTTCCTTTGTTCAGTTGATTCCTTCTAAGGACTGATCATCTACATGGAGGCACTTGAGATGTTGCTATAAGTAAAAATTATACAGTGCTCTATATGCAAAAGATTAGTGAAAATGAGAAACTGAAGGTATCAAACAAATGCCATTGAGAGTTGTATTATGTCTGAAAAGCCCAAAGTGCAATTCAGATAAGAGATTTTTTGTCTGAAATGTACATTTGCTGACCTGCCTTGCCTGTTGGATTATATTGCAGTTTTGTCAGGAAGCAGCTTTTTTCTCTTTCTTCTAATTCTTCTTCAATAGCAGACTCACTGGAAAAACTCTTGTAGCAACTGCTCCTGAAGTTTAATTTATGCCTTTTGAAATAGCTACAACTTGTGAAGCTCTGTCACTGGGGGAAATCAGATTGAAATCTTCTCTTGAATAGTTGGATTATTATTGTAACCACTTAAAAGGTGACAGGATCTTCACCTCAGCCATTTTTTTCCCTGAGAAGTGTTGGAAATGTCACCCAGTTAAACCTCAGATCAGAACACCATTTAAAAACATGTCTCATTAAACACTCAGCTCTTGTTATGACCCTGATGGATTAGTTGCTACTGAGTTTATGAAAAATGAAATGCATTACTTTTCCGAGAAGCTTTAACAATGTATTTTCCATTCTCATTTAGGATAGGAATGCCTGACACTTACTAAGCCGTTAGAATATGGCCTATGGCTCACCTAATTCAAAGGCTGGAGAATGAAGGAAAAAAGATGAGTGTGAAAAATATACTTCTCTTTCTTTTTTAACAAGTAGCATTTGTCATGCTTTGCAGACTTTTGAAGGGAACACCAACTACGACACGCCTGAGCTGCGGACTTTTGAACCTGTATCGACACGATTCATACGTGTCTACCCTGAGAGAGCCACACACGGGGGACTGGGGCTGCGAATGGAGCTGCTGGGCTGTGAACTTGAAGGTAATTGCTCTGCTAGAAATGATTGCACTTTATTATTTTCATAAATACATTCTCTGCTTGGTCTGCTGCTGAAGACTGTTGCGTCTGCACAGGCAGCACATCGGACTTTCACTTCCATGACTGCCATTAGTGCTGGTTTTTGGCCTCTTCAGTTCCTCTCTGCAACATTTGAATTTGCCCAAGGCACAATTATTATTCTTTTTCCCATTCCTTTGTTGAATCATAGTGATATTCTCCACATGGTTTTCCATTCCCTTAAGCAGCCTTATGATTATACTTTTGAGAATCATAGAGCTATTAGGAAAGAATAAAGACAGGAACTTAAATTTTATGTTTCCATGATACAACCCTGGAGGAGATGTTTTCCGAGAATGCAGAGGGAGCTTTGCCCTAAATATAGTAATTACGTCCCTCTATCCTTCGAAGGGCCTGAAAGTCACACCACAAACTATGGAGGGCAAAGATCACTTGACTGGACAGTGTTTGTGGTGTTACTTTTGGGGGTTAAAGGCGGCCTCTTTGTTCTTTAGTAAGCTTCAATTTTGCAAGAATATGTAGGAGATGAAAGACCAGGAAAAGCAAGGTTTAGACATTTGTCCTTGGACTGTGACATAAAGCTCACTTTGATTTTTGTTATATAAACATAATTATTTAACTTAATAGATAACTACAGATAACACTATGTGAATTTAACAATTTTATCTGGTGGATGATGGTACAGTGGTGAGGCTTATAAACCACACAGCTTAAAAAATACAGAATAACAAACCATATTATTTGGGGTTTCAAATGACACCTCTTATAGAAGCAGCTGAACAGGCTCCCAAGATGAATGGAAACAACTCTACCTCCATTTCTTTCTCACCATTTCTCCCCCAAGAGGGAAGTGTGGGAGGCATTTGCTGTGAGAACTGATGAGTTCTGTGTTGTTTTTTTTTAGTTCAGTGATTGAATTAGTATGATTTTACTTGGCCCGGAAAGTAGGGAGGTTGGAAATACTTCTTAGTTCCCGCAGGAAGTCCTCATTTCCTGTGGGAATACTTAGTTCCTGCAGACTATTGTGCTACTTGCTCAGAAAAAAAGAAAACCCAGCACCTGCCTTATGTAAACTCACAACCTCTGGGCAAAGCCCTTCAGCCACAGGGCTCCTGTAGCCACCCAGCCATCCAGGAGTGAGTCTGTACACCACCTCACACATATTGCTCAGTGAGATGGAGGACCCTTTGTTTTTAGGCAAACTGAAACAGCAAGTACATTTTTGTTTTTCCACTGGGACACATCTTTTCACATGTTTTCCTTCTGATATGGTATACTTTTGATGTATGCTCTCCTGTAGGTCATCCATGGATAGGTGAGGTCAATTCCCATTTGCCTGTGAGAGAAGCACAATAATGCTTAATGTTGTATAACTGCATCTTAAGGAGGGAGTTGAATGAAGTCACTTGAGATTTACTGAGCAAGAAAAGGGTTGAGATGAGAAAAGAAGTGTGGAGGCTGGCACAGAGAGGAGTAGGAATCAGCTCTTCAGCAGTAATGAGCGAGGGCAAGTTTTGTGTTCTTGAAGCATCCCAGGGGGGCATATATGAAATGATGGCAGAGATGTAGGCAAGCTTGAGGTTATACAGGGACACAAAGATCAAGATAAGAAACTTAACTGGATGTAGAAATCTAGAGGGATCCCCCAGTGGGGTTCTTATAGCAATGTGGGTAACAAATGTTCTGCATAATTTACAACAGGTACAGAACTGTTTCTTTAACTAGGGATAGATTGAACCTGTAAAGCATAGGTCAGGGTCCTAAAGAGGCATGTTTTATCCCATAATATATCTACTTCAAAAAGTACTACCTCTCCTGACATTTTCAAGCCAAGAAGTAAGCATATGTGATCTTCTGAGGGCAGTAGAAGGGAAAAGAAAAATCTTCAAAATACATACATTATTGCATAGCCTATAATGAGTGAAAAAGATTGCTGATGAAAATAACAGTAAGTGAGAAGAGACAAAAGCCTGGATCACATTCCAGGAGTGCTTATCTTAAGCCAGGGGACTATACGTGCAGCATGAAACACAGACGGAGCACCAAGTGTCTGTGCTCTGGTTTTCCAGATGTGGCATGCTTTGCAGATTCTGGGCTATGTATTTTCTGGCATCTTCACAAACCTGAAGCTTTTAACTGTAATAACAAGGTTCAGATTTTTACTGGTTAGGCAGCAGCTACCGGAAAGTCATCACCAGCAAGAAGCAGGCAGGTGGCCGGGAGGGATGACTGACATCACTGATGTCTCATTTATTTATAACTTCAACAAAAAAAAAAAAAAAAAAAAAAAAAAAGAAACACCTTCCATGTGTCCTCATTGAGCACAAAGTGATTCCACATCACACTGCCTTCCTGCTGCTGTTACCAGAACCATGCTCAGACATTTCCTCCCTAAGTATGCTCTGCAGGGAGGTTTCTTCAGCAACTCATTGAGTGCCAGAGACTTACCACCTTGAGCAAGCACCCCCCCCCGCCACCCCTCTGCACAGGCTCACTCACTGGGACTTTGGAGAGCAATAAAATTATGGGATCTCTACCCCACACACAGCCCTTCAGGACTCTCATTCTGCCTGGCCAGGCTTTCACTATTCCTTGATAGGAGGAACGAACACCCATCAGCCAGTGATTAGACAGTCTGGGGCTTTGCTGCCCAGCTCTGCTCAGCCCTTCAGCTCAGTTGTGCCTCAGGGCAGGAGGCAGAACAGATACACCCCATTTCAAAGAAGTACTAAGCAACCTGCAAAGTAGAGTTGCTTCAATCCTCAAACACTACCCATGTGCTCATCAGGATGTTACTCCCAACTGCATGCTGGTTCTCCAGCTCATGTTTTAACTGAACAACTGTATTTTGTTTCAGCTCCAACTGCTGTCCCTACCGTTTCCGAAGGCAAGCCTGTGGATGAGTGTGATGACGACCAGGCAAACTGTCACAGTGGCACAGGTGATGACTACCAACTGACAGGTGCAGAAACCATCCTCATTCCATTGCAGCTTCATTGTAGCTCATATCCATCACCAGCTTAATGTTTGCACTGATTTAACCACTCAGTATTAATGGACATTAGTATGCAGTTTGTATTGTTAGTGCTGTCAAAACATGGGCATCTGCCTTTTATATATGACAATACTTTTGATTGTTTTCTCAGCTATGTAATTTTTGAAGAAAATAATAGTGACTAGATGGAAGAGAGGGCAATTTTTGGAGTGGTAATTGTGTCTAATCAAATCTTCTAATCAAACTTTCTCTTACTAAGAAGAAAAGCTGGACAATACTCTTGAGATTTATTATCTGAGATTGAAGAACTTGAAATATTGCTCGGTTTACATTATAGGCTATAGTTAGAGGCTTCCTACCTAAAACTTAGTATAGGACTCAAATCTCATTCTCAAACCTTTCCCAGATAGAAACAAAACAGATTTGTTTCATCAAAGTGCACTGCCACATACTCATACTGACAGAAATATTTCCACGATCTTCCCTGCCTACACAGTGTTACAGCCACAGAGGGGCTGATGCTCTCCAAGCTGCCATCAGCAGCAGAAATGTGGGAGTGGGAGATGTAACAGAGACTGCATCTGAAATAGAGGAAGCTTTCTAGGTTTCATATCCTCACACTTCTGCACAGAATCATTAGCCCTTCTAAGACAGCTGACACTGCACCTCTATGCTTTTGATCTCTTCTTGGAGGTCACTTGTTCCACAAATCTCTGTGTCTGTTTGATTAGGTCTATACATCTGCAGTAATGGAGCTTGTTTTAGATGCAGCGACACAAGTTATTTCATCACTGCTCCCTGATGTGCTTATCTAATAAATGTTTATTGCTTCTTATATCCATGACATAAAATAACATTAAAATCTGGGAATAGCTGTCCAAGAGGTCATTGGGTGAGCTTAGGTAAGAGATTGGCTTTTTGGAATGAGCCAAGTAGAACATCAGGCAACAGATAAAAATGAAAGTGAAATTTCAATATCAAACCCTTTCTGAGCTTTGCCAATATTTTCTGTAATTGCATGTTGCAAATCATAAATTGAAAAAAACAATTCTTGAGTGGAAAAGACAGTGCACGGTCACTGTCACTGCTTTTCAAATCAGCGTCTCAGATTAACCTTATTCTTTTTGAAAACAGCCATGAAGGGAATCTGATAAAATAGTCTGTATTGTGTTAGGGTAGCTCAGAAAGCTTTCAATGTTACTAAAGATTATGATTCATCTATTTTTTATTCAGAAAAGAGGCAGGTCAGGAAACACTAGATCTTCCTGCAGAGCCCTACATTGTCATGGAAAGCCCAATAGGTAGAGACATACTGCACATAGAGGAGGCTCTGTCAAGGAAAGCAGACACATCTATGCAAGCACCTTCCATGTTCATAGTCTCTGCACTTCAAGGAGCTCAGACCTCCATCCCACATGTCCCTTAGGGAACGTTAATTGAGCAGAAGAAAAACCTTCTGGCAGCTTCTGCAGGTTGTGCTTAGAGGGCAATTTATAATGTCTAAGACAAGGGAACAGCTGCCAACCTTCCTGAGCACCATCTCTTCTATGGAACTGAATGTTTCTCAGTATTAATACTGAAAATTACTGCATTGCCCTCCTACAAAAGTGCAGACATTTAAGTACAATTTATTATTACAATACCTAGAAACCCTAGGCAGTGCATGTCCAGTTCTTCTGGACATTGGAGAAATGCTGCATTGTACGTATGGTTTTACTTATAACAGCAAAATGCACAGAACTGATTTTACCAATAAATTAATTATAAACATTCTTTTCTTCCTCCAAACTGCATCAAGGCAAGTGTGTAAGTCTTGTGGTCCATTAAGGGTAGCAGGGCAGTGCAGAGGGGATTTCATGAGTGCCTTACCCTCTCTGACCCGTTCCCAGTGCGAGCGTGGCGTGTGCGCTCTCCTGGGCGCCACTGCAGTCGCTTCCCTGACAGCACTTGCACATATGTGAGTACCACAGTGAAGCCTCCCTTGCAATTAACTGTAATTGTGCTGGAGGACAAATTCCTTCCTGCTCTATTTGGACCCCATACAGAGCTCCTCTATTTGCGTGGTTTATAGCATTTCCCATCAGATCATTCTCACAAACGTAAAGCTGATACAGCTTGGCCATTCATTCTCACTGGAAGTCAGCGTAGTCATCCTTTCTATAATGCTTTAAGCACTTGCTTGCTGGAGAAAAGAAAAACAGGAGTCATTGACTGGCAATCAGCACCCCACTGTGCATTTATAATTGAACTAATTTCCTTTTTGTTTCCTTATGAATATGAGGCTTCCTTTAAAAAGTCAAGTATTTTAAAAATATCAGTTAGTAAGCCTAGGAGAGGGCCATGACCCCACTCACCTCTTGTTTATCTGCATGAAGAAAAGGACAAAGGGGAAGTCCTTAATTCTTCCTTCACTTTGAGACAGAAGTGAAACCTACCTTAGACTAGATCCTAAAGTCTAGCAATTCCCATGCACCTCTCCTGTGAGCTGGTCTCACAACACAGCTATGAAAAACTTACAGGGAGCCCCAGTTTTACCTCACATCCCTGGAATGAGAAACAGCAGGTCATGGGTAAATGAACAAAATCGTGACTCTTAGGAGGTGTCATGAAGACCAGCTGCTCACTTCCCATGTGATTTGGAGCAAATCAGTGTCTATAAATCAAGGACAGTCACAGGGATATGGTGAGGATGATTTAGTTGGCATTTGCAAGGACTCCAAAGATACACAGCTTTATTTAATGAAGAGTTCTTGTGGGGCTTTTTTGATAAAGGAAACCAGACTTTTAATGTCATATTTTCATGCTTAAGCTCTCATACTCCATTATCTACATGTCTAACAAAGACAGTAATATTTCAGGTTTATATATAGGTTATTCCTAATGACTGCTGTGTCCTTTGTTGTGTCACATGTATCATGATACGCATAATTTCTTTTCCAGGTGGGACTACAGTGCTGAATACAGAAAAGCCAACAGTAATTGACAATACATTACAACCAGGTAAAAAAAAATTCTTATTAAAACCACAATAAATTCCATACCCAAATTTCATGCCAGAGACAAAATAATGAATTGCAGCACTTCCTGACTTACCATTCCTTGAAGTCTCTGAAGTAAAGAAGCATCTGGTCTCTTAGCTCTGTACAGTAAATATTTTATTCCTTTCATCCACATGTAGATACAGCAGAGAACAAGATTTCCTTCTGCATCAGCAAATGCCAAGCACTGACAAAATTAAACTAACTTAATCACACAGTGCACTGTTTAAATGTGGCATGTCAGTGACACGAAGTGTATTTGCAAACTCCAGGAAAACAAAAACAGCCACACAGGCCCACTCACTATTTATATCCATGGTTTTACAAAATTAAGACAAGCAAAATTTGCCAGTTTTTTTCCACCAGGGAGCTGGCAGTTCTACAATATTGTTTTCTAGCAAGTTTTCTTGAAATGGGGTTACATAAACTGTTACCATGTACTTGAAAAGGGAAAACCAAGTTGTCAGTGGCAGCAGGTCCTTGTTACTTAATACAATAGCTAGAAGCTTTTAAATTCCTTAGTTTGCTGCTTCCTCAGCTTTCATGCCCTTTTTTTAATATCCTGTACAATTTACTGGGAGTGGGGGAGAGGATGGATTTGGGCAGAAAACCTGAACTCCAAAAACTATAAGCACTGGTTAAAAATCCTTTGCATCAATAATTGTGGAGCAGTAAAGAGGTCAGTTTTCAGTTACTCCCATTTCCTCCATTAAAGCACAGTCAGGCACAGTCTTGCAAGTGATTTATTAACAGGGTGGGTAAATGTTTATCATTGTTTCCTCAACCATGTGACACAATCCAGTCTTGCTTCAAATGAAAGGGACTAATAATGTAAAAAAATTCCTAAAGGACACTTATGGTGTTGATCTGATTAAAAGATAGAGCTGACTTAGCTCAGACGTTGTTCCCACTCTCAGCCTCTGCATTCAGATATTGCAGAGGCCAATGCTTTTACTCTCCTCAGAATTTGTCTCCAGGGTCACCCAATTGCCTAAGTCAGCATACACTATTTTTGCCTCTGCCCTGCTTTATGAGCAGAGGCAAACCGTGGAGCACCAGTGTGATAAGAAACACAACAGTGAGCCAGTCCCCCCTGTTGGGACACCTCTCCACCCTCCTCTTCACAGTCAGTGCTGCTGAAGGGCTGGATGGCTGCAGCTGATCTCACAGTTCTGCAAAGGGGTAGGAGATGCAGAGGAAGAAAAGATTCTGTGCAGTGAATTTAGAGCAAAGCATTTTAATTTTTATGTCTGAAATTATCTGTTCGGTTTCTATTTTGATGAGATTAAGGCTTTTTTTACAGTTTTTTAAACTATCTTATTGCATTTAAACAAATTGCAAATTTAGAAAGTGCCTCTCTGCAGTGCAGTTTCACTCCCATCCAGCAGTGCCAGCTGCTTTGCAGGTTGTGTTCAATCCCCTTGGCTTGGGTGGGACTCTGCAGTAACAGATTGACTGCTACTATCAGAGATTAAGATATCCTCATTTTTTTCTCCTTACTTCCCTCCTGCACCACCTTTGCTTACTCTGCCATGTGCCAAGTTTTTTCTCTATTAAAAGAGTTTCTGAGGCTCTGTTCAGAGCATGCCAATGTTACTTCCCTGCATTGTGCTTGTAGGAACCATTTCCTTCCGGGGAATCAGGGACGAGTTCACATCCCAAACTCCAGGCTCCCACATGGCAGCACATTACAAAGATCATAGATAGAGATCAGCCAGACGCTAATAAATAAGAATAAGGTTTCCAGAATTTCCAGTTTGAGACATAAAAGTTTCCAGCTGCCTCATAATCCCTCACTGAAAACCAGCCAAAAACTCCCAAAAATGGGCAGGCAAAAATTTCCCTCAGCATGAGGAAACCCCTCCTGGCCTGAGGTGGTATAAACATTTCCCTCTGCTGATGGGACATGGCTGGACCCGAGTGCCGCAGTGAAACACTCGGAGCAGGGGCCGTGCAGTCGGGAGCGAATCTGCTCCATCAGCCACAAATAAACTGTCCTTGAAGTTCCAGGGCTGCTTGGGGGCCCCTGGCCCTCTGCTGCCTAAGGATAAGTGCACTCTTTCAGCTCTTCTCAAGCTGAACAAGGTAGGAATTTAACACATCAAGGACCGAGCCTTCAACTTTGGTCTTAATTCCCTTTAAGGCCTGGTTTACCTTAAGATGCTAAAGCACCATGAGATAAATGATGATCTCCAAGCCAAGGAGCTATTGCAGATCAATTGCAGTTTGCAGGCTCCAGCGGGTGACCCAGCAGCAGGTATGTGGTGCCAGTGGTGGCCACAGCAGCTTGTGCCACAGTGACTGGGGACAGAGGCTGACCAGCCCTCCCAGCAGCAGCACGTGCCATGGCACAGGTACTCTACAGTAGGTGTCCTTCTGCCTGCATTCCAGCCTGCAAATATCCCTAATCTTGTTATCCCAGACTAACATGCTTGTATGTGTCAAAGCCTGAGATTATCCTATTCCAACCCGCTTTCATACACTATGGAAACAGTTAAGAGCAAATAGCTGGAAAGCCTCTGTGTATAAACAAGCTGTTCCATCAAGGACTCGTTTACATTTTGTTTCAAGGGGACTGAATTGAAAGAAAATAAAAAGAATCATGATTTCAAAATGCTAAAAATGTCTAAAGGTTTGGATTTTTTTTTTTTAAGAGAGGATCTACTTTCCTCCTCAAACTTAAAAAGATGCCTTTTACAAATCCATCTGTCAAGGTAAATACCTCATTTCTCAGCCCTAAGACTTTCTAACATCTAGTCATTTTTGAATGCATCTTTTTCAATTCTAAAGGACTATTTGAAATGCTTGTCTCTTAGCTATTTACATACAGAGCAAGCTGTTCATTTACATTACATGCTCTCAGTGTGTAATCTGAGTCCTTTGTAAAGCAGACTGTTCTGAGAAGTACCTTGTTTTTCATGCATGTAATAGCTATGTCAGAAAAATATAACTAAAAAATCCTGAAGTTAAAAGCTCTGCTAAGCAATAATTTAAAGGTAGAATAAGTCTGATTCTCATTTGCTTGTGCAACTTTGTATCAGTAAAGGGATATTAAGGCTGTTAACTTATCATTTACTATCATTTAAGGTAATTCTGTGCTGCCAGCATAAATGGTATAAAAAGGTGAAATGCAAATATAAATCAGACCAAATATACTACTTTGAAGTGGTCCAAATTATGTTTGTAATTTCCTATTTTAATGTTGATTTACTCTTTGGCAAGAGCATCTTAGAGAACATTTTCATATCATCTTGAATGCCATTATTGCTTCTTCTTGCCTCTTGTTGGAGGAGTTATAAAAATATGTCAAAGTCTGTGGGCCACAAAAGATTAATGGACTCGCAAGAAACTCACTCAACTAGATTTTCAAATTACTTTCTTGTTCATGTGCAGTAATGGTCCCAGCTGTGAGCAAGATGTGGTCAAAAGTACAGCTGTTGGTTATACTTTGAGAGGATAAATCTGTTTTAATTCAGTATCACGTACCCTACATTTTGAAAAAGGCATATGGGATTTCGTCACACCTCCCTCTCAGATTCTCATTGGAGCTGCTGCTATTTGATTACATAATAGCTGGTTTTCTTTGTCCTCTCAATACATGTCCTCTCAAACCCAGAGATCAATCACCTATTGGCAGGAGAATTTCCTAGCATGGGAATGGGCCAGCAATGCAGAGGGAGCCCAACAATTGCTACTCGTCCCTAGTTTCCTTCCTTCCACCAGAGCTGCCAGGCTATAGTTCAAGGACAAAGAAGGGGACAGATTGCCTGTAGCTTGCTGTGAGCTACTCTGTCAGCCCCCTGGGACCCTTAATAGAAGGGCTGAACTAGCCTATCTTTTCTGGGGCAGATCCATTGTCCATACTGAGCCATAATGAACCTATCCTGATGCTACAAGTGTCCATTATTAATTGGCTAGCAGACCTCTTTTTCCTTTTTTATGAGTCCCTGGGAGAAGCACTGGAAGAGACATAAGAATAGGCAATAAGAGATGGCATGTTTAAGGAGCTTGTAAAATAAGAGCACTCTGAAATGCCTTGCCTTTGACCTTCAATCCCATTGCTGTGATTGTCTAAGGAATATAGTAACACAATAACTTTTGAGAAAACAATAGGAACCTAGCAAGAAACACCTAACTGTGTGCAGGTTACTGTCAAATTCTCCTCAGTTTCAGTGGATTCTACTTCTGCATGGAAAACAAGTTCATTTTTATGCTACACCATGCTGTCTCTGAGTCTGAAGCCAAGGAACACAGGCATGGCCAAAGCATATCAGACTTAGGCTCTTTGCCAATTTCCTGGACTATATATTTCAAATGAAAGTGTAAGAAAGTATTTATTAGATGGAGCTGTGAAATTTAGCTCTGTTTTGAAACTTTCCTTCTGATCTGAGTGTTCAGAACTGTCATCAGAGCATGAAGTAAAAGGCTTTTGTCACTTCCTGCACTTTAGAATTAACAACTAAATTCTGGATGTTTTCCTTGTCTGTGTCAGTGTCCAGTTCTCTTTGAATTGTGTTCAATCTTAACAGCATTCAAGGGAGCAAGTACCACTCACATCATATGAGAATTTTTCTCCTTTGATCCACATCAAGCTTCACTGGGTATCTCACATTACTTAGGCTGTGAAATGGAAAAACCAGAATATTGTTCTGTTCTGAGTCTCTGGATTCATCATTCATTTACATACTTCTCCTATGTATTCTGTTATTTATTTTTATTCAGAGTTGAACAATACCAGTCCTGTCTTTGTCTATGTGCTCATTTCTGCTGTGTGGTATCTTCAGATGGATGTGATCTATCTACCACTGTTCTCTTTTCTTGTGGTTTGAATAACACACAGGCTATCAGTACTTTGAGTGATATAATCCTTTGGGATTAATAAGATTAATTTTGTTCTACATTTTTTAAAACCTTTTCTAAAGTTCTGTCTCATGGCTCTGATGTCAAAGCCATGCAATATAGCTCTCCCTAGGCCTCCTTGACAATGAAAGGCTATTTGTCACAATCTTAAAACTCTTTAATTCATTGCAATGTCACTCTGTTTCTTTTAAAACCCCCCTTGATTTTCAGATGTCCCCTTTTGGGCAAGATGTCTTTGATCATGGCCCCATTGTCTAGAAAAAAATACCTAATACATTGACAAAAGAAACATAATTCCAGGATTGCCTTTCTGCATTCATGTGTGCACAGACTCAGTTCTGCTTCTTCAACGTTTTGAGCCCAAGGAGAGATTATTCACCACAATCTGCTTTTTTCCTAGAAAGGGCTAGGGTGCTCCAGGAAGCGTCTTTCCTCCACGTTGAATTCTTGTGCCAGACATTATCTGTTGAATTCATTTGTTCCCAGCTGGGATGCTGCATTCGTGACAATGTGGAGTAGTCCCCTCTGGGGGCCAGCAGGAGAGAGAGGGGAGGCAGATGGGATGGGGAGGATGAAAGAAAGGACTGAAGAATGAGGGCTCAGTGCAGAAAGACACCACAGCACAGCCAAGGCACTGGCAGGCAGAGCAGAGGGGCAGGAGCTGCCATAGGCTCAGATATCTCTGCTGACAGAATGAAATTTTCTAGGGGCCAGAGGGGAGAGGGCACAGTGGCCAAAATGCAGCAATCCAGTGAGTTGAGAAAAAACTGTGTCTGAGAGCAAGGGCCTGCCAAACAAGGACACAGCAGGCAAGGAGAGAATGATAGATGAACCCTTTTTATATCCATTCTGTCTCAACCTACTCATCTGAGGTTTTGTGTTGTTAAAATTAATATTCTAGTTTACCTTCCATTAAAATCTGGGTTGTGAGTTCAAAAGCTTTACCAGTCTTCCCTGGCAGCTCAGTACATGCAGGAGGTCTTTGCCTCTTCAGACTGGAAGAGCTCCACCTCAAAGGTCTGGCCAACTGCAGGTCTCAACACACTTCCCATATTTCTCATTATTCTCCCACAATAAACAAGCACATTCTAAGAGTTGCATTATCTTTCCTGGCTTTTTTTATTAATAATGGGCAAGAAACACAATTCTTCCCCAAGAGCTGATATTGATGGAAGCATAGAGTCCTTTGTTCTTAGTTCATACTTGCACAAAGCATCTCATTAAAGTAAACCTAAGTTATTCCTTTAATAAGGCGTGAGTCATGCCTGAGAAAATGCTTCAAGATTTGGTCACATTGCTGTTGGGAGGGTATTGCTCTACTGGGAGTTGTCATTGCTCAAGGTGAGATAAAAGTTCATACCAATGGGGTAGGAACCAAATGCTCAAAAGATTTCAAACTGCTTCTGAAAATAAGAACTGCAAAGGATTTATATGCTATCTTGGTATAATCTTTCCATTGAAATTCCTAGTTCTATTGAAGAAAATAACCTACTATGTATTAAACCTTTAGGCAGAATTGAAAAGAAGCTGAAAACAAGATATGATCTCATCCTGACCATAATACCAGACTTCCCTTATTTTACGCAGAGCTTGTTTTGAAGCTTATTTTGAGTTCATTTGGCAATCAGCCACATTTGTCCCTTTTCCCTCTCAATTTGTCCATTTCAATGCTGCCATCTTGTGGGCCTACTTAACTGTCTAGAAGATGCTGAAAAAATTCCTTATTGAAGACGAGAACTGTAGACTTCAGCAGAAATCCTTTCCTGCCAAGGATATTCCATTAATGTGTCTGGTTGTACTTATTTTTGTCCAAATCTAATTGAGAGTTGCAAATTGTGGCACCGTTACGGTGCAGAGATATTGACAACCAGAAAATACATCTGATAAGTAAGACAGAGCTTTCTTTATGAGTCTTCTGTGCTGCAACACTTAGCAGATAATGCGTTATCACAGTTATCAGAATCAGAAGAATTAATCTAACCACAGGAAAAAAAAAAATCCCATCATATGGGTCATAAAGAGACAAGAAGCAACCACGTCTTTTACAAAAAATAGTGATTTTTTTTCATCTGTTTCCCAGGAGGGCTGTTCTTGCTATGGCTTCTCAGAATCTCAGGAAGGAATGGTTATGTTAATGGTCAAATGTAAGCATTTGTTCTGAAGTACAAAATCCAAATTATGCAATAATCTCATTTCATCCCCCCTTTTCCATCTTTCCTTGCAGAGCCACCACTATACAATTGTGCCTTTGGCTGGGGATCCCAAAAGACTTTGTGCCACTGGGAACATGACAACCAGGTGGATTTAAGGTGGGCAATCCTGACCAGCAAAACTGGGCCGATTCAAGACCACTCAGGTAATCATGAGTTCATGATGTAGCTGCTTTACATGGGATGAAATTGTTCTTTTTAATGCCAATGCTTTCCAAAATCACAGGAGAGTGAATTATACCTAAAACACATAAAGTCACAAAGATGGTTCTCTAGTAAACCTAATCCATTACCAGTAATCACAACTGACTGTAACTGTCCTTTCTGATGGGGAATAAAGATTGTTTCTTGTTAGGAACTGAAGATATTCCCTTCCCCTGACTTGCCTTTGGGTAATCATCACCTGGGATAGAAAAAAATCTGAATCACCAATTATTTTGCAAATATCACTGACCAAGTAATACAGTCAGTCAGTTAACGACCTCACATTATTCCTGTTTGTAGTTACAGGGACTATCCACCACAAGAAAGTGTTGTATGTAAGTGAAACTTCCCAGATGGGTGTGTTACCACACCCCTCTCCTTTCCAGCAGGAGTTGGAGATTATAGCAATCCTCTGCTCACAAACAGTTTTTCAATAAATATCTCACTGGGGAATTGATTGGTTTGTTTTGCAGTAACTAACTCATAGCTCAGCATAATTAGGCAATAAATTTGCTGCAGGCTAGTGGAGAAGGGAGGGCACTGTGCGACCTGCACAGCCTCTTACTTTAGTGCTCTCGCTTGCATATGTGCAGATTAATCAAATGGGTTGAGATGAATCCCCCTTCCCATTTCTGCTACCCTTTGCTTAATGAGAATGACAAGGAAATTAGACAAAATTGGACTTTTTAAATTCTGAGACACTTTCAATTGAATCTTAAGACAAGAACAGTAGTTTCAGGGGGAAAAAAAAAACTTGTAATACTTTGACTATAAATGGCATTGTACAAATAAATGGCATCAAATTAACTAAATGCAGTTAGTTGAA
Organism: Chloebia gouldiae; assembly: GCA_003676055.1. NCBI lineage: Eukaryota > Metazoa > Chordata > Aves > Passeriformes > Passeridae > Chloebia > Chloebia gouldiae. Next base: position 12,491,852 of record QUSF01000003.1, read on the forward strand.
GTGAAGGCTGTAATGGTGGAAAAATTGATGTAGAGAAAAGTGAAATGGCTCAGTAGGATCTGACATTGAAAGGAGGTTAAAAGCTATGTTAGCCAGAGACTGACAAAATCTAAAAGGCATGCATAAGTAAAGCTCTAATTAAGACAATGAAGACAGAGTTCCTGACCTGGCACTGCAATAATATTCTGAAAATGAGAGCTATCTGCACTTTGCCATCAAGGATTATAGAGAAAGAACTCGTCTTCAATCAGAAGATGAAGAAATTATATTCTTCAAATGAGATTTTGTTGTTTCCACTGGGCCCTGCTAGTACAGAAAACTTATTTGTTCCATGAGCTGTAGCTTTAGTAAATCTTAAAGGCAGCCCCTTTTTCTTCTACTGCACTTTCAATATTTTCCAAGATTCTCCTTGGACTCTAAGAGCACCTTCACCTTCCAGTTTTGTGTCCTGCCTGCCAGCAGGCAGAGTGGGGTGGGTGTGAACATAGACCATGAGCAGTCTGAATGGCACTGATGTCCCAAACAAACCCTCAGCTGCACAATAAGGCCACCCTATATATTGTGAGGACCACAGTGAGCAACTCCCAGGCATATCTTTCTCTCAGACACGTGTGTAAAGCTGAAAAAATACACAGGTGTAATCTTCAACAGCAATTGCTTGTAGACGGCAGGATACACTGCATGGCACTTCAAGTTATTTATCTTGTGATGAAATCTGGCCAGTGTTAGGTCTTCCAACTCAGACAGCCATCCTAAAGCTGTGATTATTTTACTTTTTTCCTCCCTCTGGATTTCCCCATTCTTTGATGAGATTTGCACGTTGTGCTGCTCTGCACAGAAGTGAAGTTGGAAAGAACATATAGACATAAGCATTCCTGCTTAAGAAGCTGGACAAGATATTACTGCAGAAAGACAGAGGAAAAAAAACCTTATTTTTTTTTACAATATAACATCATCTTCTATACAATTGTTCAACATGCATATTGGACAGGATACCTCTACTGTTTGCAGAAAGATCCAAACAAAAGAAAACACCCTTATCTCATGTTAGAAGAAATATGCTACTTTCTAATTTATTAGGTCTAGCCACTGGGTTTAACCCACTCCTCTTCATTCCTAGTTCCCATCTCACTACTCTGTCCTTCTTATACTTACAAGAGTAGCAATGCTCATCTTCCTGTCTTCATTGGTGCAGGACTATACCATTGCAATCTAATAATACACTATTTCACATGAAATTCAAGGATGTTATATATAGGCAAAGACCAATGCTGGCAAAACACGACCCTTCCAAGACATCTTCTTTTGCCTCTTTTTACTTTTCTTTCTTTTGGGTGTTGGTGTAAACAGTGATATGTATACTTATTTCAGCAATACTCGAGAAATAGTATTTTTTATTATTACTTCTATCCTTCCTACTCTCAAGAGGATGATGCCAATAAATGCTGACTCCATCCTTTTATGTGAGTGCATTGCACATGCAATCTGTTCTTACACACCCCAGGATGAACTTCATGTTTTTCCACCATGACTCTCTACAAAGACACTGTTCAAAAGTTGACTGGAGTGGATGTGTGGCTGATGTAATTCTATAGTCAGTATCTTACTTAGCAGTTTTCTGTTACCAAACTAATCACACTCCCACATGTTTCTCTCTCAGCATGATTGAGAAAGTAAGTATCCAAGTTAAGGGTATTAGGTGTTCAGATTTCAACTAATATAAATCCATCATGCCCCTGAGAAAGCATCAGCTATAATCTTACTCTTTCAGGAAAAGGGTTCACAAACATATAGAGCCCAACATATTGTAAAAATCAAGGGCGTAATTCTGACACCATCTGTGAGGATGCTCAGCCTCTATTTGGGAACATGCTTTAAATCTCAGTTCCTGATCTCTGGCCATGGCTGTTCAAAGCCATTTCACCCTTCTCAGCATTCTTCCCATTCTAATCTTGCCCCTTGCACACAGATTACTTCAAAAAGAATTTTTTTTTAATAGCTCTTTGCACAATTAACATAGAGGAGACCCCAGGGATTTCTCTCTAGACTGCTGAACCAGGGATGGCTGTTTTCAGGAGGTGCACACTGACTAATGGAGAACATAATGCTCTCTCACCAAACATACTTGTGCCTCCTTCCCTTAACAAAAGCAAATTCCTTGTGTGTTTCATGAGGTGAGTATGTTGTAAGGGCTTACTCTTGGCACAAAACACCCCAGTGAAAAGCAGAGGAGATGGCCAGAAAAAAGTGTAGAATAATAGAATTGCTTGGGTTGGACAGGACCTTTAAAATTCATCTAGTCCAATCTCCCTGCAGTGACCAGGGACATCTTCAAGCTTGACCTTGGATGTTTCTGGACAGGTTGGGTCTTCTTCCTCTCTGGACAACTTGTGTCAATGATTCACCATCCACCAGATTTCTTCCTTATATCTAGTCTGAATCTACTCTCTTTTAGTTTAAAACAATTACCCTTTAGGCTGTCACTAAGGGCCCTATTAAAAAGTTTGTCCTCATCTTTGTTGTAAGTTCCCTTTAGTGGCTGAAAGGCTGCAATAAGGTCTCCCCAGAGCCTCCTCTTCTCCCAGCTGAATAACCCCAACTCTCAGCCTGTCCTCAGAGGAGAGGTGCTCCAGCCCTTTGATCAGCTTTGTGGACCTCTTCTCAAAGTATATCAGCTTTCCTAGAGCTCCCAAAACAATGCACTCTGTCTCTCTTGTTTGTGATGCTTGAGCCATCAGCATGGAAAGAAAGCAAAAGATACGGGGTGGTCAGAGATTCTCATGTTGACAAAGAAAATTAAATCTGGTGACTATTCTTAACACAGTCCTTCTGTCACAGTAGGAGATGGCAATTTCATTTACTCACAAGCTGATGAAAGCCAGAAAGGCAAAGTCGCCCGACTGCTGAGCCCCGTGATTTACTCGCAGAACTCTGCCCACTGCATGACGTTCTGGTACCACATGTCCGGCGCGCACGTCGGCACCCTCAGGATCAAACTGCGCTACCAAAAGCCGGATGAATACGACCAGGTGCTGTGGACCCTGAGCGGGCACCAGGCAAACTACTGGAAGGAAGGACGTGTTCTTCTTCACAAGTCTGTGAAACACTACCAGGTGAGCTTGGCAGTTCCTCGCTGAGCTGCCACGGCCAAGGCCAGCAGCACCTTGCTGGTCTTGTTTTATACACCACAGCGAAAGATGACATCGAAGGATTTGTGTAGACAATATTGCACCTACAGATGAGCTACGCTTGCTGTGACTAATAATAGTGAAATATTTCATGGTATCTCAGATTACTGTGATACAAGCACTTTCTTATCAGAGGCCAAATAAATACTTTATATATAATTTATCATCAGTCACAAAACTTTTGCTGATGTAAAAGTCTTTCATAAAGTCATGTCAGTACATAATTTACATTTGCCTGTATAAGTTCGTAAAAGCAATGCTGATTTTCAGGCCACAATTGAAGCACAAGTGTGACATCATCGCAAGTGAAGATGTACAAGTTAAGAAATCCTGACTGCTGTAGTTGTATGCTAGCATGAAAACAATGTGAACACTATCTTGTTTTTCCAGGTTGTTATTGAGGGAGAAATTGGAAAAGGAACCGGAGGAATTGCTGTGGATGATATTAAAATTGACAATCACATAGCACAAGAGGATTGCCGAAGTAAGTGTGACTAGCAAGAGCATAGAGAGTTCTCATCCAAAATATTATTTATTTTGTTTTGATAGCTGGTTTTATCTGTGAGAAAGGGATAGATAATTATTTCTTATGCTTCCACTGAAAATATCCCAATTCAGCCCATAGCTTTATTCATAGTTAGTGCCACTGGTGTCACCTTGGTATGGCAGCAGTCTGGATCAGAATTGGCATCCTACTGACATGGGTCACAGCAAATTCACAATTTCATGTCTCTCCCTGTATTTCATATTGCTGCCCTTTTTCAATTTCTCTGCTTTTCCTATTTCAGGACCCTGTTTTACCTAATGCACAAAATCCAATTTTATTTCTTCACCCTTTTTTAGATCATTTGCTAGTAGGTCTTCTTAATTTTTCTTAAGGGGCCATATCAAAGCCTTACAGGATAAGCAGGTAGGGTAGAAAAGGCCTCTGCTCTGTCCTCTGCTGTCCTGTCATTCTGAGTTTTCTGTGGCTCATTTGCTGTAGTCATCATCTCCCAGACAAGTGGGACACAAAGCAACATTAGGACATGGCCTTTCCCATATCTGTGCCAGGCTATTCCTGAGATGCTCTTTGAGCCCTTTTATTCCTGGCCAGTTATTTATTCCAGCCCTTGAGTTATTCCAGTCACTGCTGATCACATGCACATTGCATACTGCACGTAATTTGGCAGCAGCAGCCCCAGATAGACACAAGCAACAGAACACTGTCCTTCATAGTGGAGATTAAGCAATTACTTTTATATAAAAGAGAGAATAGAAATGAGAACTCTTAGCATTAAGAAGATAAATTTATTCTGTGTGAGTTAACAATACAACTAAGAGCAATAATAGAGGGTGTTCCTCACCTTTTGTAGCTAACATCCTTTTGAAGGTAGCATGACAGTCTTCAGCTACGTGGTAATTTCACTGCAGGATGAGGAAACAATCTTTTTACCATGTGGTCCAACCCCTGGGGTTTATCAAATGTCACCAGAGTGGCAATTGGCAGGAAAGAAAGGCAGGACACACTGCTTAGTCCTCCTGCAGTGTCCCCAGTGCCAAGAGAGGTGCTGAGACCACAATGTCTGCATTTAATTGACTCCAGCATGAGCAAGGAAAATAACTTCTTTCCTATCTCTGTGTTTTGGTTGTTCAAACCAAATGCTGAGCAAAGATTTCTGCCTGAGGGAGCTAAACCAAAAAGCTCAGTCTGAAATCCAAACACAAGTGGTCTCACTGCATCCAATGAAACTATTCTTGTGATTAACTATGCCTATGCTGATTAAGTGTTATGGAATTGGGCTCCAAAATTGTAAATACAGTGAACGAGATGCTAATTCATCACACTGATTTCTCTTTCCCAGGCATGGAAATCCCCTGCTGATAACTAAAATTGTGCCAAGACTGGGCGGAGGGAGTTTTTTAATCTTTCTCTTTTTTTTTCCATTAATTTTCAGAGCCCATTATAATGAACAGCTCTGTCAAGCCGCCATAATGATGCTCTGACACAGGAAAATCTGCTATACCATTATTGCCAGCATGATAGTCAATCAGTGTTTGTAACCCTAATAATCAATGTCAATTCTTTTGCTTCATTAGAATCAACTGATGTGGAGAACGAAATAGATGAAGAAGAAGACCCAGAAAGTAATCAAACAGGTAAAATTTGCACTATTTCTTAAAAGGGAATGAATTTTAATGTGTATTTTAATGTGAATTTTTGCATTCTAGTTATTTATTTATAGAGTTGTTCTCTAACTGCATATTGTATTAAGATGTTATGATTTTTCTGGATGAGATGATAAGTAGACATCTTTATTTGAAGGTTGTAATAGTTTTATTATTGCATGTCATAGGGACTTATGTCCTTTTTATTATTTTTGCCTATCTCAAACATTTCAAATTTCATTTACCTAATTTGTTACATTATATTCATATATATGCAAGCACATTATAGCCCCTCAATATTTTGTTACCTAGAAGGCTTGTCCACTGCTGAAGAAAGCACTATCATTATATCTTACAATTTATGACTCTCACTGTGCCTCAGTAATTAGGCTCAAAACTCTTCAGGTTAAATGTTTCACAGACCTGGCTGAAAATGCCATTTTATGACCAGTCTAGCAAAGCATTATCATTTCCAATGATGATAATGGTAAACGGATCATTAAATGGGTCATAATTTTCATATTGTTCCAATAGTAAAATATACTTGAATTTTTCAGGCAATGAGCTTAATTTTTTTTCTGTTACAGTCAACAGGATTGCTATAATTGATTTCAGTGAAAGAGAGTGAGTTTGTCCAGAAAGACTTTTTGGCTTTTCTAGCAACAATTACAGGGTTTGCTGCTTTTGGATCATTTTCATAAACTAAAAAAGTCAAGGGAGAACCTTATGATACCCAGTGAATATTTTACATAAGAGGGCAGAGTGTTCTTCTGTGTCACTTCTGCCACTATTTACACTTCAAGATCCAATCCTAAAGTCATTGATGCAGAAATAAAATGGCTAGATATTCCTAACTGATGTCTAAGACTCTAACCTCTCACACTGAGCTGAGTAGGATTTGATAAATATTTTTGAGCTATATACTGCAACATGGCAAAATATAATTAAAAGGCCTCCTTACTCACTCCAAAGACTCCCACTTAATCCAAGGCAGCTCTACTAACAGATTTAAAGATTGGAGAACAGTCTCGAAATAATCCACAGCTATTTGGGCCACATTACAGTTTTCAGCTCTTTATGACTACTTGCAGAAATTAGGTTTTAAAGTTATGTAAAAAACTTACGTTAAAAAATTATTGATGGTCTTCTAAAAATTTACAGTTCATTAGACAAAGTTCTCACTAAGATCAGTTCTGAAAATTTTGCAATTCTTTATTCAATTTCAGGGTTTACACCTCCATACCGCACAGGTGACGACTATGATGACATCTCCAGGAAGCCAGGCAATGTCCTGAAGACCCTAGATCCAATCCTCATTACCATCATAGCCATGAGTGCACTTGGGGTGCTTTTAGGAGCCATCTGTGGAGTTGTGCTGTACTGTGCCTGTTGGCACAATGGGATGTCAGAGAGGAACTTGTCTGCACTGGAGAATTATAACTTTGAACTAGTCGATGGTGTAAAACTGAAAAAAGATAAACTAAACACACAGAATTCATACTCAGAAGCATGAAGGCATAAAGAAACTGGAGAAGTCAGAGTCGGGATGGAAGGACATAGCTCGGTCGTGCTGGGGAACTGTTGATCTTTTACTGTACAGGCTGAAAAGTGCATTGATGACACTGAGCCAAGCTTTTCTCAGGAGCTTCAATGAGTGTGTAACCGATGAACATGGACAACAATCTGTGTTAACAACCTGAATCATGTACAGTCTGCTTTTTCTGTTGGTTTTATTTGAAATAATCGAATGCTGGTGTTGAGACCAAGTATGATTGACTTATAGTTCATTTTGTCTTTCTTTCTCTCCCTCTCTTTTGTTTTCTGTTAATGGATAATTTTGTTTTTACTGTGCAAAATCCAAGATGCTGTCACAAAATGTATTCAGTGGGGTTCTTTGGATGGACATGCTGTCTGTAGCTCAGTGCCCAGAAAATATTGGAGTAACAGCAATTTAGTGGACTTCTGCACCTGTATTTGTGTATAATTGCTCGTGTTGTGCATAGGCAAAGAAGGGTTAGGATGTTTTTGAAAGTACTGCTGCATCAGTACTGATATAGCGTGTCAGCTCTGTTTACGAAGCAATACTGTCAAATTTTATTGATGTTTTTCAGTGTTGTACTAAATTTTGTGCTTGTGAACTCCATAAAAGAGTATGTGCCATCATCAGACACAACTGGTAACCAAGTGTACTGCCTAAAAACTAAACAAAAAAAGTCCTTGGCACTGGCTAGTGTATGTCCTCTCAAGTGCCTTTTTGTTTGTACTGCTTCTCATTGTGTTAACATTAACTACAGCTTCTCTGCAGTTACGCCCTTGTCTTTAATCATATTCTGATGGCTCACTGACTAAAAGAAAAGTATATTTTAGTGTAAGAAAACAGCCTCAGCCAAGGCAAGGGCTAATCAGATTTGACAACCTGGCTTGATTGTTCTGCTTTCTGTATTTCAATTCATGTCTCTTGACCCTTTTGTATAAAGCTGCAATATCCCCTTTTATTGTTCTTTCATATAGAATGTATTTTCAAATGTAAAATCTCTCTCCCTTTCTCTTCTCTTTCTCTCTCTCTTTGTCTCTCTGAGTAGGTTTCATAAGCATTTGCCATTGCCAAGGAAAGAAAACTTCAGCTTTAACTTGCTGGTAATGGCAAAGGGTTTTATTAGAGTTTGTGTTAAAAAATAAGGGAAAATTCTTAACTTTATCCTCCAAAGTCGAACTTTGGGTTTCTTCTTAACAGCATAAAGTGACAGTATCTTTTTTCCTGATGTCATGAAACATGTCTTTTATCCTGAACAGCATGCCTGTTAATTACACTGGGGAAAATGTTTCCCTTACAGAAAAGATTGCCTTTAAAATGAGAAACTTTCCTCCTCCTGCCCCTACCTGAACTCGGAATTCTTTTCTCTCAGTAACCATGTATTTTCATGCTAATCAATGCTAATTGAGCTTAGGAGTGTGTACTGAGGGCAGAATGAAATCCCACAATGTATGTAGGGTATGTTCTTACCATCATGTTATACCCAATTGGCATTTCATAGCAGGAGGTTTCTGTTTGACCACAAGTACAGACAGTGACCAATGCAGTGAACTGAGTACTATAAGCTGTCGGCAAAATGTGCTTGACAATGGTGGGACAATTTTTTTAATATTTTAGGGCAAATACTATTGGTCGAATAATATTCAACAGCCTATGCAGCTGGTCCAACAGGGTAAAAAGAAATAAGAGCATGTTTCCTAGAGGGGTCTGTACAAGGCAGTGAGAGAGAAGAGGGGTCATTCCCCTCCTGCAGGTGCAAGGGGAGCCCCTGGGTTTCTGCAGTGACCTGCACACAGCACAGCCATAACTGGGGGGCAGCATCAGCCTTCCCCTGGGTATCAGCAGAGAAAACCAGTGCAAACATGGGGAAAGAAACATCCTACCAAGTGCTGTACTCATGTTTTTCCTCATTGAAATTCCTGAGTAGAGTCAGGGAAGTGATTAGGACTTTCTGAGTTAGTCTTTTCCAAAACTGCTTTTGTAGAAAAGCAGTAAAATATCCTGTCCAGGATTAGGATTAAAGAAGGGCTAATTCAGCCTTGAATTGCTTGGAGCAAAAGAATCCACCTCTATTTACACACCATAAGTTTTGAAGTGTATAATTTCACCAGTATGAACTATAAAATAGAAAAATATGTAGAATATCCACTAATAACCCAGAAACTGAAGAAAAAGGAGGGAGACAATAGGTGAAAATGAGGTTTGAAGTTGAAAATATTTTAAAGGATGACCCAGTAGAAAGAAAAGCATGAGCAGTTGCTACTTCAGAGGAGTCCTAAAGGCAATGACTATCATGAAAACCCAAACACCCAGCTGAGGTCACCAAACCTTAGATTGATGGAAGAGCTACCTCCCCAGCCTCCCAACCTTGGGTCCTCCAAGGGGTGAGACAGTGCACCTAAGGCCTGAAAGTTTTGCCTAAAAGTTAGTCCATGAGATGTCCCAAGCGACAGACTCACTTCGTCAGAGGTAGAATTTTCATTGGTTTCTAGCACTGTAATTGGACCATAATGGTATTGCATCAGCTAGTTAATTAACCCAAAGAAGAAAAGGATTTTTCAAAACTATTTTCATCAGACCACCACTGTGTGAGTCAGGAATTAAGAGTCTATTCTCCTTAGCTGAAAAAACTTCTAGTCCACTAACTTGACTAAGAGCTACATGCTTATATTGCCTTGAAGAGAAAATCCCATTGGGGAGCCCAAGCCCAAAACCTTTTGAAATATTCCCACTGATTTCAATAGATTCCAGACCAGCTTTGGTTCTTGATCTATTTGAATAGAAAAGCTGTATTTGGTGGGTTTTTTCCTTCTTTTAACATACTGAGAATAGTGAACATTAAAAAAAAAAATTATCTCCTTTGTGGTCTTCAGACATAAGTATGATAATGAGGATCTAGCACTGAAGATTTTATTTCTCTAAAGGTAATAGAATTAAAGTTACCCTTCAATAAAGGAAAAATGATACTGCAACTTTACATTGAAAAGTATCTTGCACTGATAAATATATTTAAAAAATTATATGTTTATAAAGTTATTAATTTGTAAAGGCAGTGTTACAAAATGTTCAGTTTATATTGTTTTAGATTGTTTCATAATTTTTAAAGTGTAAAATAACATATTTTTTCTTTATTGAAAAACTATAAAAATCTTCTGTAGTAAAATGATTTCATTTTACTGGTATATTATTGCTTCATGTTTTGTACCATCATAAAATTTTGTGCAAATTTTTTTTACAGAAATTTTTATTTTCTATGACAATATGACACTTGTAAATTGTTGTTTCAAAATGAACAGCGAAGCCTTAACTTTAAATGACATTTGTATTCTCAGACACTGAGTAGCATAAAAAAAACACATAGAACTGAACTGTAACTTAAATTTCCAAACTATGACTACTACATTCCAAAGAAACAGTTGAATTAAACATTTTCATAAAATATCCCATAGCTGATGTATTTTATTTTACTAAAATTTATTGGTACTATTAAATGGACGGTTTTATTTAGCATATTGCCACAAGCACAGTGTATTTGTTAGTTGGCAGCTCCAGTGGACATCATGGTGGGTTTGTTCATTGTTTAGGATAGAGGCTTTCACCTTTGCCTGACCCATTCTCTTTCCTTGCTGGAATGCACTCCCACAACCTGCTTTTTAGCCAAACAGCTGGGATTTAAGAGGACAAATTTGCCAGCACTGCCCCTTGCCATGGGCTGCCCAATGTAACAGCCTGTGCAGGTGGTCTACCCCCCTTGGGCAGGGGTGAGGTTTACTGCCAAGTCCTGCCCACTTTGATGTGTTACTCCACAAAGTCTCTGCTCCTGTGGTAAGGTTTTCACCAATAAACTCCCTGCAAATTTCCAAGGGAGTCATCAGGACTTGTTCAACCATGGCCAAATTTCCCAAAGCGGAGCACAGGTTGATGATTGGAGCACATGCAGACAGGGTGGCCTGTTGGGCCTGGTTTGGCATCAGTTGGGTGCCAAATTCACGTGTGGAACCCTTGGTCATGTGCAGAGAGACCTTGACTAAGCTTGCATCCAGATCAGAAGCTTTAGAGTCATCATTTCATGCTCTATGCCATACTTACCTATTTTGTTTCCTTTTAATTCTCAGCACTCTGCACATTAGAGTTTGACAAAGCTTTTCTTTACATTGCACACATGAACAAAGCACAGACTGTCAGTATGTCATTAGGTGGAGTATAAACATTTTACTTCAGCTACTTTACTACTCATGGGAAAAATACTGTACTTATTACCATATACTTGATCATTGTTAACACTTGAAAAGGATGTATTGAATCTTCTCTCCTCAAGGGAGCAGCGTTGTGTGTACATGTTTAAAATGTAAGATGAAACTCCAGCAAGCACCTGAGCAAAATTCCTGCTCAGAGTAGGGATTGCTCCCAAAAGGTGGTTGTGAAAGTTCCTGTCCATAGAACAACTATACCCAAATTTGTTAGAGGTGTACTTCATGGCACTCTGTTTGCTTCTGTGATAAGCAGCCACAATTAATGGCAATGGAACTGATCAGTGAAAAAGGGAAATCTATAAAGTGAATATGTTGAGGATGAAGCTCAAGAAACTTGTGGGGGGTTTTTTTGTTTTGTTTTGTTTTGTTTTGTTTTTCTTAATTTAAAGTTAAGAAAATTCTCTTTATTTCATTCAGGGAACATTAATTTGCCTAGAAGCTAACAAGTGCTGGGCACTAAACCTTCAGTCTTCCACTCCAAATAGGCTGCATAAAGCAAGAACAAAAATAGTGTCATGCGATCTGAATCACTTTTCAGAATATAACTTGTAAACTTGAAGAAAAAGAGTAGATGGAAATAACAGATGGGTCAACTACACACAAACAGTGCCAGAAGTGCACAGCTATGAGGGTCATGGTCTGTAAGAGGGGTCTGTGGCAGTTAGTGAAAGCAAACCCCTTTATTATTTCTCCAATCAAATGTACCATCCCACATCCAGCAGCCACGTAGCCAGTCCCATTTCCTTTCCTTCTGGCAGGACATAAAATTGCACAGCAAAAGGCAGATGCAGAGGAGAGGGTGGGGGCAGCACTGCTGGTGTGAGGTTGTGTGAGGCCCGTGAGCAGCATGGGAATGACAGCAGTGCCCACCTGTGCCACCTGCCCTCCCGAGTGAAGCTGCCAGTCCTGGTGGAGAGGGAGCCCCTCTGGCCTCAGAACCCACCTTTTATGAGGCATATGAAGACCTGACAGGTGCAAGCTAATACAGACATAATTTTGACCCTCACAAGTCTTGTCAAATGTACAATTAGTCCATTCCCAAGTTGATTCTTCTAAGCTGTTCTGCCAAAGTGAAATGTCAAAGTTGGGTTGGATTTTCAGATTGTAGCATATGGACATTACATCCCAGAAGTAGTTCCCTTCCCATTCCTTAATTGTCCTGTCCTTTGCAATACATTATGCCTAACAGCATATTGGTTCAAGCAACATTAATTTATTAGAGCTTTAATTTCCTATTTTATACCATTTTATGCCTCAAGTCACCCGTAACCACAATTTTATCTACAAATGTCTGTTAAATTGTAACAGAGTATGTCTGATTTTGTGTTTTTTTTTTTCTTTGCCACAGGATATGTTGTATAGCTGTTTTATTTGCTGATTAGTCCCCCTGTAGTCCCTAATTGCTTTTCCACAGTAGGTCAGTTCTCTATATATGTTTCCATTCTCATAGCTACACACAATCAAACTCTAATCTTATCACCTCAGGACTGATGGTGTCTCCACGTTTATAGCTGAAAATCTCATTAAAAAAATCTTCTGGCATTTTTCACAGATGGATGGAGTCTTATCATGTGTCCAAACCTAATTCCATCTTCAATAATCATATTCTCCTATTTAAATTTACATTGTTTTTACTCACCTCTCAGACATTTGATTCACGTCCCTGTCATTGTACTGCATCACTGTGCACCATACGCTGTATTTTATTAGAGATAGTTGTGTTTCCATAATGAGTGATGTGGTTCTGAATTGAAAAAGGAATTGCAGTCTTACTGAAGCACTATTGGTACCAGAGAGAGAGAGGTCTGGTGTTTCTCTCAAGGGTAGAAGGTAAGGACAAGGTTTGGCAGGGTTTGGCAGGTGCTGCCATGACAAAGACTGAGGGATTCGATGTTGAGTCTGGAGGATAAAGGGCTTGCCTGAGGAAACAAGTGCTTCTGGTGACAGGAGCTGCTAAGAGAATTACCAGGAAACTCCCTTCATTTTGATTACTTCATTTTCCTTGACAGAATAAAAAAAAAACATCTTCACAATTCTAAAAAAAATCTGCAATATAAAAATATTTCTGGCATCTGCCAGGCACTCTAAATCCATAGGCATGGAAGAAGGGAGTGGGGGTACCAACCCATCTGTCAGCTGAACCTGAATTGTGGGTTACTTAACTCAGAGAGGCAACAGGTGTGGATGTGGCTTTGAAGATCCTGGCAGCATCTCAGGGCTGTAACACTGGCATTTTTGGTGCATCATTTTCATCTTGAAATCTTTTTACCATTATTCCCTTTCCTCTGCAACATGTTGGTTTTTGCCACTTGTATCAAACAAATTGCCTGGGCTGAACTACTGGCTTGTGTGGTCTACTATTAATATATTTTTCTGTAGTGCAATTTATGATTCATTCACTGCTCAAATACTTCTATAGTTCCCTATGCATTACTAAGGAAGGAATAGCATGAAATAAGCCACCCAATGCTACACATACCATGTGTCAGAAGAGAGAAGAACTCACTTTTTCCAGAACCTCCTCCTTCACATCCCTGCAGGGGATGTGTACTCCAAGTCAGAGACTCAGACATTACATCTTTAATAAATAATCTACCTTTCAGGAAGCCTCAATGCTTTCAACATCATGCCTGATATCTTTGCATTAATTAAATATTTATATCAATATTCTTACTAAATATTTACTTGCTAGCTTTATAACTGTGAGCATACCAGGCTGGGTTAGTGGGTCACACTCATTTTGCTTTTTGAGACTACTAAGTAGACCACAGTGTTTCATCTTTCTCTACTTTTAAACTGCTAATGTATGTTTCTCATAGGTCTATCATCAAGGAAAACAAAACAAACAATACAAAACATAGCTCTATCCACCTTCTATTTACATGACTTTAAAAAATCCACTGAATATGTAAAGAAATATAAATTTCTTTTTATTTTAAAATATATTTTTGTGGAGTGAAGAGGAGTCACCAGACTGGTTGAAGGTAATGTTTGAGATATCTGTGAAGCAGGAAGGAGACAGGCCACTGAAACCTTCTGAAAATTAACCTGTAACATCTGGAAAGGGTCAATAAGTCTGCCAAGTGATGAGAACACAGGAATATCAAAGTAGGCAAGTATTGGTTTTACCCCAAGCATGGCTGACAAAATGGAAGAAAAGCAGGAAAATACTTAGTGTTAAGAGTAAATCAGAAAGGACCTTCTTGTTCTTGGTTCTATTAGTTTCTCTTTTAATCAGTCTTCAGAAGATGGGAGGCAAAACAAGGAATGGACTGAACTACAACTTGTTCCCACCTACAACTCACATGGACTAATCCGTGTTGTAGAGCTACCATGTGGCATATAGGTAAAACCTCCCAAAGGGGAGGCCTTGTAGAATCATGGCTCAGGCTGCTGCTTCAGCTGAGTAGAAAAGGACTGTGGGAAAGTGACTCAGCTGAATTAGAGGTAGAAACACAAGAAAAATAAGAAAAACAAGAAAAACCATTGCATGTTCACATCATGGTGGTTGGTTGAACTTTTTGTTATTATTAAAAACTATGTAGCTGAATAACTGGCTAATTGCTTTAAAAGGCCGGGATTTTGAATAAAGGGCTCTCCTTCGCACCTGCTTGGGGACACTGCATCACTTCAGACGCTCTCCTCACAACCATGCACCTCTGAGACTGAGGCAAGGAGAAGGTGGTACCACAACCCTTCATGTGCAAGATCACAGTCCCTCAACACCAAGACCTTTGCATGTTCTCCAAACAGTTATGTGCAGGAAATTATACCATTTTGTACTCATAACCTGCATTTCCAATGCATTTTTCATGCCCTACACTACATTATCTTCCTTTCTCATTTCTTTGGCCTTTCTTCTTCTTAAGATGAGGGCTGCCAGTTAAGCCACATTTCTCCAGGCTCTGTTTTGTACAGTGCAGGGTGCCCCAGCTCCCATTTACCAGCTTGGGAAGCCCAGTGTGGGATCAGATCTCCCATTCTCTCAGCTGATGCTGCTCCTCTGACCCAGCCTCTCCTGGCTTGATGGTTGTTTTACATCACTACCTTGTTTGCAATGGGAGGTCACCAAAAGTTCACCTGAAATCCGGACTCTTATTTCACTGCCATAGTCTCTAGGTGACTAAGGATCATCTTTGCTACTTTTAACAAGTCTTTTCACAATCTATATCCTTTTCTTCATGCGTACTGAGGTCTTAAAGTGGTCAACTTAAAGCCATCTATCTTGATAAAGTGGCTGAATTACTGCTGCTGAATGGGAGGCCATTATCTACAATTAGTTTATGGCTCTTAATAGCCATTATTGCAAAAGATGGATTTCTCGATAGGGTAAGTGTCTTACCAAAGATCCTGTTAGTAGTCCTGCTTATGAAAACCTGAACGTAGCTGCATTCTGGAAAAGATCAGGTTGCTCTCCAAGTGAAATAAACCATTACCAGCTTATTACTATAGGTAATATATAGGTGATATGCATTATAATAATCATTATAACTTAATATGGGGACTCTTTGGTTCTTCTGTGCTGTGTACTGTATGCAAATGCATGCAGCACTAGATAGACGGACTGAAAAAATGCTGTGAGGATGTCACCACATGGTTTAAGAGAAAAATACCAAACATCTCACAGCTAGAAGATGTAGTAACTTGCCTCAGAGTAGCAGCTTTTCTTTCTCTGTTTACAGAAGTATGGTGGTTAGAAGAGTTAGAATGTGTTCCTGCCAGTTCATTGGAGAAAACTATGGATTTATGAATCTCCTTGAGGAAGTGCCTCCTGATGAAGGACACGAAGGAGCAGAGAGTAGAGGCAGAGTAGATGGGGTCATGAACTTCATTTTACTTCTCATCCTGAGTAATAGTGCTAAACTAATAGTCAGTCAGATCTCTCATTTTCTTTAATTTAACGCTATACGTCTTGCTCCTTGCATTACTGACCCCACATTATAACTGAACCATGAGTTTTATTACAGTCCTAAGCACTGCTTTAAATGCACGAAAAGATTTCACTGCTTTTTATACTGAACAGTTATGTGGGGTAAGTTTTGTTCTTTTCACATGAAGAAGCAAATCAGAGCTAACAACTTGTATAATTTTAATCAAGTCTCATTTCACACAGGCTGTGAACTTTAATATGGATTGCTGTTTCTTCTGGGTTTCAAATACCGTGTACAGTTCAACACAAGCCTGACCTTTGTGGTTTCATATAGGCAAATATGTGACTAAAGTCACTTCATTAGACATCAGTGGCAATAGAGCTTTCAACCTTGTTGCCAACTTTCTTCAGAGCTGCTGCTGATTAAAAATATATACATTTTAACCAATGTCACGTTGTTCATGCATAAAATATAGAAAGCACACATATGTACATATCTGCTGAGATGCAGCTGTGGTTCTATATCAGAAAGTGAAGGAGCACTAGAAGCACTAGAATGGAGTGTTTGCCTAAAAGTAAAGATTTGTGCAGTTATTAAATATCTGAAGGTTTTATGGATTTGTGGATTGCTTCTGATGGTATAATGCATTTCAAAATTCAAAGAGCTTCTCTAGAAGCAGAAGTATTTTCAGGCTGTTCTTTCTGCTCTTTTAGTTCACTTCCTAATTCAGATTTGAGAAAGTCTTTAATGTTTGGCAAATACTTTGCTCTACTATTTTATGCATATAATATTCTTTATTATAAAATACTATATACAAATGAATTTGTATATAGTATTTATATTTGGATAGTCCCTACAGGATTACAATTCATGGTTCTTTAAAGCTAATAATTATTAAAAGATACAGAAAATGTGCTTTCCAACCTCACAGAGAAGAGCTGTAATGGCTGCTGTAACCACAGGTGGTTCTGAACACAGTGTGTTCATCAAGTGTCTCTATTTCCAGCTCTGTCTCTTGTATTTTCCAGAGCAGTTATTGGATTTTAGAATCAATATATCAAAAGCATGGGGTGCTAGGAAAAAAAGTGGTCAATTAGTCTTCAAGAGTAGCATCCAGCTTGTCTATTACTGGCTATGTTGGACATCATGTCCAAAGTGTGAGTTTCATTCACTGTTTCAAACACCTTCCTGATGGGGTAAATAATTTTTCTTTTACAGCCCCAGTTTCTCTTGTCTGTACAGTAGCTTGAATTAATAGTTTGGATTTAAGGACCTATATAGATGGATAAAATTAAATGAAGAAAAAAAAACTTCTAATAATTTCTAATTACGTGCAAATCAGTTGTGGCTTTGGTTTTACCAAGGAGAAGGATCTTAACTCCACTGACTGATTTTTACCATAGCTTGTTTTGACATCTGAAAGCATTGTGCACCTGCTAGTCAGTGAGCACAAGCAAAATTTCAACACCTAGGCCATAGTAGGAGTCTCAAAACCTACTGGCTCAGGTTTGGTAGTAGATGCAAATATGTAGTTTGAAGGTAGGTAGAACACTGGATCCTTCATCACTGTGTCAGCCACTGCTACTTCCAGATTTATGATATGCCTTGAAGAAGAAGAAGCTTTATCCTACCCTCATACTTAGGTAGACTTGGGTCTAGTCATGTCATTATTCAGAGTCTAGAACTAAGAATTCAACCTGGTTTTTTATAGGTCTGCTAAATTTGCTTCCTAAATTGGTTTTGCTCTGGCTCTACAAGGTAATTATAGTGTTCCCTACAGTGCTGCAGTTCAGACCCATAGTCACCTACCTCACAATCATCTATTCATTTTCTCACTTCTTTTTGTGTTTTGGTTTTGTTCTGATCTATGTGTGTAACTTCACATAAAGCTGAGGGTTTTCTTCTTAGAGATTTGCTGTACCTACAGTTTTATTCTCTTGTAACTCTGTGAATAAAAAGCATCTATTTCAGAGGTGAAGCTCTTAATTCTCTTCAGGAAGTCTCAAACTTCTGAAACTTACAGCTTTATTTTATAACTTCACTCATATTTCTAACCATTACTTTAGATGGTTTGTTAAGTATTTTTCTCAGCAACAAGCATACTTATGTCCATGGCAGGCAGCATGAGGATGACCCAAAATCATAATCTGCTTTTAATACAGAAAAAGGCTTAGTGAGTATATTAATGAAACCTGTCAGAACCCTAAAATGAGCTGGAAGAAACTATCACCCGAAATGTTAGTAAGAATTATTACAGTTATTATTATTGACACCACTGTGCTTGCAACAAACCTCCAGTTCTTTTCTGATTGTTTTTTATTAGGAAAAATCATGCTTTTTATCTGAACATATATTTTAACAAAAGGGCTGTGACATGTCTTGTTTCTTTTTGCATTTATGTGGGCAAACAGGACCAGTCCCAGTAGATGCCATATGAATCACCATATTGAAGAATCTTGTTCTGATGTTTTGGTGCTTGCTGCACTAAAGAAACAGGTACTCATATTATTTGCATGTTACTTTTCAATATATTTGCAAATCTCTATGGTTCATATTATAGTCACTTCCAAGAACAGTTTCTGTTTCTCCATCCTCACTGTGCAGAATGAAGATAAAGATTTTCTGAGTCTCTCTTCAATCATTCTAAAAAACCCACTTTTTTTTTCTTTTATGATTATTGTTTCAGGTTAGTGCATGTTCTAAAGCAAATATGAGTGTGTACAGGAGACATCTGTGATCTCTTAGGTGCATGTGTTATCAAATGTCTGAAGATATTGTGCAAACAAAATGCACAGAGGATAGAGAAATGGAAAATGGCTAGTCATTTCCAAGCCATTTAAATCAGAGTAATCAGACATCCCCAAATCTGCTGAGCTATGCTGAAGCTGCAGAAAGTACAGAGCAAAATGTCACTGCTCTTCCTGCTAATGGTGCTGCCAGACCCAGTTTGACAGGTCTTACTCAAGTAAAGCAGCACAGAAAGTCAGATGGAGTTTTTTGGATAAATATTCAGGGCCACTGTTCACTCTTGCCACCGAAAAACAATGTCAGTGTCTTAGAGGACTACTAGCAGAGAAGTAGTAAGAGCCACAGTAAAAAAGACTGTATTAAAAATTGAGAATGCAAAGTTAATGTTAACTGATGGGAGAAGCAGAGAAGACTGGTCATTAGCAATTCACACAGGCTTTCAAATATGAAATAATCATTATAACTGTTTGCACAGACCACGGTTTCAGCCTTTTATCCTAACAGCTTAGCTGTATCTCCTAGCACTGAATCTATTTTTACACTCAATGCAGTACATTTGTTGACTTTACTGTATGAAAACCAGGATCTGTAGGTTTGTAATGTACATTCAGAATGTAAGAAGCCCTCACATGGCAATGTGAAATGTTTTCTGCTCCCTAGGCATGGTGTTTGGTGCATGACTGCAGCAGATATGGGTTCACTTCAGGCACGTAACTCACACAACTCATTAAACATCCAATTTAGCTGTTCAGAATTACAGTTTGTGAGAGCTTATTTCTCTCAATAGAAAAGAAACTTTAGAAGACAAGTCTTGTCTTCTCCTCTCCCCTGAATCAGTTCCAGTGCTCAGCTCCTGCTGTAAATTATTATTCAGTGCAAGCCAAAGTCTCGAGAACTTGCTGGCCTGTTTGCTATTGGCAAGCATATCACAATCCTTCAGCAGTTTTTTCAGGTTTTTTTAAACCCTTCTGCTCTTTATTTCACTGAAAAGGATAAAAACAGAGGAGGTTGATTAACATGGACATAGAATCTATCCAAGATTTTTGACCCAAGAATGTGGTGGCCATTGTGTGCATCAACAAGAATACTTTAAAATATATCTGTAAGGTTTGGCATCATCTCAATATTCTACACACAACAAAACTGTATGACTGTAAAATTTGTTTGATGGCTACTAGTAGTGACAGAATTTGTCTTTTTAAATTCTGTCTCATCTCTAGAGTAATTGAACTCTATTTGCACCATAGTTCAGATCTTAGAAGCTTGAATTCCACCTTGCAATAAATCATTATCATTTGACTGCAAAGACTTCACTCTTTTCCAAACACTGAAGAGCAATGCAAGTCTAGCTCTGAGAATTAATATTCCAAAGACCATGGATATTTCTGGAGGTCTAAAACAAACTACCCCCATGGAGTGAATAAAAACATACCTTGTCAGCCAATCAAGATGAAATGATCCCCTGAAGCAGGGATTTGGCACTGTGAGAACCTTTTTAAAGCTTGCTTTGAAACAAGCTTGAGTACATTGAAAGAGTTACTGAGGAGTCGTTAAAATACTATATATTTTATGTGTGACCCTAGATTCTACATGGATAGAATAATTAAATATAAGTGAAGAGAAATAGCTCATTAAGCAATGAGTGTAACTGCAGTTTCCTAACATATGTCTTCATCTCTGTACAGACAATGGTTTCTATTGTTTTCTTTAGCTTGTGAAATAGAACCAGCTGTCACCAACACTGCCTTTTCAGAAAACAGAGCATTTGGCTGTGGCAAATTGTTTCATTTTTCTAACTATTCAACATACAGGTTCATCTGTCTCTTTTCTGAACATTTTGCACTGAATGGCTAACAAGAAGATACACAGCTTAGTCATATTACTGCCTTAATTAAAGAGGGTGCTACTAGAAAAGTGGATTTAATCCCAGTGTTTTAATTGAATTCTAGTTTGGCACAAGTCCACCTGCCTGGAGTCAATTGGATATAGTTCTTTCCTTCTTGCTCCTGCTACCATTGAACTGCTGCAGTGATTCTCCCCTTGCATCTGAGCATATATAAAGGCAGTCCTAGAATACAGAAAGTCTCCTGCATAAAAGGGATGTAATACAAAGCTACTATTTAAAACTAAAGCATTTCACTGCTTACATGTTCAATTGTCTGAGGAAGGCAGTTGTGTTCACACTCTGACCCCATACTGAGTGTCATGGTCTGAACATGGAGCTCAGCACAGACAACTAAAATTAGTTCAGAAAGACATCTGTCCTGCTAGCAAAACCCAAGTTATCACTTCAAAATCATACTGGACAAGTTTATGCACGGTGCAGTGACTGCATAATGTCACAAACAATGGGGACAGATTTTCCAGCCAGAGTCACAGAGTGGGTGAAGCCAAGATCCCAAATATATTGACAGTGGGCAGTATTTTGCAGCTTCATTTTACTCATTTTAGAAAATCCTAGCTAGTTAAACAGAAAGGCTTTCAGAAGAGTAGATTTCTACTCCTTCTTCTGCTATTAAAATTCTTATGTTAGTTGTCCATAGGTGGTACATTTCCTAGAAGTGGAGAGGAATCCAGTACAACCCAAGGTCACAGTTCAATTGATCTTAGGGCAGAGAGGGCTCTGAATCCTGTAGGTAAGTATGGTCACCAGGCTATCTGTCAGCCACCAAAAAGAAAACAAAGCAACACAAAATGGGGGTCTCAATTTTCCACTTCACACAACAAATTTTAAAACTTGATATTGCAACCTTTCAACCCAGGATATTCTATGATCCTATTCCATGATTCTATTTGCTTTCTCTAGCCAAAGAGTTGGTCAGGCACATCATGAGGAAGAGGAAAGGACAAGGGTGGAAAGAAGGAAAAAGAAAAGGACATGGAAAAGGACATGGAAGCCAGAAACTTGAAAGGAGTGAGTTAACATTCTCCTGCAAAACACCAAAAAAAGAGGGCAAGCACTCAGTCACAGCAGTGGGATTCATCTTCATCTCTCTAGTCATTCAAAGTGAGGTCTAAACCAGCCATGTAATTTCCTTCTCTGAGTAGAGATGGGCACCTCCTCATGGCAATTCAGCTCACAATTCTCTGGTGTCTGCCTGGGTAAGAATAACCCCTCGTGTTCCAGCAGCCATGTAGCTACAGCCACCTCCGAATCAAGGTTTCTTGGTTCATCGAGGGCTGAAATGTCAATACATGCATTGCTCACCACTTCCACAGCCTTCATCTTCTCTCACATCTAACTTCTATAGCTCATCCTTCTTGTCCCTCCTTCAGACATAGGATGTAGCTCTGGAAAGATACTTGAACTTTTAGAGTCCATGAGATTCGTTATATTTTAGAACTACCAAAAAACAGACTGGTCCCAGCACAGACACCAGTACACCTGGTCTGTACCAGTATGATGGCTCTGTTTCCTCTGAGGTGACATATGTGAAATACTGAGACTATAGCCCCTCCCCACATGAAAGCAAATACTGAGAATTGCCCATGTTTACCAGCCTGAAAGCCCTGCCACATAATACAATTATGATCTGTCAAGCACTTGCCAGTTTCACTCTCTGCAAAGAGCTTTTTGCCACTCTCGGTTTGCCCATCCATTCTGCTGCTAAAAAGACAACTTTTTGCCAAATAAGATTAGTAATAAAGAAGGAGATATTGGGGGGGGGGGGGGGGGGCAGGGAAGGGGGAAGAATGCTACATTTCTTACTGAAAATAACTGCATAATTAAATATCACAATGTGCACTGTTGGGCCTGTTGAACTTACTTGACTGCAACATATTATGAAACTAAATTCATTCACTCATTCACTTACCTGGCAGGAGGCAAATGTCTGACTCAAACTTACATATCCCCAGATTGATCTTTATAGAGAATTATAAGATAACCAGAGGCATGTTCTTTTTCTGTTGTTTTAATTTAGGATAGACCCACAAGGCTTCATACTGAGCAAATTCTGGAGATTAAAAAGTGCTTTCTAAACTCATCTAAACCTCAAGTGCCCAATATCCTCATGATTTTGAGAATCACCCCAGCCTCAGCACTCACACAGCTGGTCCAGGGAGCAGCTCACTCTCTCCTCTTCTCTGCACAGAGCTACTTCTTCCCAAAGATGAAACCATGATTTGCATCTGCAGTTTTGCCATACTTCTCTCTTTCATGAATTCTACTTTTAAGATAATGCCAATGCCATGGGCAGGGAATTTTCCTCCATGATGCTGTTCTCTCCTCTCTGTCTAATGTTGTAAATATCCTGTTATTTTGTGAGTTAGTGTATTGATGTGATTAATCTTCAGCTTCTTCCAAGGATGGAATAGGGGCTGACTGGCCTTAAAAATCAGTGATATAGAAGTGATATAGAAGTGTTCTCATTCTCTACATCAGTTAGGCCACTACTTGGGCTGGTTTTTATTTTACACTGATGGAAGGAGGTATTACAGAGGAGGAAATGATAGCTCTATTCAAATGAGAACCTAAGCCTCAGTATTCTTTTACCAGCTGAGGCAAGTTACAGGCACTAAACATAAGTCCTATCAAACTTTCATCAATCATTTTCCCCTTCCCCTTGGAATAACTGTGTAGTTTTTCCTCTCCCTCACCTACTAATCCCATCAGTCTGCAGGAGACTCAGTTTTGGTCTCACACCTTCTGTGGCAGTACAAAGGCTGCAAGAGGGTCTGGGAATAAGAGAAACTGCAGGCAGCCAAATTCCTTGCCTGTGCCTAACATGGGGATCACATCAGCTGGGCATGAAGCTGAAAGCATTTCTCAAAGTGTAAATAGCTCCTCACTTTCAGGGGTAACCTCCCACAGTGGCACCATTACTTTACAGTCCCAGCACTTGGTGACCACAAGGCAGGGTGTGTGATCCACACAATTTGGATTACCATTACTCCCAGCATGGTCTCACTTTCTTACACCCAGATGTGTGGCAGCAGCTCTCTGGCCACAGAAAGCAGGCACAGACTTTCCCAGGCATTTTCCTGGGGAAGGCTATGAGAAGATGAGAGGAAAGAATGAGAAACAATTCTTACCTCCACCTGCACCTGCTGTTGTGCACATGTGGGATGTGTCATGGAGATTTGTTTACCACAGGGTGATTTCTTAATTGGACACTGGATGGTGTTTGGATGGATTGACCAATTAGGACAAAGCTGTATGGGCCTGGCTGTAGGGGTTATTGAGTTTCTTAGTAAGTACAGTATAATATAGGATAAGATGATATAATAAAGCAATTGATCAGCCTTCTGCAATCATGGAGTCAATGCTAATTATTACCCAGCTGAGGCCTGCAGTGACACAGATGTACCAGACCTGGGGAGAACAGCAGCTCAGACTAGAGGACGGGAGATGTGTGTGGCAGGTAAGGAGGCCACTTTGCTCACGGAGGCCTGCTGGAGGCAGAGGGATAATTCACACGTGCTTGTCTCTCTCCAGCTCGGGGAGCCCCGTGATGTGAGAGGAGCCAGCAGATTGCAGAACCCGCCTGTGCCGTGTGGCACTCGGAGGGAGCAGCTGGTGGCCCTGCAGGTGCTGCTGCTGCTGCCTGGCACCGCCTGCCTCTGCCAGGGCTGCTGCTGGACCAAGCAGGGACCAGCAGGACACAGAGCAGAGAGGGTGGGCTGGCAGCAGCAAGGCGTGATGGCCCAGGCTCTTTGGAGATGTGGGAGTGTGGAGGAGGCAGTGAGGGATTCAAGCTGCTGAGGGGGGGTTGAGGGAAGCAGAGGGGGATTGTGCCAGTGTCTGGGGGGACATCTGGGTTGGGGCAGTGGGACTTGCAGGATGGCCGAGAGTCACTGGGGAGGGAAAGGCTCCCAGCCAGATGAACATGTTGGATTGTTGCTTGCAGGACCTGGCAATCTGGGTACCCCTGTCATAAGCATTTAGAGGCACTTTGGGTTCTGTCTTTCCCAAATGAGTACTTGTAAATCGCCTTGATGTTAATGAGAATTGCATGCACGCATCAGGGAAAGAATAGTCCCTCTACAATGGGCATGTGACAGCTAAAGAGCATCAGTCAGGAGGGAAACAAAAGAGGTCATAATTTATGTAAAAGGTTCATTTTTAATGTAAATTCTGCCCCCAAATGTTCTGCTTACCAGCCTGAATATGTGGTATTTGGCAGCGGAAAATGAAAGGGGTGAAAAACTCACTGCTGGCAGGTAACTGCATAATGTGATAGATTGATTTAAAATCCTTGTCATCTTTCTTTTTCACCTGCATACATAACGATCCTCTGTTAGTCATTAGGGCTCCTTGTACCTTCAGCACTCTAAAAAAATATTGGCTTTGAAATGATACTTCATTGTTAAGGAATTTTTGTCAGCTAGCTCCATTTATCGATGTATCAAAGCCATTTTACAAGAGATAGGCTCCACTTTGGCACGGATAGCGCATACATTACACGCCTTGCGAGGACTCATCTCATTCCAGCACTGAGTGGAAGTGCCAATTGCCGCCGCGGTACACGATGAGCCGTGTCACCCGGCGCTGGGGACAGCAAGGAGACGCGCATGGATCAGCCCCCAGCGCTTCCTGCCGGCCGGAGAGGAGAGGAGCGGGGACAGGGCGGTCACAGCTGACACATGCTCGGGGTACTCCTCTGCCCAGAGGAGCCGGGGACTCTGCTGGCAGGGCTCCCAGGTGAGGGGGAACATATGCCACCAAGCCGCAGCTTTCTGTTGTTCTATTTACACCTCCTCCCCCGACAGCAAGAGCCAAGCCAGGAATCACTCTTTTCTGCAGCCATATGTGTGTCTGCAACAAGGATTTTTTTCAGCGTATCCGCGATATCTGAGGGTGTCACACTGCATTGTGTAGCATAAGCCAAACAGAAATTTTGTAGCATAAGCCAAACAGAAACACTACCAGCAACTACCTCCAAAGCTGTTCAGGCTGTCTTGGGAATTAAATCATTTTTCTTTGTCCTTTTGTTTAGATCTTTACCTTGTGTTGCCGAGCAACTGCACATGGAAGGTTAATGGCAAAGCTCTCCTTTTGGACCAGGCAGGTAGGAGCTCTTTGAACTGGGTCGATCTGGTATGGAAATGACAATGGCTAGAGGAGAAAAGACAATGGCTAACAGAGGAGAAAAAGCTCATGGTCGTTTGGATCTTCTTGTATTTTCCATTCATCCTGGAAACAGAGGATGTTGCAGCAGAGATAGCCAAAGACAGGGCTTTCCTGTGCATGGGTTATTACTGTGCAAGTTCTAGGAAACTGAACCCAAGCGCAGGCTATGTCAAAAATAAAATATCATTGCAGCAGTGATTTCCACTGTGAATTATCCTACCAACAGGCTTTCTACCTCAAAAGGAAAATCTCAGTTCACTGCCACTCAAGTACTCATAGTCTGAGCCTCTGCAGCCCAAGAAGGAATCTCTGTCTCCATTAAATCACTGGGAAGCTATAAATGATGCCACAGCTTCATACCAGCAATACCTATTTCACCTTCCAGGTGAAAAACCCAAAGCCCACAAATTCCCTGGGACATATTTTTTTTAGGCTGACTGTTCATAGCTTAAATAGCAAAAGAGGGGCCCAAGACTCTGTCTCATACTGTTTGCCACACTCAATTTGCACAGCTCACTGAGCACAGTCACAGGAGTTGAGGAGTCCTGACCATTAAGCGCTTCCACACCCAACCATCAGATTCCTGAGCCTGGTCTTTTCCATTCACAGCCTTGCTTTTTCTTTTAGGAATATTATTAATGATCCCAATCCTGTTTTCTAGTTACACCACATAACATCCATGTGTCTCAAGGCCAGGATTTCAAAAGACTCGCATTATTCCTAATTGCATTCTTCATTTTGTAAACTCATGGGTTTAGAAGGTATTAATTAGATTGGCCTAGTTAGTACTATTTTCAATTCATGATTTTTTCCATGCCTCATATATTTGGCATTACTCCCAGGAGCTCTACTGCTGGCCTCAGGACACTGCACAGGGACACTTCCAGCTCTCTTGCAGAGAAGAAACCAAATGAAAGTCAAAGATTTTGCACCTACAGGCTCAGAAGAGCACCAGTAAGCATTAGTTAAAACAAGCCTCTTGAGTTTTTAAACCAATCAAGCCGTACAATGGCATTAGAGGTTCTGATTTTAATACCAGTACTAATAAGTTGAACTAGTGTAAGCTCAACTATTTAAACTCTGGTCCAGACATAGCCAGAATAAAGGAATTCATCTCCAAAAGCTTTATGTGCTATTTGTGCCTCACTTAATCTCCAAAGGCCAATAAATACATCAGCAGGATCATGAAAGAGCTATGCATGAAAGCCAGAGATTCAGTAAAAAGCAGGTTTAGTTTCTGCTGGTTTTCTATGGGAACCAGAGGGAACATGAATAAAGATATAAGAAAGGCAGAGAATTGCTGAGGGCTCATGGGATGACTTCAGTTGAGCCAAATGGAGCACAACTTCTGTCCCTCTGTCTCTCTCACTGAACAAACCTATTTAGAAGTGAACATTATTCTATGCTCATCATTCACACTGGGAAAAAAGTTGTTATTGCAGATGAAAAACTGTACCATGATAAAAAGAAACTGCAATCAAGCCTAATTTTTGTCACACAATATCATAAGTGCAGCCATGAGAGTTGTGCTGAGGCTTGGTTAAAAATACTCCTTTGGTATTTTGCAAAGTTTGCAGGCTGAACTGACCCGGCAGTTTCTGTGTTTCTATCAAGTCTAGCATCCTGTCTCAGAGAGACACTTAGACCAGCAGCTTCAAACAAGAAATGAAACCTCTCACAACAAATGATTGATTACTGAAGGCAAACTGGCTCAGCTTTGTAACAAATGCTCCATATGCAATAACAGCATAGTAGTTACAACTTGTGTATGTTAAAAATCAAGAAGCCTTCGCTTTATCACTAACAGCATCGTGGACCTTTAGCAGCTGTAAAACTGCTGCCAGCTCTCTCTATTTTCTGAACACAGTAAATGTTAGGTTATTTAACCTAGCAAGGTAAATTCAGTGGTGAGCTTTAAGAAAGAATAAATACTCCTGTATGGTTAAAATAGAGGAGATACAAATATAAGATCTCAGATAAAACTATAGAAATCCATCAATGTACCAACATCATAATGTAAGTGTACACAGCCCAACTCACAGTACTAATACGGCTTAATTTTTTCCTTCAAATTTTGCCTGAAATTAACAAACATTTTATTCTAGTTTGAAAATGTTTTATTTATTTTAATTCAAAATACTTGTGTTCACATATATGACTGATAACCTCTTAGCACTCTTCTAAACAGGAAGTTGCACTGTAGAGTTCTCTTTGAAGATCTCTGATAAAGTTCCCATCTATGTGTACATATGCATACCTGATTAGGGCTGCGATGGAGTTCATTTTCTTCTTTGTAGTTGGTACAGTGCTGTGTTTTGAATTTAGTAGAGAATAATGTCAATAACACACTGGTGGTTTAGTTGTTGCTTCTGGCACCCAGAACTTTTCAGTTTTTCATGCTCTGCCAGCAAGCAAGTGTGCAAGAAGCCTGGAAAGTGCACAGCAAGGACACCTGATCCAAACTGGCCACAGAGATGTTTCATGGCACAGGACATGGTGCTCAGTATATAAACTTGAGGGAGTTGTCCAAGAACCAAAGGTTGCTGCTCAGGGACGGGCTGGGCATTTATCAGTGGGTGGTGAGGAATTGCACTGTGCATCACGTGTTGTTTTTAAGTTTTATTCCTCTCTCTCCCTCTTTTCCATTACAATTATTGTTGTTGTTGTTTTCATTTCTGTTATTAGTAGCATTATGTTTTACTTTGTTTCAATCATTAAACTGTTCTCATCTCAGCCCACAAATTTTAGGGTTTTTTTCCAATTCTCCCTACCCAGGGCCAGAGGTGTATGAGTGAGTGGCTGTGGGCTGCTTAGTTGCCAGCAGGGGTTAAACCACAACACAATATTTGTTGTTAACTTGTATTTCTTTGTGACACTATATGTTCACACATGAAAAATCACTTGATCAGGAAAAACAATAATAAATTTCTCTTTGCAAGCATTCTGTGTCTCCAGAATTCCCTAGACACCATTAAAGCCTTTCCAGTTCTTTGCAACCCATGTTAATTAATATTAATTATACATTAATAAGAATACTCTGTGGCAGACAGCAATTCTAGACAGACCATAGACAGATCAAATCATACCTTTAATTGTGTTTTAAAACATGGAAAGTGTAAATTCTATATAATGCTTTTGAAGTTGAGAGGGCTAGGAGGATGTTACGGTGGTCTCTGTCCTCCCTAAGAGAGATGAGAGAACTCACTGACAGGAAACCACCAGATACATACTCAGAGCTCAAGGAAAGTGTCTTTTGAGCTCTATGTTAATTACCCTCCCTCCTCACACACACACTGCTTCTTTATGGACAAAGAGACCAGTGTGGCTGAGCACATTTCAGGTACACACAGGTTGTTTGCCTAGAAGAACCAAAGTCTGGAGATATCAAAGCCTAAGGCATCTGCACCTGGGACTGCTGCCACCAGAGTGAGAGAAGGCCACCTCTAAAGAGACCTGAGGAATAAACCAGCAAGAAGCCCTTATTCAGGCTGGCAGGCAGAACTGGCAGCCTGTGATGCTGGAATTCTGAGCTGCAGAGCCTTCTGGTGCCCAGGAGATAAGGACAGGTGCTGAGCCTGCCAGAGAAGCCAGGATCTAAGGATTGCATGGAGCAATCACAGGCACACAGCTGTAGCTGAACTACACTACCTATGGCCAAGCAATTGCCAGACACTGCCTGAAACTCACAGTCTGATGAATAAGATGCCTTCTTCAGATGGAATTCAGGACAAGGATTCAGGGTGTGGGGAGTTCTTGGGAACACAGGGATGAGCTATGGAAGGGTGCCTGTGGTTACTGGGGCACCTTCATGGCTCTGCAAAGAAGGATTTTCTCCCCCTTCAAGAAATGCCATGCAAACAGCTGAGCACTCAAGCCTTGCTGACATTTTTCCCACTGGCTTTTCATGCTAATACATTTTAATTTAGCAAAGTACAATGATTTTGCTATTTTAACCTTCCAGTTTTCTTTGTGTAACTTTTTTTTTTTTTAAGGAAGATACTAGATTAATGCAAAATACTATAGTAAGGAAATCAAGAGCTTTCTTTTCTGTCCCCAGCTCTGGAACAGCCTCCCTCCATGCCATCAGCATTGTCTCAAGGCTCTCACCCTCCCAGTGCCCACAAAAGATTGTAATGCTTCCACAATTGGAGAAACTTTCTGGTTACATTTGACCAGCCCTATATAAATAGCAGGAATTTTAAGAGCAAGAAACCCTCTATAAGCCATATGGCATTTATATTAATATATTAATAAATTCCTCCCTAATTGCAACAGATGCTCGAGTCAGTAGTTTCACCATACAATACAATGCACTGTTATGTCCTTTTCTGTTGGCAAGAATAAGCCAGATGCTTTTCCACAACATACTGGCAGAAAAATGGTGCTATACAGCCAGAAAAAGCAAACTTTACCTTAGCTACAGATGAACATCTACAGAACGGCTTTTTCAATCTGATTAATTTTGACAGAGGATTTTCCTACCAATGTCTATCCAGATGATCAATACTGTTGGAGCTGAGATGGCTTCATCATCAAGTATATGAAATTTCCCTGATGTTACAATTATATTTTTCTTATTTCTTCCTGTAATACCATTAGGCAGAGGAAAAAATTAGTAATATTCATTTTTCCTCCATTCACTTTTATTTATCTTCTCTATTCACTCTCTTCTCATTTCCTCAGAGAGCAGAGTGCTAACCTGCTTTCCTACTTCACTCATTAAATATAATTTTAATTATTTTTACTTCACCCATACCTGTTAGTTCTTGAAAGTTCTCTTTCAGCTGCATAAATTAGCACCTCAGTATTCTAAATCATTCTCAGTTGCAAATATCACCACCTAATTTGGGCATTTGATTCTTTGCTCTTTAATCCTTTAATTGGCATCTACTGCTGAATTCCTGTGAGGCTACAGACCTCCCAGTAATTCACATTACCAACTCTTACCTGACCATATTTCACAAATTGTTGAAGCCACCTGAAGACTGCATGGCCACCAACCAAGTGTTATCCCACCATCCCAGGATCCCTGGGCGCAGGTTCCCACCCTACTGCTGGCACTGGCATTGCCAGTTGTGCACCCACACAGCCAGCCAGACCAGAGCTGCTCCTTCAGCTCTTTGTGCCTGTTTTGGGAGCTGAATTTTCTGCCAAATTGTGCCCAAGGGAGCCAGCAAGGAGATGAGCAGAGAGGGAGAAAGGAAGGACTGCCTCTTCTGCCCACAGGGCACACAGGAGGACTCACAGCAAGTATGAAACTGCCATCTGGTAAGGGCAAAAACCACACAGTGACAGGAGGAAATGTGCATTTAGATTCTTTCCAGCTACCACTTTTCTGTTTTAATCACAATCACAGTTTCATGTGGGCAGTGCGTTGCCCTTGTGGGGAGGGGGGTGCTATTTGTGTCACTGACCTGTTGAACTTCTCCAGGCCCTCAGATCAGCCAAGAGCAGAGCACAGACAAGAAAGGGGCAGGTTTTGCAATCCTCAGTCATCAGTTTCAGCAGGAGTTTGTCTGGAGGGTAGGAGGGAAAGCCGTTAACGAACAGGCCTAAAAATAAATGCAAGGGTTTCCTGGCATTGTTTTCTGGTCCTCTCTATTCCCCCTATGAAGGAAAAAGAACAGTGGGATTCAAACTGCATTTTAGCTTGTTGTTGAAATTCAGATCCCAAGAAAATATATGATAGGACTCGGAAACAAAAGCAGGTCTTAGATGATGACCTTCACTTCTGTTGTCCCTGGGGTTTGTAAAAGAGAAAGGAAATCACCCAACATTACCAACACCCCTTCAAATTATTAGGTACAAGCTTAGGTATCCAGATACCATACACTTAGAGGACCTTCTCTCCTCCAAAAGCTAGACCACTTTTATAGAAGAAACTAGTACATTACATTTAACATCTTAAACTTTTCCATGTCAGAGAATATAATGAAAGCTCTAATTTTTTCTTTCAGTAGGTTTACGGAACCTGTCAGAAATTCTCCCACATCTGCAGCAGCCAAATATACAACTTTTCTAGCTATGTATCTATCTATGTCACAGGAGAGGCTTAAAAAAGAAGCAGCAATATTGATCTTTCAGAAATCTATACAAAAACTATTTAGGTTCATCTATCTTGGATACCATAATTATAGAGCATAGCTCTGTCTGGCTGTTAGGTTCCTCAAAACAAGCTGAAAAGTAGTAGTTTGAGTATTTATTTTCTCTTTTGGAGTACCTCATTGCAATTGCCCTAAAGATAAAAAATCTGCAAGTTTTCCTAATGGCTTTCAAAAGCAAAAAAGACCATTTTTAGTGGGAGGGCTGTACAAGATGTATATAACAGGCAAACTCCACTGGAGTCTGGATGTGTCTGGGGTCTGTTGTGCTGATGTAGCAGTGTATGAATTTTCTCACTGTTGCCCTTCTGGTGCCCTCGCCCAGCTGCTGTGGGGGAGTGAGCCAGGGCCTGTGTGAAGCTGAGCTACCTACCAAGGTTAAAATAAAACAACTTATTTCACTTTTTTTTTCTGTCCTAGTCAGTCCTGACTTCATATTACAGAGCCTAAGAACCCCCAGCTTATTGTTGGTAGACCTCATAAGACCTTCAGTACACAGAAATAAAGTAAAACTTTATTTAACTCACACAGTTTTACTCACAAAGATATTTGCTTGACTGAAGTTTTCCAGTGTGGGGAACAAGAGCCAGTTTAACTGGTATGATTTGTTCTAGGGATGGCTCCTCTCCTGGTTTGATGCTTGTCAGATGCTTGTCCTGGTCCTCTGCTCCTGCAACACCAACAGCTGCTTCAGCTCTTTCCCCCAGGAAAATTCCTCTCATGAATTTTGCTACCCCTTGCACATCTGCCGGCATCCTGAATCCTTTTGACCTGAGTAAGCAAGTCTCCATCACCACCCTGACTTCTGCTAGACAAGAATTACAGATGCCCAGAGCCACCTGCTACTCTTCCATCCCTTATTTCCTACCCATCAAGTCACACTGCTCTTGTTTGTTAGGGGCCAGAGTGCTTTGAACACAAGACAAAGATGTTATCAGCATTATTTCTGTGTACATATCCTGTTTCAGTCCTTTTTTCTTTTCGGTCCTGCCCTCCTTATGACTTCTCCATGACCTTACCACTTGCTCTGTGAGAGTGCCTCTGGTTATTGTGCTTCTAAGCTTAGATGCTTTCCTGTTATTGCTTTACCTTGATCTGCTGCGTGTGTTCCCAGCAGACAAACAAGTGGAAAAAGGCTGAAGCTGTAGTCAAAATGCATTAATTTGGAAGTATAGCATATCTCTCCGAGGGACAGGGGAATGAAAAAGATCTCAAAACCAAGGAAGTGGATTATATAATAGAATATATGTCCACAGCTTCCCATTTTTCTTCTGATGCAGTTTAACATGACAGTTCAGCTTACAGAGATGACCTGGATGCTGCCCTTCACCACTCTGACCAATGAGCACTAGCTCAGGAAAGTGGCTAAACATTATGTAAACTATTATCAGAGACAGCTTTGTAAAATAAACACCTACAGACCCAGGGCTGCCCCTGTTTGTTTGAATTTTACCTCTCCATCTGACAGATGCCTGTCAAAGCCTGTGCTCTGCTGAGGGCAGAGTGTTCCTGGCTGGCTGGTGAAGCTGGAGCATCATCAGTGGGGGCAGAACACAGCGAGGAGCCAGCCAGGCCAGGAGGCAGCTGCCATCATCTGCACTGATGCAGAGAGCAGCCACCAGCTCAGATCCCTTCTCCAGCTCCTGCTCATCTCCTGATAATACAATTACTTGATCAAGCCCCAGATTCATCAAAGACAAACTTTGATCTCTGAATCATGACGTGATCTTGGGACAATGAAATTCTTACAGTCAGGATGAAATGCACAACAGGAGCTTTTACAGGAGCTGAGAACAGAACATTTTTGGATGCTGAGAAATGACACTCTTCTTCCTGAAAAAAGATAAGCTCAAGTCTGATTCATAGAATAAAAATAAACATAATACATGAATATAAAATCAGTGACGTAGGAATGGACCACCATGATAATTTGTTTTGATCTCCTACAAGGTATTAACTATATGAATTCCCTGAATTCTTGATTTTAAAAAACGGTTTGACAATATTTATTACAAGCCTGTTACTAATTATCCTCCTTATTAATAAACTGTCCTTTTATCAGTGAGAATTAAAATATTGTCACTCTACAATGAATGTCTTGTGGTAATGTATTAGTTCATTTTCTTATAAAATGTTGAATTTACAGGTCAAAATTCATAACAAATTGCAAATATGTAAATCGAGATTTTCATTGTTCTGACAGCTTTTAGAAATAATCAAATACACAAAATGTTGGCATCATTGAAAATCTGTACAGAAACCTGGTTTGTATCCAAAGTAAATTAATCTCTTTCCAAAATGCATTCTAAATAAGAATTGATTTGGTAACATTTTAAAATTTTATTATCAAGAAAGCCAAGTCAAAACATACCATTTTAACTTGATTTGCCATTTCTCATTATCATTTTACTATTTATTTTGTCCCATTTTTCAATTGAATGACTTAAGTATTGCCCTTGAGATGCTCCTATTTATAGCATATCTTAGAATTTATTAGGTTCACAAAAATTCAGTCAATGATGTTGACCTTTACAAGAAAGAATCACTCAGACTCCTTAATTCCATTTCACTGCATTGCAGTGGTAGCTATCTTTCTCCATTTTATCTAAATTTTACCTATTTATTTCACTTTCCTAAGGTTCCCTCAAGCAGGAGGACATTTGCAAGCTTCAATTTTTCATAGCGTCTTTATTAAATGCAGAATTCCTCTTTTTGTACTTTTCCTTTTCACTGAAAACATAGGACAACAGACAAAAAATCCCTAAGATTTAAGAAAAAAATATTGGTTAGTGAGATGTTTTAAGGTATTTTCTGCAATGACAGAGAAGCCTTTCTTTCCACAAAAGCATGGAGAAGTCCAGACCAGATTAAACTGAAGAGTGACCATCCAGGGCATCTTACAGTAATGTGGTTTTTCTGCTTCAAAATTAATAGTAGGACTACTAAATAAGACTAGGAATACACATGCAAAACTGAATTAACTCAGTAGACTACCAAGAGGTTAAATAAAATGTCTGCACAGGGAAGAACATACATCACTGAAAAGCTTCAGCATACCAAGTAGATAATGGGACTGAGGATTCATGGAAAATAAGGTGATGGCAGGTTAATTAACCACATTTCATGTAGCTCTAGAAAGATCACAAAAGGGGAAGAGTCTCAGAAATGGTAGTAAAAAAAATTCTATATTTTAACTTTCAAAGTTGTACTTGGCATGGATTTTGTTTGCAGTAGCTATCAGTAACTGCTGACTGCTTCATGCTGGGGTTCAGGAGTATGTGCCCAGTGAGAAATGCCTCAGCACAGAGGTTCTTTTAGAAACTCAAGAGGAGCTAGAAGGATGGCAAACCTAGACAGAATCATGATATTTACTCAGCTAGAGCCAAAAGCAAAAGCACCAGCTCCAGTGCAATGACACACAGAGGAGGCAGGTATTTATCAGGGCCATAAAGTGGTTTTGTCACACCTAAGGGTCAGCAAAGTTCATACTTCCAATCTTTCTTCTCACTTTCCTATGATTATGGAAAAAAGTGGCAAAGTATCTTCCTCTTTGCAAATATAAGACCTTTTCTACCTCACAAGCCCCCTCTGCCACCCAAAGTCACCCCAGAATCCTGGCTGCCAGGAGAGCCAGCAGAGCAGATGAGGACCCAGCCCCTCTGAAGCATCACAAGGCAAATGAAGTGATGTCCAGATTGAGCCTCTGGAAAACTCTCCTCCTCTTCATTCTGGAAAGTCAAACTTACCAGGTTACAGCATGCACTTGCAGATAAATGGATGTTCCCTAACAGACTCTGCAGGGACTTGTAACCATACAGTGAGTGGTGCTGAAGAGAAATCCCACAGCTCCAGTGACTGCAGCTACAGTATCCAGTGTCTGCCTGCTAATAGCAGCTCAGTTCTGTCCCTACAAGATGGGGATGAAAGATAAGAACCATTTCATTTTGTAAGACATGGATTAAAACAGAAATCTGCAATAATAAAATTGTGACAGAAAACCACAAGGCAGGGTTTTTCCAGTAAGGCCAGCACGCTCTCAGCTGTTCTGGTGAGACATGTCTGTCCCTGTCTATCACCTTTGCCATGCTTGAAAAACCTCCTTCTTTTCTGTCAGGATTTTCCAGTGACAGTATTCTCTGTGACAAGTCACATGGTAACATGAAAAACTAGATTATCCTTTCCATTCCTCCTTGATGTTTCCATGAATCACAGAGGATCCCTGTGCTACTTTTCCCAGGAGGAGTATTTTAGTGTGGGAAGGGTGAAAATAAAAGGAGGGTGAGATTTTTTCATCACACAGAGAAAAAACTCTGGAGTGTGCTATTTATGGGACACATCTACCTGCTCACTGACCTTACTTTCTCTGCACATTTATAAATCCATTAGAATTTATTAACTATGAATACATTAGGCTCCAGGTGCATAACATAGTGTCTAGAAAATGTATTTTAATAAAATATCCCAACAGCATGTCCAGATAATGCCTGCAATGTCCCCATATGTCTCACTACACAGATCACACAACTTAGTGTGCCCTGGTTATATATGAGCTGCAATGGTATCATCAGCTATACTCATTACCATTTAAGATAGGACAAAAAGGCAAGGTCCTATTAAGTGGTTTTTGGTTTCTAACTGTTCTATTTGATACTTAAGAGCATAATATTTTAATTAAGGGGGTTGTTTTCCCATTATGGAAATAATTTTGAAGCAACTTTCCTCCTGGTTGCTTAAGCAGGTTCATTACAATGCAATGCAATTTACCCAGCTGGACAGGTCTGCAGGTGGCCAGAAACCCATTAGAGAGGTATCTACCTACTACAGGGGAAACTAATATTCAGGAGACAGGAAATCTCACAGGGACTTCGATTTTGCCAGGCATTAACACAGTTGACTGGGTAGCAGGTGGCTGGAAGCATAAATTTCCCTGTAACTTATTTATTAGGTCTCCCTTGCCTCCCTTCTTCTAGAATTATGATATGCTCTTGGCATTGATAAACCCCAGCAAGGGCACACTGTAAAGAAGCAAGTAGCAAAGTCTTGATAAATATTTTTTAATCTATTTGACCTGAGCTATTTGAACCAAACTGGAGTCTTTTTCTTTTCTTTTCTGAGGAGAAAATAAAATATTCCTATGATGCAAACCTCCCAATTTAGAAATAATTTATAACTGCCTGTCTTCCTGAATAGAATAAGAGTCAAAGTGGAATTAGATTCTTCTGTCACAGCTCCAAACCTCCTTTCAGCCAACTCTCTGCCTGGAAAGCTTTCCATCAGCGTTTTTTTTTTCCCTACACTATAATCTGGTTTTCCTCTCTGTTTTTTCCCCTCTCCATATTTCCATTTTGTTTTCTCTACCACTAAAGTTTTAGTTACTCTTCTTATTCCTGTGGAAATTATTTGAGCTACAAAGTTTGGTTTTCACTTACCATATGCCTGTGTACTGTTTATATGTTTCAGTTACGTGGTGCCCCCAAGGAGCTCATCTGAAGTTCATGCTTCCATGGAAGGCTCATTGTCACACTCCCCAGCTCTAAAGAGGTTTACTTCTGTGTAAACCAGAACACAGAAAATAACATTTTCCATTCATTCTGGCAGGAAAAGCATAGACAATTCTCTCATGAGTGCTTTGGGAATAGTTATTCAA
This sequence comes from Chloebia gouldiae, assembly GCA_003676055.1. Classification (NCBI taxonomy): domain Eukaryota; kingdom Metazoa; phylum Chordata; class Aves; order Passeriformes; family Passeridae; genus Chloebia; species Chloebia gouldiae. The sequence continues at coordinate 12,529,414 of QUSF01000003.1, forward strand.
ATTCCCTAGAATATTCTGAAAATGTCAGCATTAATCCACAGAAGCCAAGGTCTGTATGACTGCACTGCATGGCTTACAGAGCTGCTTGTGAAGCAGCGCTCACGACACCTTCAGTTGCACAGCACACTCACCTGTTCTGCTACAGCATAGCAGAAACTTGCATTGAGAATCTTTTTTCATGCTTCATTCAAAGCAATCTCATATTCCCCCTCCAGCTCCATGACCACGTGCCAGCTGTGGATGGCTGTGGATTTGTGCAGGTGGAGCTGCCTCAGTCCTCCCTGCTCCATGTGCCACACATGTCCCATGTCACAGTCTGACACACCACTAACTCTTGTACTGCACAAAGAGGCCCTGGAGGGGCACAGGACTATATGGACAGCTATGGTATCCATCTTTCAAGACCAAAAGTTTTTGGAAAAAGCATTGCCTTATGCATACTGAAGAAATAATTCTCCCTGCTAACACCCACACAGGTTTTCCTGGAACTCACAGTCTCCAAGTAGGCAACAGATCCAGAAAGTTGATATAGTTACTGTAAGTGGTTTGGAGAATGGAAGTAGGTCTTACATCTGCTTCTAAGAAATTTCATTAATAAGTAAACATATCCATAAATATTCTGAATAGAACAGGGGCAAGAAAGACATACATTTCATCCACTTAGCAACAGGAAAGCAAGAAAGGATTTCTTTTCATAGGCTTTTCCTGTAAATTATATGGGAGAGATGCATAAATCTTCTTTGACCCAGTTTAGCTATACACTATGTTTTCCTGTTAAAATATTCACATACAATTAAGTATCCACTAGGCAGACAGACAGGAACAGAGACCATGGAGGTGTAGCAGGCTGTCAGAGAAACAGACTCCTCCTCACAATACAAATTACAAAAATGTCTAAAGTGGTCAATGTAAATTGAATCTCTTCAAAACTGTCTTTAATGTATTGTCATTTCATTTGTCCTTTCTCCCAAATCATTCCAACTTTTCTCTGTTACAGCTGGCACGGAGGAAACAAATCATTACAGTACCACACACCATTACTAGGCAAACCCTGCTGGCTTCATTCACACACATCTCATCTTAATGACAGTCTAAGTCCCTTAAAATAAAGCTTTAAATAATAAACTCAACCACAAATATACCACAATTGCAATAAATTCCTATAAGACAGTCAGACACTATGGCAGTAAGAGCTTAGATGGCTAGGAAGATACACTCTCAAAGCCACTTGAAACACAATTACAAAGGAAAACCTTTCAGCTGTGTTTTCCATTTATAGAAGGCAATGCACTGTTCCTTCAACACCTTCAGTTCCTGCCTTCCTTCCAAGTGAGAGAGAAAAGGTCCACTTTGCAATCTCTTGACCCTAAAGAAAGAATTTGCATCAACCTCAGGAATTCCTGGGTTTGGCCCCAAAACATTTTCTTCATTGGTGTCCTGAACTTTTATGGTACAACAACTAGCCTGGGGGTGTAAAAGTTTCTTAGGAATTACCCTTCTACCTGCCTATGAGCAGTCCTGATCACCTCCAAGGTAAGCAAATGCCATCATATCCTCCACAGCAAGTGGGAACCTACCCTGAAAAAACCAGATGCAGTTAACTTCAAATCATCAAAACACCAATTCCAAATGGAGCCAAGCCTCAGGCACATCAGATACATCCAAAGAAACAGTGTTTGATGTTGTCTGGTCCCAGAGCACTTTGTTTCACATACAGGAGCCTTACCTCAACCTACATAAGAGAGCAAGCTCCCTACTTAAACAAAGAAAAAAGCATTTCATTCACATTCTCTACATAGGTCTGCAGAGGTACTCACTCAGTCCCTGCATTGACTGCAGAATCCTGTGCACCTAATTTCAGCAGTGTTAATTCCCCCTGCCAAGACTAAACACTCACATGGTTTTTCACTGCCTAAGTAATGATGGTAGGTGATCAGAGTCTGGCTTAATACCACATAAGAGTCCTTGGAGGTAAACCATTCCCAAAAACGTATTCAGTTTAATTTCCTGGTAGGAAAAGTGACTGCTCATGATGACCCTTTGTGAAATGGTTGCAAGCTATCCATTTTACTTGTTTCTTCTCTAATGTTTGGTCTTGATTTTTCTACATCTTTCCATGCTTTCTCCTTCCCCCCTCCCCCCTTTGTATTTAGGCACAGAATATTGTATTGTATTGTATTTAGGCATAGAAGTATTGTTTACTATCTCATTAAGCTCATCTGAGAACAATCACAAGCTCCATTAGACCACACTGGCAATATATGGCTTTAATTATTTTTTCATAGAAGATTCTATCACTGGAGTAGAGTAATAGAGTGGTTGTGACATCTTGCTACAAATTCTTACATGGGACTGCATACAGTGGGAACAGGGCCTGGGGAGAGCTAATGAAGAGGCAGAAGAAGACAGAACTGTTCTTTGGGGGTTCTCTAAGGAGAAGGATCTTGGTGAAATATTTCCATATGCTACACATTCTAAAAGTACTTCCATCTTTAATGTCATATGGTCAGAATTACAGATCCATCGTGCACTAAAATCTCAATCAGGTCACTAGTCACTTGTTAAGATGATAGTCGTGCTTTTATTAAAACTTTTAAGCAATTTTGATCTGATAGATTTTCATAATACTTGATCTCTAAACCATATTCCACTTTTCCTGTATTTGCTGTTCAGCCTACCTTACAGCACAGTAAAAAGTCCTACCATCTGGCAGAAGAATCAAAATCTTGTAAATTAGAACATAATTCTAAGCTTTCTTGGTATGTTTTTTTGGTAAAGCCTTTGTCCCAAAGTATGAATTCTCCTTACAAGCTAGAAAATATTTCCTAAGATATTTACAGCCAGAAAAACTTTGGTACAAAGTGTCTCTTTTCACCAATTCATGCTGCTTCTAAAAGCAGGGGAAAATTGGCCTCAAGATCCTTAATGCTCTTGGCTTTCACTTCATCAAGACTTTTCTGTTGAAACATTCAATACTGTTGATATGAGAATTTTTGTGCTGGCAAGACAGTTTTCTTCTTTCAAGGGATCATAAAATAGCATTATGCATTTATTCAAATCCTACATAGTAGAGGTTATTCCACTGCCAAGGTTGTCAAGGTCTAAATCTTGGCCTCCCTTTTTCATCTCCAGGATATTTGCCATTACTTCACCTCCAAAGAACTATTTCTTTTTCTCCAATCTCCCCTAAACACACCTAAAGAAAAGCCTTGAATCCTCCAGTAAGTCAGTGTAAGAGATACAAACAGCCTGTGAACGCTCCCCAGAGAAGTTAGCAGAGTCCACATGGAGACTCCAGCTGGGATGAGGACAGCCACAACAAGTTCTCCTGCAGGCAAGAGGCTGCTGCCATAGAGGGGGAGGGCAGCTTTGCAGGGGTCTGAGAAAATCTGTATGGAAAGCTCTTTAGTCCTTCAGCTTCCTCACAGTTTCGTGATATTTTTCAAGCCACCTGGCTAGGGCCTGTGAATTGGCAGGCACTACTGACCTTCTGGCAGTTTAATGAGACCCATTGTTTCAGTTCCACACTCCACTTCTTTAAAACAAATAGCTGGTGCATAGTGAGTGTATAAATACACACAGAACACCAGAAATTTCCAGCCTCGCAATTCCATTGTTCTGCTGTGATCTCTGGCTCTCAGGGGCCTTTAGCCCTTGTCAGTAAAATCCTGATGGTGAGGAACAGATAACTTAATTACCTTGAAATTGAAGTTTCAGCCTCAGTGTTACCTAGCAATGCGTGCATCGAAAGCATTATACTTTAAAAGCCATCTGAAAGCATGGGAAGGTTGCCAACTATTCAAGTATTGTCATAGTTCTGATTTTCTCCAGCTCCCCTGATAGGCACTCAGAAATGGGACCAGCCTTCCACGGAGGAAAGACAGCTGGAATAATGACTACTCCATTTATGTATCCTGAAAACTTTCAAAGCAAAGAACTGTACTTGGCCTCACTGTTGTCATGTGAGTGCCCTCACTTCTCACTGGGGAAGAAGTGCCTCCCTCCACTCTCTGCTGCCTGGAGCAGGCAGGTTCCTATTGAGTCAGCTCATCAGGAGCCCTCCAACCACAGCTTTTTTAACAGAAAGCTTTGTCAGCATGTCTCTGCCAGGCCCACAAGATTGCCATAGTGACTATATTTGGTTTATTGTGGATTTCTGCCTCCTGGTCCTCACTGTGAAAGCTTGATTTCAAGGTAAAGAGAAGCCCAGGAAGCCATGGAAGACCTTGGGAGATTCACCCTGATTCATCTTTTCCTCATCACTTCTTAGATTACCTGTCTGTCCAGGCCTGTTACCTCTCTCCAGATGAATCCCTGATGCTGGACAAAGGGCTGGCTATAATCTTGGCTGAGGTGCTCTACTCACTGCTTGGCTGTACAAGCCTTTGTTACTTCTGCAGACTTTGGGGCAGGACTGTCATTTCATGCTGGAGCTGCTCTGACAGGCACTGACCCAAGGTGAAGGCTGTCAATTTCTACCATAATAAAAATAAATAAATTAGACTCTGGGCAGAGTTTGTCCCCCTTCACATTTACAGAGCTCAGAAAATCTTCACCATACGATTTCATCTATGTATATTTGTCCAGCAGAGAAACTTGTCACACAAATGTGACTGGTGACTATAAGCTCATTCTCAGAGATATTGTGTTCTTTTCCTTGGAAAAGTTCTACACTTTAATATAGTGCACTGTCTTCCCTGGAAGCATCTTCAGAGCTAGACAGAATAAAATAGGAAGTGAAGGAACACTGAAATCAATCAATGTGGAAGGTCAGAGAAGAGTGTAAATAATCAGATAAACATTTACCTCTCCCGACCTATCCCAGGATGGAGCAGTTCCCCTCTTCAAAGTAATGACAAAGCTCCTCTGCACAACCCTTTTGTCATTCTCCCTTCCTTCCACTGCTGCTAACAGTTCTACAGATGCTACCTTAAAGAATCTGCTCATTTGAGCTAAAGCCCTGTGTTTGTACTGAAACACAGAAGTATCTCATTAACTCCTCTTAGATAAATTGTTTAGACTTACTAATTCTCTCCTTTCCTCCCCTTACGTGTTCAGCCTATTGTTTATAGCTAGCATTCCAGGCTGTGTGTGATGAAAATGCTGATGTGTTTCCTGAGTTACAGACTCAAGCTTTATCTCATCTGTCATTGAGGAAACTGGCTGCATTATCATTTTATACTGCTGTGTGCAATGTTTATTTTCCCCCATTATTAACATTGTATAGGAGGAAGTGCCCAGCCCCATCAGCTGGTAGCTGTATTGTGCATACCATACAGAAACACACACAAAATAAAAGGGAATACACAGTGTAAAGGTTTGGGGAAATTTGTGAGCACACATAGTTTACAAATTCTCTGTGATATTTGGGACAGCCTCTGGGTGACATATTTATATCCTTCACACACTATCTTGATGCAGATTTTGCTGGTGTCCTCTGCTGGGTTTATGTTACATTTTTCAAACAAAATCGACAGGATGTGATAAAAAAAAAAAACTCTTGACCTTTGTACAGACCTAAAAATATCACCTATGCATCAGAAGTCCTCCTAGAAATAACTCCTTCCCAGGTTTTCCTCCGTTTGAATTCCAGGGAGACATCAGTAAGCAATGACTCACCCAGGATCATGAAAGCAGCAGAGGTGACCCGGGCTGCATGTGAGTCTCTGACTAGATATTCTGGTCAATAACAAACTAATTAAAAAAGTCAAAGACAAGACCATGATTTAGAGAAGCTATGTTTAAGAGAAAAAGAATCCTGAATTTCCAATAGGATTTTGACTTAAAACCAAAGAATGCACAAGTGGTTAGTAAAAAGAGGCACATGCTTATTAATCTGTCTACAAGAGATATCTCTAGGGCTAGTTCAAGTGCATTGATTTTTCAATCAATTTTTGCAAAGCCAGTTTAACTTTTTGCTTTAACTACTGAAAGCAGTAAGTATTGGGAGGGAAAAAAAAGTGTTTATTCTAATATTAAAAAGAGGAAGAGCATAGGTTGTAGGGGCCACAAGCAACTGAATTAAAAGATAACATCACTGTGAAGGTGTAAAATTGCCTATTTTGGGCTTTGTACTGCATATGAGGACAGCTTCTAAATCTGCAACATTCTCACATGTGGTTGTCACCATAATTATTTTGAGTTACTGTTTTTATCAAGTGGGCTCATTGCATGCACACAGTGGATTGCCCTGGGTTTCTGAAGAATCCCAAAAATAAAATTATCATACCCTCTTAATGTCAGACAGTTCAACTCTTCCTAGAGATTCTATCAAGTGCTCTTCTTGAACCAATTTTCTTTTCAGAAGAATAATCATTCTAATAATAAGCATTCTACTAAAGATATATTCCTCCTAAATGTCACCTACAATCATAGAATACCCAGAAAATTACTTACCAGTTCAATCTCTTTCAACATGGTTTATTTACACTTCCTTATACTTACCTTTGTTTGTAAAGAATTATCTCTCCAAAATAACTTACATTTACCTTAACTGGAACAAAGAGTCCTGCAAAAATATGTCCTGTCAAAATCCAGCTTGAACTTAGACTTGCTGCTTAGGTCTGTTTCCTTCCCTCTACACACCCAGCAGTATTTTTTTTCTCAAATTCAAATTGTTTCAATTCCATTTAATATTCTCTTTCTAAACACCTCACTTCCTCATTAATTTCCAGAACAATGTGTGGTTTCAAATGTTTACCTTGTGGTCATCCACAAAGTTCACATAAGCAGTGCCAGAGCTACATAACAATCTCCATGGATTAGTTTTTGGAGACTTGGGCAGAGTGGATTCAATTTTCTGAATTTTCAGACTTTTCATAATAACCTTGGCAAGGTTCAAACCACCTTGGAGTTGCTGACTTTCTACCAAATTTTTCAGCTCTCCAGACATACTTTTTTTATACCACTTAAAATTAGTCACTCACTAGAACACCCATCTCAAGGTATTTGGTGTAGTTATTTTGGGATCAATAAAAAGAGGCATACTGGAAGAGCTACAGACTAAACCAAAATAGTTTAGAGATGAAGTGTTTAAACTGCTCTTCTCGTTCTAAGCATGGTGTCTCCTGCAGGGGCCCTGGAGGCGAAGCCTGTGCTGTACCAAAACAGGATCTGAGTCTATATTAGACTCGCACTATATCCAGCTGCAGCACAGGGACATTCAGTCCACTTGCTTTAAGCCAAATTTCTCTTCTTCCCATTCAGGGACTGTCACAGCATAGCTGTGCTGTATTCCAGTGCATTGTGGTTGTGATGTGATCTAGTGGCTGTAATAACTTAGTGCAAGCTGCAGGTGATGTTTAAACTGTGATATCTTTCTATAATCTGAAGGAGCTATTTCAGTGCTCTCCCCTCCCTTGGCTCTCCTTCCTCCATCCCTTTTCCAGCCCTGGAGCCAGCAGCACCAGGGTCTGCCTCCCAGGACTGCAGCGGTCTCACAGGGGCAGGATGTGGGACATCCTTCCCGTGCAACACAGGCGAAGCGGCTCAGAAATCTGCTCCATATGCGGAACACTAGATGGCACACAACAACCGCTGTATTGCTGCTTTTTTGGTTTGGAAGCCAAAAATTTGTTTCAAAGCATCAGCCTGGAATGTGGCTAAAAGGACCGAGCAAAACATGAGCCTAAGTACACTGTTAAACTCCACTGGGCAGATAACCTTTCCAATAAAATTTCACCCCTCTTGCTCTGTCAGAGTTATTTTTCTATTTAGAGCTCTGCCTAACTTGGCAGCCTCAGAAAGTAAACAGATACTTTATTTAGTGGCTTGTTGACAGGCATGGGGATGCTCATTTTGGTGCAATGTGAAGTAACAGAGTGGCATGCGAAGTAAAGCCCACTTGGCCCAGCAAGCTCCACAGTTCAAAATATAACTGCTGGGACAAGACTCAAGTGATATAATTACCTATCACAGGGATACTGTAAAAGGAGCAGTGCTTCACTTTGCAAGTAAAAGCAAGTACTCACTTTCACTCTTTACACAACTATAAGTATTTTTTTCCCCTGTCCCAAGGGACCTAGAAGCCCAGAAACAGAAATTCTGCTATTACAGCTTTATGCACTTTATTGGATCTGTGCTTACTGTGGGTCTGTTTTAATTCTGGGAGGAGTGGAAAACCAAAGGAAAGCATTTACAGGAGGAATCTTCACACTTCATTTCCAAAACACTGAAGCAATCAGTTCCTGATTCTACTTAACAAATTCAACAAGCATAAAGTGATGAAGGGTCTGGAACACATCTTATGAGGAGTGGCTGAGGGAGCTGGGGATGTTTAACCTGGAGAAAAGGAGGCTCATAGGGGACATTACCAATCTCTGCAACTGTCTTAAAAGAGGATGTAGCCAGACTGGGGTTGACTCTTCTTCCAAGTAACAAGTGACAGGACAAAGGAAATGGCCTCAATTTGCACCAATGACCTCAATTTAAATTTGAGGTTCAAATTGGATATTAGGAAAAATACCTTTAAAAGAATTGTCAAGCATTGGAACAGGCTGCTGAGGCAAGTGGTTGAGTAACCATCCCTGAAGGTAATTACAAAATGCATAGATGTGGCACTTAGGGACATGGTTTTGTGGTGGACTTGTCAGTGCTGCATTAATGGCTGGACTTATTGATCTTAGAGGTCTTTCCCAACCTAAATGATTCTATGATTCTATGACTCTAACTTCTGTGAATATGTGACATTACTGTTTAACTGAAAAAATGCAAACTTTCAATTTCCTCCCTACTGCTAGTAATTGGCATGGCTTCTTTGGCAAAGAGAACCATGCCCATGATTACACAACTGAGGTTCCATCCTAAACTCACCAAAGCAGGAAGCTGTACACTCCAGTTTACTGGCAGAAGGGTGTAAATCCTTCCTTGCCTGTATCAACTAGCTGACATGAGCGTGGGGAGGGGAGACGTGACTCTGAAGGTGGCTGGGAAGAGACCTAGGGGCCCCTAGGTGGGGATTTTTCTGAGAAAGCAACCTCAAGCTCTAGAATCAAGACCAGTGTAAAGCACCCACCAGGTTAAGAGATGACTTGTCCAGGGAGAAAGGACATTCAGTGCTAACCAGAGCCTCTGCCAGATATGAGTGTTGGGGTTTTTTTCTACTTTCATTTCCGTTCAAGTATTTTTGCATGTTCTGCATTTCATGGGTTTTTTTCCAACTGTATAAATAAGTGTTTTCTTTGTTTTTAACTTGCTCCTGTTTGTGTCAGGAATAACTTCTGAGTAACTGGCTGAACTTTATGGCATTCCAGTCCTCCATGATAGCCATCCTAAAAAAACAGAGTTCTAGATACTTCTCCCCTGCTTCTCCTCTTTGCCACACATAACGAGGTATATTTCCACACAGTTTCAGGGACCAGTTTGAGGTGGAAAAAATAGATGCCTTGGGAGAAGAATTTATGCCTGGAAGTATCATTAACCTAGAAAATTCTTCAGCATTAAATAAAAAAGAGAGGAGGAAGAGCAGATAAATTCACGGGCTTTTTAAGGGATATGTAATGGAATTACTGGTATCTTATTTTTCAGTTTCAAGTTAAATTCCTGTCCTACCAAACATTGTTTGAGCTAAGTGATATCTATTTCAAGGATGCCATAGTAAGCAAACTGATGAAAAAACTGTGAACTGTGTAAATCCACATTCTGGCCTACAGGAAATACTCTTCCAAAAATACTGTTGCAAAGTTGTGGGTGTGTGCTGACAGTTTGCTGTAAGAGCTGCATATAACTAATGGAAGCATATAAACAATTTCTCATTTTTTGTAAAGACTCATATTTTTTTATGCTACTTTGAACTGTAGTTGCTAATTTTGTATTTGTTGCTTGAAATGCCTTTTTAACGTCATCACATCGTTAATCACATCAAATTAATGAAGAGTGATTTCAAACTTCCCAACAGCATGGGAATGCTTGAAGACACCTGTCTCATACACAAGGACAGACAGTGAGAAGGAATTTCAGGCACAAGAATCCTCTGCCTGGGAGCAGTTGAATGCTGATCCAGCTCCACCACTTTCAGAACCACACTAATACCTGCACCTGATGTTGACCTGTTCCAGTTGTACTGGACCAATGAGAAGTGACTGAGACACTACTTTTCAAAGGCATTCCTTTACAAAGGCATTGAGGTCTCTGAGCCAAATTCCTACCAGCCTGTCTGAAAATGCCCTTGGAGTTTTCTTGCATCTGTAACACGTACACACCTAAGTATTTCTCACTAACATTCTATGGTAAATCTTGAAAATTGATAATAGGAACTTAGTAGCGCATATTTTAATAAAACTACAGAGAAATTGACTGTTAGTATTTTAACTAACATTTTTTTCTTTAAACATATGGTATTATTTTACTTTACATTTTGTTCTATCTACTGTGCATAAAAAAAGTAAAAAAATGTGAGTTGGTCACAGTCCAGAGGAAAAAAGAGCAGATTGGAAACAGAAGCAGTGTGATCTAGGCTGTACACTGGCAACAGACTTCAGGCTGTAAATTGCAAACAGTAAAAGAACATGCAAGAGCTGGTTGTGGTGGATTCCTCATCAGCTGAGGCTTTCAAGCAAAAAGTGAAAAGCTCTCTGAAAGAGAGCTTTATTCAAATAGGCATTTATGCAAGGCTTGTGGAGATCATCTAGTTTGATCTTAAGGATCCCTTATGGCTTTACAGTCTATGAATAAAGAGCCTCTTTCACTATAAGAGACTCAGCATTTCAGCTACTTTGGACCCAACATGGTGTAAGCAGGACTGCTACAAAGCAGGAATTGTGTCAGATACTTCTAATGCTGTGAAGGCCCCCCGCAGAACACAATGGGGGACAAGTGTGTGAAAGAAGTCCTTTCAGTGCCCCATCAGGTCAGTTGTTTGAGCACAAAGCTGGGCTGAGTAAAGAATTACAGTATCTTACTTCTCCCGTTATGAATCTCTTTTCACTGACATATCCATAGACCCATTAAATTTGATCTTATGGCCACACAAACATGAAGCCTTCGGTGATTGGTGAGAGGTGTACAGGTCTTCTGTGTTGCCATTTTGTGTGATCATTACTGTTTGGAGGGAAAAAGAGCAATTCAGAACAGAATTAAATATGCTGTATGAGAAATTATTTCACACTCAAACACTCAGAAAACTGACTTTTTTTTAAAGATAAAATAGAAATACTGACAGGTTGTCCACTCTGAATTCCAATTTAGAGACAATTTGTTCCACTAATAGAAGCTATCAGTAATAGGGTCTAAACAATGGAAGAACTGGATTATAAAAAGGGATTACATCTGACAAACAAAGACACTTTGTTTCTTACTGTAAAGAAGAAAACAATTTCATGGTTATAATCAGCAACAACTTGTTTTTAGGAAGAATTTGAAACAGCAACTACAATATTGTAAATGGTATTTGGCTTGAAGAAACCCCAGAAGCTCAACTGTAGCTTACGCAGTAATTTTGGCTGATGTGCAGAAATGTATAAACAAGCTCTTCCCCAGCTACTTCAGATATTACAAGGAACATAACCATGACACCACAGAGCTCATCTCCAGTTAACCACAGAGCCTTCCCAGCCTTCCTAGACGCCTCCTGCAAACCTTTCCGTGTTCCATTTGGCCATTGCTAGAGAGCCATCAGTAACTAAGCTAATTTCTACTGGAAGCCAGTTCAGATCATTTTTGATTTAACACCAGTTACAGCAGTAAGCAAAAGACAGACATACTCATAGTAGCTGGTGATGAAAACTGAAATAATTCTGAGTAAAATAATTATGAGGCGAAAGAAAGAACAGTACACATCCAACAGGAAAATTGTTATAAGTCTTATTTTAAATATTTGTTAAAGATCTAGAAGAGGTATAAACACTACATTTTGAAAGGAAAATTATACTGATTTAGAATGGGTTGTATATCTCCAGTTCATATAAAACACCAGCTATTTCTGGAATGTAAAAAATATTTCAAGCAGAAATATTTACTCTCACAATCCACTCTCAGAACTCAAGTTCTTGTCTTGTTTACTGGAGTAAACTTCAGTTCAAAGGTTACTTCTTGATGTCCTTCAAAAATAAGCGTATTATACACATCCTCTTTGGTTTAGGCTAGCTTCATGGGGGTTTGTGTTTCTCCTGCTCATTAACTAGAGATAAAGGCCAAAGTCCTTAGTTCAGCCAGGAAGAAGTTAGGAAGAAGCAGAAGAGGAATGAACCCAGTTCAGGCTGGATTTTAAGCATGTACATTCTTTCTCTCTCCACCACATCTTTTTCCCCTCTTGCCAAGAGTGCCACACCATTTCATGAGTAAGAGCTTCCTTTCTGTTTCTGCATCCGCATTTCCTGCTGCTTCCATCCTGTACACCTCCCTGAGGATTTTCTAAATTTTTCCGCTCAGGCTGGGAGAATGCACTGAACTGAACAGATGATGGAGGAACTGATGTGCAAGAAAAATAGAAAAGGAAGTAAGAGAGAAAGAGATATGAAGATACAGAAACGGGGAAGAAATTTCCTCCCTCTGTATGCCGAGGCTCTAAGGTGGGTTTAATGAGTAACTAAGGAGTACAACTGTGAGTCCTGGTCTTGATAAGCCTTCATTAGATATAATTTCATGTCTTAAAAAGAGATAATTTTATGGTATGGCTGTATTTCCAACACTGTGTGCATTTATGATCCCTCAGTGAAAAAAATGAATGCCTAATGTACTAAAATTCATGTAACACTGCCTCAGAAAGCAATACAGAGCTTGCTACTGGTCCCATACCTTTGTCTCAGCAGTGCAAACTTCATATAATTTCAAATACATTCCCTAAGTAAGTTATAGGGTTGAGATATTCCAGTTATAATTTTTAAAAATAGAAAGCCAATGTTCTTTGCACATGAGAAACTAAATGTCCAAAACTAAAATAAAGTGTCCCCAAGCAGTTTTCAGTATAGCTTCTGTACATAAGTCCCATAACAAGACAACAAACATAGGTTTGGGGCTTGTTTTGCATTGTCCTGTAATCATCGGGTTTGCAAAACCTTCTCATTTTCCTAGAAAGGGACTTAGAGGGCAAACCACAAACACATTCAAGAGCCAACCATTTTCAGAGAAGTTACTTGAAAAAATTAAGGGGAAGGGCAGTTTCTTCTCTACTCAAAGATCAGATTAGTCAGGCAGACAAGTCCATTCTGGCAAGGATGTCTGAACATGCACCAGCAAGTTTTGTACCTGATCCTGGGCTGGGGGGCACTCTCTGAAACTGCTGAGATTCTCTTTTACCAGCAGAGATGGGTGATTTCATCAGCAATTAAGTCTCCCAGAGCTCCAGATCAAACACCTGAACACCCAGGATGGTGCTACCTGCACATTCTGTGGATACAGGCCGGAGCTGGGTCTCTTGGCACAGATCTAACTCTGTAGCCAGGTAAGCGGCTCTGCAGAGCCCTCCAGGCACTGGAATTCCACAGTCCTATGTCTACACACCAATGTCTACTTCACCTCTACACACCCAATTGCAGATCAGAGCTTTAGTCTACAATTCTCTCAGGGCATGGGTGAATATTTCCCTTCAGTCTTATTTTTCTGTCTGTAGACTTCCATCATACAAATGACAGCAATAACAAATTTGTTTCTTCCTAAAGAACTTCAGTCATGACTCTTGGGTCACCTTTTCCATCCTTCTACTGCATGCTTCTATCTGCAGAATTCCACAGAACTTTATAAATGATGAGACAAAAGAGTTTTATTTCTGGAGTTTTGTCCACAAAGCATTAAACCTTGGATGTTTTTTCCTCATATTTGTCCAAAAATACATTTTTGCTCTGGTTTTAGTTATTCTTGAGTCTAGCATAAAGTCCTGGATACGCCTGACAAATTCCTCTCCTTTCTTGATGTCAGTGTCCTTTGAATACTTGTAGAGGTTAATCCTCCTCCCTCCATTTGCTAACCAAATTCTGCATATTTAGATTGTTTAATTTTCTTACATAGACTGAAAAAAAAACTCAGCAGAGAGAGAAATTTCTTCAGAAAATTAAGTGCCTGTAAAAATGTGCAGAGGAGAGAAATCTGTTAAATGCCCTCACAGACACAAAGGCTCCAAAATCAGCTGAGGATGTGGTAAGCAGCAGAAAATGTATCTGGAAGCAAGTCTACAGGAAGAGGGAATATTTTATTGCTCAGTAGCAGAGAGGCTTCAGTAAAGCTCATACACCTTGTACACAAAAAAACTAAGAATGATCATAGCAAAGCCACTTGATCTGTTTTGTGTGTCCAGCAATGACCAATAACCTCGGGAAGAACCAGAGCAAGCAGGCACTGTCACCTCCCTCAAAGTCCTGCTCCAGAGCCATCTGGCCCAGGGTCACAGTTCCTGTTCCCACTCAAGCCAGGGAAAGGATGCTAGTAAGTTCCAGCAAGCTGATACCTGCATCACAAATTTTATGAAGGGTCAGAAAAGTGAAACTCTGCTTACAAGCTCCATTAAAATTATTATTTATGCTAAAACTAGTCCAAGGTCACACTAAAAGATAGTATCTCCATGCCTGGTGCCATAGCCAAAGATAAGACAGAGCTATTTATAAGATCCTTTCTGCAACCAAGTTTTGTCAAAAAAAAAAAATCTGCATTTTCTTTGAATGTGAAATGGTCTGTCTGGAATATCTCTTACTTGGCAGACCTTCAGCAGAGCAGGAGTTTCTGAGGAAGCCCAGCAGATGTTACAGCCCTGAGATCAGGTACAGCTCTGAGCTGGGAGACAGGCAGGTCCAGCAACTTCTGGCTCACAGAAATGTTTTCAGACTAAGCTGGGAAAAAAAAAAAAATGCTTTTTTCTTTTTTTTTCTTTTTTTTATATAGATGCCTTGCAAATGGAAAGTCTTCATTTTAATAAGTTGCAGTAAATTCAGTTGATGCTCAGTCCTGAAGTACATTTCTCCATTACTGGACTCAATTTAATGCAGCAATGAAGAATACTAGAGTTTCAGGTCCATTGGTACTATTTCAATTTTCTTTCATAGTTTTATTAGAAAACTATGGGAGAAACATCATTCCTTTCTTCTTGCTCAAGAAAACAAGAGACAGAAAGACAGTCCATGCCAGCTGTGCCTTTTCCCTATTCTCCAGTGGAAGATTAGTGTTTTTGTATACTAAACTCGGGCACTTTTAATTCTCTTCAAAAAGCTGCTGCCTTTTTTTCCTAATTATTTGTGTGTGACAAAGGACAAAGTCTGACCTGTTTTAATGAAATCCTGTTTTAAAAATATTTTGGCAATATTTTGTGGGAAAAGAAATTATAATGTAACCACTCTTTTAACAGTCTTAAAATGAGACAATCCCAGATGAAGCAACACTGCCCTGCCTCACAGAATCATTACCCAGAGGAAAAGCACACCACACCTATTGTACAGTTTATATCTTCAGAAGCCTCTGCCAGGACCTTCAGGGTGTTATTTTCTCTCACTGTCTATAGAACTGAGGAACACAAAAAATAAGAACCTAGTTCTATGTTATGGAAACAGAAACTCAAAACACAATAAAACACAGAATAATGTATTTAAGGTAGTAGAAGAAAATTGGGTTTGTCATGTGAAATAAAATTGTTCTAAAGCATTCACATTTCTCTTTTTCTTTTCTTTATATAGCAATTATGTTAAATACAAACTCTGACTAAGATATCAAACCTCACAGGGGACTCTAGATTTAGGAGCTCAGAATAAAATGAACCCATCATTTGCAAAAAGAGCTGCACAGGATATATTGCAAAAATCAAAACTATGCTTGATTTTGACTAATTTCCCTTTTTAGTATTGCAATTTAGGTGAGTCTGTGAGGCCAATGGACTCTAGACTAAACAGGTTTACCAAACTATTAGAACCAAATTGGTAATTACTAGTGGTCATCCCTTTTGGAGAAAGTTCATGGACTTGTAAAAGACCTAATGAAAATAGTCCACACAGTAGAAATGTGAAGGAAAAAGCTTGGACGTCTGTCAGCGAGGAAACCACAAGATTTACACTTTAATAGATCCACTGGTTACAATGGAGATGTGGATGAGGACAACAGCTGGAATCAGAGCTGACAACCCCACAGTTTCCATGGAGTTTCCACCACATCCTATTATTTATTCAGAAGCTATTTTCCAGGAAAACAGCCAGCCAGCTCGTGAAAGTGTTTTCAATAAAATAATTTTCAAAGGATGGTGGAACAATAGAAGAAGCAGACCACAGAGAACAGGTGGCCAGGCTTTTCTTTTGGGTTGCCCAATTTGCATGTTTGAATAATAATTTCAAGTGGGTGGCAGTATATTAGAAAGAGGTATATATGCAGTATCTCAATTTTGCACAGCCAAATGACATTTTCACACTACTGGCTCATTTTTTAGCCCACTTAACATGGAAACATGAAAGGTTTTTCATCTCATCACTAGAAGCAGGTCTCTCTATGTGTGCCCCATAGTGTTTGGACCCCATTAGTGGATCTCTAGCAAATGCAGAAAGAGATGAGACATGAATATTTTTGGTTGTCTGAGGAATATTTTTAACAGAAGAATGTATTTTCAACTGGAATTAGCCAGCAGCACCAGTAGCCAAAAGTACTGCAGCAGCTGAGCATCTGGAAAAACACTCAAGGACAGGCACAATGTTTAGAGCAGCAGCAAGGCTGACAGCAGCAGCCTGGGATGAGGGTTTGTGGGGTGGCTGACCTGGGGTGGGACTTGGGACACCAGTAGAAAAAGGGTTGTGAAACAATAAGCTTTGGCAGTTACCATGGGACATTTCCTCACTGAGATATCTCAAGCCAGGGCCCTAACATGAAGCAAATGGCATAAGCCCAGGGCTGCTGAGCCATGCCAGCAGCACAGCACCATCCTTCATGCTGTCAGGAACAGGGTGCAGCTGCCATAAGTACTGCAGTCTGCATGCTGCTGCCCAAACACCCCACAGGAGAAGGGAAGTTTAGCTGGAAAATAAATTTTGATATCAAATTCAAATACTGCCATAGCTCATTTAAAAAGCAAGCAAACCATAAAGATACAAGCACTTAGCAGAAGAGGCTGTACTAGTTTCTCATGAACCCACATGCTCACTAAGGTTCATGTTTTCCCCAGAAAAGTCATGAGCAGCAGTGGCATCTCAGGGTCATATAGCAGCATAAGTTAGAGAGCAAAATAGCAGCATAAGTTAGAGAGCAAAATAAAGAGTGACAAATCTTACCTATTTCTAGAACAAATAGGTACACCAGTAGGGGTATGACCCATGGGAATTTAAATGCTAATAAGAAACTTGTTACTCTTCTCAGAGAATATTGTAATAACACTGCTAAAGAAATCAAAAGGAGAATTATTTTTGTCCTGAATTTAGCCCATACAATTTAGCCTAAAAAGTTTTAAGAAATCAGTAAATAGCTACTTCATCTAGATGAGTTATTTAAATGTTCTCAATCAGTATGAAAACCAGACAGTATAGAGAATTACCATTCTGATGCAGTTAAAAAAAAGATTTTTAGTGCAGAAGATAAAAACCTTTTAAAATCACATACATATGTATATGCATCTATGTGTATGCAAATATATGTACAGACATAAATAGATCAAGATTCAGATTCCACTTACACAATAATTAATCCACTTCTTTTCCCTCACTTCAAGAAATGTAATCACATAAATTCTTTGTCTTTTATTTACCAGTACTGGAAAGAAAAGAAGATGACAGCAGTTGACATCTAAAATTTAAGGAGCCAGAGACCAGAATTCACATTCTTTGCTCAGCCAGGAAAGCACTGTATCGAGGGGACACTCTATCACTGGATATAAACCTAAGGATATGAAACCCTAAATATATTCCACAAGAGTGCCATGTGAGTAAACTGTCAATGAACTCCTATATGAAATTAAGTGCATATTGTGTAGTTGGTGGATGAGATCTCCTCTGTCATACAGCAAGGGATTTTCTTTTAGACATGACTGGGAATTTCTTTAAGACATACCCTGGGATTTTCTTTTAGATGTGAATTACCCCATAACTGAGTATTGTTTTTACTAGGTGATTCAATGACTTAAGTGAAAAGAAAAAATTATAAAAAATTACCTAATAAAAATATTTTAAAATTTAAATTAAATTTCCTGTATCCTAGAAAAAAAAAAAAAAGCTTATTTCTGTAAATACCACAGTGCTCTTAAGACAGTAAATCCAGTAATATAAAGAGAGTAAGGTGATATAAGTAGTTCAGTATATGGATTTATCAGTGCTGTGTCATTTGGTTTTACTTCAACAACTGACTAAGAGCAAAGGACAAACCTTCTCCTGCAGGTGAAGAGTCACAAGCAAGTCTGCACCTTTTCCCACAAGTGACTCAAGTTCCTGTTTGCACTTAGAAGTCAAGGCTGAGAGTATGACTAAAGCAAAAGTGTCCAGACAACAAGAACGACAACCTTCATTTTCACTTCACTCCCATCCTTTCCTATCCAAAAATAAAAATGCCTCCAAACAAAAAATTACACCACAGTTTACCTCCAGTAAAAGGATGAGGTGCAGCAGATAAAACTGTTACATAAATACCCAAGGCCTGCCTAGTATAAAATTAAATTTTAAATAAGGAAGAACAATCAAGTCACTTGAAAGCCTTAAGCATGTTGTATAAATAACCTGCGATGCTATCCAGAATCAGCTGAGCTGTAAGCATCATCTGCCCCAACCATGAGTCAGCTTGAGTCAGTTCATTGTACTTTTATGGTACTTTCAAAGGCAGAAAATACATGTCCTGGCAGCATGAAAAAAAAATCTCTGAAATGTGAAACAAGTATTTGGTGGGAAGGTGTTCTCTACTATAAGATGGTAGTGAAATTAGTGGAATAAATAAAATGCCAGTATAGTTAACATTTCTGTCTCCGTATTTTTAGCCCAAACAGAGGACTGAAATCAAAGCATGAAATGAAAAGCAAATCATGCGCTCTTAAGGCCAAACAATTTTAAACTCTTTGTGAACTGCTCCCTCTGCACAGCAATTCTCCAACTGTGCAAAGCAGTGCTATGGCAATATGGATTCAGTAAACACGAAATGCTTCCAGCTGTTTGCATCCCTCCCACTCCCAGTATGCATAACATCCCGGCTGGTAGAAGTTATATTTGTGTTTAAACACGATAAGGCTGATTTACATTAGAGGAATGTTTCTGATCAATCATTTGTGCTGAATAGCCAGTGACTAAGTGGAAATGTTTCACAGAGAACTGAGTAAGAAGTTTATAAAACTTCAGGACGTGGTTGCAGCCTCTAATCTACTTAGCAGAGAGCTCACAACTTCCTGTGGCTGCCTGCACGGGGCACGCACACATTTCTCCCAGTGCTCAGATCCTTTATCCGTAACTGGGGAACAGAAAAGGGAGGAAGGGCTCTCCACACCCCAATTTGCCCATGGAAAGTTAAGTGCCAACGAAAACTCGTCCTTACAGTCAAGGGAGAGAGATGCAAGACTTTTCAGGCACTAATCTTCAGGCAGCATGAATCACTGTGTCCACTGGCTGGTGTCAGCCTGGAATCTAAGGAGCTGCCTCTGGCTGGGGAAGGTTTGGTGCTGGCTGCTTGCAGGATGGATCATGGGCTGGGCTTCTTTGTCAAGCTGTCAATAGCAATGGGGCCAGTGGAGCTGTGGAAACCAGCAAAGGTGAAGAGCTGCTCTTACTTTAGCAAGCTGAGAATCCACTGGCCTGAGTACAGCACATGTGTTCTTCAGGACGCCTTGCAGAATAGTTTTATAGTCCACAAATAGATATTTACATCAGTTTAACATTTCTACTTTGATACTGGAAAAATAAAAAAAAGAAATTAAATTAATTTAAAATACAGTGTTAGACTTTTATGATGCTTTCATAAAGAAAAAAACTAAAAGGAGGGGGTTTAGGACAAAAATGCCACTTTTTTTTTTAAAGACTTATGCTGTCAAAAGATAAACAAAATGGATATATTTCAAAGCAAATTTAATATATACTATTAATCATGGCTTTTAAACTTAATGTGTCAGATCTGCTTAGATAATGAAATTAGATAGCACAGACCAATTTTAATTTAGGATTTACATGTCATCTCACAGCTATGTCACCCAAGTTAATTATTTAAATTGAATAGCATCTTCTTTTCATTTTACAGCTTTTTACAAATCTCAGTTCTAGGAAATTTATTAATGTGACTTCAGCAATGCCCCCATAAACCTAAAAAAAACTAGTATGTAAGTATTACTGCCTTCAGTCAAGGACAAAATTCTGTTTATAACCCCATTTTACCTATTATACAGCTTTACTATATTAATGCATCAGGCTTGAAGCATCTAAGAAAAAAAATCTCCTGAAGTTCTGTGTTTTCCTTTGGACAGTAAAAACAGATATGCCATTGCCAATAGTGTAAAACTAAGATACAAAAAATGAAGTTAAAATAATTCCTGCAACTCTCCATCCTCAGGGCAAAGGTCTTAAAGGCATCCCTGGCCTTTCTTATGACAGCTTTGTAAATCAGGCTACTTTATGAGACTGGACACGTATATCTGATAGAAACTAGGATTTGACATTTTCCAAAACTTTGTTCATAGCATGCAGACTCCAATCTGAAAGTAACTTGATGGATTTTTCTTGGAACCTGCAGGTTCATTTTCAGAGGACATTGTGTGCCTCAACAGCTCTTGGAATTCATCTTTTCTGAATGGGAATGGGGGACAGATCAGTGCAGCAGGAATGTGTAAGCATGAGGGTGTATGTGCCACTGGCAAAAGGAACAGCCCAGAGCCCACACTGCAGACCAGAAAAAGAGGACTGTTCAAAGCAGGTGAGGAAATCTGAAGGATCACAGATGAAAATGGGGAGAATAAAAAGGAAGGACAGGGAAAGATGGAGGATGGATCATAGATGGTACAAGATTTTTTGTGATACAGACACCACACAAGCAAAGAGAATTAAAATTTATGTTTACTAGTCTGAAGACAGTTTAATTTCAGCTAAACCTCAGCTACAGCAAAAAGCCAATGCCACATAGTCAAGTATGTGGTTACAGAAAATACCACAGATCCTGGGTAAACTGTGAGGCAAAAGGCTGAAAGCCAAATGCCTTTCTACCATCTGAGCAATGAGACATCCAGGATGGCCTACATGTGCATTAGAATAATTGTAATTTTAAAATACATTTTTAACCTGAACTAGAGTGATCAATTCACCTCCTTGCAATGTTCAACCTTGTTCTTTTTGAGCTTTTCTCAAAATTGTTTGTGAATCTCTCTGTTTTATGTAAGTTCATCAACAATTATCTTCTCATTTTCATTCCTTGCTGGTTCATTACACCCATCTAAAATAAGAACTTTGTGTTTTTAAATTCTGCAGCCAGAATTTACTGCCAAGGATACTAGCAAACTATAATACTCCCTACCTGATGATGAATTTCATTTAAGAGCCTGAACCTGTAGACTGAGAAACTCAATTCTTTGCTTGATGAGTCCTGTGACTTACACAGCTTATTGCTGCAAAATAACTGCAACTGCTGTCAGAATCATAAAGAAGGCAAGAAAAGCTGGGTGAATAGACAACAGGAAGTCAGAATTGCTTTGTATTAGACTCTGCTTAGATGACAAGGTAGTGGGATAAATCAATATTCAAGCAAAATTGCTATTAAGGTCCAGACATAACCTCTTAAGAAAAAGAATATTGATGACAGTTGTTCTAGAAAGATGACATCATATGGGGATCATTGAGAGTGCACAAGTGAGAGATACTGGCTATAAATCTCTGGCATCTTCATCCAAACATCATTACTGCCAAAGCATTTTAGATATAAGCCTTAAAGAAAACTTTTTAAAAAGTCAATGAAATTATTTGAAGAAACACAATCATGAAAATAACTTCAGGTGTGTAATAATGGGGAGGATAAATTGGGAGTTTCAAAACAATCTCATTATAGGACTCTTCTACTTGACAGAAATGGTATTAGAAAAAAATATTCTGTCTTTTTTGCCATTGTTTTCTACTAGAACAGCCAATCACCTCATACAATAGTAATTTCATTTGTCCAAATATCTTTTCCAGTGGTACCATTACTATTTATTTACTTCAGACTATTTTTGTCTTTTTTCTTGCCTACTAGTCTTGCTTAAAATATTCTGTTTTCCACATAGCTCCTCTTTCCCCTGTATATCAATGAACATTAAATCTGTCCTTACTCCTGCTCTCATGACAGACTCTCAGTACTAGTAGACTGCTACTATCTCCTACTTTTTCTGCAGTCGAAACCAAAATCCTCCTTTCTCATTTCTATCCTTCTTCTCCTCTGTAAAAGTCTAAATTTCAGTAATTTTATGCACTAATAACCACTGCATTGAGCTTAAAATGTTGCAGAATGTCCCTCTGGGCAAAACTGAAGCTGAAGAATTCTTCAAGGAAAGCTCTTGCAATAATCCTTGCTCATTTCTTTGGGGGCAGTGGAATTCATTTTTCCCCTGAATGAGCATGAGCTGCTTGTCTAAACAGTGGGAATCCCCTGAGAAGGAGGGAACAGAATATGCAGGCACGTGATCTCAGAGTCTCACAGAATAAAAGCAGCACATGGTAAGAATTAACTAACTGCTGAATCTCAGAAACTTACTGTGCATTCAGAATTACCATCCTTTGGGGATGTTTTTAATCTCCCAAAGGCATTTTTCCTTGGGTAATTAAACACTAAACTATCTTCAAGCCTGAAGTTTTAAGATCTAGTTCTCCAGAAAACTCGATTCATTTCAAGCAACAAAGGAGTTTGTGTAGAGGTTCTCTGCCCTGTGTTATCATGAGTATGAGTGCTTGAACATAAATCTCAAAGACTTTAGTCTCTTCACTTAACTCCTGCTCACTTCTTTACTTTGGAATGTAGGGACAACCTATAGTTCATTCCTAAGGACGAAAAAGGATTCCTGCCTTGCTTACTGAGGATCAAAATATCTTATAGAATTTCCGCATAAAACAAACCCTCTTCACAATGACATAGGTGTCCCACAGAAGTGGGATATAAGTCCATGTGGCAAACGAGAAGGAATGTGTATGCCAATGGCAGCAGGGATTTTAACAGCAACAGCTCAGCCTACCCAAACATACACACAGAGGGGAGAGCAGCTCTTCAGCTGAAGGAAGTGCAGAAAATGAGTCAGAGGAAGCATCAGAAGGCACAGTGCAGCTGTAACAAAAGCTGTCCCCCAGTCCCTCTGCTCCAACAGCCTGCTCTGTGCCAGCAAGGGCACAGTCCCACCAGAAGGGCCATGTGCTGACCTCCCCTTTCTTCTTGCCTGACAGCCACAGGTTGCTTTTTAAACGCTGGCAAGCTGAAGGAAGGGCTTGGTGGACTCTGACCTTTCCAGGCTCATGTTAAACACAGGACTGTCGATTGAACAAAGCAGAGATCTAAGCACTGATCATAAACCAGGTGTTAATATACCAGCTCTATTGCACCTAAGTGCTGCACATTGCTCCCTGGAACAACAGGCAGACAATCTTGCAAAGCAAACCTTTGCCCACAGGATACAATCTCTGGCAATCTCCTGGCTGAACATTTGTGACTCACTTCACTCCTTGTGCGGAGCAGGAGAACACGGCTCCAGTGTAAACACAGCATTCCATACCATGGGCACACTGTACAGGTCTGACAGACTGCCTCCAGAGAAGTGCTGCTCATTCCTCATGAGGAGCCAAATAGTGGCTGTTATCTAAAGCAATGACCACAACCATTTAGCACCATCACTTCCTGTACTAAGTGACCCTTCTAATAATACTTTCTCTATGAATCTTGTGTCCAAGCCCTAATATCTTCCTCATCCTCCACACTGGAAGCCAGAGCCCAGTGCTGATCAGCTGCCAGCGAGGTCTCAGTGCTCACTGTGCCCCTTGGTGACTGCACAGCTGTTGCTGGAATAAAACAGGGCTGAAGCTGCTGCTCCTCTGCTCCAAGGTCAGGCCAGGAAAAACTGGGTGCTCCCACAGCCAGCTCAACCCAGGTGGCTGCAGTCTGATGTGTTCCCAGGAGACCTGCTTTCTTTTCCTGGCTTCCTTGCTATCCTTGGGAAAATGACTTTGACTTCCTCTTTTCTCTCCCATCCTTTATCTATCTAGTAGGATAGAAGCGTTTTGAAGAGGCAGGGAAGGAAAAGAAGAGGGGTGGAAAGGGAAAGTACTCTGCTGTCAGTAACAAAGTTTGTTGGGGAAGTGGAGCAGTACAGATAAATTATCGCTCCTGGGGCAGAGGTGAGCGAGATACCTAGTACAGTATAAAAAACTAAAGGTAGAAGTTTTAGTGGCTGGTGAGATTACAAAGTTGCCTAATGGGTGCCCTGATGAGAGGCATTTGCATTTGGGTATTAATGTGCAAACCATGCACATTAAAAGACATCCTGTGTTTCTTATCATTGAGGCCTCAGTTGAAAAATATCTCCCTCTAAACCCTTTGCAAGATGCAGGAGTGAAGAAGATGCTGAAGAATAGGGTGACAGCTCCCTGGCTGTGTGGGCTTTAGTAAGTCAGAGTTCAGCAGCTTGGCAGCAACATGTGGCAAACGGCAAACTGCAGCCAAGGAAATACCCTGGTAACTGGTTAGGAGATGCTGCAATTTCTCCTACCAGCCAGTTCCTGCTTCTCTGGAGG
This sequence comes from Chloebia gouldiae, assembly GCA_003676055.1. Lineage (NCBI taxonomy): Eukaryota > Metazoa > Chordata > Aves > Passeriformes > Passeridae > Chloebia > Chloebia gouldiae. Next base: position 12,554,001 of record QUSF01000003.1, read on the forward strand.
CAGTGGCTCCTGAGGCACCCAAGTGACCCCCTTACTCCAGAGGTTCCCAGCCAGGCACTGGGAGGGATTGGAGTAGAGCTGCCTGGTACAGGGACACTCAGCTCCAGCCCTGGGTGCAGCTGGGCACCCCTGATTTACAAAGCTGGCTTCTTTACAAAAGCAGCACTGGACACACCAAAACCTAGTTTGGGATTTGTGTTTGTGTAAAAGTTATAAAATCTGTATCTGCAAGATAAGTTAAGAATGAATCAAACACTTCCCAGCTTCCCACTCAGCCCATGAAAACCCATCTTTTCTTGAGCCCTCCTGTGCAAAACTGCACACTCACTCTCCCAGATGTCATGTACACTGCAGTATAGAAACACTACATTAAACATTTTGACATCACCTACAATTGTGTCTACTGGCTCAGATACCTCCACCTTTTTTTTTTTCTGACATCTTTAGTACTTCACAAGTGTTGGAAAATAACTCATGATTTTCATACCCATCCGTGCTCTCCAAAGGAGACCAGAAAGCAGCCAAATAATTCAGTGATTCTTTTTTCAACCATTTGTGAGACTTTTCCTGTTGATTTCCTATTGCACAGCACAGCCAGCCACTGGCTACTTGACACAATAAGATCTGAGAACAGCATTGGATAGCACTTGAACCAGTCTGTTGAGCAGTTTAATTTACTCCTCAGAGCCCCAGTGATCTCAGTAGCACATTTTTCCACCACTTCTTTGCAGTACACTATAGTGGACTGCTGCTCACTATTTGCATATTTTGGCAAAATCACAGAATATTCTGAGTTAGAAAATCCCACAAGGATCATCAAGTCCATCTCTTAAGTGAATGGCCCATACAAGGATCAAAATCCACAACCTTGTCATAATTAGCACCAGATGTGCTTTTGCTCCCCTGCAATAAGGAAGCAGAGAAGAATACCTTGGATAAAACTAATTTTTATTGTTCAGTACTTAAGTTTCCCATATTTTTTGCAGACCACTAGCCCTCCAGCATTTGCTTTTACTTTGCATGGTACTAATTTTTATAATTTTTAAAACTTTGGCTTTCTGATGGCTTTCTGCTTTCCTGGCAGTATTAATATTATATATTGATCTACCTGTTGTAACATATAGTCCCTGTTGTCCTTATCTCTGGGTGTCAAAGTTATTTAGCTACCATTTCATTTATCCAGTGCTTGCTTTTGATGGGGCTGCTTGGATCAGTAGTCTGTGATTTCAGTCTAATTTTTCCAACACCACTAAAACAGTTTTGCAATTACAGCTGTACCAGCACTAAAAGCTTCTGCTAAAACAGCTGTTACGAGACTGTGCCCTAAACCACTGCAGTGCCCAAGTGGAACACGGGGTTGAATCACAGGCCACACTTGAGTAAACTAGAAATATTATTCCTTACTTATTCCAAAATGCAACTAGAAAGCAAGCAGGGGAAAAGTGATTAAAATTATAAACAAGTTGCAGCACTACTGGTTAAGTTAACCATACAAAAACAAGAACTGGCTCAAGCTCCAGTAGCCACACATAAAGACACAGCGCTTAGAGCTCTGAGCTGTGAGTCGATAGCTTGCGTTTCCCAATACCTTACCTTCAAAAAGGTGTCGAAAGGCACGCTTTTTCTTTTTCTTTTTTTTTTTTTTTTAATCGGTAATTGCCCAAGTACGTATTTTAAGGGGCACTTTAAAATACCAAGAGCATACTCCTAACATCAGCAGGCTCCAGCCGAGGGATTTGGGGAAAGCGACTTTTTAGCTCGGAGCGAGCGTAGCACCGGACAAACCCACTCATGACTTAGTGACTTCCACTGCTCCCGGCAGCAGCTGCCAGCAAGAGGGGCAGGGGATGCCCTCGGGCCAGATCCGCGCTGTGACCGCGCGTGGAACCAGGCAGGGAAAGGACTGGGGTCCAACAGCCCTTCCACACCGCCGGGAGCGAGCGGGCAGAGGCAGCCCCAGCCCGGGGGCGGCCGAGCCGCCGGCAAACCCCGCCAAATAAGGCGCTGGCGGGCGGCACGGACGGGAGCGGGAGGGAAGCGGGCACCGAGCCCCGCCTCAGGCACGGCTCTCCCGTCCCGGCCCGCCGCGCCGCAGACGCCTCCCCGGCCCGCTTGACGGCAGCGGGGAGGAATGTGTTTCCGGGGCGGGTAGCGCGGCCCTCCCCTCCCCTCCCCCGCGGGCCGGGCTCCCGCAGCAGCTCCGAGCAGGCGGCGGCGGGCAGCCAGCGAGGAGCGAGCCCGGGCGTCCCGCCGCGCCCAGCCCCGCCCTGCCCAGCCCCGGACGCCGCCGCAGCGAGCCGGGCGGGCCGGAGCGCGCCCGCTGCCCGGAGCCATGGCCGAGGTAACGGGAGGACGGGCGGGGGTCGCGGCCGGCCGGGAGCGAGGCGAGCGGTGCCTGCGGCCGCCCCGGGGCTCAGCGCTTCGGGCGGGCTCCGGCGGGCGGCGCGGGGCTGCGGGCGCCGCTTCCCGCGCCGGAGCCGCCGCCGCCCCGTGTGCGGCCGCCTCGGCGCCGGTCCCGGCGGAGGAGGGGGCGCCGCCTCCCGCCGTGCCCGCCCGGCGCTGTGGGCGGGAAGGTGCCGGGCCCGGCCTGCGGCTTCCTGCGGTGGCGGGACGGCGGCCGCGGGCCTCCCGTGCCGCCGGGGCCGGCCGGGCCTTTGTCCGCTCGGGGCCGGCCCTGCCCCGGGCAGCGCCCGGAGCCCCCGTGCCGGTGCCGTGCCCTGTGCCCGCCGGTGGTGCCCGGCACGGGGGCAGCACAAGTTTCGGGCGGCTCCCCGGAGAGCGGCCGTCCGCGGGGGAAGGTGCCTTCCGCGGGAAGCGGGCGCCGGAGTTCAGGAGTGGGAACGAAAGGAGCGAGGCTGTGCGGGCGCTCGAGTGCCCAGGGCTTTGACCCGCCCGTACGTGCAGAAGGCGAGCGCTGAGAGCGGCGTGTGTGCGGTTTGAATGACGGGATGGTCGCAGTGCAGCGTTTGGCTGCTCGATCCGTCCAGACTGGCTCTGAGCCTCCGTTGCTTGCTATAAACTTGTGTCGGGATGGAGTGGGAATGTGAGGCCTCCGTGCCGTGTCCCACATTGGGATTTCGGAAAAATCTTACAGCAGTAATGCAATGCTTTGTCTCCTATTATTGCCTTCAGTTACTGGTCGTTGGAAGGAAACATGGAGCAATGGGAAATTCATTCTGACTCACAGGCCCATGTCAGATGTCTTTATGTTATGGAATAAGTATCTGACTGCCTGTTAAACTCATTAGGGAGTTTTTGTGACTGTTTATGAAAAGAAGTTGATGAGCATTCATGTTTGCTTCTTCATTTGTCCTTGATAGAATACAACAGTCCATTCATGCCAGCACATGTGCACATAGCTGTTGGGTGAAAATGTTGATTTTTCTGGTAGATTTGCCATCGCTGCTACAGTTCTATTCATGCCAAGATACACAAGCCTTTAGGAGTAACGATTGTCTCCATTTAGATTAGTGGAACCATTTGCAGCCAATGCTCCTTGTGTGCTGAGGTGGTGATATGAAGCAGGACGTTATGTATGTGGAAACGGATTTAAATAACTTGTACTCCTGGCACACAGATCATTTGGTAGGTGATGGTGGCAGTGTAAGAAAACTTATTTTTGAGAAATGAGGCAGCTTGGTAGAAGTGAGGGGATTTTGTTGTTCTTGGTTGTTTGTATGGGCCTTTTTAAAGTAGTATTATATTACTAGAAAGATGTAAATTAGACTAAATTAAACAAGACTAAGAGTAGCAAAGGCATTCATTGTCCACATCCATCCCAGCGATGAAACCGATGATTCATTCTCCTGTCAAAAAAAATATTACTTGCCTCTGGGTAATGATTAAGTAGCATTTTGCAAGCTCGCCTAAGGCTCTATTTATAAGGATTGCAAAAACAGTGAGCCATTGGTAATAGATTGGCAAGACAAGACAAGTTTAAGATGTGAACACCTTCAACTTTTGTCCTTTTCAGAGATGTTTCAGCTGGAAGGTTAAAAGCTGACAGGCATGCATAATCTTAACCTTAATCAACGTTTGAGCTGCGAAGTGGTGTATCTGTTTGCCAGCCACATGATAAAATGAACCATATTTATTTCAAAATGAAATGTCAGGAGTTACAACTCCACTGTTCTCTGTGGGTGCAGCTAGGGAGCTCATTCTGCTCTCTCTGTTCAGTTGTCTGATCTGTGCCATGTCCCCAGTAATGCCCACCCTTGATAAGGACTGATTTGGAGGGATGCTTGTTTCTCTAAGAATGTGCATGAATTTCTGATGGGAGTGCAGAATTTTAGTGTTTAGTCTTGGAGTATTTTAAATGACTCAAGTGGTTAGCCTTACACCACTTCCTTTGGGAAGTGATTCCCAAAGCTGACAAAAAACTGAGAACTTTTCCTGCTGTTCTTTCTTCCTGATTCATGGTCCCATTCCTCACTCTATACCTCTCATTGGGTAGTTCTGCTGTAGTTCAAATATGAAAAAAGCTTGTTTGCTGTAGCAGCAGCTCAGGAAATAGATAACTGGGGTAGCAGAAAGGCAAACTTGGGAAGAGCCGTGCACACATGGGGTGGGCACGTGCTGTGGTCTCCCTTGCCCTGAATATAATTCCCTTGCTGCTGCTGGTATGAGTGCCCGTCAGTTGTTTGTAAATAGTTGTCATGCCGGCCTTTCCACCCAGTCTCGATTTAGCTGAGTGATGTGATGCACACTTAGCCAGCTTCTCATCAGTCTGCTGCAGCTTCATGCTTGGCTGTGGCTCTTGTTACTGAGACAGGGTGCTGCAGCTGTGATTGCTCAGCAGGCTGTTAAGTACCTTGTCTTGATGGGACCCTTTTGGTAAGCAAAGGCTCTAGTTCTGCATCAGGCTCCCTTTCCTTCTAGTGGACAGCCATGCAGAGTCCCTGTTGCTCCTCTCTTGCACATGGTCCGAGGCCTGGGTGTGTTCATTGTGGACCTGCTCATGATGCAGGTGCAGCCTTTGCTTGTGTCCCTGTCACTGCTGCACGGGAGGTGGATGTGTGACTGTGCTACTTTCTCTGGTAGTTCTCCTCACATGGTGTGGAGAGTGGGTTTTGTGGAGGAAGGCTGGATGGAGCTTGCTGGCCATTGGTATACCTGATCTTCCTCTTCCTCCTCATTCCTTTCCGAGTGTGTTTTGTATCCCTTCCATGTAAGACAGACTGTTGTTGTCAGTGAGGCATTGCTCAAATGAAGTTAAATCAGTATTAATCACTGGCTTTAAGATTGCTCATGCCACTTCATGTGGCACTTGGAAAAGACGTTGGTTAGATAGATCCAGAAAAGACAGAATCCATATTAAACAATAGCAGAGCCTATTCTGCCTCCTTTGCTTTTCTAGAATGTCAAGTGATTTATTTTTTCCAACTTTTTTTTAGGGTGGCCAATCCCTCTGGCATCCTTTTAATTCTTAGGAGCTGCCGTCAGCCTTCTGAGAGGGAATCCTTGTTGGGAGTGCCTTTTTTCTTCTTATTTTTCTTTGCCTTTTAAGCTGCTTCTATTGGTAGAGCTCATAAAGCAATTAAATAAATTTAATCAATCTTAAAAATGTAATTAAGGCAATATGTAGTTAGATTTATTTTGGAAGTGTCATTAAAAAGTACTTGTCAGTATGTGTACTATTCCCCTATGACTAGATTTTTAAGTCAGCTGCTATATTCTGTGCCTGGTAGAAAATTTCAGGTCTCCCAGCAGCAGAAAACTCAAGAGTTCAGTCTGTGTTTTCCTGCCACTCTTCTCCCATGTGTCTTTATATTGCTGATTCTACAAATTGTTTCACTCGCCCCACTTGCCTTGCTTTGAAGTCACCTTCTAATAGCTGTTCTCACTGGCACTTCTAATGTTGCTGGTTCCATTCTCGAGGTGTTTCAGGCTTCTGCTCTGGTGTAGGTGTTCAGGGACATTTTTTAGACAAACACATCTCAGAGCTGTACATGACAATAAGTTTTTGTTGTAGGGGAGAGTTAGCTGTTTTGTTTTTTTTTTCTGAAGAGGATGTTTGTTTGCTTTCCAAAAGGGAGGGAGTATCACAGATTTGAGAACAAATGAATAGATGAACGAATTCTGTGCCTCTGTCTCCTGGACAGATACTGGCAATATCTATGTGTGATTTAATGCTCCTTTTGTGTCAGAAAATTAAAATCTGTTGGATAGTTCTAATGCTGCTGAATATTGTCATTTATGGTGGCAGATATGTTCTCCTTTTTACTGTGTAGTTCCTCATTGCTCTGCCCTGTGGTGTATTGTGTTGACAACTTTCTAAAAAGGATATTTCTTGTCATGTGGTAACCAGAGGGGACCACAGTATTGACCAGTATCTGTCAGTTGTTGTGGTTATGGCATTTCTTGGGTAGCCTACAAAGCCATTTTTGTGTTTACCCGCAAATGGGAAGACATATTCTATTTCTTCTATTTTTTTTTTCCTATTTTTTTCTGAATAGGTGTGGTCCAGTAACCTAAACTCCTAAAACTGTAAGTCAGAATAAATTTATGAGAAGACCTTTTCTCTGAACTTTTTTCTCACCCACCTTGTGGATTATTAGTGTAAGAAACAGTAAAAAGTATGTACAGCTTCATTGTAAGAAAATGTCATGTGCTTTAGCTGTGTGACTGTCTAGCCCAATTTAAGACACATGTAAGCTTGCTGGTCAGCTTCTGTTTGGAATGTTATGAAAAATGAAAATTCTAACTCCTGTGAACGAAAAATGAGACACTAGGCACCTCTCTATACATCACTAAATAATATGATTGCCTTTTTGAGTACTGAAGGTGCTCTCTTTAGCAGAATGTTGTTGTTAAATACCATGTATTTTTGTAATAACCACCTTCTGTTACTTTTCTATTCATAAACTAATCAGACTGGTTAGTGGACTTCCTCGGCTGTTGTATTTTCTCATTAATGGATCGGATATGTTCAGAAAGATGATAAAGTCTCTAATCTATAACAAAATTTGCACATAACCAAGCACATGTAATCATCTTTAGGGTGTCACTGAGCAGAGGCTCTTTAATATTTTGGTGATTTTTTTTTTTTGGTATATCTTTCTCATTTCTCTTTCCTGTTGGCTGCAAAATGGCTTATGAAGCATGCTTTCTGTCTTAAAAGCAGTTTCATGTGTTTCATTTTTTCTTTTTTCAACAGCAGCAATGAAATACCATTGGTATTCTTGTGGTTTTATTAGAGGGGAAGGTTTTGAGTAACAAAGCTGAGGCCGGAATCTTAACTTTGTTATTGCTTGTAAGAGCTGAGAAGTTCCTGTCTTTTCTCACCATCCTTTTCATTCCTTTCTATTGCAGAAAAATGTTTTGCAAATCTTTGTTAAATTAATGCAGTTCTCACATTTTGTCAGCAAATCATTAGACTATAAAAGTCGCTTTCTCAAAAACTCTAATCTGTAAGACCGTGTTTAAGTGCAGATTCCTCTTTATAATGCTAATAAAATGCAACACATACAATACCTAATGCCAGTATTTCCTCCCCCAAATGATTGGCATCGTATTTGTAGTTTTCCTATTTCTGCTTTGTGTTTTGTATGAGATCACTTACTTATACTTAACTTAGTCCTAGTTTTGACTTACTTGGTTTTAACTTCTGCTCTTGGTACATTCTAGTGCAAAATCAGGAAGAAGGGCTGTTGTTTGAATTCTTGTTGTTTTAAACTACAAATTTCTCTGTAGTATTTATACTACAAGAAAGTACCTGTATTTAATTTTCTGTTATAGCTATTAACTTTTTTTTTTTTAATTTTGTAGATGTGCAAGTAAAATAACATTTTTGATATGGAAGCTGAACAGAAAAAGAGAAATGTTTCTTTTCTCATCCTTTGCGGCAGAATGAAAAACAGTAATTATATATTGGGCTGAACTGAAACACTGAACTTACTCTGATTCAAACATGACTGATCTGTGGTTATTTAAAAGAGAAGAAAATTAATTGTATCAGACTAATTTAGGAGTCAGTATTTCACTTAGGAAATGGTGATGACTAAAGGTGGTATCTTGGATATCAGTGAATACTTGGTCTCTGGAAAACAAACCTGGGACTGGGATGTGTAGTTTGACATACTCTTGCCCTTGAAATAAATATTGAAATAAGGATGTGCCAATTCAGAAAGAGGGATAAGCTGTCATTCTGATGTTTCTTAGTTTTCTTTGGTGGAATTGTAGTTTAATGTGTATTAACATGTGCCTACCTTGGGCAGTGGCACCAAGAGCCACATCTTCCCCTTTTGCAGGAATCTGTGTCTGATCTGTGCTCTGGGTCCTTGTAGGCTGGCAAGACCTGCTGGGAGTGATCTTCCACGAAGCAGAGGATTCTGTTCCAGTGAGCAGTGGGGTAACCAGAGCATCCAGGAGCATCCTGGGGACCGTAGGAGGTCATTTGAAGGATCTGGCATTCTAGTAGCTTGGCCAGCATCCTCCACAAATTCAGCTGCTTAAGTATTAAATTGGCTACACCCAGCTCTTCCTAGACCTTCAGCTGTCTGGTATTACAGATCTTGGGTAAAGAGGTTTTGTATAAAGATGAGTACAACTAAAAGGAAAGCCTGTTTCTGAAATTGAAATAAATATGAAATAATGTAGTCTTTTTGATGTTAAATCAAAGCACTCTCCCAGGTGTCAAAAAATGACACATTTTAGTAGTTGGTTATTGATAAATTTTGAATAAATTTTGTATCAGGATGGCTTCCAATATTGCTAACACATCTTTGAGAATGGAGTGGCTGAAGGCTTTGTGCTTGTCCAGTCAGCAAGTGAAATGCTCCCTCTTCTGTTAATGAAAAGGAGAAATGAGGAAATCTTTGCTATCATCATCCGCAAGGTTGGCTAGGGTAAGCATGGTTGGTGTGCTGCCAGTGAATTCTGGCTGGGCTTTTTTCTTATTACAGTGATGTTTTATTTTCTTGTGTATTAGGAAATTAGTTTTAGTGGGCTTAGGATAAAGTCAGTAATTACTTTCTCAGAGTTTCCTTCTGTGCTTTTGCAGGGTTGTATTTAGTGTGTGTTATTGTGCTGACTTTGTGATGCCAGGTGGAGATTGTCCCAAAGCTGCAATGCATGATATAACCTATCTGCACAAAATACAAGGCTTGACAGTTTTTGAATTGTCAATTTGCTGATTTTGTGGCAGAATAGATTAAAAATCTGTCTTTCAATTACGTATGAATATAACTTAGGTGCATTTCCAAAACATCTGAAAGTGTAACATTTTTTAGAAAGTAACACTTGTTCTTTGCTTTTACTGTGTGGTTAAAAAATGGGGAGTGATATTTTGTTGTTTTTGTCACTTCTATGCAAATAAAAATCAGTGTGAAAAATTATATACAAGAACTTCAGTGTAATTTTTCCTGGGTGTGGACTTCAGCATAAAAAAGGAAACAGCAAATTTCCTTTTTTGGAAGAACATGCTGAACATGCCAGCTATAGGTTGTTAAAAACACATAATCAATAAACAGCAAGAAACATTTTTTTCTATATATGTGGTATCTCCCTCCACTACATGTGTTGTTTACATAACTTTTCAAAAGCTAAATGTTACACAGCCATGTTACAGATATCTCCTTTCAGTAAAAAACTCAACTTCAGCTTTAAGGGGTAACTGTACTGTAAGTTTGCTGCCAGCATTTTTACCATTGCCAGCTGTCCAGTTTGGATAGTAATAAAAGAGTTTGCCCAGGTACTGCCTCTTTTTGGTGCGTAATTCACAATGCAGTTTCACTTTCTAAATGAAGAATATCTGTATTAAGTATGATTAACATTTGCTTGTAGCTGGAAGCAATTTTAATGCTGTGTCTTTGCAGAGTTAAAAAAAACCAAAAGCTCACTCTTTAGTGATAACTGAAACTTTGCAGCAGACAATTGGTTTTCAAATTTATCTGAATTTCATATTTTGCAAAATGTTCCAGTGGCTTTTGAGCCATGAATTCAACTAAAATTGTGTTTAATTTTCATAGGAATGTGGTTCTGCAGCAATTTATACCAGTGCTAGGTCTCAACTGTCCCTCCTACCTGTAGCTGTGCAGTTTTGCCATCCTTCTTGTATCAGCTGTGGAAGTTATAGGGCTGTACATTGAGTTATTGAAATAACTGTTCTGGCTGAAAAACAGCATAGTCAAAAATTAATTTTCAGCTAGGTCAGTTATTGCAGCTGGGAGACCACATGCCTTGTGAGGGGCACACTTCAGAGCTGGGGAGGAAGGGGAAAACGTGCAACTCATAGCGAGAGCGTGTGGCACTGTGGCAGTCCAGAGATAAGTTGGCATAAACTGCTGTGGAGCCTCACAGCATCTGCTTGTGCCTCCTTCAGTGCTCTTCTGACTTGAGTAATCCATCTTAACTTGCTAGATCAGGTGAGAAATCACTCAGCAAGGTGTTATTGCTCAGCTTGTTCCACTGGCTCGTCCACAGTTGGCACCAGAGAGATGCAAAGTGGGGAATTTGAGGGTCTGGAGAAGTTGAGCTGGCTCCTGAGTTCTCTAGTAGCAGACTGGTAGATGTACTTGGCTACTACAAGAAACTTCATCTTTTATTGTCTTTTGCAGTGCTCTTAGAAGCAGCTTGTGGACTCCAGGCTTAAAATCCTGCTCTGGAAAGCAGCAGAAGTGTATGAATAGGCAGATTGTTCAGGCCAGGACTGCTTTTTATGAAGTACTCTGTGATGAGTCTGGGGAGTTTTGGTTTTGATTTTTTTATTAAAAAGTCTTTTAAGGTTGAAGTTATTTTTTTCCTGAGATTTATGAGCTTTTTGCAAGTGCTCAGATTTGCATCAAAATCTGGATAAAGTCCACTGTTTGTGTCAGTCTGTGCTTTTGCCTAGCCTTTCATTACTGCCATTGAATTAATAATCATCATTAGTTATGTACACAAAAATATATAACATACGTATGAAAAATTAAATACATATAGAATTAAATTATATTCAGAATCACATAGATACAAATTTATAAGTATGTAGTTTTGTGGGATGACCAGTTTTTTATTGTTTCTACATGATCATTTTTATGGACACTGGCATTAAAATAATGTTGAGGACGAGAGTTGTTTCAGTACAAGTCTCATCCTAAATTCTTTTTAAAAACTGTATGCTAAATATTTGAATGTTTTCTGTAAATATTATTTTATGTGACTGCTATTCAAATTCTGAACTAAAATATGAACAAATAACAACAAACTAAAATCCTTCAGTATTTTGTTCTTTGCTTCTGTTAATTTTTTGGGCCAACTAATTTATCCTGACAACCTGTAAAAATAAATTCTGAATAGTTCCCCAAACTTGCTGGCTGTGTTGCAGAGCATTTTAAAATAATTCATCCAAGATCAGCTTATGATGGTTGGCCTGTGACAACCTAAATTTGGGCTGGTTTAGCAGCAGAGAGCCCAGTGTAATTTTGAAGGGTAGTCTGTCTGACAGCCACCACCTGCCCCTTCTTAGAAGCTGTTTCCTCAGCACTCCTCTGTCCATGTGCAGGTCTGGTTTTCACTGAGGTTTACAGAAAGTGGCTTTTGACACAAAAGGGAAAGGGATAGCCCAAGGTCTAAGTGGAGCTGGCTTTGGATAGAGGTGGGGGAGGTCCTGAGTGGTAGTGAAGGGTCAGAGGTTGCTCTTGTGGCAATGCTGCAGCACTGCTGATTCTTTCAGCTGCAATTTGCTTTCATCTGGGTTTTTTTTGGCTGCTGAAACTGTACCCTGAGTGTTAATGAAAGCTCCTGGTGGGTGAACTCTGCCATGTAACAACAGAAGAGTTTCCGCTGAGTTTTCTCTTTGTGGTGTGCCTGCTGCTGGCTTCCTGCAGTACCTGCAGCAATCACCAGCAGCACATTTGCAATTGTTTTTTCTTAAAGAAATAAATGAGTGAGACATTGCATTTATTCAAATTATCTAGCTTTTTACTTAAGAACATGCTCTGCTCTGTTCTGCTTTTCCTTTGACAGAGAAGCTTGGAGTAAAGGAAGTTTAGCCAGATGTTGTGACGGTCACGGAGGCAGTACAGCCTCGGAAGCATCAGTTACAGTCAGCTGTGGAAGAGCTATATTTATATGCTTAACTAAACTTTTCGTTTTCCTGTGTGGATAAATGTGAGGTTTAAGTTGCACAAAATTAAATAGTGTCTTTATGGGAGTGTGGTGCAGAGTATGCAGGAATTTAATACTACCACATGGAACAGACCCCCATGTTTTCTACTAGAATGGCTTAAATCATTATGTGGCATTCTTGATTGTAATCTGTCTGTGATGGAAATGCTGAACGTAGCCAAGAAGTCTTGTAGGCTGGAAAAAAAACTATGTAAACAAGTTAAGTACCCAGCTCACAATTTCTCCCACCAAAAAAATGGTGTTATATTTAGACTAGAGAAAAAACGAAGTTGTTATGGCAAAAACAACTCATAGTTCTAAAAGCATTTGAAAAGTACTGAAACAACAGATTTTTTAAAATTCAGTTTTAATCACAACTGTGTGAAGAGATGCTTGTAATAATGAAAATCCTGAAATATTTGTTACAGAAAAATGCCTACCGATAACAGCAAGATTGAGTGCGGTGATAATTCTTATTAATTTCTGGGGACAATGTGCTTTGAGTCAGTAAAGTTGTGATGAACTATTGGAAGTTTATGTTTGAAAGAGTGTTTGTTATTGGCACATGTCCACATTGTATATTTATCCTTAAAGAGGAAAGTTTCTAGGTGTGCATGTACAGAGGTGCTATAGGTGTAGCATACACTTTCAACCACAGTATTGGTTGCAATGGGCATGGTGTGTTTTTGTGGTTTAGGCTTGGCGATGCTGCCTTTGCAGGGTGCTTGTACACCTGCATAAGCAGCACAGGACATTATTTTGTCCTTTCCTAAAATTCAAAGAGCTTCATTGTATCCTTGTATGAATCCTCGGGTTCTGTGGGCAGGATGCAATGACAGGGAATTTCACAGACACAACAGTTTGAGAAGTGTAGAGCAAGATGTAGTTGCATACTGGATTGTCAGAGATGTAAATGTTATAGTTTAAACTAGGTGTAAGCCATAGGTCATCAACATGTCAAGCACATTGCTGATGTTTTAATGAGATGTAGCTGCAAGTCTGAGTGCTCTGATGGAGAACATGCAGAGTTGTATTTCTCTCCTAATTTAGTGTTGAACTTTAAGCACAATACACCTGCTTGTTCGTCTAGTTTTCCAAAATACAGCTGTCAGCGTTTATGCTGTAAATTGCAGTTTGTGGATGACTGCCTGGTAAGAACATTTAAATAAAAAGGAACATTTTCATGAGAAAGAGTACCTGACTTGGCTCTTTAACTGTTTCATATATATGGTCATCATGCATAGGTTGCTTGTTCCTGTGAGCTGTGTCTAAGTACTGCCTATTTTTCAAGCATTGAGATGCTTTCCAGAATAACGTCTGAACTGTGGAATCTTGGCTTCAAATTATGATTCAACAGGTCAAGAAAGTGTTATACAAATAATCTCTTCATGTTCAAAAAAGCCAAGCCAGGGACAAGGATGGTTAATACAGCAAAGTAGTCTAATGATTTGTGGTATAGCAGTACTGTGAAGATCTAGTCATGAATTACAAGCTGTCTGTGCATGGCAGTGTGTACACACACTCTTTGAGAAAAGGTCCTTTCTTCAGAAGTGGTGCTGACTAACCAGTGTTAATCCTGCCTGCACCACAGTGCTCTCCAAAAAGCCTGAGAACAAAGGGAAGAGATCAAGGTTGCACTTGGGGTTTGCTGACTAGAAAGATGAAGGTTCTTTGTCAGTAGCTGCATCTTCAAGTTGCCTCTGTGCATCTTTTTCCTGTTCTTTGACTATTTGTCACCATGAAATTCCAACATGTGTGGGTTCTGAAATAGAGATACTTCATGAAAAGACAAGACATGGTGTGATTCTTGTGACACTCCTGTGCAGGGCCAGGAGTTGGACCTCAGTAATCCTTGTGTGTCCCTTCCATCTCAGAATATTCTGTGAACAAATTGAGTGGGCTGTAGTAGCAGTAGTCTTCTTTACAATTTGCTATGGCACTTGTTTTTCTTGTGATGAGTGTGCAGCTGATGGCAGGAGTTTGTCATTACGAGAAATTGTCAATAGATTTTGCTAGTGAAAACACAGAAATACAGGGAAACAGATATAGAAATAGAATGAAATCAGGCATGGTATGTAATTTACCCTGCCTTTATAGGTTTGCTATGTTCCATAAAAGTCTACATTCTGTAGATTTTTATGGCTTTCCAGAGCTTCCCTAGCTGCCTTCGGTTCCTTGTATTTAGCTCCTTGTACTCACTTTTAGTGTATGTCCCTAGAGAAGTCCATATTATTTGGATTGGTCAGGTCTGCAAGTAGAGAGAGATTTCAGCTCAGCATGCACTGGTCAGAGTTGTCATCCACAACACAGGAGGTTTGCAGTTGAGGCTGTGTTATGTGTCTGGGTGTGAACGTACATGTGTTTCCCTTCAGTTTCTTTCAGGGTAGTAGAGCATTTGGTCAGAAAGAAATAAAGTTCATACTCCAGATTATGAACCCAAGGCTCTGTTTTTTCTCATGCACAATATGCTGTAAATATTACAGGGAACAGTAACTGGAACTCCACTTATACCTTTTTATCTAGCTGCTGCTGTATGAGCCCTTCAGTAGGTAAACTAGAGACAAAACTATCAGTTCATTTCCTGTCTCTGTGCCTTTTGTTCTGTGGAGCAGCTTTGGTTTAATTAAAGCTCTTACTAGTATATCCTGTAGGATGATAGAGTATTCCCAGGAAATGGGAATGCAAACCCTTTGGGGCTGAGGAGGGACTGGAGCCCATTTATCTTACTTTCTGTGTATGCCACAAAACTGCATAATATCTGGTCTCAATTATCACCTTCTGTCATGTCTCAACTGGATCTACTGCATTTTATCTTTCTCCTTGTTGGGGAGATGTCAGATACCAGAAAACTTTATCATCTGCAGTTGTTCTGAAACCGCTACCTGTATTTTTTCTGATTATAAATGAAATTTATGTCTTCCACCAAAAAAATCTTCCCCACCACGATTTCCTGCAGCCAGGCACCTAACTTGGGCAGATTGGTTTCCATTCCATAATTCAAATCAAAACCAAAAGATACTTTGCA
The DNA here is from genome assembly GCA_003676055.1 of Chloebia gouldiae. Lineage (NCBI taxonomy): Eukaryota > Metazoa > Chordata > Aves > Passeriformes > Passeridae > Chloebia > Chloebia gouldiae. The sequence continues at coordinate 12,569,113 of QUSF01000003.1, forward strand.
TAAAAATACCCAGTTGCTTTTCATTCCATTATTTAGAACTGTTAGAAAGTTGAGAGCTCCTGTGAAACCCAGAAACAAACACCAGCAAATTCTATGTAAAAGCAATAATATGGTCAAACCATGTGAGTGCTTGTGAAGTTAGTGGTTCAGTCTTGAAGCAGCTGTGTCCTAAATAAACTAACAAACACCCCATACTCTGGGGACACAAGATGATACTATGAACAGCCTTCCAGCTCTGTTCTCATGAGCTGTGGCCTCAGCCTGCTCATACTTGTACATGAACATTTTAATTTATTCTGCTGAAGGGGCTGTGTGTTGTAGGTGCCCATGCTGGGATTTCAGCAAAAGACACAAGGTTATTTTAGAACCTAACACCTACTGGTTTTTCCCACCACATTCAGTCCTTTTTGGTGAATTTTAAGCTATTTGATTCCGTGGGAATTTTTTTAGAGCTGTATGAATAAACTGTGGGTAGTAGTGTAATGTAACTCAGAGTCTTAGCAGTTGTGTTACTCTTCATGTTTATCTGCCTTACTGGGCACAGGAACAGGGCACAAGAATTTCGATGTCAAACCTGTAGAATTGTGATATCTTTTCTCATGGTTTGGGCATGCAGAAATGTGTATTCTCATCTCTGTTTGGACTCCCAACCCTGCAGAGGAATCTTCTAAACTAACAGTGCCATTCACTAGTTGTGGCAGGTTACCTTAGAGAACCATACTGGAATGGAGGAGCTGGTCTCCCTAACCTAAGCAGAAAATCAATTTTCTATAGATTTTAACTCTCTTGTAATTGAAAGTTAAGTCTTTACTAGTTTATTATATATTATTTAAATATATAATGCCCTGCTAAAACAGTGTTTATGAAGTGAGTCTCATGAGTATTTGGAGACTTGTTTTATTTCATTAACTTAGAAATAACTGACAGAAGTTACGTCCAATGTGGAATACTGTTGATTCTTTTATGCTGTAGCATCATGGTAGCTGAAGTGGTTATGCCTTAAAGTATTCTCAGGAAACATTTTGAGTAAGCAGTCTTGATGTGCTGAACTTTCTGTGTAAAAGTTATTTCACTGCTAAAGAATTTTTTATTTTGCTCTTGAGTCTGTGATAACATCCCATTCTTTCCATATTACTGCAAGAGTTCAAAACCTGCTGCATTCACATCTGTGAAGTTACCAGGGGCAGAAGGAACATTGTGGTCGTGAGCCATGCTGTTAGGCATGATAGATAGGCTGTTGAAGGAAGGCTTACTTCTAGCATTCCCATTTGGATTGGTGTGTTGCAAAGCCCTGCTCTGGGGACTGCATTTCTGTTGTCCATCTTGACTTTTCCCATCAAATTCACTTTCCCTACATGGGGGATGCTCTGCTAGTTCATCCCTCATGATGCAAGGTCAGGAGCTGGGCCTCTGTGAAGGGCAACCATACAAGGCTGGTCTGCATCCAGGGAACAAATAGTTTTGCAGGCTGAGTTTAGGATTGGGTTCTTTGATTAAAATTGCTGGCAATTCAAGCACCAGTGTTTATTCTAAATCTCTGCTTGTTTAATGAAGAATGTATCACATAGTTTCTTAATGGTGGTCCTGGAATTTACTATGTGGTGTATTCTGACTATACTTCAGTATCACAGTAACACTGATTAAGTAAATAAGATAGCTGTGAAGGTCATAAATGAAGAATTACCAATTTAAGATTTGTGTGAAAATCTATACTGCAGGCTTGAAAGCTTTAATCAAAAGTAAGTCCTTAGTGTAAAATTTCTTTTTTAATTTTGTTTTTGTACTGGTGCCTTAGCAATATGCCTCTCTCAAAACAGAACAGCAAGATACCATTTTACTGTTTTCTTTTATAGTGAATTGCTTCTTTGCAGTGAATAGTTGTACAAGCAGATATGTTTAGAGTTATTTCATGTGCAGGCAACTTAGAGATTGTAATTAATGACATCATCTGTTGAGAGAGTTCTGCTGTCTAGAGTATTTGTCTAGGTCATTGCTTGAGGTTTGTAGTCCCTGTGTAATTGCTGTCCTGTGTCACTGAGGTTGTTTGATTCTTCAGTCCCTTCTTTTCCCCCCACTTTTTTTTTTTTTTCAGTAATATCAATGGGATTCATTCTGCCAGTCAGTAAAATTCATACTAAAAAGCATGGTCCTCAGCTAATGCTAGGAAAACTTCTGGAGGGAGGGAAGAAGGAACTGTTATAGCAGAGTAGCCATCGAGTTCTGAAACAGGCATCTCCAGAGACTATTACGCTCTGCTTATTTTAGAAATGTGTCTCTTCCTGCTCCTTTTTTAACCAGAGCCTTCATGCCTGGGGGTGGGGGCTTGGCTGTGTGACCAGTGTAGTCCAGCACAAGCAGCAGCAGCATTTGTTTCCCCACCCCCTCCAAGTTCTCTTTTTCTCCATCCTCTTCTCGCCACTTCTGCCACACCAGGAGAAGTGATTTTGTATCCAGGTGGAAGGAACAAGATACTTTCTTTGTCGGATTAGTTTCAGACAGATCTTTTCTTGTTCCAGCCCTCCTGGTGGCCACAGTAATGCTGGCATTGATCAAAAAGGAAAGCAGTAAGAATAATCAGCCAGGAGGTTGACTAACAAGAGGGCATAATCAGCAAGGAGGATGGGGCAGCTCTCTTCAGTGACTTTCCATCCTTGCACTACATGAAAGTGGCTGTAAACATCAACTCCAGGAGGAATCAATTCCATGCAGCATTTCTGAACCATGAAAATACAGCTCATACTACGAGGTGTCAGGCTGAGGGAAGCACAAATGCAAGCCCAGAAGTGTGAGGTGTGTATTCATTTCTAGGTTTATAAGTGCAATTAGAGTGGTGTTTGGGGATATGAGTAAGTTGGCTGTCTGGATACTGCTTTTAAAAGGTGCTGTCTGCACAACAGCTCGGCTCTTACTGCACACTGAAATGTTTCCCCCATGGTCTGGTTGCGTGTTTCGGTGGAAAGCTTTGCAGTGAGGCACAGTTCAGATGCAGTAGGGGCAGATGCCACGGAATGTTTTCCTGTGCTTGCCATCAGCTTGGTGGATTCTGCATTACTGGGTGAGATGAGGAGCAGCTCAGCTGAGGGGAGTAACACTGCAAGAACCCAACATGTTGTTGTTAATAGTGCCTTAATATAAACTGTGGCTGGAGAATGATGAGAGGAGAGCAGTATAGCCATCAGTATTTAATTTCAAAGGAATAAATGTGTGTATAACTCTTACCTTTCTTCCTTGATCCCATTTGCCCAGTTAAGTTTCTGCAGGGATGCTATTGCCTTTCTAATAAATAAACGTAAAAAGGCTTCAGTGGAGTGGTTAATTTTGAATCTCTTGATGATTAGCAGAATGTGAAGGTTCTAAATACGTAATTTACAAATTCAGTATTCTGTGGAGAAATAATCCTTTCTTCTTTCTGTTGTCACTTAATGAGTCTCTCATTTCAAATTAAAAGCTACAGAAATTTCCATCAAAGCTGATTTTATAAATAAAAAATTTTCTTCAAACATTACTGTTTGTCAAGACAGTTAGCAAAAAAAAAAACTCGGAAAGCATTGAATCTAAACATTTATTGTTATGTCCCTGTTTGTTTTCCTAAAATATTTAACAAAAATAAAGTATGATTCACAAATGTGCAGAAATTATTTTAAAATCAGTTTTTTAACAGTACACCATTTGCAGCCTTTTAGAAAGGATCCAAGTGGTAATACAGTATTAAAGAGATTTCAGTCTCTTGGCTTTGAGTTGCTTTTTTCAGGGAGAAAAAACCCACTTTTTCAAGAATTCTGGAATCTTTTTCAAGGCTTTAGAAAGGGGAGAACAAGTAGAAAATAGTTAAATGTTGCATAAAAATATTCATTTATTTCTTGTAACAATTGGGGTTTTATTTAGTCGCAGTCATCTGTAGTTGAATACTGACATGACATTTAGTTGTAGCTCCACTGAGGGTTTCCAAAGGCTTCCTTTGGCCATCCGGTGTACTTGGGAGTTGTTTGCTTTATTCCCTCAATGGAAGAACCTGCAGGAGGGCAGCAGGACGAGGCGTGCATGGCTCTGCTTGCATGGCACAGCAGTCAGAGCTGAACCCGAAGCAGCAGATCTCTGTTTGCGTTTCCCCAGCGCTCGGCAGCTGGAAAAGCTGTTAAGCTGTGGAGGTAAAGGAAGCGAGGAGCTGCTGCGTGCGTCGCTCCGGGAGAGGCATTGGCACAGCCATATATGGACAAGGACGTTTTCCTTGTGAACTTTACCGGGACTCTGTGCCCAGAACTGCATTCATCATGCAGATGCATTTCCACTGGAACGTTTCTCTTCCAAACCGTCTTAGTCATAGCTTTAGCGCTGTGTCACATCTTTGCTGATTTATTTATATAGTCTGGGTGGACTTGCTGTGCATCCACTCTTACTCTGCCCTAAAAAGGTGAACTGTTAATAATTTTCTTGTCTAGGCTGACAGAAAAGATGGTACTCACCTGGTGCCAGCAGCTTGGACTTTTCTTGCTGAAAAGCCCACCCCATTCTGGGCTGTACTACAAGCAAAACTGCTTGAGTAACAAGCAGTTACTCACTTTCACTTGAGGGAAGCAAGGTTTGCTGAACACAATATACCTACCATAAAACCAGGAAGGAAGAACCTGAAAGTTGAGCAGCCTGGTAAGGACTTGCTGTCCAGACTGCTGGTCTGGTAGGTGGGTCCTAACATTGTCTTTCCAAGCCTTGGTTCAGTCCTTTAATCTGTCTTCCACCTGCTCACATTCCTTGGGTTTCCATTCCCCTCTGATCAAGGTTTGTGGTTGCACAGGTTGAATTTAGGTGATCATTTATAAAGGGGCTTAATAGAAGTGTACTGGAAGAAAATTTTTGTGAACAAAGGACTGGTCACTTGCAGCAGTGTGCAGAGAAAAATTAGAGTTGCATATATGCAATAAGTAGTGTTCAAAGGTTAAGTAAGATATAATTCACAGTTCTGTTTTTTCCTCTTTTTATAACCAGTGATTTCTTTTGTGCTTATGCATAACATCAACCAAAGTAGTTCAGCAGCATATCTCTAAACTCCACTGCTTGTCCTCTCATCATAGCATCCACTGAAAAGTGAGCCAAAATGATTTATCAGAAAAATATGAGCCATCTAATACTGTTGTTGGATACAATTTGTTAGCAAAGGGTTGGCTTCTGTTTGAAACTTACCCCATCAGATTTTGGAGCGGCCATCCCTTCTCTGATAGGTCTGGCTGGATGTGCAAAGTAACAACTGTGCTTCAGTGTTCAAAAACCAAACTCAACTGCTGTACTAATTTGAGCATTGCTTACTTTGTTGCTAATTTATACGAAGAATAGTACATCTTCTAGAAAATGACATCTTCAGTTTAGGAGATTCTGCCAAATTCACTTTTCCTTGGCTATACTGCAAGATATTTTTTAGAACAAAAAGTTATTAAGAGTACTTTTGTTTCCAGGATGACTGGAGAGGCTTTAATTACCAACATTTTAGAGTGTTCAAGAAAACTGCCCATTATCATCTCAGAACTCTTAAATAAAAGAGAAATATAATTTAAAATAGTAACAAAATTTAAAAGGCAACTGACCCTGGCTGACTACCTGCTAATAAGGTAGGAAACAATTTAGAAAAATTTAGCCTTTCATTAATACTTGTAGCACTAAACAATTTTTTTTCCTTTGGATGGATGGTATCCAATTCTTTTCTGTTGTCCAAAGAAGTAAAAACAGGGATAGAGTTTATGTCAGGGATGCTTTATGGTGCATATTTTGAGATGAAATTTCTAGTTTGTTATATAAAGTGCAAAGTTAATCAGGAAAATGTCCCTTGAAGATTACAGAGAAAATGTTTTGTCAAGGGCCTTGGTGTTTATCTTGAAATGGAGATGTGAGTATAGAAGCTCTGTTTCCGTCCTGTATTATTGTGGTAGCTTTATTTAGAAGTGTCTCTCTGATAACATTCAGAGCATAAATATTTTTTTATAAAGTGTTAAAAAACTGGTCTGCGTTTTTCCTCCCAAGTGAACGACATTTCTGAATTTCTCATAGCTTACTGGTTTACCTAGCAGAAGAGCATTTCAAAAGAATTTAAGAAGCTACCCTGTTTGATGTCTTCTAAATACAGTGTAGCCCACAAATATGGTTTGTATTAGGGCAAAACTGTGCGGCTGGTACAACTAAGAGAATTAGATTTGCATTTGTTCCATATTCCTTGTCTCCTCTGAAACAGTTATATGTCCACAGCTTCATGAATTTTTTTTTTTTTTGCACTTACTCATCCAGTTTGATTTCTCTTTTGTCTTCCAGACTAATTTCAAATGGTTCACGTGTGCTGGCATCCTCTGTTGCTTAATATGGAATGGATTTGCCCAGCAAGGTAAGGCACTTGATTGTACTGCAGTAGTTAATTGCTGCTTTAAGACTGTATCTGTTCAGCAGTTATTTATGTGGATAAATACATCCTCACGAGACAAATGCTAATGGCAGTAGGTCAGTCATATCTCATGTTAATAACCTATGGTTGGAACTTAGCTTACAAAAGCAGAGTGAACCAAAGTGAAATGCTGTTGTTGTAAAATACCTTTTTATCACTGAAGTGACGGATTTGCGTTCCTCACTAGGTGGAAGCGACTGCATAAAAGCAAATGCAAAGTCATGTGGGGAATGCATACAAGCAGGACCAAACTGTGGCTGGTGTAAAAAAACAGTAAGTGTTGCAAAAATCTTTTTATGGTTTGGTTTTTTCCCTTGATTTCAAACGTTAGTAAATATTTTATCTGTATAGAAATGTCTGTTTTCATTAACAGTAGTTTCCTCTAGTTCTTCAATTCGATAGTTACTTGTACTTAAAAAAATCAAATACTGTGATTTTTCTGATTTGAGTATAAACATTTTTCACAATGTGTTTACTTCTCCTTTTCTAAATCCTAAGTGTATACAGACCTTATAAGCTATCTCATAGTTATTTAAAATTACTCCAGTGTGGAATCTGTCTGAGAATGCTTAATTATAGTCTTCCAGTGACATTAGAGTTAGAGCTAATTTTAGACAGATGTAGGTGGAGTAGGGAAAGAGATTGAAGGGGATTTTTCTTCTAAAAGAAAGATTTTCAAATTTTAGTTTTCTGTTGGTAGGCCTGAGGGGTAGGACATAGGTTTGTGTGGGTGGGTAGTTTGTTTCATTATGAAACAAAAAGGATATGTTCAGGAAACTGCAAAATATAAGATATAACCACTGTATGCTGACATATCTTCTTCAGGTTAGAAACAGATGAAAATATATTTTCTATAGCTCTTCTTTGGTTTGTTTTTGAAACTGAGAAATTTTCCTTTTTCTTGCTAGGAGATGATAATTTATCTTTATTTCTATATACTGCCTATTTACTCTTCCCCAAACCAGCTTATAAACTTGCAATATTTAGTTAAACTGACTGATTTTATAATTTCACCTTGAGCTATCAGATTTCCTGGAGGTCTGTGTCACCAAAAATTGACAAGCTTTAGTATACACTTATTTATATGCATATTTTAGGGACCAAGGCAGAATCAGAATTGCCAAGTTTCTCAATTAGAAGCCTTATTTATTTATATTTGAAGTTAGAGCTTTTTTAAGGTTTGGTGTAGTGATAATTTGTTCTTCAGAGCAAAGCTAAGGATTGGTTTTGCTTATGGGTGTTAGTTTCAGATTTAATTCCTCCAAAATAAGAGTTGTCTTGCCCTGCTCTGTCAACAGCTATTGCTTTGTTGTAGACTACCAAGATACACTTGTATAGTCTTAATTAAAAAGAAAAGAATGTTAAAAGCAGTCTGTATGAGTAGGTTCACATTATTGGTAACTATGTGAAAATGAAGGATTTTTCTACTTGCAGTCACTTTTAGAGTAGCTGATTTAAACAGATGTCCCACTTCTGATGGAGGTGGCATTAGGCTTTACTTTTTTTTCCCCTCTTGCATCTTAAACACAGATAGGTTTTAGTAGATGCAAACTCCTGGAGTAAATAGTAGTTGTTGAATATATGTAGTATCATTTAATATATCTCAAGCCTGTGTTTTATTACCGAACTTTGGAAAAAAGATGTGATCCTTGTAGCAAGAGCAGTTGTGGGTAGAATATAAGAACTTGCACATAGCTCTAAACATGATTCATGCCTGTGTTTTCTAGGATTTTTTGCAAGAAGGAGAGCCAACATCTGCCCGGTGTGATGACTTGGCAGCACTGAAGAGTAAAGGCTGCCCTATGGAAGACATAGAGAATCCCAGGGGCAGCAAGCAGGTGCTCGAAAATAGAGAAGTAACAAATCGTAAGAAAGGTGCTGCAGAGAAGCTGAAACCAGAAGCCATTACACAGATCCAGCCACAGAAACTATCACTGCATCTAAGAGTCGGTAAGGATAGTTTTGTTCTAGTTTTGGGATGATTCTCTGCCACCACCACATCTGCATTTTTTTTGATTTGCATGTGTAACCATTTTGTTACAGAAATTACTATTTTTCAGATGATATGAATGATAGCAGAGCCATTCAGTTCAGCTCCAGGTGTTTAGGTACTCCAAATACTGTATGATTTTTGAGAAAGATTAGGTATTATCACTTGTTCTGTTTTTCCCAATAGAATTTAGGAGAAAATTGATACAAGATGGATTGTTAGATGAATCAGAAAGGTAAAATTGTTTTGTTTTTAGTATTTTGTAGTTGATTTTTTACAGTGTGCCTATAGGATGAAAGTAGAGGAGTCAGCAAAAACTTCAAGTTACTAGAGCATTTCCTTTTGCTTGAAGTACTGCCGTTTCCTGAAGTCTGTGTGTCTGAACAAAGTGGTTTTGTAGTTATCCAGTGCAATTTTTGGATTGCTACGTAAAATACCTTCCAGAGGCTAAAGATGTGGGCACAGAACCACAGTAATGAAAAAACAGAGTAGTGTATCATTTCTAGCCCCTAAAGAGAACTTTATCTCATTCAGATGAGGGGGGCAGGGAGGAACAGGGCTAGTGGATCACTTGAGCACAATGGAGATTGTCCTCAAGCAGAGTTCTTAGGTACTGTAGACACATTGAACAGATGCCTTGTATTTTCCTGGAAGAAGACATTGTACTTGGGGTCAGCTGCCTGGTGGTAGTTGCAGTAATAATTGGAAGGTGATACGAAGCAGGCTCAGCATGATGTAGAGAGGAAAATAATGAAAATTATTTTGCGATTTTGGTATGGCTACTGTTTATTTCTAATGTGAATTTTTCTGCTTCAAACCAAATTATTGTTCCTCTGTTGACACAGATGTTTCTTCATCAGAACATAGCAGGGACCTGGGCAACCAGAATCTAATTACCCAAAAGATGTTTGTAACTACTTCCATTGGTATTAGTTCTCTGAGGGACTGTGTACTTGCAGAGGGAGATACTTGCTTTCTGTGCAGGCTTTTTGAAATATTAGCTAAGGAAGATCTAAACAGATTTTTGTGCTGATTTTTTTTTTTGTGGTATGACTTTTTTTCCCCTGTGTTTTGTTGTTTGGGGTTTTTTTTCGTGAAAACCATGTTACATAGATGTGTGATCCATATGCTGTTCAACTTGTCCATTTAATGTTTTTCTCACTTAACTAATTTTGCTGATGTTTAGCAAATGTTTCCTAATTATTTAGCAAACTTAAGTAGCAGCAATACTACCATTTAAGCTCAATGACTGAAGGGAGTGGGACATACTATTGATTTAACTCTTTATTTTGTATAAAATAGGCAAAAGAATACTGTTCCAGTTTCTGGGAAAGAGGGTGTGTGGTGTGTGTGTGTAATCCTTCTTAGCTGTCTTTCAGCATCAGTGAGACTACGTAACTTTTGTGGGTTTTCTGCAGGGTCTGGGGTTACAATCACAACAAGTGCTAACTTGCTCTTCTCTCACTGCCATTTCTGTGCTTTGAGCTTGGTAGATGCAAAGTAACTTGCAATATTCCATCCAGAACCAATTTTCTTTTATAAACCTATTAAAACAATGTGTTTTTTTAACTTTTCAGAATTATTGAAGTCATCTTGGATGAAAATAGATGTCGAAAATTTGTGCTATTAGGTCTTACAGGAACCTTGTTAGAATGACTGTAAGCATGAAGATATGAAACTTCGGCAACTATAAGAAGCTTGGGTTTTGGCATGCTAATTTTTCTGTGGGGAGATAAAGTACCTTGGAAATACAAAGTTGAATATTTTTAAGAAACGCTTGTTGACTTTTTTTTTTTAATCCTAATTTGATGTTAAGCATTTCAGTCGACAGGAGGAAAAATAATTCACCAGCAATTCAAAACCTTCCTAAGGATTTACAAGCCTTTCCTTAGAAAGGCATTTCTCTTGCCAGTGCAGTTATGGAATTTTTATGGAATTGTTTCTGTTTGTGGTTTAATCTCTGAAACAGGGGAGCCCCAGACATTTTCATTAAAATTCAAGAGAGCTGAAGACTACCCCATTGACCTTTATTATCTTATGGACCTCTCCTATTCTATGAAAGATGATTTAGAGAATGTGAAAAGTCTCGGAACAGCTCTGATGTTAGAGATGGAGAAAATAACTTCAGACTTTCGGATTGGTAAGAAAGATTTGCCTATTCTAAAAAAACAATAATTAAGCCCCCGAAGTTTCCTTCTTGATGTGTTTCACGTGATTGTATATGAAGAGTATTTTTTTTTTCAATTTAGCAGTATTATGGCAGATGTTCTAATACATACATACATGAACAGCATAGAAGTATTTGGCATTGGTGGAGAAGGTGGGACACAAACAAGTATAAGAGCTATTTCTGATGTCAGTTCAGCTATAATGCATTTGAATTCTATTATGTGATAATAGAAATGGGACTTCCATTCTGCAACTTACAGGGATTTTGTTGTTCTTGTCTTAGGCTTTGGCTCTTTTGTGGAGAAAACTGTGATGCCTTATATAAGTACAACACCTGCCAAACTCAGAAATCCTTGTACAGGGGACCAGAACTGTACAAGTCCGTTTAGCTATAAAAATGTGCTCAGCCTTACCAGTGAAGGAAACAAGTTCAATGAACTTGTAGGTAAACAGCACATTTCTGGGAACTTAGATTCTCCTGAAGGTGGATTTGATGCAATAATGCAGGTTGCAGTTTGTGGGGTAAGTGTGTGTATTATTTTTTACTGTTCTGTTAGATGAAATTGTTTGAATGCAGCCTTAGTGTTTTATGGTGGCTAGAATTTGAATATGTCGCCTCCTGCAAGCAAGACAGGGTATGTGAGGAAGAGCTCAGTGAGTGAATGAAGCTGGGAAATATGAAGGTGCCAAACAGAGGTTGAGATCAAGCAATGTACAAAGGTTTTAAAGTTTGCTGTAGAGGAAGAGTCAGATTCTGCTTAAAAGTGTGTGAGATTCTGAGTAAGCAGTTATTCTCAGATTATTTTAAAGGTCTATAACCTTCTTGTGGTTGTGGTTGCACAAATTAGGTGTATTGTGACTTCCACTAGTTTCTCAGAAAGTAGATGGAACACTGGTTTTTTACTTATCTTTGAAGGCCTAGGGATTGTTTGTTTCTGTAATTTTTTCAACTATTCTATGCACCTGTGCAAAATGGACTCCCAAAAAAGCAATACCCAAGTTTATTGCTTTGTTTCTGTACTATTTTTGCTATTGATCAATGGATTCAAGACTTCCTGAAATGATCTGGAGATATGATTTAAAAGTGCAGTGTTTACCATAAGCCTTTTAGAGTTTGTCTGGTGGTAACTGTTAGTATATGACCCTTTTACATTATCTTCTTTCATTAAATTAGCTAGGGTTTCAGCTCCATGGGTAAATTTTGAAAAATAGGAAAGGGTAATCTACATAATTAAGCCCTGCAGTTGTGAGCCAGGATGCTCATGGGCCAGTCCTCTGGCAAGCACTGTGCTGGGTGCAAATCTGCACTAAGTTGGCAAAGCCTGGATGTTTCTTCAGAGTCTAATCTGGGCAGTTCAGTACTGCAGCAGTGCTGCACTCCAGCATCCGGGGGCTGCCTGCTCATGGCATGGGAGTGGAACTGGCACTGAAGAGCCTGATTCTAAACCCTGTCACTCTTCAGATACTCCAATGAGGACAGAAGAGAGACTATCTCAAAAATAATCCTTTTTGCCTTTGATGAAGAAACTGCAGCAGATGTTTTGGAGCAGATATTTAATGAAACACAAGTGTTTCCAAGGTTTACATGAATTAATGTTTTCCAAAGTGGCACTTCTGCATTGTGGCTTCTCCTAAGTCTGTCTACCTTTCCATGCACTTCTCTCTCAAGTGTTGGTCTCCAGTACTTTAAAATAAATTGGTACAAAATACCAAAAATATGTTTGTGTTTTTCCCAAGGAACAAATTGGCTGGAGGAATGTTACAAGACTATTAGTGTTTTCCACAGATGCTGGATTCCACTTTGCAGGAGATGGTAAACTTGGTGGAATTGTTCTACCAAATGATGGAAAATGTCATCTGGAAAATAACGTGTACACAATGAGCCACTATTACGTAAGTCTTTATGTCATATTCTAGGGAAATGAATATTTTATGATGTTTAAGCTCAAAAGGAGTCATTGGATCATGTGGTATAGTTTCAGATCACTATGTCATAGAAAATGTATCTGTTTACATCAAGTGACTTTAGTTTAACTAAAGCACATGTGCAAGAATTTATCTAGTCTTAATTGGAAAATTTCAAGAAATGGCAGTTTTCATGCTATGATTAGATGTTGCTGGATTTCAACCTTTTTGATGACTAATAATCCTGTATGCCACACTGAATCACAGAATATTTTGAGTTGGAAGGGATGAACAAGGATCATAGAGTCAAACTCCTAAGCTGGACTTGTATGTTCCCTGGAAAACTGTGGTGGTTGTTTCGTTATTTCACTAGGCTTCATTTTCAGAATAGTTTACTAGTGAAAATACTGTAGAATATCTGCTTGAATAGTTTTAGACTGAAATCTTACAATGCAAAGTTTATGGTAAGAGTATGGTTAACATTGCCCTCGTGGTTTACTGGACGGGAGATCTGACAAAAAATGCAGAGAGGAAAAATTACCAGATGGAGTAACCACAATAACCTTTACCAAGTTTGTGTGTTCATATATTCCTAACTTTGAGTGGAAATAGTACAATAAAAAACCTAAAATTAATTCCATTTTAATCCTTTCTTTCTGAAACAGTGGAAATAGTGGTTTTGAGGGACTGCAGATGATTTTCTGAGGACATTGAGATTAAGGATTTAACCTTTTGTATGGCATGGAATGTGAAAATGTCCATGTGAACAAACACCTATCTTCATGAGGCAGATATGAAACCTTACCAATGCCTGTTTGTTTTCACAGGTTGTTTTGCTTTAGAACTGTGACTTGAGCTGGCTAGTTAGTTCTGTGTATGTTTGTAAAGATTATTTGTATTTATGATGTCAGAGTCTTTCTGATTATTTTCTAGCAACATGTCTCAAATTTGAATTTAATTTTATGCTTGCTTTTTTAGGATTATCCCTCTATTGCTCATCTGGTACAGAAACTTAGTGAGAACAATATTCAGACAATCTTTGCTGTTACTGAAGAGTTTCAAGCAGTCTATAAGGTAAAGAAATTACTCCAAAGTCATTAAAATTGACTTATTTGAAATTAAAGTAATTGTGGAAGTAAGTGATCATGGAAGCACTATTTTGCTACCCACATACTTTATTATTAAGCTTTTTAATTTCTTCAAATCAAAACTGACTCTGTAATTTCCAGTCAGAAAATGCCCCTTCTCCTTGCTACTCTATATAGGTATGAGTGAGTGAAGAACACATTTGCAGTTCTAATTTTTGTGAATGTTTTTACATCGAAATAGCTGAGGGGTGTGTGGACACTGGATCGGGGGACATATTTATGAAAGAACGTATTTTGTCTCTTTTGTTCTATTTATATATCCCATGTTTAAAAGTAACTGAACTGCTGGATGTGATTGTGCAATAGGAAAGGACATGCATATTTTTCCTTCTTTTAACCTGTATTTTTTGGTTTTGGGGTTCTTTTTTAAACTGTATTCAAGTTTTTGTTGGAAAATGATGCCTGCCTATTTTTAATGCATTCTAAGTGTGGTTGAAGAGAGATTGTGGTCAACTTGTACAAGAGAAGGGCTTAGTATTCTCTTACCAAATGCAGAGTTTGTGCCAGTAAGGCTGTGTATAACATCAAAAATTGTGTTCATCACTGGCAACACAGCTTTATTTTCTGAAGTACTTGACTAGTTAATCCACTAATGCATTATATCACCATTTGTTCTGCAAATTATACTCTGTTTGCTAGTAAGACTGTACTTTTCCTTTTTTGTCAATATTGAAAGGAACTGAAAAATCTAATACCAAAATCAGCAGTGGGAACATTGTCTTCTAATTCCAGCAATGTGATTCAGCTGATCATTGATGCATACAATGTAAGTTCAGATTTTATGTGTTCGTTTTTCTTGCTCCTAAGTTTTTCAAACAGAGACTCTAAAGGTGGATTAGTGTTCTACACTATAAAGACACTCCATTGCTGTAAAACCATACTAAACATTAGGCCTCTATGGCAGTAGGAGGTTAGATGAGTAAAAAGATACACTCTTAAAGTCATTTAAAATGGCATTACAAGGAAAATTTACCATCCTCGTTTTCCCTTTAAAAAAAAAATTCACAACCAAGACCCACACCGTTTCTTCAGCTTCTTCACTTTCACCTTCTTTCTAAGTGTTAGCAAAAAAGGCCATTTTGCTGGGTTTGGCCCCACAAGATTTTCTTCATTGCTACATTGTGTGTAAATGAGCCTCACTTCTCCTTTGGAGTACATGGAAACCTGTCCTGACCTTGTAACAAGTTCAGACATGGGAAGGGATCACCACAGTGTGACTTTGGGCAGCCCTGGGCTGGTGTTTCTCAACACAGTGGAACTTGAATAATTCTGTGGGGTTGGTGTTTAGACTGGGCATAATTGTATAATGTCTGTTCTTCAACAGAACACCTCTGCAACTCAGTTTGAAGTTAGGTAATAACTGTTGTTTCAGTCCCTTTCTTCAGAAGTTATCCTGGAAAATACTAAGCTACCGAAAGGAGTGACAATCAGTTACAAGTCTTTCTGCAAGAATGGAGTGAATGACACACAAGAAGATGGAAGGAAGTGTTCTAACATTTCAATTGGAGATGAGGTAACTCAGAGTATATGTGTTGCTGCTCAAATACAAAATGCACTTAAAATATCCAGCACAGCATTTCTTTTTAATACTACAGACAAAACTGCTTGTAGTAACAAGACACTCCATTTTTTTTTTTTTTGCAGGTTAGATTTGAGATTAATATAACAGCTAATGAATGTCCAAAGAAAGAACAAAATGAAACAATTAAAATTAAACCACTGGGATTCACTGAAGAAGTTGAAATTAATCTCCAGTTCATCTGTGAGTGTCAGTGCCAAAGTGAAGGAGAACCTAATAGCCCAGCCTGCCATGCAGGAAATGGAACATTTGAATGTGGTGCATGCAGGTAAATAAATAGACATTTTCTTTATTTTTGCAAAAGAGAAATATGAGCAAGATCTTTGTTTCCTTAATTAGGGTCTACTTGAATTTCCTTTTTTTTTTTTTTTTTTTTGTGAAAGAACAAGAATTGCTATTACAAGCCTGTTTATTTTAAGCTACTCTGAAATACTGCCATATCTTTGCAAATAATCCCTATGCTTAAATGTTAATCATTAGATCAGCATTATTGTATGAGTCAGAATTCAAATTTGGCCTTGAGTCAGTACTTTAAAGGATATAGATCAGTTTTTGGTGTTCTTTTTTAAATCAAGAGAACAGATTTTCCCATCTATGTGTAGAAAAACATTATATACTGGTGTCACTGTCACTGGTGTCCAGTTGGTTTCATGTGGGTGAGAACAGGCCTGTGGGTAAGCACAGCCTTTTATTTTTGTAAATTCAGCAGTTTCCCAATGATCTGTTGTCTCTGGTGGACACCATGTAACAGTCTGTCAATCACTGATGGGAACGAGACCAACCTCCATTTGCTGATATATATCTTACCCTTGATAATGAGAAGTGCTGATCCCTGAAGATCTGAGTTTGGTAGCTCTGAAGATCATCTACTCTCCTTAATTGCTGTTCATAGGAAATCTTTTCATTGAAATACGACAGCAGTTACAGGGAACTGTAACTGCAGTTGATGTCACTTGAGAAATAATTATTGTTCTGTCACATGAGAGAGGGATTCATAATGTTTGTGACAATTTAGTTAGAGGGGGTGACACATAGTCTCTCACCTGGTATAACAGGTAAGATAATCAGCATAAAAGCAACTGAGTGCAGTTTGCTCCAGTGCCTTCAAGAACTAGTATGTAGGGGTCAGCTGGAAACCTCATTTGAAGTTTAAGTTGGAGCATCTCCCTATTGAGAGAGTAGTCACTTTTACTCCTGTTCTTTGTGCTATTCTTGTGGCCTTTTTTTTTTGTGTGTGACTTGCAGTTAAGGTTACATTTTTAGTCGTGTTTTTACCTTGCAGATGTAATGAAGGACGTATTGGAAGACTATGTGAATGTAGCACAGATGAAGTAAATAGTGAGGATATGGATGCTTACTGCAGGAGGGAGAACAGCACAGAAATCTGCAGTAACAATGGAGAATGCATTTGTGGACAATGTGTGTGCAAGAAAAGAGAGAACACCAATGAGGTGTATTCTGGCAAATACTGTGAATGTGACAACTTCAACTGTGATCGATCAAATGGTTTAATCTGTGGAGGTGAGAAATGCTTTAGCTTTCTGCAGGCAAAGCTGGTCAGCAGTTCACGAGTCTGTCTTCTCTACCCAGCAGAGTGGGGATACTTAGCTAAAAGATCAAAGCCACTTGATAACAGAGATGAGGATACTCACAGATTAGTGATGACAAACACTTGTCTCTTAATAAAACAACCCTCTGAACTTGTAGTCTGTTAATGAATATTTCACCTTACTTGAATCACAGCTCTAAGAAGGGTGTAAAGGGAACTTGACTTCTGCTGTTTATTGCAGAATTACCCTCAGGTATTACAGTAAAGAAGGCTGAGACAACTGTCCTGAGATTGTAATGTTATACTGGCTCAGTGTAACCACTGTGTCAATAGAAAGAGAGAATGCTCTCAGCTTACTTGTAATTGTGAGTGCTTGACAGGGAGATGCTTGACACTGTTCTGAAAGGTAAGTGAAGACAAAAATGCAAGATCCAGAAAAACACCTTAAGCTCTTGAGGCAAGATTTTGATGGTAGTTAATTCCTGAAATCAAAAGCTATTTAAAAAAACATTCACCAGTCGGTGTCTAAATTATTTTGCTGCTTTGCATATAAGAGTATCTAGTAGGAGTATAACTACTGCCTCAGTGTTGTCTGTGATGCAAAAATAAAACAGAGAAGCCACTAAGTTCTAACTGAGTGATGAGAATATCTCTGTTATCTGATTTGTTCAGAGTCCACTATTGCTCCACAAAGATGGGTGCAATGGTGGTGATGTTCCAGAATACAGGCTGAAAGGAAAGTGTTGACTGAAACATTTCATTCATTGGAGAAAGAGGCGTGTACCCAAAGATCTTTCCAGATCAGTATATACTGATCCTTCCAGATCAGTCTAAAGGCATCTTGTTTCTTGTGCAGAGAGTGTAAAGAGCGTGAAGTTGGGTTGGGTGGGTGAGGTCAGAAGTACAGCAGCTGAACGTTGGTGTCCTGTGGAGCCAAAGCTGTTTCATTTTTCTGTGTTTTGAATACTCAGTGCACTCCTCATCTTTTTAAGTCTTGCTTTATACATTTGTATAGTGACAGATATGAAGACAGGAGCAGTCTATTTAGCTATAGCAGTCTGTATCTGTCTATATTTTCGTACAGTGGTCAGTGCAGACAAGATTGTGAACTGAAGCAGTGCTGTCATGCTCTCCACCCAGGGGATATGGTCATCATGTTACACTATTCTTGATCTGATATTCCTGAGTCTTGTTGTTTTGTTTATGAAACAAGGAAAGGAAATCCAAATGTACAGGAGAATGGGAAAAGGGGACAAATGCCTGCAAGTAGTCTTCCAAGGAGCTAAAATTTATTTTGTACCTCTTAATTCATTAGAGTCTTCATTATGTCTTCACCATGATTTCTTTCTTTTATCTGCCCTGAGGTGGTGAACATTTATTTCTTACTGTCACAGATATTTTCATATTAGACTTGATTTCATTGCAATACCTCTTCACTGCACAGGAAATGGGATCTGCAAGTGCAGAGTGTGCGAGTGTTTCCCCAACTTTACTGGCAGCGCCTGCGATTGTTCCTTGGATACTACACCATGTATGGCATCTAATGGGCAGATTTGCAATGGAAGAGGAACCTGTGAATGTGGCACCTGTAACTGTACAGATCCCAAATTCCAAGGCCCCACGTGTGAAATGTGTCAGACTTGCCTCGGTGTCTGTGCAGAGCACAAGTATGTATCCAGAAAACCAAGTCCCAGCTTCTGTGCATTTTGAGTTTGTGATATCTGAGGATTTTTAAAACAAAGCTTTTGATGGTTAAAACTTCAGCTAAGATTTTTGGTTGAAAGAAATACTACCAAAATTACTAACTTGACAGTCAAAAATTAAATCTAGACCTGTGTGGGCCAGTGAAATTTGCATCCTTCCCTTTGGAAATCCAGGCTGTTAGAAACCTACCATTTTCTGCATGAAAACTTTGAAATATGTTTAGGATTAGTGGCTAAGCAGATTCCTGTGCAACTCACTTTGTGATGAGAAAAAAACTTGGTCCTTTTAGTATAAAAATCCTGTTCAATCTGCTTTTTTCAATGAATTATTCAGTGACACCCCAGTCTAAAGCTCATCGCTGGATTTGTTCTTTTAACCTGTGTATGTTCCACTGTAAGTACCCTGTTCTTATAGTGCTTTCTTTGAAAGTACTCATTTCCCAGGTAGAGGTGTTGAAAACGTTTGGTGTTTTTTCTGTCCTTGAAACCTGTGGGTCATTTGGGGAAACAGGAATTTATGAAAAGGGCTTTTGTTAATCTCAAGGTATATAAATGTTCTGACTGGTACAAAGCCATGTCTTGCTTTATTTTTTTCCTAACCTTTATGGCAAAAAGGATATTTTTTGGGGGGTTTTTTCGCCGATGTTTTCTCTATAAAATTTTTTGAGATTAAATGCTAGAAATCTTCCCTGAACACATTGAAAAGCACTGCTTGTGTTTTGTTCTTGCCCAGGGACTGTGTTCAGTGCAGAGCTTTCGATAAGGGAGAGAAGAAGGAGACGTGTTCCCAGGAATGTATGCACTTCAACATGACGCGCGTGGAGAGCCGGGACAAGCTGCCGCAGCCCGGCCAGCCCGACCCCCTGTCCCACTGCAAAGAGAAGGACGTGGATGACTGCTGGTTCTACTTCACTTACTCTGTCAACTCCAACGGTGAAGCCAATGTCCACGTGGTGGAGACCCCAGGTAGGAGCATGATGTTGCCTGTTCCTTCTTTGTTGCTAATTTGTGCAGATGTTGGGTGCTACAAAGTACCTCTGGTTGATTTGGGCGAGTTAAATGCATTCAGGTGCCTGTTACCCAAGTACAGTTGTGCATGTCTGAGTGGCTTCAGAAAAACACAGGTCTCCCTAGAGCTAGATTATTCAAACCTGATAGAAACAGATTCTATTTTTTAAAAACAAATGGTAAATCAGATATATATATATTTGTTGAAACATTTCCTGTTTGCACTTGATGTATTCTCTACCTTTTCCTGTAGCAAGTCCTATTTAGATAAATTTTGATAATTTTTTTACTACGCTTATGCTACAATGGTGTCTGTAGGGTTTTGTTCCTTTTTTTATTTTCCTTTTCTTAATAATTTGGGATCAGTCTATATAAAATTGTGTACTATGCTGCAAACTGCTTGAAGTTTTTTATGCTGAAAACCTTTGCTTTTACTTGACTGTGGTACCTTCAATAATAGATCCCAAAATAATTTTGTTCGTTAATCCCTAATAATATAATATCCCTAATAATATAAAATCCCTAATAATAATAGTTAATCTTCTGATAGAAAAAAAAAGTGAGAACAAATCTATCGGTCCATCAGTAATTTACCATTTATTTACCAAGAGTATTATTATTTTGAATCAATGGATATTGCATCTAACAGTGCAGAATTTATGGTATATTAGCAGTTTGTGGTCTCCTGATTTTTAAAAGCCTGATAGAAAATGCACACCTTAGAGACAGAATTGATCATTTTGATGATCATGACTTTATACAGTCCAGTGGCTAGTAGCTCTTAAAAATAAATACTGCTTCAATTCAGAATGCTTTAAATTCTCTAACAAAAGATGTCCACAGTATAGAGGAGGAACTTGAGCTCTTTCTCCTAGGACAAGCCATATATGCCCTATGCTTTTGGGGCCTGACCTTTTCATGAACAAACTTCTGCTGCTTTAGCTCAAAGGTAAATCAAGCCCATGGTGCATGAGGAGGCACCTTAATTTGTGCCATACAAGCACTGAAGGAACAAGCTCTGGCCAGTAGAGCTGTGTTCTGTGGAGCAAACACTTGCTCTTTACTGGCTCCCAAGGAATTCCTGTCATGTCCCTTCCCACTATCCTCACTCTTGCAGAGGCAGCTATGAAGATAGGGAGTTTGCAGTGTGGGGGAAGCTATGTTCCAGCCACAGTTGTTCTATTGCACAGGACTTGCATTAATTTGCTTCTGACTCCTTCACTGAGCACTGAGCTCTGCAAAATCCTTTCTTCAGTTTGTGATTATTGGGAATTTTATGTTAATAGTGGAGTTGGATTTTAATTTGGGGGATTATTATTTCTGTGTCAGCCACTTTAAATCACCTTGCATCTCATCACAGTCTGCAGCTTCCTCACGAGGAGAAGAGGAGGGGCGCACACTGACCTCTGTGGTGACCAGTGACAGGACGCAAGGGAATGGCCTGAAGTTGTGTCAGGGAAGGTTCAGGCTGGATAGTAGAAAAGGTTTTTCACTCAGGGGGTGTCTGGGAACAGGAACAGCCTCTCCAGGGCACTGGTCACAGCACTGAGCCTGACAGAGTTTAAGAAGTGTTTGGCCAATGCTCTCAGGCACAGGGTGTGACTCTTGGGGCTTCCCTGTGCAGGGGCAGGAGTTGGACTCAAGTGATCCTTGTGGGTCCCTTCCAGCTCAGGATATTCTGTTTCTGTGTGTGGGGCCTCTTCTGCTGGTTGGCCTTTGTGCTCCAGCTGCCACAGCTTTGACTTGGAGCTCTTGCATGTTTAAATACAGTTGCCAGTTATTTTACTCTTAATACTGTAAATAATTAGCTAAAGGGGTTAGCAGTGTATAGAGTTTATCATCAGAACAGGTTGTTCTGTTGCTAAGATCAAACACAAATTAGAAGGATGAAAATAAGCTGGAATGTTACAGGATGTACATATTGCAAAAATTCTGTTATTTGAAAGAAAAGTAGTATTGGCATATGTGATACTCAAAATACTGGCTTCAGCACAAAATCAAACATTAACAGCTTCTGGATATGCATTACCTTTACCGTTTTGTAAAATAATGTTTCCCTTGCTTTGTTCCCCAGAGTGCCCCAGCGGTCCTGACATCATTCCCATTGTAGCCGGTGTGGTTGCTGGAATTGTTCTTATTGGACTTGCATTATTATTGATTTGGAAACTACTAATGATCATTCATGACAGAAGAGAATTTGCTAAATTTGAAAAGGAGAAGATGAATGCCAAGTGGGATACGGTGAGTCAAGAAGCTTTTCTATGTATAAAAGCTGCAGTAGCAGAGGAAAAATAGAAGTTTTTTGTTCACATGCTTTTAAAGTGTTTCAGATTATAACCAGTCTTCTTGGAGAAGTATTTCTTGAGGCAGAAAAGAGTAGTTAGTATCTCAGGTTTAAGTAGCATTTCAGAGAGGAAATGTGATGGTGACAGAACAGTTCAGCTTTGCAGTTCTACCCTGCTTTACAACATGTGATTAATACGTTTATTACAAAGATGAGTCACTTCTGTAGAAAGCAAAGAAAATTTTGCATTCATTTAGGAAATCTTGTAAATACGTACACAGGGTTAGTTGGGAGACTTCCATAAAGTCACAAAATCATGGCTGGTGCTGGTTTGTTGAAATCTTCCCAGCTTTTTGTCAACAGAGAAATGTGCAAGAAAAACAAGCCTGTGGTCTGTAGGCTTCCATAGACTACGGAATCGCTGCCTCTGGGCAGTGTCAGCAGTCTGCTGATCAAGAGCCCCTTCACTACAGTTCTGTAGAAGTCAACGCCCCCATGTGCTTGATGAGAAAATATCTTCTTTAAAAATTGTCCTAGGAAACCTTTTGTTTTATTTAAGAAAATTGATTAATGTCATACTGGGGGAAAAATTACTAACACTTTATATATAGCAATTTTTTTTCAGTGATAGTTGACAATGTTGCTTTTTTTTCCTGTTGAATTATTCGACATTGACCATTTCTTTTACTTCAGCAAGAAAATCCAATATACAAGAGCCCTATTAACAATTTCAAGAATCCAAACTATGGACGTAAAGCTGGTCTCTGAGTCTCAGTTTGTATCTCCTTTCATTTTCTTTCCTGTTTTTCTCCTTTGCATGTTACTTCAAACTCACTGTGTGTCAGTCAGTTAATCACAGTTTGAGTCTTGCTTAGTGTATCTACTGCTGTTTTGATTGTGAGGTTTTCAAGAATGCAGCTTGAAAATTTTTAACTGGTTTTGAAAGCGAGACTGCTTACTTACTAATACTGCCAGTACTGGCTTAAAATATTCTACAAGTGATTTTTTAAATTTTTTTCCTAGATGTGTGGATACATAATAGAACAGATGCTAGGATTGAAGAATGTTTTTGGATTGTAGAGAGATACACAGGGGATGCTTTGTCTTCTCTTTCTTCAAATCAGCACTCAGTTTGCTTAAAATCAATATTTTTGCTAAGCTAGATTAGGTACTCCTAAAATATCCCAGCCTATAAATATCACTGGTTTTATTAGAATAGCTCTGTGAACATGCAGAGTAGCATTACTTTTTTTTTGTAAACTGTTTTGGCTTATCAACCTAGTATAGACCTAGTTTGTAATTAAGGTATAAAATGCATATACTCTATTAATTTTATAATTAAATATGCACCCTATTTTTTTCATCCTTTTTTCTATTGAAACTGACAATATCACAGTCCTTAAAACCTAGCCAGCTTTAGGTTGTCCATAGATATGGAACATTAACAGGACAAAGAAATACCCTTGTCCTTTCTAGATGTATTTTTCACTCAGTTTCTTACTCCTTCCTAAACCTAACCTGAGCACCTCATTGGGTTTGACCTGCTGAGTTCAGTTCTCTCCACACCCAACACACCAGAAATGACAGCAGTATCCAGGAGAGGAAGTCAGTGAAGCCCAAGTGATGAGTTGATACCTCTGCAGACTCTCAGATTGCCCTTCCATGAGTGCTCAAGGTGTTCTCCTTCCCTGGGACCCCCAGCTGCTGGGGAAGGAGGGAAAGGAAGGCTGAGATAGGGAATGGATGCCAGAGGAGCATCAAGAGAAAGTAGTGCAGAGATGAGACTAGAGGGAGAGAAATGAAGAAGCTGTGAAGGTAGCACATCCATTAAACATCCATGGAGGTTTTTTCAGAAGGCACTGGAAGGGAAATACCTGTATCTAATGTTGTGCTGGCTGCTGTCTCCCTTTTTGAGTGTTGCATTCAAAAGATTTTGTAAAGGAAAAATAAGAGGAGAAAGCAGAAAGTGAGAGTATTTAAGCTCTTACTTGCTCTTACTGTGACAACAGTTCCAAATACTCTGTGTAGCATTCCAAGCCCTTCCTGATGAAATAAACTTTCCTTTCCTCTTCACAATCATTTCACTTAGCAGTGTGTCCAAAATAGATTGTAAACAACATTCCTTTTGCCTGCTACATCAACCACATTCACCTCCTTTTCATTTTTCCTCCCAGAGCCATTTATTCTGGGGAGGAAATTGAGATTTTGATCCTTTTTAACACTTCACATACTCCACCTGGTTAGGTCTCTGTTACCTGTTCTTCTGCCATTCACTTAATT
This sequence comes from Chloebia gouldiae, assembly GCA_003676055.1. Taxonomy (NCBI): domain Eukaryota; kingdom Metazoa; phylum Chordata; class Aves; order Passeriformes; family Passeridae; genus Chloebia; species Chloebia gouldiae. The sequence goes on from QUSF01000003.1 coordinate 12,593,149, forward strand.
GTGTACTTTCTGTTGCATGCAGGACAAGCACCTAACAAACCATACAATGTGTAACTTCCATTCTGTGTTCTTAATCTCTACCCTGTGACTCTTCAGGATGTAATGTTTGGTGCTGCCATTTCCCCTCAAAATGTATTTCCTGCCAAAAGCTTTCCTCTGGTGTAAATGGAGGGATTGAATTCTGCCTTTTTGGTTTGCTCAGATGTGAAGGTTAAAAGTGCAAAAGGGTGTGGTTTGGGTTTTTTTAAACATGACTTTATAATTTTTGGTATTCATAGAAATATTAGATGTCTGGGGAGGGAGGGAGGTGGGTCTATTCTTACGGACCATCAAAAAGGAGAAGGTCGGAATTGTCAAAGTAGGTGAGCCATGAGATGTAAAACAAGGTCCTGCTTTTCCCTATGGATAAGATTTTCTGGTGGTTTTGCATTATTGCCATAGCCTTTCATTTAGATGAAGAGTTGCCTTGTAATGTCAAGGCAGGAAAGTCATCTGAAATCCCATTATATGAAAATCACACTGTAGTGGATTCCCTCCAGGTGTGTGCCTCCACAAATTAACTTTGTGCAGTTTGTGTGACCCTTCCACTCTCCCACAGCCATCATCCACACACGAGCTGGGGCTCTGTGGTGAGGGAACTGCAGCACCATGGAGTTTGACATGGACCAGGTACTCAGGTATTTCCCTGGCCCAAGGTAGTGCAGATGATGCCACAGCATCCCAGTCATCCGTGCTCAAGGCACCTGGGTCAAACAGAGTTCTGTTTGCCCAGGGTCTACTCCAATCAGCCATAAAAGCTTTGGTGCAATCATGCTTGTAACAAGTCTAAGGATAAATTTCTTCTGGACTGAAAAGCTCATCACAAGTTTGAAATGCAAAGCTGCTATCTGTAGTGAATGCCATTACCACTCCTGCGTGGGGATAGCTTGTGCATTGCTAAGCATCTTCAAACAGAGTCCAGATTCGGTCATCTTTAATTTCTCAAGTGATAAACACATTTATATTAGATACTGAGTCTGTAGTAATTTGGTTAGCCTTATTAGCAGCTACTGGTTAAAATGAAAAAAAAAAAAAAACCAAAACCACAAATAATTCAAAGCAATCAAAATCACAGGAACTTGTTCTTCTCCTGACTTGGATTTTGTGCTGTAATTTCCTTTGCTGCTGAATGTTGGACATGCTCTGGGTGTGGGAGATGCCTTTCATGTAAATCCCTTTCCTGTAAATTCCTTCGCTCAGTGGGCGCTGGTTTTGTGGCCCAGGGATGGAGGGACAGAGCTGGTGGTGGCCCAGGGATAGAGGGACAGGGTTGGGGCTGGCCCAAGGATGGAGGGACAGAGCTGGCAGTGTCCTCTGGCAGCTGCCCGGGCTGGAGCCAGCCCTGTGCTCTGGAGAAACAGCACTGGGACAGCAGTGGGGCTGCGAGGGTCACAATCGGCCCTTGGACAGCGTGGGCATGAGCTTTAACTCTTTTTCTTACAATGACTCAGGTCTTAAACCCACTGTGGAGGTAATTTCAGTGACTATTGAAACACTGAGCCCCTGGAACAAAAGGAATAAGAAGGTTAATTGAACATAGAACTACTCTGTGTAATAGTTTCATCTTTATGTGACACTGGACTGAACTGTTGTCCTCTGAACAGATAGTTTAGTTGAAAGTGAATATTATTGCAAGAACATAGCTTTTTATTCTCAATTGAAGGTACTTTTTAAAAGTACCTCCATCTTTATTTTGCTCAGTATTTCACTGAGTCTTGTTTGTAGTTACTGTTTGTTAATTTTAATTTTGGTTTAAGTATGCATGGAATTTTCAGTTTTAGGGGCATGTGGCAAATGTGTTTTCCCTAACCCTGCATGCTTAAACCAGTATATTCTCTGCAGTGCAATAAGAAAAGGGAGCATTTAAAATCATACTATTTGTCTAAGACAGCAAGTTTGGAATCCCATGTTTTAGTGGTCAATTAAAAAACTGAAATGTTTCTAATGTCTGAAAACATATACCCTCTGCCAGCTGTGAGGGGCCCTGAGTGAGGGGAGCATCGTGTTGGATTAGTGGATATTTATTTGAATGCAGGAGACCCTGCCAAGCCAGGCCCAAGGCAGGGTGGCTGGGATGGGGCTGGAACAGGCAGAGCTTTACCAGAAGAGAGCAGGGAAGGAACCTGCAGATCCATCAGGTGCCTGTGTTGCAATTAGAGGCAGTAGAGCCTCGGAAGCCATTTAGCTGATCAAATGTCAGGTTGGGTTTAGCTGAAGAGTTGTGAATATTGACTAAATCTCCATTATTTGTAATGGGAACTGAGGCACTGGCCTGACATGGAGAGACAGCTAGTCAAGTGCTTTATCCAGTGACCTAAATCCCACTGCCTGTTTCTGGGAAGTACAAGTTCAAGGGAAAGCAGGACAGAGTTTCAGTATCTTTACAGGGCTTATGCTAAATCAAGAGCATGAAAACTTCAATTCTGACTTCTCTGCAAAAAACAGTATAGTAGAAAACTTGCAATCTTGTTACTCAAATTGTATTTTAAGCCTGATTTCAGATTCAAATTAGTTTTATGAGTAGAACCTAGCAAATTTTGAAGTTTTAGTCCTTACCTTTAGACCCATTCCTAGGCTATCTGGTAGAAGTTATCTCTCTTTTACAACTGGAAGATGTCAGTGTATATCCCCTGTATGTGCTGGGAGGAGTCTGTTCTGTAAAATGTTGGAGGCTAACAGCACAAGTATTACATAATGTCTTGCCATGGAGGAGCTGTACACTGACTTCTTCTCTGTATATGATGCAGCCTTTTACACTTACAGGCTTCCTCTGCATAATAAACTTTATGTTGCGCTGATTCTTAAGATTTTCTAAAGCCTTCTGAGTTTACATTCTGTTAGAGAATTCCCATACAATTTCTGTAAACAACATATTGTTTTACATTCCTTCATGGGGGTGGAGAAAAGTTGATGTACCAGCAGTTTGTCCAATGTCTTTAGAGAGATGGCCCAATGTGGGGCCAATCCGCTACCACCTTTGGAAAAGTATAAAAGTTGAAGTCAGAGAATAAACTGCCCTTTTCTTTACCTTACAATAGCAGTAACTCATGTTGTGCTTTCACGTGTCCTATAGCTACAACTTTATATTTTTAAGAATTCTCCATTAAAACTTGTTGAGGAAATAAGCAAAGTACAATGCCAAGAACTTTGAGGCATATAGAGATATTCGGTACCAGATTAAATCTTGCATCCCTGGATGTTTTACCTGTTTCATTTGCATGTTACTATTGCAAACCTTTTGCTAAAACTATGGGGGAAGGTCATAATTTTGCATTGATTAATTAGTCTGTCTGAGACCTAGCCACATCACATGATTTTCCATGATTTAAAATTTAAGAAGACCCAACCAAGTGTTACTCCTCATCCTTTCCCATACCAGTAGGTGATACACTTTTAATTGAGACAGCATTTGCCTGGGAACTGATAAGGAGGGGAAGGGACTTTTGCTGATACACTGTATTTGTGAAGTACAGCCAGCACAGAACTCCCAGTCAGTGATCTCCCTTCACCTCTGTCCAGGTGACATTGACTCAGATCTTGAGAAGACAGAACAAAGAACTTTGATTTCCATTGTCTGGCAATCCAGGCTCTGGCTGGACTGGTCTCTTGGATCTAGGCAAGATTGGATGTGTCTCCTTGCTCTTTGCATGTTAGAGAAGCTGGCTGTTAGGGGAAAAACCCTTTTTTCTGTGAAAGGAGCCATGAGAGCAGCTTCAGGGTCTCCCTCAGCAGCAGCCACTGCTACAGACCAGTTACTCATCCTGTGCTGCGCCTGGCAAACAGAAGGCAGCAAACTTGCCAGGAACCATGATGAGAAAATTCCACACCAAGTGAGATTCTTGCTTGCCTTTGGCACATTCTGTGCTGTTCCTAGCTGTTTTTCCAGGTTTGTGACCCTGAAAAGTAGACACCTGATATTTGTGCATCCTTTACTTGAGGAGTGGAGGAAAAATTGGTTTAACCTGAAATATTGTAAATAGAGTTGAATTAATATGGTTGTATAGCCCATCTCAGATTGGGGTGGGGGGAACTCTGAAGGGACAGAGATTCCCTCACTGCTGCTGAAGGCCAGATACAGCCCTGGCCAGAGCAGCACTTGAGCTGACATCTGCACTGGGCTGAATTTTCTCAGGAATCAGTTGTGTATGCACAGAAGAGCTTCATGCTGGCAGACAACATTCATTTAGGCTGGGGTTCAGGCTGTGCTAAGAGCTCAGAGCTGCAGCTCCAGGCTGTTCCAGCAGTGGTCCTTTCTCCTGTGAAGATTTATCTGTTAATTTTGAGTTCAGGCTCTTCATCTGAGGTGTGCAAGGATGTCATAAATGGAGTAAGATAGAAGGAAACCTGGGAAAAAAAGGAAGCTTAAAATAAGCTTAATTTAGGGGGATTTTAAATCTTCAGCAAGAGAGATGTAAGCAATTGTTCTGTAAGCTTGTCTCATATCAGTAGAAATAATTTTTTTATTACAGCATCTGCACCAGTACAGAAGTTTCTTTGTTTCTTTGTACATTTTGCCCTTATGGGGGTTGGGGAGACCTGCAGGAATCAAATGAGAACGACGAGTACTGAATGTTCACTGTAAATATTGACTGTGTATTAGCAAAATACTAGAAGTCTTTCCATGTTGTTTCTAGAATTCAATTATAATGTAAGACGAGCTATTTAAATGTTTATTATAGCAGAATGTGGTCTGTGGTCAGTCCTGGTGTCAAACAGTGGTGTTTATAATTCTGTTCTTCTCTATAAGATGCCCTTGGCTGCAGAGCCCTGGGTGATGGCTCAGCTCTGAGATGAGCCTGCGAAGGTTCAGCTGCCTCCAAGGAGTTCTGTGCTGCAAATGGAACAGGATCCTGCTAACCCTTTGCTTTATTTATTAGCTCTGCATGCCTTTGTTCAAGTTGCTAGAGGGAAAACTAGTTTGACTTAAGCTGTTTGTGTGTACAAACAAAGCATTAATGGATAATTTCTTACGCTAGTTTTTATGCTTCTTGCAAACAGGTATCTTTTTCCATATCTTTAAATGTTAATTTTTTTTTTCTTTTTCCAGGGTGAAAATCCTATTTACAAGAGTGCAGTGACAACTGTGGTCAATCCTAAATATGAGGGAAAATGAACACTGCTTGTATAACTTCACAACACTGTACGCAGTATAGCAACTTTTGTAGTCACAATAAGATAGATTTAGGGCAAACTGCAGTGATTTTACTAATTACATATAGGTTTGTTTTCCTATGTGAAAATGGACCATATGTAATTTTTTTTTTTTTTTTTTTTTTGCAAATAAGAGTAATTGGTGCCAGAGGTTGGACAAAAAAACTTGAGACTGTGTAGCCTAGTCAGCCCAGGTCACATGGTGCCTTTTTGACCTTTCCCATTCTCATGCTGTGAATCCAGGTCTTGTGCAGGGTGTGATGCTGCATGGCATGACTGGGAGGGAAGGGGTTAAAGCAATCAACATGAGGGCTCTGCCTAGCCATTTAGTATTAAACTTTTTAGCTTTACAGGGAAATCAGGGCTTGAGTTTGCAGATGTAATTCAACTCATGTAGCATGGAGCTGGTGGTTAATTGGTCTTTGACTTGCTAGATGTATGATTAAGTATTTGGTAAGTTGAGTCAGCTGGAGGGGAGCAGTGTAAAAGACTGAAAAGCATGTGCATACTTATCTTTGATTTTCAAGTTGCATATTGCCAGGATGTGGGTAAAATGAAAAGTTTTGAGAAGAATGTTAAGAAGGAAAAAATAGCTTTAAAACATGTGCCATTACTGAAGAAGTTGCTGACTGGTAACTTAGTTTTTCTTTGTAAATTCAAGCCCTGGGTGGCAGTATCATGAAGTACCTTACCAAGACATCCTCAGATCACCTAAGGGCCTTACGTGATGCTGTGTCTTTATTCTGTCATGTTTCTTTGCTTTCAAGCCTGGTGCTTTGTCACCTTCTAATCTTTTTAACGTATTTGGTTGCGATTCTTTTTGTAATATTTTTGTATCTACACAAGTTTTTTTTCCTTTTTTTTTTTTTGAGCAGTCTTAGCTGTAAATTTGCCTTTACCCCGTAGCTAAGATTGCATAGTTTGTCATGTGACAAGTCACACATCATTCTTGACATGTGCCATGTATATTTGCCTCTGACCATTCAAACTGCATCATAGTCATATTCTTGTTTTAAGTGCCTTTTTATTTTAACAGATGTTCACTTTTTACAGTGCTATTACTGAAGTTATTTATTAAATAAAAGTACCTTAAAATACTTGATCTCGTCTCTTTATCTTGTAGAAGTTGATACTATTCAAAAAACCTGAGAATTGTGTCTCTGCAAGGTAATAATTGCAATAATACCAAACATGCCCTGATAGGAGTTAATGTCACACAGGAAGCTGACCTTTAGGAACACTGTCCCCTATACAGTATTACCAAATTAGGCCAATATTTAATTACATATGCATTAACCTGGTTGTGTCCACTCATTATGTTACATGTTCTACACTTTCCTTAACAAGTCTGGTTTCAAAATGCTTTTGTGGATTGGCAGGCTGTTTTTCCACAGAGATGCTGAAGGCTTTGAAGTTAAGTGGCCCATTAAGAGAGCTTTTCTAAACCTTGTCTGAACTGGTTTTCCAGTAGACACTTCCAGGCAGACGGAAGCTGCTTTATATCTCCAAGTGAACAGTTGCTTAGATGAGGGAGACCAGCTGCCATCCTACAGGATCAGATTCAATATAAGTGTCACAGACTGTGGGATTTGCTTTAACCAGGATTGGATGATGCAGCTAAGAAAAAAGATGTACTTCAAATAGGATAAAATCTAGATGCTGGGAACCAGAAGTAATTGTGAATGCTCCTTGGTTTGTAAATAGTGTCCTCAAATGCTTACCTGAATTCTGCCAGCTGACAGAGCAGGGAACTCTTGCAGTCAATAGCAGTTCATCATCCCAGAAGACTGATCCCAGCAGTTTCTCTGTTTTAAAATAATTAAAGTTAATATACCCATAGTCTTAATATCCTTCATCCATCTCCTCAACTCCTCTCTAGTAACTAAAGAGCTAAGCTAGAATTGTTTTATGGCAGTTGTAATAATCAGAGTTTCTTAACCTGGATAGAAGCTAAGAACAAACCTACAGGTCAGCTAAAATAATTCTCTGTAATCATGTGGTTTATTAATTAAATAATTTTGCAATCATATGTTCAGCTTCCTATCTTAAAACTACCTCTAAGTGTGCTTGGACAGTAGTCTTAGCACAGTCTTGAGCACCTACACATGAGGAATCATAAAGTGATCATCTGGGGATGCTGATGGGTTTTTCCTTTTCTGCAAAAGCTACACTATGTTGTTTTCTGTAACAAGTAAAAATTCATTCTCAGAGGCACATAGAATGTGAGTAGGTTAAAAAGGAGAAGCTTTTAGTTAAGTAAAATACTGATGAAGTAGAGATGGTGAATATATTCTAGTTACATACTTCTACTATTTAGAGGGTGCTTTTCAAGCACTTCTGATTTTCTTTTTGAAAAATCAGTTGCTGCCAAAGCATTTATCTAGCAGAAAGAAAATATTTATTAGCAGCTATGAATACAACTATCAGAACACAGATTGCTGCAACATAACTCCAGTGAATATTCATTAATGATAATAAATACATTAACCCCACCTCAATAAAAATGGATAAATTGCAGATAAAAATCACTGTAGGAGATAATTTCTAAGTACTTGAGAATGTTTTTAATGAGGGTGCTGACATAGGATATTATCAGAATACTAATAATACAATCAAAATAATATCAGAAACTAAAAATATGACAGTTGTTACTCAAACTAACTTTGACTGTGGTAATATAACTATAGTAATGCCTAATTGCAAAATGGGAAAATAAAATTAATTCAAGGAGGTAACTATAAGTATGTTTGAATGGAGCCACCAAATTTTTCTTGGGCACCAGAGAACCTGCTCAAGGAAGATTTTAGAAAGATTACAAAAAGAGAAGGCTGGATTAAAAAGGCAGTAAAAGCAGCTGATCAAAGACATCCTTGAAAAAGCTGAAAATATAAAAGCAACTTAAACATTAGAAGTATGCTAAAGAGGATTTCGTTCCTCATGAAAGGCACAAGAAATAATAAATACACAGTAAGAAGAAGTCTGACACTGAGATTAAGAAGGACAGTTAGAATAAAGAAATGACAGAATATGTAAACTCATTCTTTGCTTATATATTTCTTATGGCTATTTCATGAGATGGCAAACCTAACATTCCCCAGCAGAGGGCAAATACCAGAGAAATGATTCAAAATGGAGTGTCAAAAAAATATTCTAGAGAGGAATCAACAGAAGGAGTAGCAGCAAACTGCCAAAAGCCAATGCTAATAATTTGAGAAGGCTTAAGGAACTCAAGGATGAGTGCCAGGTGTCATTGCCATATGAATGGGAAATTACTAACATACATAGTCTCTTTTAAGAGGCTTTCTGGAACTTAAAATAAAAAAGCTACCCAGATGTTTCTACCACTGTCTAGTAGGAATTATAAGTGGACGCAGGAATAAGTGTGACATACGGTGGAAGAATCAGCATGGGCAGAGGGATGTCATATCTCACAAATGTGAACTTTGAGCAACATGCAAAGAGATCATTTCATACAACTGGACTTCCAAAGCCCTCTAACAATGCATTAAGGACCATTTCAGAAACTTCCAGGGGCTGTGAAGAAAGTCTTCAAAAGAACGAGCAGCTATTGAGACAGAAGGTTAAGAAGCCCAGCACAGGAACTGTTATTGGTTCTCTAATCAGAGAGTCCTGGCAGTAAGGGACACTTCACTCTAGTCTGAATCATCAGAAACAAATATCCAGGCTGTTCCCAGCACCTCATTAAGGAGACACCCCCAGCCCACGTTCACGTTCAATGTTTTCACATGATGGATGAATTCTACTACCAGAACAGAAAGTGCAGCCATTTTACAGACACTGGAGTTACCAAAGCACCTCTGACTTGGAAGCATCCAAACACATTTTACATTTCTGTTGGAACTGGTGTTTCAGTGAAATTATCCAAGTGCCTGTTCATTTAATTCCCAAACTGAAATACATTCATTCTCTCCTTCTGTTTGAAATTTGGTCTGCAGTGAGCAAACAGAAAATATTTTAAATAAAATTTTATGTCAATTATTTCCTTTCACTGGCACCTTCATCCAAACATGATCCAGAGCCCTGAGCTCTCCCTGGGTGTGGGCAAGTATGATACAGTTCAGTGGCTGGAGAACACCACAGAGTAAGAGTTTTCTTGGACTCCATTCCCTGTTGAAACTGGATCACTGTGCAGTCAGAAACCTGGAAATCTTTTGGACAGTTAAAACCAGGAAGGCATTTTACTCTATAAATAGGTCATTATTTAACATGATCAGCTTTTGCTGGACTGCTCTCTTTGACTTGGGCACCTCAGTTTTCTATGGAACATTCTACCTTAAGTGCCAAACAGGTGAGGTCTGACCTTTGCACTGAGTTCAGGGTCCTACATAACACTGACCATCAGGTTTTTCTCTATTAATTCCTTTTGAGATAGAAAATTAAAATGAAAATAACCTATTTTAATTTTACTTTGGTAAGGAATACACCACAAAGCTGAAAAATATTCAGCTGGAATTACTTGGCAGAACAGTATTTATCTAATTTTGTAGTAAAAATATCTTTCTGTAAAACTCTACTAACTTGCAGATCTCAGCTCTGCCAGCATTAAAACTGCTATTAATAAATAGGGTACCTTCAGTACTGCTCAAAAAAATTAACTTGGTTTGCATTTTATCTTCCATAAAACAAGAATGAGTGACATTAGCTATATTTTCTTCCCTTAGTTTTCTCTTGATACTGCCCTGCTAAATATTCTATCCAGTATCAAACTGATAGTGCTCCCTATATTCTTTTCAAACACTAGCACAACCATTGGTTTTAAAACCTGCAAAACAGTAGCTCCATTAGAGCTTCCTGGAAACTCTCCACAGTTTCAAGAAAGACAATAAATTATCTGTCCAAGCAGCTCCTTGACCAGCCCCTTTGTTCAGTACCTTTCCAAGACAATCTTCAGCTCACAAACAAGCACTCTCCTCATGCATATGCAGACTGGGGCACTACCTGTGCCCTTGTAGTGCAACATTTTGTAGTGTAACAAGGTTAATATTTCTTTCCTGTTGTCTGAAGCATCCCATCAGTTTAATAAAATCAGAAAATTGGACAAAAATAAAATAAAAGTTGTTTCTGAAGCAAGCTTTTCCTGCTCTTGGAAAATCTTTCAAAGATTTATTATTTATTTCATTAGTTCCCAAATAGATATTATCAGAATTTATAGTCTGTCAACAGTTTTATACTAAAATGGTATCTTAAAACTACTATATTTTATCATCAAATTTTCATATTAAGTTCATATACTGAAATGTCACTAGCCACATAGCAATTGCAGAGAGTAATTAGGAGTTATATTTAGATATAAAACATGTCCTGGCCAACACCTAAATCATAGCACAGATTTTCAGGGGCTTGCAGAAGGCAGCTGCAGCTGAGCAAAGATGAATACAGCTCGTAAGGGTTCTGCATCTTCAGTGGAACAACAGCAATGACTGCAGTGAACAGAACACAAAGGGAAATTCTACATAAATTAGCTCTGCCTCCTGTGCCTTAGAACACTGGTCTTCAAAGATCAAAGTTGGCTGCAATGTCACAAAATGTATTTCAAAACTCATTGAGAACTTTCAGGTAAATTTGATTAATCTTAAAAATACTTCAATACATATTTGGATTATTAACTTTATTTTTTCTGTTCTATGAATTAAGTTCTGAATTAGAAATTAGGAGACTGAGGCATCTATCAAAAAAGCAATTTGGAATCCCCTGACTTGTCTTCCCATCTCGACAGGGCAAAAGACTTACCTTCTATAGATAATTTTCTGCATAGATCAGTTTAGAACATTCACATTTCATCTGACATATTCCAAATCACAAGTGTCAATAATATGTATTTCCAGTTAAAATAAAATTAAAAAATAAAAAAAATACTATAAGTATCCATCCTAGGACTGTCTTACCAAAGCCGTAATTTTTACTGACTGTACATGCAGATGAATGCCCACAGAGGGTCTCACCTTCTGGCCCATGTGCACTTGGCTGTTCTGCTGCAGAATTCCTCACTTGCTGCAGGTCTTTCAATTTTTCTTTCAGACTTGCAGCTAAAATTTTTTTCAGCTCATATCCTTTCTTCCCTGTAGGAAATGGGAGATATATTACTCAATTTAACGTTTTACAAGCTTTTGTAATGTAAGATTTTAAGCTAGAGTGCTTACTGTTGAAAAGTTGTCTTTGCATTCTCATAGGAAATACAGAATACTGAAATTAGACACAGAAAATTTTCATATTAATATTAAAAATATGTCAAGTGAAGGTTAGAAAAGTCTATAAACCAAAATGTACTATGACAAAGATATAATGCAAGTATATAAAACCCTCTCTCTGTACAGCTTAGAGAATAAAAGCAACTAATTCCTACCTACTGAAATTTATACCTTTGGTAACATTTTCCATTTATAGTGACAATCTAGTATTGGAGACATAGATCAGAAGTTTATTTTTATGCATCTTTAACTAATATGTACCTATGTTATCAGTCTTTTGATGTTTTTTCTTTAAAAATGCTTAAGTAGCTCTCAGACAATCTACAATATCATTCCCCCATGTCAGAAGTTCAATGTCCATTTTCACCTATGTCAAAACAGATATTCCCTTCAATTTCTTTTTCTTCACATCTCAAGGGAAAGAATTCTAAACATTAAAAATTGCTAAAAATAATTTCCATGTTTATAAAAAGCCAGTCCTGCACTCGTAGTCCTGAGAGATATGAATGTCTCCATGATTCTACTCCATGGACACACATGAATAAATGATACAGCATCAGACTGCAGCTGTGTGTTACCACTTGTGCTGCCTGCTTGGCTGCCTGCCAGACCCAGGCTTTCCTGCAGGTCTTTCAGATCTCATTCCAAAACTGCAAGAAGCACTGGTTTGATAGCTCCTTTAGCTAGAAAACTACATTCATATTTTTCTTTACAAATTGAATTCTAACAGATGGATCTTGAGCTTAAATTTTATTCTTTGTTGGAAATAACATCAATAACATAAATTATTAGCCTATCCTGTGAGTGATGTTTTAAAAGAAATTTCTAAGCCGTGAAAAGAAAACTCACATTTTAACAATAACAAAATTTAAAAGTGCACAGGGAGTGGAAAACAATAGCATTTATTTTATCTTGTTAACTCGTCCCTCCTGAATGTGCTGTACCTTATATTTAAGCCCTTCAAAACCCAGATTATCTTCTTGTTTTTATCACAATGCAGCTGTGATTCTCATTTCATCCTCTAGATCATAATAAATTATTTTCCCACTTTACACATTGCAATAGCAAGAAGGAATTATGGTCAGACATAGGCCTGGGGATGAGTTCCTGACTAATTAAACCAATGACAAAATTCCCATGACGTGTGCCCGAGTCCAGCCCAAGCCATTGGGTGCAGTGAATTTCTGGAGGCTCTGCCCGGGGCTGAGCTGCCTGTGGTCCAGACTGGCTCTGGAATGTTCAGCTGGAGCTGTGCCAGGGCCAGTCCCTTCTCCCCAGGCTGGGACCTCCCCAAAACCCTGCCTGGGCTCCTCTGTGGGTTTGGGTTTGCCTGGCCATGGCCTCACCGACCTCCCCTGCCATGACCCTGGGCCTGCCCTGTCACTGCCCCTCTGCCTGACAGTCACTGAGCTGGTGACTGAACTTGGCTGCTCTTGCCAGCCTGATTCTGACCTTGATTCTGACTTGACCTCATGGTATGTCCCATCATTTTGTACTTGCTTTGTGATCTGGACTGTCTGGTGACACCAAGAACCATAATCTGACCAGCTCAGCTTGCCTTGTCCAGCTCCTGTGGGATTGTCCCCCTGTCAGTACCTCCCACCACCTTTGCTGTCACTGTCATCTCCCAGAGGGCCCCCCCATGTGGAAAAGCCTACTCCTGCTGCTCCTTGGCATGCATCATCTCCTGTCCTTCATCTCCAAACTTCCTTTCTTTTACCTTCCAGTTTTTGATGCCATTGACCCTTCTTGTCTTCCTGGCATTCTACACCCACTAGACTTGAAGATTGGGGTTTTTTTCACTCCAGTTCTTTTCAAGACTGTTCTTGTAATTGATCTTTTGATAAGTATTTTTGCTCTTTTCTCACTCTCATTATTCCCCAGGGCAGTATCTTTAGCCTTTTGCTCATCTTACATTATGCTCTCTCTTCAAGCAATTTCGTCAGCTGACACATCCTCAGTTATCATCTCCGTGCTGATGACTAACAAATCAAGCTCAGCATCATTACTTGTTCTCCTAGCAATAGTCTCTATCTGTCCTTCTCTCAAATTATGGCATTTCAAGGTTTTATCAGCTTTAACCAAACTTGAGAAAAAGAGCTAGTATCTTCCTTCCATACCAATCTTGCCGTACCTTTACTTTCTGCACATTCAGGTATGTGTTCTCAGGATACTTTCAAAGTTTTTCCTCACACTGCTCTTACAAAAAAGAAAATCCACATGCCATTTTGGGATCTCCATCTACTCAATGTCCTCCTTCCCTTTTTGTTCAAGCAGAAGGGGCTTCCTTTAACTCCTAATAAAATGTAATAAAAAACCTTTTAAAAACCCTTTCAATTTGTTCACACAACACCCTTGCCTCAAGACTGTACCAACTGAATTCTTCTACCAAGGCCCAGTTCCCTTTGATATCAAACTTACACTTTTCAGTATTGCTTTTAAATGTCCACGTGACATAAATCTGCATGTTAAAAAAAATTAATTGAACACTCTGCAAGATAAACTCTATCCAATTGCCAAGCAGAAGAAATATCTGAGCTAGTTTAAAACTAGAACCAGTGAAGTACCCCCAGCAGGAGTGGTACTGAGCTTCTTGTCAGGATGTATTAGTTCATGCACAACTCTATGCATTCATGGATGTTCTTCCTCTTCATCTATATAGTTCTACAGTTCCCTCATAACATATTTTCTCGTTAAGCTTGATGCCTATTTATATTTTTTACATTCTGCCAGTATTCCCAGTCTTGTGTAATATGTTTGACAGTCTGTCATCTAGGTATCATATAAAGTGTTTTACCCTATTTAAGTTCCTCTTAAAATAATTCTGCTTTTCATGGCATCTCCACTAACTTTCACTAGCATCTGTTTCTTCATCCTGAGACTGGGAATGGCCAGAGCAGTGACATTTCTTGAATAAGTGCATGTGAGGTGGTAGAGTAAATTAAACAGGGACCTAAATAATAGAATACAGACCTCTGTATCTCTGCTGCATTTAGCACTGCTTCTGTCTATTTAGCTGCCTTCAGAGGCTCCCTTCTTTCAGATCCTCTGTACCTGATGACAGCTTAGCAAGTTTTACTGTGCCAAAGCTCCACTGTTTCCTTGCAAAGATAAAAGCTACTCAGAAAGATGTTCAATAGAGAAAACTTTTAAACAGTGTCGCTTTTCCTCTAGAAACTGGCACATGGTGTTGAAGAAAACTTTCTGTAACTCCTAAGTAAAATTGGCCTTTCTGGCGTTTCTTGCTGCAGGCCTGTGCAGTCCCTGCATTTTCACTCAGTGGTGGAGGCAATGTAAGAACCAGTCCAGACACAGGAATTTGGGCCCATTTTGGAAAGCACTTCCATAGCACAGAGGTTGGCAATTGCATTCCTAGATGAGAATTTTACATTTCACTGTAGCATATCCTTACCTCATCCTTTAGCAGCCATTTCAGGCAGATAGATGAGGAACTGGCACAAACTTAAGATTTCGTGGAGCAAGTCAGGTTTCAGTAATAGCAGGGGGAAAAAAAACCACAAGAAGATAAATAGCACTTCACTGAGGGCAAACTGTCAGCATCCTCATGACATGTTTAATGTTCTCTAATCAGGACCCTGCATGAGCAGCTTTCCATTTAGCAGTTTCCAGGCCAGCTTCTGCTGCCTGTTGGATTTTACTCACTTCATTTATTGATGGCAGTCTTTTGCCATCTAGTAGAAGTTGTAGTTCCTTGGGAATGGTGAAAAAAGCAAAGGTTACTTTAGAAAAACACACAAGCTTTAATCTGGGACATAGAGTAACATACTTTATTTTAAAACTAAGTTCTATATTTAATTCTATGATCTTTTTGGACTATAGGATCTTGTATATAAATACATAACACATTACAGCCTTGATTATAATTTATATTAAAGCTACTGAATACTTTCCTGCTATAATAATAATAATAAGAAAAAGAAGAAGAAGCATTAAAATAGCTGAAGCACCACTTAGTACAAAACAAGATCAAAAAAAATATTAATATATATCATGTTTCTGCTGTTATGTATTTACCTAAAAACCAAGACTTAAAGTTTTGCTATGTTGCAAACTTATTTGCATGATGAGAATATGTTCCCAAGCAGGCAAAGCTATCTACAGAAGTAAGAAACATTATTTCTTTTTACAGAAGCAACAGCTCAGGTGATAGGCATGAAAAAGTTTAAGAAATAAATTAATTGCCAATGTGGAAATATAAGTGCAACCTCAAACTACCTTTCTTGCAGTCTGAAAAGACTGAAAACACTGATAAATTCTGGTTTTCTTGGCTACCTGTTGAACAAAATTATTTCACTAATGTTTACAATTTTAAAAAGTACTTATGTTGCCATGTTTTTAGCCCATAAACAAGGAGCACATAAGGCTGACATTCATTTCAGGAATTGCAGCATAAACTTGAAAAGGGCAGGTGTGTTTGATTTCTCCTGATCACCCTGCAGTTCAAAGCATTTAGCAATTAAGGAGACATAATGTAGTCATTCAAGGAATACTGACTGCCAGAGAAGATAACTAATAATTTTTGGAGTCACTTTGAATGTAATCATTGTCATTGTAGGGACTCTACATTATTGTTTGTCTGGACCTAATTTCATTATGGGTATTTTCTGCTTCTGATGGAGGCTCCTCATTTGACAGCTGTTACAGAAGTATAAGCTTTACTTGTATAAATATTCTTCAGACAGCAAAAATATTTTTAATGGCAAAGCACATTAATGCACATAAATTTTCATATAATTGTCATCACATATTATGTTTTACAATTATTTAACACTCATGCTTTCTGTATGTCAATATGACTGAATATCTTTTATATATAATCAGCTCAGTTTGAAACATGTTGGTTGGTATAATAAATTCCCAGTGCATCCAAGAGAAATGGTCCTTAATATTGTTAAAACACTGGGTTTGGGAAGCAAATTCCAAGGTCTCTGGTGATTTCTGACATGATGGCAATAGTTACAATCAGGTAATTTTCTTTCTAAAGAAAAGAGAACATTTATCTTTGACATTTACTACTTCCTTTTAAAAGAGTCCATGGAAGATTTTGTTCTTCAGGTAAGATGGTTTCCAAAGTTACATTCTATAATGAAAAATTACAACATTTTATGATATTGTTTACTCTTATTACAGCATTAGTCAGCTGATAAATGCTTTTATTTTAACATATCTAGGTCCTGAATAAACACATTCAAGCTACTAATTAATGAGCTACCTTAAAGAACTCGGAAGTAGTTCATTAATTTAATAGAACTAATTTCAAAACTGATAAATTGAATAATGTTTCCTTTTTTCCCCTCAGTTTTATTTATACAAATTCACAGAAATATTCAGAAATCCAGTTCCTTCTTCATTTTTTTCCATCAACTTTTTCAAGACTGAGAAATCTGATATGAAACTGATGAAATGCTGGCAGTTGATAACTTCAAAGAAATTCTGCAATATTTGGAAAACTACAGAATATCTATTATTGTGGAGGTATGGGTGTGTAGTTTGAACTGCTGAATATGGGAACAAATATGACAAAGAAGAGAGCTGTCACACAGCAGTGCTGGATGGGCTGTGTCATCTTCCAATGCTCAAAGGAAAACAGAGATAATAAAGGTTTGCTGTAGGTTACCACTGCTGCTTTAAACCCCTTTAGAATCATATTCATTGTTTCCACATGGCTAGCAACCATGGATGTGTTTTGCTCCAAAATATGTTATTGATTATATTTTAATGCTTTTAAGGAAAATCCTATTGATTTCAATTTCTGTGTTAGGTTTTTACCTCTGTCCATCATGAGATTCTTGTAGATGGCTCTGGAATCAAATCCTGCAGCATAAGTGTCAGGTAACAGTCCAGTACATTCCACTACAGTCTCTATTACTGATATGTAACTTATGATTATGAGGAACTTAAGAAGTCCAAGACAGAAAATATTTTTATGCAAAAGTCCCCAAAAGCCAAACATGCCCTGTTCAACTGCTGAAAATTAATTTATGGGAAGGTTATGTGGTTCACTACAGTTTAAGGAAGCAAAACTCATTAATGTGTTCAAACATGGGAGCTAAGAATGCCCAAAAGCCAACAGATTGTTTTGGAAATAGAGGAAATATTTTGTTTCACATTATAATCTAGATTCAGATTCAGTTCCTTTATGTTTGTATTTTTCTCTCACAAAACAATGAGAAAAGTTAAAGTGAAACATTTTCAATCCTCGTAATTTCACAAAACTGAAATAAATAATAGGACAGGTAAGAAAACAAAATAATTCCTTCTTCTGCAATCAATTTCTCCAAGTTTAAACAGCTGCAGTTCAAGACAAGTTATGAATAAGACAGTTTTCTCACTGAAGTGTCAATTGCTAACAGAGAGCATTGGCACAGTAATACTGTAGTAATAAAAAAATTATTAAATGCACGTGTCCTGTGCATGAGAACATTTAATGACCTCTGTCCCCATTTGCTTCTGTTTCTTCTAGAATATTTTGCTACTATGCTGAGTTCACAAAACACATTTCAAGATTGGAATAGGCAAAGTGCAATGCAAATTTGCAGGTAATGTGATGACTAATACTGACATACATAGCACACAATATCTTGGAAAATAAGACTTTACCATCTCCTACCACCTAGATCCTCTAGACTAAAACCACCAGTAAATACATCTTGCTGTAGCTGGACTGAACTCAGTAATTTGATCAGGTTTTCCTGTATGGAATTTCTGCCTATTTACAGTAAAACAAAGGGAGGTAGTTATGGCTGATTCTTGATACTGTATTAGCCAGAAGGAAGAAAAAAAATAAATTGACTTCTTTGGAAAATGACAAGCACATATCCTGTCCTGTCCATCCTCCTTCAAAAGAACCCCTTTTTCCCCAAGAATATGAAGGAAACCTGCCTGGAGGCTGGATGAATTTAGAGTTTACATGAGTGAAATACAAGGCTTTCTATTCAGATGGAGAGGAAAGAAATCAGACAGCCCCTGAACACAGATGTAACTCAGCACTACCATCAGAGGTGCTGTAAATTGTGGTGACATAAGGTACTTTCATGGCAGCAATACTAAAGAATTACCTGTGAGAGCCTGGCAGAATTCTTACCTCTCTGTATCACAGATTTCATCTGCAGCAAGAGGATAAGAATGCTTATCTATTTTTATAAATATTTTTAAGAATTTCAGGTTAAAAATATTAATCAGCCCTGTGAATTCCAGACCTGGAATCCAGAGGCAGAAGTTTTCTCTTCTCTGTCTGAAATTAATTGGGGTGAATCTAATTCCTTGGGTTTATCCAGCTCACCTTACTTCTGAATATGATCTTTTTTCTTAGCTTGCCTGTTGAACCCACATGATTGCTACACTTCCTTCTCTCTGCTAATCATTATTTTCATAATTTAACATCCTTTTTTGAGGTGGTGCTCCAACTTCTTCAGTTTTCTCCATTCATGCAGGACTTCTCCTTATTTTTTATAGCTTGTTTTCCTTAATTCACTGCTGCCAATTTCTGTACTAATTCATCAGTTTCAGCAATGACCTTGGAAGGTAACACTGTACTGTTCCCTTCACTTTTAAGTCACTTTTTTGTCCTTTCTCAGTAAACCTTCAGCATTTCTTTTCATTGTAATGTCAGAAACACCAGTGTGATCCTCTTCTACATTTCTGTAACTAATTTTCCTGAAAAAATTTTCCTTGAAAAAAAAATTTTTTTGTCTTGCATATGAATAGATTTTGCAAAGCTGCTTGTTAGACTTTGAGGCTTCCTATTAAAGTATATATTATAAACATATTTACACTGAAATTCTGTTGTTCAGGTTCACTTCAATGCATATAAGCACTTCCTAAATCTCTTTTCAGCTGAAGAATTATTTAAATTTTAATATTCTTTTAGCCTCAAGTCAAAGATACACTTAATATCTGTAGTATAGATACAGGAAAGCACATTTAAATATTAAAGTAAAGATATAAAAAGTGGTTAAAACATTATTTAAAACTTTTCAAAGAGAATTAATTGAAAGTAGAAAAGTTGAATTAAGCTTTTATGAGAAATTACTGAAATTTTTCCCTAATTTTAGAGTTTAAAGTTCTTCTATTTTTAAGTTAAATCTTGTTTAATACTTTGAAATAGAACACCTTCCATAAAAAGAATTATACAAGTTACAAAATGGAATTTAAAATGAAAGCTCAAAAAGAAAAATGAATATTCCAGTATATATAAAAATTTGCCATACTTTTAAAATTGTACATTGTTGCATTTACAGAGACATGACTGATCAAATTTCTATTTCTTGCCCTTTTTTTTAAGCTGATATATTTTAGAATTCCATCCTTTCCTTTTAGGAAATATTTTTCTGTGTTCCAGTTAAAAGTATGGGCAAGCTCTAACCTTGTGTAAGATTACAGAGAATCAGTAATTCATCTCATCCAGTTTACATGTCTCCATTTGAATTAGTCTCTAATTAAACTTGTTTGACTTTCTGGCAAGTGGAAAGAAATGGATGTTTCTAGAATGCAATTAATCTTGCCCCAAAATAGATCCTTAAAACAGTTGAGATAAATTGGTCATTATAAATGCCTGATTGTCTCTGTTAACTATGAAAGGAGTTTAGTAGACCAGTTCAAACACAAATGTCTGTGTGACAGAACTCAAATGTTATGAGAAATTAATCTTGATGCTGCATTTCCCATTTCTTTGAAAGAGGAATAAAAGACTCCATTAAGGTTATTTTACCACCCTGTAGGAATTTATCTGTTGCCTTCTCCAAATTTAAAAATTGTCGTTCCTTTTAAGAAAGGTATCAAAAGAGTAACAACAACAAAAAACATAATAAGGAAGTCAAAGCAATACATACATTTATCTAAATACTTTTCTAAATTCAGTCCTTGTAATGCTTCTTCAGCTTTCCCTCAAGGATTTTTTTTCCCTCTGATTCAATCATCCTTTGGTGAGTGAAAACTGTGCTGCTGATCCACAAATTACAGCAATGCCTTGACAAACCATTTCGAATTTCTAGATTAAGTTTTACCACAATAGAAGCAATAGAGAGTTTGCCTGAAGTAGAAACACATTTTAATTTGTCTTGAAATAGTTTTGTAGGTAAATGGATCAGTAGAGATTAATATCTGAACATACACTGATGCTAATCTATAACTGTCCTCATGTAAAAATAACAGCCATGCTGCTGCAGAGATTAAAGGTGATCCTGTATTAAAGGCTGCACTGTCTCAGATCTGCTAAGTGATTTTAGGTCATTCAAATAAGCTCTCCATGCCTCAGTTTCCCCATCTGTCAAATGAGTATGTCTGCTACTTCACAGAGCTGTGGCAACATTAATTAATATTTAAGGTACTGAAATACTGTGTAAGCCATAAATAAAATACACTGTATTCTAGTTGAACATTGTGATGTTCATGTTGTTGTTGGCAATGAAAAATTAATTCACAGAAAAAATGGCCAGTAACAGTGAATGATGTCTTTACAAGCTCACTGTGAAAAACCCTCTGTGCTATTTTACAAAAAGAACACAAGCACACTGCTGTGCACCTAAGTTATGACTGTAAACATAAATAACATAAATCAAAAGCATATTTAAGGTATAGAGAACATTAACAGAATGCGACATGATCCACTACCTGTGTGAAAATGTTTTTCTAATGGAAGGGAAGTGATCCTGGAAAGAACAGTAAGTGGAGCATCCTCAAGTTGTCTTGCTTACTTCTACAGTGCAATAGTGAATATCTAAGTAAAAAAATCATACTCAGTCTAGCCATAGCAGGATTCAGATTATACCCACTTTTTCCTCTTTCTGTGTGCCATATATGTAATATAACCTGTTCTGAAACACAGCTGGGGCAGGCTGTGGCATGGAGGATGGGCTGGTCACAGGAGCAGCGTTCAGCCTTTCAGCAATTTCTCCCAGGCCTCGTTGTGCAATTTGCTTGCATTGTCCCAGTGTCTGAGCAGCACCAAGAACCACAAAGCTTTCCACGGTGAGTGTGCAGGAGTCCAATTGTTGTATTATTTGCATAATATCTAATGATTAGGGACTAGCAAGAGGACAAGCATAGGATACACCTCTATAGTGTAGTAAACTCATTAACTGAAAATTTAAATAACACTCCTTGATGTGCACATGTCTTTTCTATTTCGAGTGCTCAGCTCCACTGAGAGAGAAATCAACCCTGAATAAAGAAAAACCCCATACCTCTCATAATATTCATAATAAAACAGAGTAACATTTGCACAATAAATTGGGTAAAGCAAGAGCAAGTAATCACAGCTAATGATTTTAAAATGCAAAAATATGTAATCTTTGCAACTGCATGTTTATTTTATCCATTCACTTTTCATTATAGTGTATCTTTACTAAGATATAAATCATGCAACCAGGCAAAGAGATTAATGTGATGACTCATTTTTAAAAGGTGGTTGCTGAGCAGCCTGTAAAAACACAGGGACTAGGCATTCAAATTTCATATTTAATACAACGAGGAGCATAACCCTGGACAGATTACTAGGCCAGATTATAAGCGTTGAACTTGGACATATGCTGTATTTAAAAATTTATTGTTGTGTGATCAGGTACTTGCAGCTTAGGAAATGCCATAACTAAGTTTGCACTTGTAACTCACTTCCTGCTTCTTTGTACTTGACAGGTCATAGCAACTCATGGGAAAATTCAGATGCCATCATGTACCTGGAACCTCTTGACTTTACACAGTGGGAATCCCTAAACCAATTGCTATTAACTTCATTCAAATTGTTGGTGTACATTACACAACCTGCAAACAATGCTTTGGAAATGGATTATCACTTCCTGATGGCTTTTCCCTCTTTCTTTACAGGACAGGTCACCTCTGTGAGTACTTTTAAAACATTAATTCATGCGTTCTCAGAGACACTTTGTATGATGGATGAGGTGATGGTGTAATCCTATACATGAGTGTGAAGAGAGCAAAGTCAGTAATTTCAACCTATTCTGAAAGTCCAAGGTGAGTTTTGATTTTATCCAGTGTTGACACTTTGTGTGTTCTGGGTTCCCACTGACTTCACTTTTGACATTTTCAAACTAATTAGATATTTGAATTATGAACAGACTGACATAAACACAGTTTCCACCACTTTTCCAGCTTTTACTAGATTAACTGAGCCAGAATCATTCAGGAAGAGAGCATTTCAGTCCTACTGGGGGGGCAGTGCAGCTGCCTGACCCATTTCTTTTTCTGAGGCACATTTCTGCCTCATTTCCTGAACACTCAGTTTACATATTCTGAAAAGAAATTATCTGAGGATATCAGAGACAAATTCATTCCATAAGGACCAAGTTTCATGCACTGTAGGAAGCAGAGATCTTGTAGAAAAAGTACAAAGTAACCTCCTATTTGCAGAAGTTCTCCAAATGAAGGTTGCACACACAACACTTTCTTGAACAAGAAACTTGCAATTTTAATATGTCTCAAAAACTGGGCTTTGAGTGATGTTTTTTATTTTGCTTTAATATGAATATAGCTTCTCAAACAACTAAAGGAGAAAAAAAAAGAGAAGTATAAACATGTACTACTTTGCCCTGCCTCTCCAGAAATTTCATCATGTGTAAATACAATTGTACCCACATAGGGTGTGACAATACTGGACCCTTCAGATTGACAACACAAGGAAACTGCCCAGCAGCTTGTTGCTGTCTTCTACACAGAGAAATCAAGAGAGGTCCACTTACCTTTTCAATTATTTCAAAGCTATTTGATGATAGCAGACACACGCATTGACTCCAAGAATTGTGGGTTAATTCTAAGATCCCAGAGGGGTTTCTCCTTCTTCCTTTGCCATCCAGCTTTTGGTTTTTCCTGCTAACTACATTCTCTTTGTCTTCAGTATGCAGCTGCCCAGCAGACCTGTGCCCCAGTCAGTTGTATCTGAAAGCTCTCCCCTTGACAGTGTTTGAAGCAGGAAAGCTTGAGGCATTGCCCAGCCTCTCCGTTTTAGCACCACAGGAACTTCCAGTGCCATGACAGAAATGCTGGGCATTCTGCTGAGCTCTGGAGTCCTCACACTGAGCCACCTCTTTGCTAAGCCAGCAGGGAGGCAGGGATAGAGAAACAGCTGTAGGGATCCAATGACCCCTCTTCCTACAAGGCACAGCAGAGTTAGAGTCTAACTAATATATAGGAGCATGTAATGGAGAATGCTGCATATAGATGCAATATTTTTTAAAAATTATATGTCATACACAATTGCCACAAAGAAGCAAAACAATTAAATTGGATGTCATACAGTTAAGAAAAAATTTACTGAACACATAAGAATTGTTTTCCCAGACTTACTTGGCCAAAATTTGATGGTGGCCCTAAAAATGGCAAATTTGCATCACTAATATCAGAGACACTCTGCTGCCAAATTCTAACTGACAATACTAGACCTGATTGTTCTCAAATCTCAGTACCAGGGAAACTGAATGTGAGAAACATAATCACTTCACAAGGTGTCCCTACATGATCCTGGAAACTCTAAGCTCCTAAGTGTGACCTCGATCTTGGGAAAGTTATTAGCAGAAACTATTACAAATGCAATGTAGAAGATGGATAAATATAGTATACCTGGAAAGAAGTCACCATCATTTCTGTAAGTGCACACTGGGAAAATAAAGTGCAACTGCATGTATATAAAAATGGGTTCTAAGTTACCATAAAACCTCTTCCCTCTCCAGAAAAAAAGAAAAGATCTTATTCTAGTTAGTTCTACAAAGAGAAATAACTCTTTGTTATAAATGAATAATGTTTAAATCCATTGGATTATTGAAATAAAAATCAGCACAGGATAATAAACAAAGAAAACTAAAATTCAGAAGAAAACATCCTGCTGTATGCCTGGATGGTTTGCCCACATATTGACTACTATATCTACCTCTGGCAGTCCTACCTCAGAAAGAATAAAAATGTAGAAAAGGAGCAGAGAAAGGTGACAAAGATAGCAAGAGGCATTGAATTGCTCCACTTGAGTCACGAAATTGATTGTAGTTTTCTCCAAAATACAATAGAATCCTTCTTGTCTGACAGAAACAGTAAAGCCATGGAATTAGAAGTGATGGCAGAATGTGAGTTGAAAATTATCACTCTTTCTAAAATCAGGGCAGATTAGAAAATCAATCAGCCATTTACAAATTAAGTCTAACCAGAAATAATTTCTATTATAGAAAATAAAAACATAAATGGCTTTTAAATATGCTTCACAAATTCATGGAGGGTATGTCTGTTGGTAAGTAATGAGCATTGGGAACCAGATGCAGAAAGAACTTCCCCACCTGTCAGCAGCTCAGGATGTGTCCACCTTGCAGGGATGCCCCTGCACATGGCTGCTCCCCATGTCACCCCCAGGTTTCTGCTGTCCTTGGGAGCTGCCTGACTTTTCACTTCCCTCCCTGGCTCTCCTCACTTTCTCCCCTTTCTGACCAAACACACACGAGCCCACACCAGATAAAGAAGGGAGAGCATTCCCAGATCTGACGGGGCTGAGATTCCTGTGCTTTTCTCCATGTCTCTGACTGTGTATCAGATGTGTTTGTATCCCAAAGAAAACACTTCACTGGTACCATGAAAACTCTGCTTTCCCAACAAGTCAGAACTACTGATTCATGGAGATGTCTTATTCTTCAACTGTTTAAATTCTAATTTATTATGCTATGTTTATTTAAAATCACATTTAGTTGAACCTTTGCAGAAAACACATTTTCCTTCTCAAACCAGACTTCTCACTGATTTCTCCAATTCCACAAGTGGGGTGAAGTGCATATGAAAAAGCATTTTATTCAAACCCTTTGGTAGCTCAGGATATGATCTGAACTAGGCAAACAAACTGTGAATGTGGTGATGGAGCTAGAATATATATATACCACAGAACTGATAACACTTTGTTACAAAACCATTACAAGTAATAAAAGCTTAAAATTACAAAAGATAGTAGAAGGGCAGAAGCCAAGTCTCCACTGTAGAACTTCTCTGTGCATTTGTTTTCTGTAAGAATTTCTTCAGAGAGGGTATTAATATGGTACCTCTGTTTAAATGGAATTAGTAGGAGTTGAATGCATTTACATACATGAATATCACTAGGAGTTCACAAAACTCTGATTGTGGTTAGATATTTGAATTATGAACATACGAAGAAGACTGACATAAACAGTTTCTTCCTTTGTCATATATGATTGAAACTGGCTAGCAAGTTCAAAAATGTATTACAGATGGACTGCAATACATGACAGTAAAAACTGAATTTCCCCATGAAACCTTCTACAAAGCCCTGTTGGACATTTAAGGGGAAATCTGTGGAGAAGGAAAGGAATTCTGGGCCCTACAATAACACAGATGAGCTGAAGTAAGGACAATAAAAAGACAACATTAATTGAGTAAACAGAAAGGCCACAGAAATATTTAAAGCAACTATTCACTCTAAGGAACATCTTAGAGTGGCCTTACTCTGAATGGAAATGAAGTTCTGCTAAAATAAGACATTTCTGAAATTCAGAAGTATCAAATGTCATTGATCATTTAGCAAACCACATGCAAAATGATAAATTGATGATTTGAAACATTTGTCAGATGCTGTCCAAATATCAGTCAACTTTAAAAAGGTCTCTGTAAGCACAGACATAAAAGAAAGCTTAGAAAAGAATAATCTTGCATTTACCCATAGCCATCTAGTAACGATACTTTAATACACTTGTACACTGCATTAAACTACTAAATTGACTTTGATCTTCTTGACAAGTTTTTCTGAAATTTATGAGATCTTTCATGTTGGTACTGGTCTGCATGACTGCAAAGGAGCTGACAAATTGCTCTTTATTTCTGAATTTTATTAAAGAATCTTCCTCTTAAATGTTATCATTAAAGAAAAAAGTATATTAGCAAATTTACATCTATGTCTACCAATGAAATCAGTATATCAATAAGAAAATAAGCACCAATAGAATATTTTAATGTAGGATTGTGCCAATTTGATCTGCAGGCCCTTGATTTTCCTACTTATTCATTGAACTTGTTGTGCAAAGAGCTTGAGCTGAAAAATGTATTGACTTAATACATGGAAATTGTAAACAATTATCATGCTATATAAAATTCACGAAGTACTTTTAGTTTAAATATAATTAATTTTTCATGAATCACATAAATATGCAATTTATGTATTTCTTTGAGCTAATATTTTACTTATGCAAAGTATAGTATTACCTACTATCAAAAATCTTCAAATGTAACTATACAGAATAAAAGTGTTAATCAACCATCAAGCATTACTAATCTGAAGTGTTAGAAACGTGGAGCAAAATAGTTTATAAGCAAAGTCACAAGTCAAAAAAGCCCCAATAATAAAACTAAACTAAAATGTTCATGTTTTTTTTTTTAATATGTAATCTTATCTGAAATTACCCAAAAGGATTCGCACTTTTAATATCAGTTGTAAGGCATATATAAAAGAATATTCCTAATATTTCCAGCCCTTTGACTAGTAATGCTTCACTACAGAAACAAACTCCTTACTCATGTGCTTTTTAAAGAATTAGATTCTCCTTCCATTTTATATTTTACTCCAGGAGAATTCTTGCTATGAATCTTACTATGAATCTTACATGTGGTCAATGTTTTCTTCCTTCCTTTCTAAGGTGTTAAGCTTATTAATACTGTAGTAATAAAGTCCATTTGGTTTTATGCTGGCTCAACAGGCTCCCAACTCCATTTGGTTTGTTTGATAAATGAGGAAACTCAATGAAGTGTGAGTAGGTTAACTGGTGATTGATCAAACGATATCCAGTAAGTAAAAAGAAAAACGTGTTAACAATGGGGAGGACTTTGGGCTCAGAAAAGAAAATGAGAATAAAATCAAGTAAACCCATTGAAGCTGCATTTTTTTCATAGTGACAGAAGCATTTATAACTATCTTGTCTGACAAATGTCTTAAGTCTACCTGAAATAAAGGTCTGCTAAAGCTTTATAGAAAGCAACTAAGAAGACCATATGGGAGCTCAGCTCTCTCTTGTGCAAAATAATTGAGTTCAGCTCAGTGGCGAGTTCATAGTGCTTGTGAAGTACTTTGTATTAAAGTATTATCAGTCTCACAAAGTACTTCCAAGCAATATGAACTTAGGTCCTAGCTCACTTTAGTTCTTTATAAGAATGAAAATATATAAGTGTTGGTGAAACTACCTGGTATTTTTGAGCCCAGCTTCATCATCATCGTTATTTCTTCATGTCTGAACAAAAACTGCTGCATTTTTCTTTGCATCAATTCATGTAACTTGTTGGCCAACGGTGGATGCTGGAGCCTTACAACTGATTCTCACAGCTCCTCTCTACCACACAGAAGTGAGCAGTCTGTATGTGGGTGTTCTGGCATTAGCCCAGATACCCCTTGTGGTAAACACATAGAAGGTATTTCAAAGTTTTTAATATTTTATTTTCAAGCCAAGTAATTGTGGTATGCACCTAATGCCTTCATCTGCTTCCACGTAACTGCACGGCTCTAAATATAAAAGTTTTCTTTGTCATTCACATTTGAATTAGTGCTACTGTGTGCTGCTAAGTACAGGAGGGTGGACATCAGGGCTCACTTTACAATCTGAGAGGTAGAGAAACCTCCACTCTAGAATGCAACTCAGTGGTCAGTATTTTGGCACAGGGATTGATTAAGGCAACCACTGGAAACAGGGATAAGAAAGGAAGTTTCAAAGCTGTTACCCATGATCAATATATGTAGTTCACACACATTGCACCGGGAAATATTTGCCTGTTTTATAAGGCTTATACTACTGTTTGTTTTCCCTTGCCATAAAACCTAGGAGTCACAGGGAAAATTGTGCCAAGTTTTCACGCAGCTATTAAAAAAATGGCACTTAAAGGAGTTATAAGATTTGGCCTTTTAAACAACAGGCCCAGAGGAAACCTAGAGCATATAAAGGAATAGAAGTTTCAAATGAAAGACACTAAAATTCATTTCTAAGCTGCTCTCAAGGTGAGGCTCAATCTGAAGGGGGGATATGGCTCCTCAGGCCCAAGTCAGCCAAAGGAGTGGGTTAAAGCAGCTTCAGGGCTGCTTGAGCTGTTCCCTGCAGGTTGCTATTGTGCCGTGTTGCCATCTAGGGATCACCAGAGTGCATACCCAGGGGCATGCTCCAACACATTCAGGACCTGGGAAAATACAGCTGGATTTTGTATGTATTGATTTCAAGGATTACTTAGACAGCAGTCACGTCTGCTACTCTAGTGAGGACCTACACACTGCGATTCTCCCTCCTACTCTTGCATTAATATCAAGAAAGAGTTGGGACCAAGGCTGGCCCAAAAATATGTTGTCAATTTAGGGAACATTAGTTACCATTCAGGACTGGAAATCTCTGTGCTCAAGAACAAATGAGAATCCTTCAGACTTCAACTGCAATAGGACACAAGTATTTATTTCCCTCTCTGTAACTTCAAGTTCTGAACATACCATTATCCCACACTTCGTGACTGCTGATCTGCCAAACAGAGTTTTAAAATTCTAGTAGGCCATAAGTTTTATCTTTTTGACAGAAGAGAAAGACAAAAAAGTACAGGCAGAGTGTTGCAAATGGTAGGAAACAGAAAAATCTTATGGGGAAAGCACAGAGGAAATGCAGTGCCTGTGGAGCAGGGAGAAAAAGAGCAGTGAAGGTCATGACAGGAAAAGTAAAATAAAGAGTCATGCAAAAGATGAAAAGAATAGCAAAGCTTCATACAAGAGCACAGGGCACACAGTAGCCCTGAGAGGGACTAAGAACACAAAAAGAATCTGGCTGGCAGCAGAAGGATGTGAGGCACTGTTGGAGAGATAAGGGACATCTCTATCATCTGGAGGAAAAAGTATCACAGAGGTTGGGTATCTCTGGCATGGGAAAAGGTCTGGAAGATTTTTGAGATAAATAAATATGAAACTTGGCTGAGTGAGGACTGGAGAGATGTAATCAGTGCTCTGCATGTGCACTGAGCATATTGAAGCAGGCAAACTTAAAACTTTGCTAGGGTAGAGTCAGGAACAGGATCACAGTAAAAGTAATCCAGGATTAAAAACCAGTGGATGAACTAGCTTGAAGAGCAAGTGTGGTTTATAGCAAGGCAAAAAAGCCAGGAAGTAAAGGAGTCTCTAATGTAAAGAACAGCAGTGGAGCATGCCATAAAATCACAGACTAACCTAGGTCAGAAGGGTCATCAAAACATCATCTGCTCCAGCCTTTCATGGCAAAGGGAGGCTAGGTCAGATTACCCAGCACCCTGTCCAATCACACCTTAAAACCCACCAGTGATGGGCACTCCACCCCACCCCTGGAGAGGTTGTTCCAGTGAATGCTTGTTCTCACTGCAAAAATTTCTTTCTATCATGGTGAAACTTTTCCTGATGCAGCTTCTCCCTGAAGCCCCTTGTCTTCTCCATGCAGTTTCTTGTGAATTGAAAACATCCACCCTCCTTGTAGCCACTCTTTAAATACTGGAGTACTGTGATGATGTGTTGTGGCAGCAGCTCTCTGGCCACAGAAAGCAGCACAGACGTTCCCAGGCATTTTCCTGGGGAAGGCTGTGAGAAAATCAGGGAAAAGAATGAGAAACAATTCTTATTTCCACTTGCACCTGCTGTTGTGCACATGTGGAATGTGTCATGGAGATTTGTTTACCACAGGGTGATTTCTTAATTGGACAGTGGATGGTGTTTGGATGGATTGACCAATTAGGTCAAAGCTGGGACTGGCTGTAGGGGTTACTGAGTTTCTTAATAAATATAGTATAATAGTATAGTATAATATAGGATAAGATGATATAATAAAGCAATTGATTAGCCTTCTGCAATCATGGAGTCAATGCTAATTATTACCCAGCTTGGGGCTGCAGCAACAAGGTGCCCCTCAGCCTTCTCCAGGGAAAAAAAATCACACTCCTCTTTCCTTACAGGACAGTCTCTCCAGCTCTCTGATCACCTTTGTGGCTCTCCTTTGAGCCTGCTCCAGCCTGTCCTTGTGTTTCTTGAAGGGTGCTGACCAGGTGTGGCCCAGCAAGCACTGTATGGAATGGGATTTTCACATCTCTTCTATCTCTGCCAATACCATCCCTGCAGGTGCAGCCCAGGATTCCATTTGCTTTCCTTGCTGCAGTGGCGCACCGCTGACTCATATCAGGTGGGGTTAGACAATCTGTCAAGGAGCAGAAATAAAAATTTGGGAGTGTGTCCTAGCCCAGATGTAGACTGAAGAGTGAAGCACAGACATTGCCTGATGTTGGCCTGGGGACAACACTGAGTAACTGGACACTCCCTTGCTGGTGGGGCTTGCTGGGCCCTCGGGCACTGAAGAGACGCTGCAGCTGCAGCTGCCCCTGGCAGGCTCTGCCTGGCCACAGCAGAAGTGGCCGGGGGCATGACTCTCTCATGGTAGCTCACGTAGCTCAGGTCTCATCTATCAAAGGTTCATTTCCAGTGAGGCCCTACACACTGCAAGTGACAAAAATAGGAAGATTTTGAATACAAGAAGCTTCAGTTCCTAATGAACTTGTACCAGAATTGGCAACTTTTGCTGACAGTCAGCATCTTGTCATTTTTTTTCCCTTGAAATAATCCAATCACCAAGAACTAAATACAGCTGCCAATAACTTTATTAATGACTGAGACTAATGCAGAAATTTTCAAACTGAACTACTCTTCCAGGTTTCAACAGTCTTCAATCACAACTAATTACTCTGTTTTCAGAAAATGTGCATTCTTAAAAATATGCATTTTGACTCTCAGAAATAAACCAAATATAAGCTAAATAATTTTAGGGAAACAAAATCAAGAGGAATGTTAATGAATAAGGTAAAAGCTAAAGTTCTATTACCACAGAAGAAATCCCACGTTAATTTTAAAAACTAAGAGGAGCCTGAGATGAAATAAGCAGCTATGAGAATAAAAGAAATATTTATAAACTGTTTAATTCTCCTTTCCCTCATTTGTAGACTGATGCACACCTTTGTTAAGTCGGCCTCTGTGATTAAGGCGAAACAAAAAGCTTTTTTTTATCTTATACTACTGTGAAGCATATTTCTATAAGGTTTAATGATCTCTGTTGCAAGTGTAGCTCACCACTTGCAGATGTGCTATTTACAAACCACTAGGAAATATTAGCATTAAGATTTTTGTGTGACAGTCTGAGCCTTGGATGCTGTGTGTATTCTCCATCTTTGCTCTGACCAAACGGACTCTGGAAATGCTTCATGGAAATTTACTGTGTAAATAAGGTGTTGTGATCCAGCTGGCAGTACATGTACAACATCTAGCTTGTAGGATATTTCCTTTTGGTCCGATATTTTTTCTTTGTGGAAATTACAGAGGATTTTTATAGACAGAAGAGAAAGGCTCTTCCAGCCCCTTGCAAGAGATCCTGCTACCATGGGTCCCTGTGAGTGGAAGGAGCAGGGCAAGGAGCACATTCCTTGCTGAACATGAACAGCACAGGAATGAAGGTTACTGCAGCACATGTAGGGAGGGCAAAATCATGGCCAGTGTAAGATGAGACATGCAAGGCTCTACATGAAAGGCAGCATGGTACCTTCAACTAATGTGTACTTTCTTTTACTTGATTGCATTTCTAACCCACAAGCAAATTAAATTTGGTCAGCTTAGTCTTCAGAACTTTTTCTAACATTAATAAAAAGACTAATCATAAACACATTAAAACTTCAAAATAGGGAAATTATTACCAGTAAATATATACTGTAAGTCAGAATCTCTAGAGGACCAACAAGTTTCTTAAAAAGAAAAAAATATTCGGATACAAGAAAGAATTTTAAAATAATTCGGTAAAAAATAGGTCACAAGTCTAGTATTTGTCCCTGAGTGGTTTGAAATATTACAGCTGATAATAATAATGCGGAAGAGCAGACCTGTCAAATAGGCAGTTTCATATTTGAGAATATGATGGATGTTGTAATAATACCAGAGAATGTATTTGAACCACTTTGCTTTCCAATGGCAATTAATAATGGCATGAAAAAACAGCCACTGTATTCTAATCTCTTAAAATGATTAATGCCTTATCATTTGCATCCTGGAATTTCAGATGAGATGACCAATTACTACCTTGAGCTTGATGACTAGATTTTATGTTCCCTGATTTTAGCTCCTCAGTAAAATGTGCACAAAGTGAAACAAAACTATATATAAGATGGCTAAACTTATTGTAAAACCAGGAGGAGAAATTAAAGCTTTTATGACTGCAGTTCATAGTCTTGCTGAACCTGGAATTGTAAAGCACTTTGGTTCAGACATCTCAGACCTACATATCCCCAAATCTATATGCAAATACAGGCTTTTCTTAAATTTCCCTTGATATCCTCCTTCCAATGCTCATCAAGCTTTTGCTGACTAAACTGCCTTCCATTCACTATGTCACCAGCATCAGAACATTTCAGAAAAGAAAACTGAATTGTGACAGCGCTGCCTTTGCCACACAGATGGTGCATTTGTTTGCAGCAGCAGTAAAAGTGAACACCAAGGGTGACTCTGAACAGCTCTGAGATGTTTTCAACAGTGGCTCTTTATTCTAAATGACAAATGTGAATTCAGAAAAGGACAGATAAAATCTGCTGAGCACATAAACCAGTCAACAGGCAAGTCAGCGGAACACAGATGGACTGCAGCCATTATTCACCTCATCTGAATCCATGGTGCTTCAGCTGGAATTTCCTAGGTACAATAAATCATATGGGAAAATGGTCTCCAATAGTAGCTCATCTAATAAAATCCATGAGATTCCCTTAATTATCAGAAGGTGAATGTATGAGAAAACAGCAGTACCAATTGCACATTCCCTGGTTTTGGCACAGCACACCTTAAATAATCCAAGAGTAGCAACAGGTCTGGGAACAGTGCTCTCACAAGAGCCACTGCAGGCACAGAAAAGGACTGAAAGCAAGTGAAAAAGATGTTTTTACAGTTAGTTGTGCTTGCAAACATAGCATTGAGTATTTACACAGGATCAGTTTTAGCACATGGATGGGGATCCAGTGCTTGGATTGAAAACACAGAATACCTTTCCCACATAAAATTTCAGGATCTGGACCAAATTTTATATGACTCTGTTTCAAATATCAGCACATAACAGGGACAGTGCACAGAACAATACCAATCAATTAGCTGTCTAAGTTAAAGGAAAGCTTTCACATTGGGGTTTTCTTTTTTTTTCTAGATTTTTTTCTGACTTTATTCTGAAGTCAAACCCAGTATTTCCCTATCAGCTTCAACCAACTAGATAACTAAAAGGAGAATTTTTCAAAATGCATCTGTGCCAACATGGGGTGGCTAATTTTTTTTTTTAACAAGTATATGACCATATCAGACTTGTCATATGGACACAGCTTTAATTCGTCAAGGACAACATATTTTGAGTCCTATAGCAATTCAACAGAAGATACATTCCAAAACCAAAGAAGATTGTTAATTCATCAAAATATGTAGATTATGACCTGACCAGGCTGCGCAGGGGGTCTGATTAAGTACTTTTAGGCCATCAACAAATATACAAGACAAAAAACAGGAAGGGGAGAAAAACAATACTCCAAGATGTGTGGCACACCTCGGCAGCCAACAGCAACGGATGGTCTCGAGGTTTATTTCTGGTTTTAATTTTCAGAAGACCTACACATATTTTTGTAACAAATTGCTTTTCCACTTAAATTGGCTTCATTCTTTTTCCCCACCTTTTGCCACCAAGTTTCAGCCTAAAACCACGAGAACTGCCACTGGCAGGACTTGTGATGTGAGAAAAGTGAAAGGCATACCAACCTGTGAAGACACTGTGTTTTAAATCCTCTTAGTCCAGTCATAAAGCATTTGAAGAAAGGGTCCCAGCACAAAGAAATAAAGTCAGCAGTAAAACTTCAGTGCCTGAGTCAAATGAAAACACTGTTTAAAGTAAGAGAAACATGGAAAGGAATCCTTACTGATGCTCACAGTGCTGTGGAGTTTGAACGAGACAAAACCAGCAGTGAATGGGTAATTGGCAAAAGGTAATTTGGACAGGCTTTTTAAGGTGGGGCCAAGTAGATCAGTCCATGTATCTGTGCAGGGGCAAAAGTTAAATCCTGAGAGCAGTGTTAAGTCCTGTTGAGAGAAGCAGGGAGATGATACAACTGAAAAGAGACTACTGCAGAGGATACAGATATTAATGGGAGGCTTTACTGAACCAGGGGTATCTGTAATGGTAGTGCTGCAAGAAAGCAAATAAAATTTTGGGATATGCATAAAAAATAGAAGGAGTTACTTTAGTATTGGCAAGTAGAGTCATTGCTGTTGGCATATTGTGCTTATCTCTGATGTTTGTGGAATATTGAGCATGAAGATTACTGGTAAACTAGAGAAGTACTAAAATCACATAACATCCCTAACAAAGAGTAACATTTTGTGAGTCTTAGATCCTCAAACAAAACCTGTACTTGTATAGAGAAATTGAAATAGGAGGTTTAATATGTACAAAAGTGTGTGATTTAAAGTTAAATTTCAAGTGAGTCAAGTAATCACTGTAGCAATTTAGTGAAGATTTTGTGTATTCTTTTACCCCTATGCATTTTTAGTCAAGACTGCATGCTTTTTAAAAAATATCTGACCTGGGTCAAGCAAGAATTAAGCTAGGGGAGCCTGTGTCCTCCTTTTTTATTGATGCCAGTCAGGCATCAATAATCCATTCTTCTGCTGTAATTTATGAATTTTCCAAATTACAGCAAATGAGCTTTTTTGGTTCTTCAAGAGCAGTTATGCAGCTATATGAACATTACATACTGAATAAAAATGCAAGCTATTTATGCACTTGGTGATATTTCAACTGAAAAGCATTTAATGCCACTTTTATGAAAAATTATCATTTACATATGAGTTGCAAAAGCACTTTGATAACCTCCAGCACTTTCTATCTATCTAATGTTTTACTGACTTAACGGTACTGGTAATTCACATCAAGAAAATATTGTCAGAAGGAGATCAGAGTAATTTGTTTATTACAAGGGTAGAGAGAGAGCTTCTTGGAAAACATAGCAATATAGTTAAAACTTTATGAGCAAGATAAAGATTAATGCAAATGAAAGATAAAGAATAATAAAACTAATTATACTGCAAGCAGAATGTAAAAAATAGTTTCTCTAATTTCAGTAAGGAGCTGTTATTTGAGTGCTATGAGGTTTTAGCTATTTTTTGTGTGTGTGTGTGTGTGTTAGTCTAAATCCTAAAATGTAGCTGGTTTTTTCTTTGCTCCTGTACAGATATTCTATTTCCCAGTTTTTGAGCAAAATCTCAAGGGAAACATTCACACCAAGCAGTGGACAAAGCTGAAAAAAGAAAAAGTGCAGAATGGGTGATGGTGCTCTTTTCAGTTACTCTGAGCTGTAAAAATTTTGGGGAAATTTTACACCAAGTCAGGTAGGGGTTATTCTTAAAGCCTGAGAACATATGGTTCAACTTTTCTTGGAACACTTATCCAGATTTATAAAAAAACAGTCACAATGTGTATTTCAATCCCTATCTCAATTCTTAACATTTAGCACTTGATATACACTGTTTTCAGTTAAAGCTGATGACGAGATCCAACATGAGAGAAAATGACCCTGGCTTAAACAGTTACCACACATCAGCTTATCTACAGAACTAGTAAGCTTCAAATCTGAAGGAAATTTGGGACAGTTGCAGTTCAGTTCAGCCTGCAACAAAAGAATCCAGCAAAATTCTTTCACATTTGCCACACCACAATAATTCCACAGACGTTCACCAAGGCATTGCTTATTTGAGGTTATTTACTGTGCAGTGTTTAACCCCAAGCTGTAGCACAACTAGCCAACAGACTTAAGAGCCTCATAGTAAATGCAAAGTTATCTAAGGTGCTTTGTACAGAAGTACAAAGAATTTGAAAATATGTGCCTGCTACTACTGCAAATGCCGAAAAAAAGCAAAAAGTGTTTAATAACATAGCAACTAACTACAGCAACATAGTAAAGGATGTCCTGAGAGGGCTCTGAGCCCATGGACCATATTCCCCTCCAAAGCATGATTTGCTGTCCTGGCTGTAGCTATGCCCTAAACCAGAGTCCTTTGTGCCCCTCCATCATGCATCTGAGGGCTCTGTGCTGGTGTAAGGCATACAGTAACCTATGGGGCACTGCTGGCAGATGAAGGTTTCTCCAAAAACAAGTGATGGAAGAAGCAACCTTCCCAGTGTGCAAGGTCAGCTTGGTCCCAACCTTCCTATGTGCTTATCCACTCACATTAACAACAAAGGGGACCCTTTAGTAATCAGGTGTCCATACAGGTGGTATTCACATGGCCTCTGAACAGAGAGAGACTTAGCTTTCTCAGGATTTCTCCTGAGAGAAGCAGAGAAAAGAGAATCAAATCAATTCTTATCTCATTCGCTGCTCCTGTTTGTGCCCATGTGATATGGAGATTGTTTACCCAAGGTGATTGCTTGATTGGATCCTGCTGATGGTGTTTGGATTCATTGACCAGTTGGATCCACGTGTGTGTCGGGATTCTTGGGCAGAGAGAGTCACAGGTGCTCTAGTCAGTTAGTGATTGTCCTTGTAGTGTAATATAGTGTAATAAAGATATAGTTCAACAAAGTTATTAATTAGCCTTCTGAAATCATTGAAGTCCCGCACATAATTCTTCCCCCAGTCGGACACCGCATTTTACTATAAATACACTAAACACTACCAACAGGAGTAGGACTTAAGAATTCACTAAATTCAATCTAGGAGGAAGGTGCAGACAATCAACACAGAGTCCCCAAGCTCATAGTTAAGAACAACATGTTTTTTCCTAAAAAACTATGCTATATCTCTTCAGGCCCACACAATGTGAACTACTGTCTACTTTTTTTCCTAAGGCTTGTTTATTGCTAACAGGCCCGGTTTATGATTTTTCTGCTATAACTTTTAGATCCTTTCTTTGCTTCTTCTGTCTCAAACATAAGCTTTGTGTCTGAATTTTAAATGCTTTCAATAGCCTACTTCCTCCTCATCTATTTTCTGTCATTATACAAAGATTAATGCAAATTTGGTTAGATTTCTGTAGTTCACCTGCTGGTTTTTCAAACATCTTTGTGCTTTCTTCCATGTTGTCCTTCTTGTTGGAGTTTTCTTTCAACAGCCACAAAACCTGATTAATTTTCCTCAGCAAATCCCACCTTATGTCTTCTTCACCATGAAGTACACACAGAAACAAGGGTTCAACTGATGGTGTTTTGCAAACTGTGCCTTCCCCACTGATCAATACAGTCTCATTGTTTCCCTCATCTGCCCAGAGCCATCTGCTGTCTTTTGTCTTATACTTTTGAGTTCTTCAGGGCAGGAATTATCTTTTTGCCCTATATTCCTATACAATATAACAAGATAATCACAGTTCAGGCAGGATTAAGGCTGCTAGATAACATGATAATACAAACAAATTACAAGAACAGAAAATTTGCTCCAAGTTCTCTGCAGGTTTTGTTTGTTTTGATTTTTTTTTTAATGAAATCTAAGACTTAGAAATTTTAGGCGGTTCAGGAAAAACATCACCGATTCCACTGTTTTTTCAATGCCTGTGACAAAGGTTTAAAATAGCAGTAGGTGAGAATATTAATTCAAGCCTTTTAATATAGAGCTGGATCAGGCTCGGCAGGTCTGACAGCCTGTCTCCATTGTAACTCCTCCTAAAGGCAGGAAAAGGATTCTCACGGGAAATGAATCAGCCCCTACCGAGCCCACGAGGCAGCGTGCAAGAGGAGTTGTGCTACTGCCTGGCAAGATTGGTGGCTCAGATATAGGACCACATAGTGACATCTTTATCATAATCCCTAATAGAAATATGCCATATTTTCCTGTTTGTTTTTATTTGAAGATGAATATCGCAAAAGTTAAAGGGCTGCAACACCAAACGGGGTCATAATAAGAGAAAATCCAAGATTATTTCCACAGAGATCATAATTCAGGGAGACTGCTGTGAACCACAAATGTAAAATTATAAATATTACAAAGCGTGTATTTATGTGCAAGAGGCCTAAATTTCACGGAGAATCCTCGTTCCAGGGGCCTCTTGGTGCCTACATGCTCGCTTACGAGACTGTGATATGCAAGGGGGATTATTTTATCTTGCACTGAACAGGGAAGGTGTCAGAATTTGCCCGTCTTTTCAGAGCCCAGCTCCAGCAGGCACTACCTGACTCAGCTCACAAACTAGAGCTACAGCATCAAATTTCCCAACCCACTTAATTTGAAAGCCTGCCAAGATAGGTGAAAGACCTTATAAATATGTAAAGCAGGAAGTTCAAATTACACAGTGATGTAAATTCCCAGTGATTGATGCCCTTTTAAAAACAATAAAAATCCTCGAGAAACTACAATGTTGGTGAATGTGCTTCCCTCCCGATGCTGTCTGGCGGTGCCGTGCGGAGTTTGGCTGATGTATTGTACTTTTCGTGCGGATTTTATTTTGGATTTCTACCACTTCCTGGAGGCCAGGGGGAGGCACAGTGGGAGGAACCAAAAAACTCGGTGCCACAGCCATTTTGTTTGTGGGCAGCATGGTAGAATTCTGTCAGTCAGTATAAGGAGGGGTTTTTAAAACAGTATTTATGGAAAAACTATTCCTGCCGTAACGGATGTATCTGTTGAATTTAGTGTTAATTTAGTCCTTTCATAAGGTAGGTATTTATAATTGTAAGTAAATGGAGTATTTGTTGGGATTCAAGCCTCCCCACTTTCCAGGAATCATGGATTTTGTTTCAGGCATGACTGGCTCTTTCGGATGCTGCGAGGCTGCCGGAGCCCGGCGGGGCGGGGGTGCGGCGGGGGGAGGCCGAGGGATGCGCCGGGCGGCACAAACTTGCTGCGGGGTTCGGAGTGGGGGCGGGGGCGGGGGGAGGGACGGAGGGAAAACGGCGAAGTCTTGGAATTATTTTGTCCAACAGTCTTTCTTTATTAATTCTCAAGAGGCAGCTGCTCTCTCCGAGGGGAGGATGAGGCGTGGGGTTGCGCGGGGCGAGCCGTAGTTTTGCAGTGTCACCGAAAACCAGCGCTAGACTTTGGTCCTGTGTGCTCCAGAGGCGGGTGTAAAATGGCACACCGCATTTTTCCAGGCGGCGGCGGGGGGAGCGGCGGGGCGGGCGGCGGCGCCGCTGCCCGCCGAGCCCATCGAGCCAACGCCAGCCCCGGCAAAGTTGTGACCCCGGCGGCAGCGGGTCCCCCGCCCCGGCTGCGGCCGCCCGCCGGCATCGCCCGCCGACCCTCGGGAAGCCGCCTCCTTCCTCGCCCGGCGATCCTGGCGGGGTGACGGGGAGGGGGAGGAAAGAAGAGAGGGAGGAGAGGGGAAAAAAAAAAAAAAAAGGAAAGAAAAGTCTCACTTTCTGCATTTGCGAAATATTTTAAGGATGTTCGGGAAGCCCTTTGCAGCATGGAGGTGGCTGGTTGTAGGAGAGCGAGTATGCAGTCCATATTGTTACAGCCCTTTTGCAAGGGCTGCCTTCTTCGAAGGTAAGTTTGTGGTTTTAACCAAAAATATTCATTTCTGCGGGTTTTTGGCGTGTATTTGTGCTGTGGAGGATTTTCGTTGTGTTGATGAACAAAACGTAGTCTTGTATTTTTCATAGCTTTGATCTCATATGAATCCCACCCAACGGTGTCTCCTTAATAGCGACAATTACTGAAGTCAGTTTTGTTTCCTCTTTAAAATTTTATACACGAGAAGATTAAAAACAAATTAACTTCAGTTTAGGAGTATAAGAACTCAAATATTTTCCAGATGGACTTGGGTTTTTTGTTGTTTGGTTGTTTTTTTTTTGGTTCTGGCTTTTTGTTGGGGCGGGGGGGTGGGGGGGAAGGGGGGAATTCTTTACCGAGTAATAAATGGATCCAGAACCAAATATATGACTGTCTATATAAATATAATGCAGCTCTCTTGTATAAAGAAGCATGTTATGTTGCTACTGTATGGTCTGATGGTAGCTAAAAGAGTTTACAATGCCATTTGTGATGGCTCTTGATGGATTACTTTGGTCTAAAGTAAGGGGGAAAACTGCCCTTGGTATGGTGAAGGTGGAGATGGACATAAGAGGGTTTCTATTAAGTTATGTCCCTTACTAAACAGTGACCTTTTTATTTACGAATTCCAGCTCTTGTGATAATTAGCTTAAAGCATTAGTTATATAAAGGTTCTTATTTCCCCACACTTCACTTAGATGTCTTGGTGTTGGGTTGTTTGGGGATTTTTGGGTTTTTTTTTTTTTGGGGGGGGGAGGGGTTGAGTGGTTTGTTAGGTCTTTTTCTTCCAAGAAGGTACATTTGGGAGACATTTTGTAAATTTTGGCATTTTTCTAGGCGCTTTCCTTTTTTTTTTTTTTTTTTTTTCACCCGGTGGGAGATCTTTTTTGTTTTGCATTGCTCTGTGCTGGTGGCGCTGTGGGGCTCCGAAACAATTCGTGTCCCTGGCTCTAAAGGCGGAGGGGGCCGGAGGGAGAAAGGTGGGGCACGGTTTGATCTATTGTATCTTTTCCTTTTCTCTGTATCAAAAGTAACCCCAAATTGGTTAGAATTACGATGAAATTGTATCTCTAGAAAATTGTACTGTCGCATGAACTATGGCCCGGCAGAGGCATGACCTCACCCTTTTGCTGGTTTGTGTAATGAAGCAGATCCTTAATTTTTTTTTTCCAATCCTGTACCTAGGGTCCAGTTTTCCTCAGTGATGAGATCTTCAGTCCCACCCCCAAAATGATTTTGCAGTGGCTGCAGATGAAAGATGTTTAAATGATGTTTTGCAGCCAATATGGAAGGCTTTGGCACACACTTATTGTGCAACTAGTCCATTGTTTGCTTGTTGTGAAGTTAAAGGGTCCATCCACGGCTGCTTATGAAGCCCTAAGGTCCCCCTCGCTCTCGTTCTTGCATATGCAAATCTCCTGATGAGGTCTGTAGGAGATTGGGTTGTGTATGAAGGTGGGGTTGAAAAGACGGGAAAACCTAATGTAATTCTTAAAGCTGTAAGAGGATTCACCTGAGGTGGGTGGGTTATTTCTTTCCTGTTGCTAAGTGGAGCATGCATTTTACATGTCTTTATACAAAGATACATGTTAATGTGTGTTTTCTTTTGTTGCAACCTACAGATCACCTCGGTTCTAAGTGCAAAAGGATTAGAAGGCTTTCTGCTAACATCCATATTAGGTGTAAGAAAACAGAAGTGATTAATGTTCTAAGATGGGTGGGAAGACATAGTCAAGCTCATGATCAGAGCATATATTGGAAACTCAACAGGTTCAGGAACAAATTCGACATTAAATTTAACACATTTTTAAGAAATTGATGTGCCTGTTATTTTGGAGTGATAAAAGCTGATAATTTTAGAGGCCTTTGCATCTATTTTACATTTCAATGTCTTCAGTATTTTCAAAGAATAAATTTCACAAATACTAGGCCATTTGAAATAGTCTCTAAACTTCTTGTGAATGTTTAAATCTTCAATAATGCAGAAGATAGCAGATCAAAGAGTTTGGTCATTAAGTTAATTAGTTTTATGGTAACTGATATACAACTTCAGTAGATCTCTGTAATGATCTCTTATTCACTATTCCTTTTTAAAATAAGGTAAATTTTGCTTCTGTCTTAGGTAAAATACATCTTGCAACCTCCAAACAGTAACAAACATATATCCAAGAGAGCAGCCAGCTTTTATCATCTCTCCTCTGTCAGACAAAATCTGCTTTTATGAATTCTTGGCTGGAGCAGAGGCCTGGTGGCCTATGACAGTGCAGTATGACCTTTACTTCTTTGGTGTCCTGGTACAACTCTTAGACTTGAGGACAAATATCAAGGCATAAACCCTCTTAGAAAGTGTGGATTTGAGCCATCCTCCATTTCCATTTCTGAGACCTGATCACTAGGATATAAGGTTGGCATTTTGGGCATAGTTTATGCCAATAGAAGTAGTGGCAGCTGTTGAGTTTATTACAATAATTATCAGTCTTAGAGAATCACTGGATTGTTTAATTGTGATGCAACTTTTCTTTTTTGACATCATTTAGACCAACGCTCAGTGTGCTCATCCACAGACAAGAGTATTGAACAAATGATATACTGAGGTGCTTACTGAAAGTATTTTAGTGCTTTTATCATCCTGCACCATGAAAGTGATGATTTCTTGTGGCTGCACCTTGTACATGCAGGCCATGCATAACTGTGTGTTGTGATCTTACTGCTCAGAGTCAGTTCTAGCTCTGTGAAGTCAGCAAGAACATGAAATCTGAATGGAAACTTGCTTCACACTTTCTCCCCTCTCTCCCATTCAACTGAGTCTACACGTTAATTTTGATTGTGATTTTGCAGCTTCGAAGCTGCAACTGATGAAAGTGTCTGGTTTTACTCCCATCAAATCATAAGGTGAGAAGAGTGAAGTGCTGATCTTCCACAACTCAGTGGTTCTCACACTTATCTCCTCCTTCCTTTTTGAGCCATTGTGTTGCCAATAAGAAGTAAGAAGTGTTAAGATTCTCCATCCTCTCAAAGCTAGCAACTAATTTACCTCCTGCATCTTCTGCAGAAATGCCTAGAAGAGTAATTTCTGTGGGGTAGCTCAATCTTTATTGTGTTTTCCCCTGCTCCTTCTGAAATACCAGTATGTTGAATTCCAGGACCTAAAGCATAAGAACTTTTTTTTTTTTGGTGGGTTTCTTAATTTTGTCCCTTACATATACCTCCATTTCTAAGGTACCAAAACTAATATATTTTTCTCCTAATACAGTTTCTCTTTTACCTAGAAAGTCTATAAAGTCTAGGCACCTTTGTAAGATATTTGGGTCTCTTGGCTTAAAACTGTTTGAAGTATGGAATCGTACTATAAACCAATCTTTTTCAAGAGCTTAATTCAACCTGACTGACCAAAATGTTCTTTGTGCCTTGGTGAGACTCCTTTTACTAATATTACTAGTATTATCTACTCAAGTAAGAGTCATGGTAAAAATGGCTGTCTAAAATGGTCAATAATAGTGCAAGATGTGTAGATCCCAGACAGATAGAATCAGCTTCCAAAGTTAACCAAAATGTCATGCAAGCAGTTCCTCAGAAGTGGGTTAGTCGTGTAGAAGAATGTTGTTTGGGGCTCAGCTCAAACAAAAGCCATACCCCTGCTTCACTGACTCGTGTTGTGCTCTCCAGTTTCCTGTGCTGGTAACAGACCTTGGTGCCTCAGACTCCAGTCTGTTGTTATCTTTTGAGGGCTCTAAAGTATTCATTGTGTCCTTGATCCAACAAGGTTTCAAAGGTGGGGGGCCATCTCTACATTGGACACCTTGTGACATAATCTTGTTTCTCCTCACCTTCCTTATTTCATAACTTTGCTAGCTGTACTTCTCCACATCCTACTTGTCAGCATCAACTTGTAGCAATGAATAATTAGTTTAAAACTTCAAGGAACAGCTGTTTCTCAGCGGTGAACAAAGGACAATACACTACATGCCTGCTTCAGACTCATCTTCTACAAAGTTAGGTCTCTCCATATCTCTTCCAGACTGATATTTGCATGACCTTTCGGTGTTATGAAATTATCTGCTCTAAATCCTATATGCCAGACGAACTGCTGTAGCTAGCACATCCTTCCACCTTTTAGCATTCTTCATATTTTTCCTCTCTTAGAAAATAGCTCAAGAAGTTAATTCATGTTGCAGTGAAGAGACAATCCTAGATTTTAAATTCTTTAGTAAATATACAGGGTGGGGGAATG
Organism: Chloebia gouldiae; assembly: GCA_003676055.1. Classification (NCBI taxonomy): domain Eukaryota; kingdom Metazoa; phylum Chordata; class Aves; order Passeriformes; family Passeridae; genus Chloebia; species Chloebia gouldiae. The sequence continues at coordinate 12,637,303 of QUSF01000003.1, forward strand.
TCAGTGCTTTGAAATAGAACTCCTGTATTGCTCTTGTGAGCAACAAAATATGCCTTGCACAGATGTGACCACACACCAGTGGCTTCATGTCCTGTGGGCTTCTTTAAACCCTTCACTAAATCACAATTTCCAGTTTATTGTGTTACCACTGGACTATCCAGGAGCAAGATAATACCAATACTATAAACTTCCTTAATAGGAAGGTTTGTTCATCGATTCTCTAGGAATAGTAGCTAGAGCCTGAAATTGGTATTGGTCAGAAGGTATTGCAGTGTTTAAAAAGTCAGTACATTTGCTAAAAATTATTCTCTCTGCTTATCTCCCAATATAAACAACAGAGAGATGGGAACTGCCAAATAACACGTGAGTCCTAGTCTTCACTACTTGTGCAGCGAGTTGGGATGCTGTTGTGGAGCTCCTGGATGGTAAATGGAAAATTGCTCAGAGCTAACCAGCACCATACAACAGAAAACAGTAGTTGCAGATGCAACATCTATTGCTTTGAGCACCAGTAAAAATAGCAAGAGCTCTAAACGTAGTCCATGGCAATTCCAGCTTGGAGCAAATGACTGAAAATGGGGGATGCTGACATGCCATCTTATGTTGCTGAGCAGAACCTGGATCACTATTGCTAGGGAATGGGAAAAGGATGAGTTAGATTTTACAATGCATTGAGCACTGGGATTTCCAGAGGAAGAGAGAAAAGGTGGGGTTGGATCTCATCCCTGCTCCCAGGACTGTCTCATGGATTTTATTCAATAATTTTTAAATGTAAAATGTAGGAATTCCAGGGAACAGTGAGCAGATTTGTTCTTCCCAGAGGAGTCTTCCTTTTGTCAGGTTCCATTTTAGTTTTTCCTTGGGTTAGAGACCTGGGAAATGGGCCCGGTAAGGTGTTAACTGACATTTCCCTGGGTTTACAGTAAGTTGGGCTTCTGAGTGAATCAGAATCCCTGTATTGTATACATTCATGTAGAACTTCTTTCACTTACCTTTAGATGAGTATTGTTAAATCTGTAATCTGCAGTGGAAAGAAAGATATCAAGTTAATCATAGCCTTAAAAAATAGCATCCAGGAGAATAACATAGACTTAAAAAATGACAAAAGGACTCTAATGACAGCAAAAACAACAAGAAAACAAACACAACCAAATCTTGAATGTCTGCTGTGATAACAACTGTATCTTAAGTTTAACTAAGTATCCTGGTCAAGTCTGCATCTGCCTCCTGTGACTAACTGAGATATGAATGCCCTCACTTAATCAGAGATGTCCCATGCCCGTGAGTTTGTTAATACTGACCTGTGCATGATTTAGGTAATGAAAAGTTGGCTCTTAATCCTCACTCTCCTTCAGAGCCTTGAGAAAATGACTAAATGGAAGGAAGACCTTTGGCCTCACAGGGATGTGCATCTGGAATATTCATTAACACAAATAAGATTGAGCTTTCCATGTCCAAACAGACTTAAAAATCAGGTGACTCAGATCTGGGGATTTCACAGCATCCCCTTCTACTTACTAAAGAATCTTGGTGCTGCCATAACCTGCTCACTAAAAGGACAACTTCTTGAAAGAATCCTTTCACCTGACAGTTTTTCATTTATAACACATGGGGTAGATGGGGCATGTTTTCTGACTGGATTTATTAATAAGATTTTTTTTTCTCAAGAAAATGTAAAATTTAATTTTAAAGGTTATAATTCAGAGCAGTTATATTATTTCTGATGGTCTCAAAGGTATCCACAGAAGGCAGAACATCTTGATGTCGTTAAAAAAAGTGCTTGTATATTTACAATTCAAGAAAAGTGCCGCAATCAGCATATTTTAAGCAGAAACCATGCTGGATAATAGAGGGGAGAAAACATATATCTGATAACTCTACATAGACAGTTTCTGTTTAGCCCATATTCATCTATAAGCACATAATGAATGAAAATTCCATAAGAAAGTATTCTGCTTTCTTTTGTCATCTCTGAATCAATTCCCAAGTTAAAAATTCGAAGTGGGAATCTGTGGGACTTGGAAGGTCTAGTAAAGCACACTTCCAGATGAGCTACTTTAATGTGAGAAACTGTTTTCTTTCCCATCTTTCATGTTCTCCCTTGATATTTTTTTTTAATTAGGTTGTGTCTCTTTATGCTAACACCCTTCTTGAGTTGATTTTAAGTGAAAAGCTCAGCAGACTTGCACGTGTGACCAGTGGCAGGCTGGGGCACATTAACCCCAGTGTTAATGAAAGGGGTCTGTCGTGTTCTCTTGGTCAGAGGAGCAGAATGTCAGAACAGCCATAAAACCGACACACTGCACAATAAGAGAATGGGAACTGAGTGTCTTTGTCAGAGATGGATGGGAGGGTTCAAGTCTTACCTGCTTGTAACCTGAATGATTTGAGAAAACCACTTTCCATTTGGCTGTGCTTCTCAGGTTGCCCTAACAGCAGATTTAGGGATTTCACAGGGGAGGTGAGAAGAAAATGCCAGTGATATCACAGCACCACCTACATTAGTGACAGAGAAAATAATATAATGAGATTTTCTCTATTTTTCTTCTCACGGCAACTTCATGTTTGCATCTAGACCAAAACACTTCCCTTTCAACATCTGCCCATCTCCCACAAGTTGTTTGCATTCTCTAAATGTTGAAAAACCTCAGAAATCACATTTTCTTCAGATTAACCCTATCAGAGTTTTACACATTTAAACCCTATCAGAGTTTAAGCATTTGCTATCATTTAAAGATATTTAGATAAGGATATCTCCAAACAGTCTTATCTGATCAATTTTATATTCAGAACTAGCCTCCTCTGCTGGATATTTAGAGTCAAACTTAATTCATTAGGCCTTTTTTCCCACTAATGCAGCATTATTAATTTTGCTTTCTTAACTTTATATATAAACATTGGGTTATAAATATGATCATGATTATTTGCATCCCAGAAGACAAGCAATATTTTTATAACATTCACTCATGCTTAATTTAGTTTAAATCAAATACAGTATGTAAAAAATGCACTTCTTAAATGGAAAGAATATTCGTGTTCTTGCAAGCTAATAACAAGCTTTGGAAATTCAAAAGCTGAGTTATTTGTATTTTTTTTCATTTTTTTGAAATGGAGAAATGTATTTATGTTAAGTAAAGATGGTATAGCCTGTATAAAATACTTAATAACACATTTGTATTAATTTCATGTGGAATTCAGAGTTCACTTCCATTGTGGGTATGTAGGTACATCCCACTAACATTAAAATAAAAACAATCTAAACATATATGTTAGGAAACGCCTCTTCATTCCAAGATGCAAATGTACTTTCCTGCACCAAAATATTTCTGAAGCTAAGCTAATTCCTATCTAGATATGTCACTGTTTTCTTCAATTGTATAAGGGAAGCAGATAACCTACTTTCATTCTGATTGAAGAATTTGTCTTTGTTATAGTTATATATAAAGTTATATAGTTATATATAAAGTTATATAGTAACTCCACATTAACTTAACTCCACATTATTTAACATCAGCAACATCATTTTGGAGTTTGAAAATACTTGATCATACTAACCAGAAGCCCTGAAACACTTGAAATGATTTTTCATAAATTGACTTTCAAGACAGGATTTCTATCTTGGAAGTGCAAGGTAAAAATCTAAAAAGTTAGAGCATGTAATAGTGAGACATTTAGGTCTTACTGTTGAACTGAAGTTGCTATTTTATTTGCATTTACATAGAGCCAGGCAACTACCAGGGTAGAAGTAAAGTTTCTGAAGTCATGCAAAGGCACAGAGCCTGTCCCCAGTTCACCCCTTTATCCCATGTTGGGGTGTGAGCACTGGCAGTTGATGTTTATGGAGTGATGCCATGTGTGTGGTGGTTTTTTTGTTTGTTTGTTTTTAGCTTAATGGTCAATTGAAGGATTTGGGACAGTGTGCAGACCTGTGTACAGCTATAATTTCTCTACTTCTGTTTTCCTTTTTTAGCCTTCCACCTTATACTATGCAGAATATCAAAGTTAGACATCCTTAGCTCTTTGATTGATGAATTAGCAATTGTGTTGGCAGAAGGGAGGGCTTTTATATTTGGTTGGTTGTTGTTTGTTTTGGGCTTTTAAAAATTTGGTTGTGGTTTTGCTTGCTTTTTTGTTTGTTTGCTTGGGTTTTTTATTGCTTGTGTTAGGATTTTTTTTGCAAGAAAAGCATAAGGGCTTTGCTCTTCTGCTGGCTTTTCTACTAGAAATAATACAGGATTTAATCATGTGATTAAATTTATTTGACTCGGAGATTATTCATGTGTTGTAATCTGATGTTTGCAGAAGTCCATGCCTAAATCAGAGATGGTAACCAGCCCACCCTGTTAAAATTTGGTTTATGTAACAAATTGAGATTTTAGTATTATTATTGTTTTGTATGTCAGAATGAAAAATATTTTGGATAAAGATTAAAAACAAAACAAAAACCCAGAGCATAAAATCAAATATTTTTGGATTTTGTTTTGTTCCCTTTTTTCTTACTACTTAATCCTAAATGATTAATTTGTGAAATTACTTGCTAGTAAAGATGACTAAATCTAGAATTCAAGGTGTGTCTAGCATAGAGGGGATATGTATTTAAAAATGAAAACATGAAGGAGAAAATCGTAAGTCACCTTTAACCCTTACAATTCCTAGGACACCTGTTCTGAATCCATTAAAACTTAAACAGGAAAAGATGTATTTCGAGACAGAAGAGTCTCAGCATAATTTGTGTCTTTTTATCACCACTGTATCTAAAAGAATAACTACTTCCACTATAACGTGTTTTTTCCTAGACACATAAAAACTTAAGTCTCCAAAGGAAATGGATTATCTTTTGACAATACTAAAAAAACTCCATCAAATTCTTTGTGTTTTCAGACGAAGGCTGTTTTACCATTTTCTTGCATATCTGTCCACATGATGTTGGGACAATGATGAGTCTGTAAAATAATAATCCTAAATCATTAATTAAATCATTAATCCTTAGTCATAAATTCCTTTTGAAGTCTTCTTAGTCCCCCTATGGACAACTGCCTTTACCACCTCTAAGAGATTAGCTATCACTAGAAAACTAGAAATCTGGCAGTAGTTTTTGCTTTCTCTTAGCTTTGTCTCTTCACAGTAAAAGAATTGCTGGCTAGTGGCTTTTCCTTCTCTTTTGGATATGGCTCCATGGAATATCTGTTTGAGGATCAGCTTAGTTTTTGTGAAGATGCTGGACTCAACTTTTGAGTATTAAAAAAAAAAGCATTAATAAAAACCCTATGTCAAAACAAAAATTGCTGTATAAATAAATGAAGAGTTATTAGAAGCAGGGTGTAAGGTAGTCACAGAGTGAAAAAAAATTAAAATTGCAAATATTTATGGATACAAAAGCCATAAAAGTATATAGTTTAGTGTAATACAAACTACAAACAAACCCTAATTAAAAAAAAACCAAAAATATTTAAGAAAGCTTTTTTTTTAAGTTGAACAATTGCCTCCTAGAATTTATATCCTTAAAACTCAAAATGTTTGAGGCCAAAAGGCAAGAAAAGTGACGTGGTTTAACCTATATGCATGTCATGTATAGTACTTTTGGCATGACTGCTGCTAGAATGGGAGGCAATATTAAACCCATGTGCCAAAGGCTACAATTCATGCTTAAATAAGTGACTGGACATCTTTCTTAAACTCAGAGATGTTTTAAGCCATAAAACTAACTAAATACCAAAATTTCTAACAACTTGTCGAACAGTACACAGGACTTGCAAACCAGAATAGAAATTATATTTTTGGGCTTCACAAATCCATGTTAGATGAGAGCACAAGAGAACCCTACCCCTGTCTGTAGGTGCATGGATCAAGATGTATCTTTGCCCATAATGCTCAGTCTGAATTTAGTACTTCTGAATGTATTTTGAAATGGTTATATTTACCAGCTACATAGCTGATAAACAAAGTGCTTTCATTTTAGTTAAGCTTGTCCTTTTAATTGTGATCATAAAAAGATAAAGCCTGAAAGAAATGTCCCAAATGATTTCAGCAGTTTAAAAAACAATAATGATAGCAATCTAAATGTCTTTTCATTATATTTCAGTTACTTTACCTTACAGTCCAGCTTTTAAAATAGACACGTAGCACCTAGGTTCAACAAATTAATTTATACTTACTGATCTTTTACTGAGAGCTTGCAAAGAGTATTTTGGTCACTATAAAAAACATGCCAATTCTGCATAAGTTACTGTCATAGTGCAGCACTGATGTCTACAGATGTAAAGTGTGCATTTTGGTAAAAGCTAGAAAATGGAAAAAAAAACTAAAATATACCTGCATTTTCTAACCAAAAGGAAGATAAAATATCAGTCTGGTTATGTTCCATAACTTTTCCAGCCACCATCTTTTACAGAATCAGACATCAGGGCTGATGTCACATTGTTTTCAATTATCACACTTTCCACTTACTAGCAAATTAATTTTGAGGGCTAATCATCTTCTGCTACAAAATATTTAAACACAATCTCTTTTATTGGGAAAACATTAAAAGCTGATGTGTCGAAGAGTTTCAGGCCAAAACTTGTTCTTAATCACTGTCCTGTCTGTATCCAAATGTTATTGTCCATTCTGCTTGCTCTGCACTTTTCTCAAGCCTGTGGCAGGGCTAGAAATGCAAAGGTCAATTAAGGATAAGTTTGAACTTGATTATTCTTCATTTACAGTTCAGGATATTTTCAGTATTTTGGTTTCCATTATGTTCATTATGTATTGTTTTCCTTTCATCAGTATAAGTGGAGAGTAATACTTAATGGCTTTCTTTTTTTTTTTTTCTTTTTTTTTTCTTAGCTGCCAGGTGTTTCATTTTCATTTAATTTTTAAAGTCAACACTAATCTATGATGGCATATTGTGATTTTTTTGTTCTTTTTTTTTTTCAGCACCTTTCTGCTAATTGGGTAAACTAAATTATTTAGTATTGGTGGAAAAGGATGTAGAGTTTTATGGGCAATTTATTTTAAGATTATATTTCTATCTAGTGTGTGTTTTAAGCTTTAGAATTAGAGTAAAAAGTAATATGCATGTTTAAATATTTGATTCTGATGTATCTAGTGAAATACAAATGAATACAATGATACTTCTTAGTTCATGCCACTCTCCTAAAAAAAAAAAAAAAACAAAAAACCAACCACAAGCCTCCCTTAAAAAAAAAAAATCATCTCATTCTTCCTAGCAGCTGTCTTCCACTGCATTACCCATTTGCAGTACAGGTAGAATTTAACATCCCAGAGAAGTTATAAAGCCAAATGAGTTGCAGTTTAAGCAGTTTGGGAAACATAGAAAGTTTTGGTTTCCCAAACAGTCATGCAAATAGTTGGCTTGAATCGTCTGTTATCAACTGCATCTAGTAATATTTCATCTAGTGTCTAATAGTGCCTTAAGACTGAGGAGAGTGGTGGAATTATTATTAAAGAGGTGGTGTGATTTTAAAAATAGCTTTTTCTTCTACTATAGAGATTTCTAAAATTGCTAAGCAAAATAAGTTTTTTGGGTTTTTTTGCTATATCTATGCCGTATTTCTGAAAGTTCTTTCCCCCAAGAGTAATATGTGATAAAGAACAAAGTTCTGTCTACCGATTCTCGCGTGACAGTAAAAACTACAGTATTTTGCATTGAAAGTGGAGGGACACTTAAATTCAGTCAACACACAACTATCTCGCATTTTAATAAAACTAAGCATAACTTGGATAAGGTGGATTTTGCCACAGAGCTGGAATTCCGTTTAAGCTGGTGCAGGAACATACGGGAGCACGCAGAGCTCCTCAGCCGGGCGGCTGCAGCCTGACGGGCTCTGGCGTTCCTGTGGCCGCGCTGGGATGCCCTGGGGCGGCTTGTGCAGAGAGCACCGAGAGCGGCTCACTCGGCATTTCCGATCCCTCGCTTAGAGCCGAACCGTGCAAGGGTTTAATCGACTCATTGAGATGTAAACGAGCTTCCCTAATCAGACACGCTCAAGTGGGTTCTACCCATTGCCCGGGTGAGCTCGCTTGAGCGGGTCACTGATAATAACTTAAGTCCACGCAAGGCTCAAACCAGTTCACGTGTCTGCACTTTGCTGCCGGACTGAGTTTCTGAAAACCCCAGAGAAACGGGGTGGCAATGCCGTGGCGGCCGTGCCCGGTTCTTCACCGTTTCCGGGCAGGTGCCCGTGTTTCCCCTCTGTTTAGCACCGACGCGCGCTCGGCTCGGCGCCGCTCCGGGGACAGCGCCCGGGGACGGGCCCTGAGGCGAGGGGCGCTCCCGGCCGGGCCCCCGACTCGCGGGGCGCCGCTCCGGGGGCGCCGCAACCCGGCGGGGTCGGGGAGAATTCAGAGCCCGGCACCGCTGCCGCGCGGTCTGGCCCCCGAGAGGCCGGAAAGGTCGGCACCGGCACCTCCCCGCCCCTCCCGCCCAGGTTTCCCAGGGCTGTCATGGTCAGGCGCGGTTGCAGGGGAGGTCCCCCCGCGGGTGAGGGGCTGGGGGCTGCCCCAACTTCCTCACTCTGGCAGGAGCGGAGCGCGACTCCGCGGCACAGCTCGGCGACCGGAGGGCGGAGCGGCGCCGCACACGCCGATTAAAACTCCCTTTGCTCCCGACTGCGCCCCTGCTCCCGGAGCCCTCCGGCGGCTCCGAGCCTTCCCGCGCTGCCGAGCCCGCTCGGGCCGCTCGCAGCGTCCCGCGCTCCCGAGCCCGCGCCGCCGTGCCCGCGCCGCGCGCGCTCCCCCCGGGCGGCGCCGTGCCCGCGCCCTGCGCGATGCAGTGTGGGAATGGCTGTGGCGCTGGGGTTGGCTGAAAGAGGCGGCCAGTCGAGGTTTAATGTCCGCCATGTTGGCCGTGGCGTATTGAGCGGAACCGGAGCGGCGGAGGAGCGGAGCCAGCGCCCAGCCCAGCCGCGCCAGCGGGCGCCGCCGGGCCCCGTGTCGGAGTGCGCCCCGCCCCGCCGGGGGAGCCCCGGTCCCTCCATGAGATCGCTCGGCGGGGTCCGGCTCTCAGCTCGGAGCGCGCTTGCTGTCGCCCCCCCCTTCCCAGCCGGAGCCGCCATCGCCGCCTAACATGAGCAAACTGTCGTTCCGGGCCCGGGCGCTGGACGCGTCCAAGCCGCTGCCCGTCTTCCGCTGCGAGGACCTGCCTGACTTGGCCGAATATGCCTCCATTAATCGGGCCGTGCCGCAGATGCCCACGGGCATGGAGAAGGAAGAGGAGTCGGTACGTGAG
>QUSF01000003.1:12656531-12704031 GCA_003676055.1 Chloebia gouldiae
GCGGCGGGAGCGCGCGCGGGCCCGGCCGCCCTCGGGGAGCGGGGCCCGGCGGGGCCTGCGCCTTTTCCTCTTCCCCGGCCGGCGCTGGGAAGTGGAAGCGGTTCTGCCTGGGTTTATCTAAGAGCCCTGCAAGTGCCGGCACACAGCGCGGTGTAAGTAAAGTTGTGACCGTCCCCACGAAAGTCACTTCTGAAGCAGCAGAGTAAGGAAATCCGTGTTGGAGGCTAAAAGTCTCTCACTTCCTGCTCGGTTTTGCTGTCTCAGTGGAGGATGAAACTTTAAACCATTTTGAACTTCAGGATCATTTAATCATTCACTCAGCACGTTCCAAGATAGGTAAAACAATCAGTAGCTGTTTTTGCTGAAGGTAAAACACTCGGTAACTATTATTGCTGAAGTCCATGCTCTGAAGGGCGTTATTCGCAGTGTTGTAAATCTTTAATTATTTCCGTAGTATAATCAGTTGTCCCCATCTGTGCATTAGGCACAGCAAATAGGGAAGTACTGTAGAAATACAGTTATGTAAGCAGGTTTTGAAATTCGGTGCTAAGAACAAAGGTGACACTAGCTCAGTTGGTTAGAGCGGCTTGCTAATAGTGCCAGGGTTGTGGGATCCATCCCCACATGGACCATTCACTTAAGAGTTGGACTCGATGATCCTTGTGGGTCCCTTCCAATTCAGAATATTCAGTGATTCGGTTAGAGTTTCATAGTCCTGAATTTTTCTAGTTGTCAGACTTCATTGTCCTTTGAAGGTGACAGGCTGTAAAGTTTCTAGTTTCTAATTCGAGATGTAGCAAACTTGGAGTTACATTTGTTTTAAGAGAGGTATCATCTTTAAATGGAGTTACCTCTTTGTGGCACTATTGCTCTTAGGTAATGGACTCTGAATTTTTATGAAATGTCTTCGGGCAGAAAGGTTTCTACAGAGTAATGCACTTTGCATGTTGTCCATAGAGTAACCACTCTCTGAGGCTTTTTTTACTGCATAACTCCTTACCATTTTAACATAATTTGGTATTTCCAAGTCTTCTGCAAGTCATAAGTTGCTTTACACATCTGATAACATATGAAGTGTAGGGGGATTTTTTGCTTTATTTTTCTAACTAGTAGGTTGGGTTTTATCAAGTTGTTTCGGTGGTGTTTATTTTTGTGAAGACGCTTAAAACTTTAGCATGGTATTGATTGAGGAGTATTTAAGTGGTAGGTAGCAGTGCTTAGGATGCTTGTCTTTCATTTGGGCACAGTAGATATATTCTGAATTGATACCTGTAGACTCTGAATATGAGAGAAAGCATCTTTAATTTCCTCTTGTACCAGAATACTAAATTTTGTTGTTTGTTGTGACACTTGACGAGTTTATCTCTCAGTTCAAGAGAGTGAGACTGCATGCATGCATTTATTTGTAGAAATGCCAGGTTGATATCTTTTCTCTTTTGCTGTTTGCCTGGCAGTTAGAAGTTCTCAAGCTAGAAAAATTACATGGGCTCTATGTATAGTCTCCCTAAACCCAGACATATATGTCCTACCTAAGTAGTCATGGGCAAGAAAAAAAGTTTAAACATTAATTATAAGACCTGTTTTAGTGGTTAATTTGATGCTTTTGTTTCCTAAGTTTTGCTTTGAGGGTTAGCCCTGGGAGTAAGTAGCTGCTTCCCACAGCTGAAGTTTGCTCCTGCATTTGTTTTGAATATGTGTGTACACACACAAACACACACCCCCAAAAGAAATTGCTCTCAGTAAGCACAGGTGTCCTTCTGAATCTTTTTTTGGACCTTTTCACATAAAATAGTTGCTATTAAACTCTTGTTCTTATTGTTTCTGCAGACTTGCTGTATTTCCTTCCTTCCCTCTTGTTGCCCTAAAAAGTTTTCTCTTCAGTTTATATTAGCTTTGTCAACAGAGTCCAATACTATGACTTAACTTGTGGCAAACCTCATAGGTTTAATAGCCTACTGTGTTCTGTTTCCCAAACTTCAGGCCAAGCAGGATTTTGGAGAGTTGGTAGTTTGTGTTATGTAGCTGAAGACTTGAATTGGAGGATTTTTTCCTTAGTGCTTACAAAAATGATAGGTGTTTTATTGTAAACAGATGGCAAAGTGTCCATAAGATTTTGGATGACAGGGTGTCTTTAACTAGCGTGAGTTAGCATTTATAACTTTTTATAAATAGAATTCTAACATTGGTTTGAGCATTGCATAAATGTAATTTTAAATGAACAGATATTTGGAGCTAAGAGTTCTCCTCCTGACTAAATAACTTTCCCTAGGGAAAAATGCAATCAAAGAGATTTAATATTCAGGCAGCGAGTCACAAGATATTTAAATGACTAATTACTGTTTTGATGCACAAAAAGGAATCTTACTTTGCTTCCCTTTCATCTTATCTTTTTCCCATCATGTTCCTACAAAGAAGTAAATAGCAAAAATAATGCATCTTCCTTATTACAACTGGAAACTTCAGAAGTGATATTCTCTAAGAGTCTTCTGAAGGAAAAACAACCTTGCCGAGTTTATGGGAGTTGTGAAATATGCAGTTGATCCAAGGATATAGTAACCCTTTTAAAGGAAGTGACAGCTAAGGGCCTTAAGTGGTGTTAATTCTGTTGCAAGTAGACTGCTTTGCTTGGCCATGGCTTCAGTCAGTAGTTTTGTTAGGAGGTAAAGGACCAGTAAAAAAATCTCTTTGACATGCAGGCAGTGGTACTGGATGTTACCAGCTCATCCTGTCTTCTGGCAGTTGGTTTAGCTGCCAGCTTTCTGAGGTATTGTGGCTGTTGCAAAGTTAGTTGCTGCATCTAAAAAGCTAAAAAGTATCATATACATGTGAAAAAAAACCCTTCAAAATGTAATGAATCTTCTTATGTAACACTAAACATCTCCTGTCTTATTTCCAAATGCTGGTTTTGAGCAAAAGAGATCCTCAGTGCTGTAAATTTGAGAACCAGACAACAGATTACTGTTAATAATACAGTAAAGCAGATTTGGCTGTCAAGTCCATTGATAACTGTGAATAAAGAAGTAGGTGGAGTAGATTGGTTTATAATTTTAAAAGTACTTAAAAAGCTGTTGCTTTGTGTACCCTGTGGTTTACTGTTTCTGAGTAGGATGTTGGTTTTTTTTAACTAGAAATTCAGATTCTAGACTGAAAGGAAACAGCTGGGAAAGCAGAACAGGGGTAACTTTAGTTAAGCAAAATAAGTGAAAAATATGGTAGACTGAAATTGTTTGAACATGGTCAGTGACATTTCAGAAAGAAAGCATGCATAGCTCTACAGGCAACCTAGATTTGATGGCCTTCAACCAAACCAAGGGAAACTACACTTGTTTTCTTTGCTTTTTTTGAAAGGAAAGTAGAAAGAACACATTGTACATCCCTAGCTTCCAGATTCTCTTAAAAATAGAAATTTGGGGGATGGCGTGTTGAGACTTTGTGGATAATTAAAAAATATTTCTTTATGGAAAGGGTTTTCAGTTTTTTCAAGGAAGTTTTAAAAAGGAACAAGGCCATGTGTTTGAAGGATTTGTCAGTATTATAAGGCATTTTAAAATGTTGGGAAGCTAAACTTTCCTAGTTGAAGCAGTGCCCTAGCAAAGATTAGCGTGAGCAGAGGTACTTTTAATTAAGTCCTTTAGATCTGAGAAATTAATTACCTCACAGAAAAACTTGTCTGTGTTGGTAACATTTCCAGAGTTAATAACAGCCCTAGGGTTGTGGGAATTGTCATGCATTTATGGAGGGGGGGTTGTTTCACTTTTTCTTTGAGTGAGTTTGTTATCCTCATGTAAATTCTGATAGTACTATGGTCTGCTAAGGTTTTGGATATTAGTTTTGATTTTTGTCTTCTGTGTCTTCATGTTTGTATAGGTTAAATGCACTTTTTCCCTCAGGTAAAGTTTTTTTAAATGCCAGCATCTCTGGCATTTGGTATTGAGGCAGGAGAAGAGAGAGAGAGAGCTGGTGCTTTGCTAAATTATTCCTAACTCCCTCTTCTGACTGGGATCCTGGTCTGGTGATGAGTCCTTGTCCCCACCTTAGCTCTGGAGTAGCTGCTTGCTTGTCGTACTAGATTTCTGACAGGGATGCACTACGTGGGGTTGTTCTCTTGTGGATCACACTTTAAATTTAAAGCTTGATTTCTAATTTTAGTTAGTGTTGCTAGTTACAGATGGAAGAATTAAGCACCCAGAGTCCAAAATTACAATCTGTACAGCTGTTCATTCAGTTCTTACTGTTTTCCTTTGTATATGTGTCATGGTGTAACTGACAGCTTGCACAGCGGGTGGAATTCAGTCTGTATGTGTAATTATCATTTCTAGATACTGTCATACTCTGTTACCTGGTGTTTCAGCAAACTGTTGAAATAGTTTAAACTGTGCTTTTGATCTCTTTAAATCCACAGTCATACTATCTTTCCTGCCTTGGTTTTGGGGATGCTTAAGAAAAGCTTATTTGTTAAAATTTCATTATTGGATGTAATTTTCCCCCTTCTTCCCCCTTCAGCATAACCTGTCAGTATTTGCTAAATGCTATAGAAGACCCAGTGAAGATAAGCTAATGTTCATTCAAATGCTTCACAACACTTCAAACATACTCTCTAACAGGATGTGTCTTAATTTAACAAAGCACTACATGTTACATTTTAATTTACCAGTTTGGGTAGGCTCAAGGATCACATCCTTACCATGGAACTGTCTTGGGCACTGCTAGCACAGATCTCTGCCAGGCCATATCTGCACAGAAAAATGTCTTTCTCCTCCCAAATCCATACTGCAGGTATTGATAGGCTACCATATCCAGGGTCCCTTGCTGCTGAAACAGCTGGTTTTAGCTTACCAAGGGGAAAAGTTGGTAACGAGTGTACAAAAAGGTACCCGTCTGTTACCATCTAAGCCCTAATGAATTCAAAATATGTGAAGTAACCATGTGGCCGAGGTGTAGTGAGTCAGTGTATGAACAGTGTTAACTTATATATGGAGATTTCACTAAAGGTTCTCCAGTATTTTTTGTTTATTACATTCTTGCCTGCTTAAGAAACTGCATTCTGTGGGTGCATGCATAGAAGTGTGAATTTCTAATTGTGTGTGTGGTGCCTTAAGTGTTCTTAAAATAATCACAGCCTTACGTGTCAGTAAGGATTAATGGATATTGAGTATTTTAGAATAACATAATTGTTGGGTCCTCAGAATTAGGTGAATGTAAAATCATAGCAGGTACTGTAACTGAATAATTCGTTTCCAGTCTGGGCTTTTTTTTTTTTTTTCCCCTTAGATGCAGTGTTAGGAAACTCTATAGATATTTTGCTTGCTAACAGAAGAGAATCTGTACCTGCCTCTCCAGCTGTAGAAGTCCTGAAATCTTGAGCAGAACAATTGAACTCCTTTAGTGGTCTCTTTTTAGAACAGGACAACTGAAACATTAAAGGATTTTGAAGTAAACAGGGAGAGTAGAAACACCTCTTTTTGCATAGTCTTGGATTCATGAGTCCCATAAACTGGAAGAGTATTGCTTTATGTTTACATATTGTTCCCCTTTGGGCATCTTTGCTGCTCACTCATAAGCAAAGGCATTAATTTTGTATGCCAGTCTAACCTTTTTTTTAGTGCATAATTTTAAATACACTGAACTTGTAGATTAGATTTCCAGGAACCTGCATGTGTGATAGAAGGTGAACACAGAAACAACGGCTTTTTGCAGTTTTGTCTCAAGTAAGTCTGCAGACTTAGTCTGTAGCTGGAAGAGATTTTTTTGTGAGCTCATGTCATGAACTTAACTCTGCCATTTAGTTTGGTACTGAGTTTAGTTATTTACTTCAGATATACCTGTGTGAAAAGGGTTTGAAATGCTTAGAGAATTTTGAGAGAAAAAATGTGGCAGCTCATGACAGGTGGGGCCAAATTTCAAGTGTAAGAGTAATAGCGGTGATTTCCAGCATATTCCATTTTCAGTTACACCAAAGTTTTCTGTTCTGTTTGATGTTATTTAAGTTATATTTATGTTATTCTGAGCATTCATGCAAGTTAGGAAATCTGGCAGATCATGAGGAGTAGCTTCTATAGTGAGCAATTCATGCACCACCTTCAGCTACCTGAAGAATGTTGTTAATCCTGTGATGTGAAAGCCACCTGTAGCAGCAGTGTTCCCTTTAAAGTCAGAGGGATGGTGGTGGCATAGACTTCTATTACTGGTTGGTGCAATTTATTTGAGTCTGGAATGAGATTGAGTAAATTTTGCTTCTGGTTTCTCACTGGCCTTCATCCATTAAGATGACATATAGATTATACCTTTGGGATTTGACAACTTCTGGAAGCTGACAGTTCTGTGTGCTACACCATAGGGGAGTCAGGCACTAACTTGAAGTTGTGAGCAAGGGTCTGCCATGTGCTTGATAAGGCAATGTTCTGTATGTGCTGTGAGTTAAGCATGTGGTTACAGTAAAGGTGTCTTATGTTCCGCGCTGAACTAATGCTGGAAATACTTAAGCTCTCAGAAAATAGTAGGAGTTGGTCTGCATGTCAGAGGCTTCTCCAGGAGGTCCAGATTCTCTTTTGAAATTAAGGAGAATATGAACTGGCAGACTTCAGTTTGATTATTGTCTAAAATACTAATATTGAAAGACACTTTCCCTTTTGAAAGCAGGATAATTAAGATGTTTTCAAAAATCTTAATGGCATGAACCTGTGTCAAGTAATGTTTAGGGTGGGTATTAGCAAAAGCTGCTTCATTCAGAGCACAGGGACTGGAACAGGTTCTCCATGGAAGTTCCAAACCTGTCAGAGTTCAAGAAGCATCGCGACAGGTTCTCAGGCACATGGTGTAACTCTTGGTATTGTTCTGGGCAGAGCCAGGAGTAGGACTTGATGATCCCTATGGGTCTCTTCCAACTCTGGATATTCTGTGACTCTAACCTATGTATACAAAAGCAGTATGGTTCCTCTTAAGAAAGCTGTTTGTGGACTGCTCTTACAGAATCTGTTTGATATGTGCATTCTCAGCTTATTTTTACCCTGTTGTGGACATCCCAGTAATTGCACAGAGAAACCATGTAACAGGAGTGGCTTTCTGCACAGCAGAGGTAACTACAGTGAGACCAATTGTGCATGTTCACACTTGAGGTTAAAAAGGTTAGGTGTACCTAGTACTCACTTACTTGCAATGAGCGTGTTTAACAGTTGGAAGAGTTTAAAAATGTGTCTCAAATTGTTTATATTAAGCCAGGGGAAGGAGGATGCCCAGAAATATAGCTTTGTTATCAGTATTCATGAGAGCACAAGAAGTAATACAACTGGCAGGGATTTGGAGGAGAGGAGTTTGTTAGGGTCAGCTGACTTGAAAGGCTTTACCTTCTGAGAATTTTCATAGCTGGCCTTAAAGAGTAGCGCCAAAATGTTATCTTCCTGACTCTTTCTCAGCTTTGATCCATTATATAAAGTATTTCAGCTAACAATTGGGTATTAACTGTATGCAGAATATGAATAATGATAGGGACAGTAGTTCAGTAACCTTAATGTTTGAGAAGCATGGTGATGTGGGCTTAGTTTTCTTTCATTTTAATGGCTAACATTCTGTATTTATTTCAGTAAAATTTTAGTTCTTCATAGGAACCTGCCTAGTATTAATTTGCTTCAGGTAGAAAGAATGTGCAATATAGCATGCCCTTAAATCTGCTGTTCTTTTTACTTAGTAGACCACTTTGCTTGTAGCCATCACAATAATTGTGCCCTGATTATGTGATTGTATTCCTCAGAAATGTATATGCAATTATTTACAAATTTCTTATGGGTATTTAGTCTGAGTTTTGAGTATCTCTAAGTCAATGCATTATTTTTTCAAGTTTTTATTTTATAGGACCAAGTATGTGTTTATGTGTGGGCATCTGCTCTGCTAGAACAGAATATTGTAATTGGCAGACCATAGGTGTATATAATAAGTTACTTGTTCTTTTTCTACTACTTTTCCACATTGTACTTGTAAAGAGGAAACACAAGCTTTAGTATCAAGGAACACATCAAATGACTGATGTACTGGGCAGAAGATGCTGGCTGCTGCTCTTGTGTCTGTAGGTGTGCTCTTCCCATTTAGTGAGTATGCTCTGCTCTCCCAACCACTTGTGTGTGTGTATTTCTGTGTATTCTGCTTTGTGTGCTTTGAAGGAGTAACCCTGTTCTGAGTAAACAGATATGTGAAGGTGAATTGCATCAATTGAGGCGGGAATAAAAGTTTGAAAACTTTCTGCTCTGTCATTTTCTTCAAGCACAGATAGTTTGAGTGAGAAAGGAAATGATCCTCTTAAGGTTTAAGTACCATACTTAAAAGATTGGCTTCCTTTATATTTAATCAGGAATTAAGACATTTTTATGCTTTTTTGAATTGGGAGCTTTCAAGAGGGTATATTTGGAGAGGATTGCTTTCCAACATCCTTTTGAGTTTGTACTTTATATCAGTTGAAAAACTTCAAGGTTCCTTCCAAGTTGTAAACAGAAATCGCAGATCTTGTAGCCTGCCTGGAAGGCTTATGAAGCTTATTTGAGGGGAGGGATTGGTAATAAAGGCTGCCCTGTACACACATCTAGTGCTACTGTTTGTTTTCTGTTACCATTTTAAGAGCTGTAGTCTCTAGGTTTTTTGTTGGTCTGATGTTCAATTCAGAACTTGGCTACTAGGAAGGTGTTCAATTGCAAAGATTAATTCTGCTCAGGCTTCTTTTTTCAGATTTTCCTTCTCCAAATATACGGATTTTGTCAGGTGTGTTGTGCAAGTGTAATAATTGTGAATTAAAGATGGTTAGGAAGAGGAAGAAAGGGTGCCTGTTGCTTTTCCAAACTATTGATCTATAATTAGTCTCACTGAAAATGCCTTTCTCGGTGGAAGCACTTCACATGACTTGGTGTTTTCCTTTTTTCTTTTACTCTTTGTGCCATTATAGTTCCCTGTGTTACTACATAGTATATAACATCTTCCAGGCATTTCCCAGGATTTTATTATTTGAAATGCCTCATTTTCTTGTATTTCTAAATTCTCTAGTTTTCTTCTTCTTAAGTTTCTTTAAACACTGATGGTAAAATTGGATTTCTGATTTCCCCCGTGCCCTCATTTTTGCTTAAGAAATGAAGCTTTTCACTATGAGGTAAGGCTAATCCCCCCAACCCCAACCCTGTATTAGTATTTCAGCAGGACATATCCTGTGTGCCTTTTTGGTACTTGATTTTTTGCAGTACTTAAATACAAGAAAGAATTCTGAAAAGAATGGCAGAAAATAGGAACTGGCTTCAGAATAAGATTTTGTAATATTGTAATGTGACTTACATCAGATCTTGGTTACTGAATTATAAGTACTGTATCTTGTTAAAAAGCTGAATTCGAGACAACAGGGTGATTTTACTGGAAAGTTAATGAGTAAGGCTACAGGTAAGAGCCAATGAATCTGAGTCCTGCAGAATGTTCTGTATTTTGTGCAGAATCCTTTAAGCAGGTTAGTTATACAGAAGTTCTGGATCTTTCAGGTACTTACAGATGCACTTATGTACTCTTTCCTGGTTCTTCAGGATTTTTTTTTTCTTTCATGCCAAAGATGATGACCTTGCTTGCCCTTCTCTTGCTGTGTATCTTGTTCCATTAGAAGGAAGTTATTAATAATACCAGGATACTTGCTTTGTTTTCTGATGAAGATGCTGTGGTCTTGAAGTAGGCTAAGTACAAAATGAGACCGTTCAAGTATTAGGATTAAAGGTAGTTTAATACAGTCCCTTTTGGGGAACTGATGTTTTTCACAGTACTCCAAGTCAATAGGCAAAAATTTATGCTCTTGTTGAATGCATGAGGTGAAGGAACTTGAGCTACTAAAACTGGAGTAAAACAGCTTCCCTTTTCTTGTCAAGAATGTAAGGTTTATTCTGTGAGAGGGAAGTGTGTGTGGGGAATCAGTGAAACATGCATGTTTACAAAGCACCTCTGTCTAATCAATCTTTACCAGAGCTGTAGGATAAGGTTGATTAAGAGAAATTTCTTTTGCATGTTCATGCTCTCAGCCTTCCTCTGAAGGAGCATTATTTCCTTTGAGGTGTATTGTTAAGAAGTTAAGAATATTGAAAAAAAATTGGCACATCTTGGACTAGAACAGAGAAAACAAGGTTTATAGCAGTTAATGCTTAAACCCATATATCTGGCCTGGTTTTCCGCAGCATCTGTACTTCATTGCAAAAGGACCTTGTGTAAGTAGTTGTGAAGTGTTTCCTTTGAGGGCTTTAGCTGTCCTTAAGTGATGGTGATATGGGCTGCAGAATGTCTTAGAAATAAAAACAAAACCTTGCGGGGGAAGCTGGTGAGGAAAGAGAAGCTCTGGAGTGGTCCTAGTCCATTTCTGTTACTGAGGAAAATAACAAACTCTTCTAGCTTTGACTTTGAAGAATTGCGGTCATGGGTAGGTTCTAGAACAAGTCTCATCAGCAGGTAACAGTTTTGGTATTGTGTGGCAGGATAGTATGGAATTCTGAAGCCATCCTGAAGCAATAGGAAAAATATTCATAGCTAGTTTCATTGGTAAATGAGAGCTTATAAAAAAAAACTTGTGAAACCAAGTCATCAATCTATTCATTCATTTCATCAGGTAAAAAAGGTCCCTGTGTGATTTAGTAACCTGATCATTTTTAAATGTTGTATCCAGAAGTTGACTTAACTCAGTAATGTTAAAAATTAATGTAGGGAGGTATCTGACATTTTATTTTGGCTTGTATTAAATTGTGATTTCGCTGGTGTCATTTTCTGGAAAATAATAATTTGAATGTTTTCCAGTGTTGATTTTTCTCAGGAAAATCATTGTCCTGTCTCTCAGCAAAATAAGTTTGCTTTCTTACTTGACCTGTACTCAAGAGGAACACTATGAGAAGCATTTGTTCTAGTTAGTAGAGGGAAGGGGAAGATTCAGCGTTAGTTTGCTGGAGAGTGTCTTAACCTCGATTGCTTTGCACTGTGGTCAGGTGTGTATGTAGAGTTCACAACCGTGTTTATACTGGCTGGATGTTTGGTTTGTTTTTGTGGTTTATTCCCACCATTACCAAGGAGAGTGAGTGTGGTGTAATTTCCCTTCAGAAGTTCATAGGGTTAAATACTGGCTGATAAGCTAACTCTGAATTGTTTCAACACTTTGCTCTTGCATGTTTGTTAAATATGAATTACACATTCACATTACCTAAGGATGTTAGATGGGATTTATTGCTGAGGGTTTGAAGGAAGTAAGCCCACCACTTTAGCAGATGGCAATGTCTGCACAGGTGGAACTGGAACTTGAGGTCCTGACTCAGCTTTTGGCAAGAGTAGCATTTCCAGGGATTGAGAGAACCTCAGCTTACTTTGGCTTGCAGCGGCTGTAATATGGGAAGTGGTATGAAGCTGAAGCTGCAGTTGGTAATTCAAAAGTATAATCTTAGGCAGCTCTGAATTTTATTCTTTGGGAATGTATGCAGCGTCAAGTTGGTATTTTTCAAAACACAATGTGCTAATGTAGCTAAAATAGTCTTTGCACAGAAGGGTTATAATGAATTAATGGCAAGTATAAATACCTCACAGCCTCATACCACAGGTAGTTTGCATGGCACCACGTGGTGAGAGAGACAGGTAGCATGTCTAGCATAAAAGTATTTTCTGGAGTTCTCTTAACTTTGTTTCTCTGCTGATACCTGAGTTGTATTCTCAGACTCAGTGTTTCAGAAGAGCACAAAGCAGTCTCTAAAGTGTTTGTTGTGTTTAATACATTTATATATTTTGTAGATACATTTGTGTGTCTTGTGTAGACTTATTCATACCACTGTAACTTGATTCCCCTGCAGCCAGGACTGGCCCACTGGGCAGCTGCACATGTGGTGGAAAAGCAGGCACCTCTGTTGGGACTGGAACAGTGGGATTTGGCTGACTCTCCTTGTACATGACATTGGGCAGAGACACTTGACTCTCACTGGGTGCACAGAGAGAATAACAATGTCACTTGAAATACACTGAGCTTATACAAGTATTAAGGAAATCCTTTCCTCCCCTCCAGTGTATGACCTTGCTTTGTTGCTGTTTATACCTTGAAAACAGGTTTGATCATAATTGCAGGTAGAAGGTCATGAATATGAAATGCTAGCCTGTCCTGCGTTCTTAAAGGCAGTCTAAATAAACTTGGGGATTACAAAGCACAAGGAGTAACTGGTGTCTGACTCATAGGAGTTTATAATTCAAAATGTACATTACTGATCAGGAAACCTTTAAGCTGGTATTTTGTCTAAGCTTTTCAGCCTCTTGCTGGCCTCTGCTCTAGGTACCATCTTTGCATTGATATGTAGCCAAGTGTCTAAACATGCAGATTTACAAACTGAAGACTGGCATCTATAGTAGGAAATAGATTCAGTGGAAAATCTGGTTTAAGTTACTCAGTATTGCACCTGTCACTGTTGGAGAAGCACTTTCCCACCTTTGTGGCATCAGACCTGAAATGCTGATCTGTTGGTGTTGCAAATATGGAAGCTCAGCGTGTTTAGTTGAAAAGTATGGGTAAGCTTTACTTGCATTTTCATGAATGTACTTCAACAAAATGTAATTGGCTAGAGCAATTCTAAGTAATTGCTAAGCAAATTTCTTTTTTTCTAGATGCCTTATGTAGTAAAAATTATGTCTCTGCTGGCGTTTGTACTTGTTGGGGTCTTCAATTTTCTCAAATGTCTTTATCAGCTCTCTTGATATCTTGCTGTCTTGGTGCATTAAAAAGCTCCTTTTACTAAGTTACAATCTGCAATGCTTTTTTCTTGTAACAAGAATTGTAATTTGTAGAAGTATGAGGAAGGAACTTTGATACCATTGGCACTGACAGTTATTCAAAGACAAGGTTAGGTGTGCTCTGCCATCCTGTGTGTGCTGATGCAGCTCACATTTCTGCTCAGCACTGTATAGCAATTTATTTCCCTTTTGTGATATACAGAGGAGTAAAGTACTTAAACATATTGTGAAGTCTGCAAAAGGGCTTAATAGATTAGCTTTTAGTCATGGCTGTGGTGCACTGTATGCTTTTTCTACAGACTTTTTCTTCCCCATAGGACTAAAGTGGTTAATGTTAAAAAGATTTGTTTGTTTATTTTTGAAATCATAAATAAGCTTGATAGTTTAAGACAATGCTCTGGAAGCTTCTTTACTTTGGATTTTTTAATGCAGCTGTTATATATGAGCTTTTTTGTGTGGAATGCACATGTGACTTCCTAAAAGGTGCTTAGACTGTTTAGGGTTTAAGGCAAATTTCTTTTTTCTTATTTGACGTGCGGTGCTGAACTTTAACTCATGAATGAATAAACTTAGGAAATACTGATATTTGGTTTTCTTGTTAATGTTTTTAAATGTTTTTTCTGTCCCCATATTGTATAATGTTCAGTAAAAACACCAATTAAATTCTTTTACTTTTTAATGTGAGTGACTGCTTTAGGTAATGAAACTCTACAGAAGAGGTAGTTAAACCTGACAGGGGTGTTGTAAATGAAGAAGTCTTAGGGGAGGTACAGCTGGTTTAGTTTTGTGTGCTAGAGATCCTGTATGCACCCTATTCACTCACTGGTTTGTTTGTTTGGGTTTTTTTTTATTGCTGTTTTTGGTTGAAAGGGAAGGTAAATGAACAAAATATAAATGTATAGAGTTTCTTAAAGTTGAATAGAGCATACCATAAAGGGTTCATAGAGGAAAGAAATTATTGGACTACTAAACACAAAGACTAAAATGAGACTCCCAGGTTCTGATAGCTTGTGGCTCAGAGAGAATGGCTGTGGAAGTATGGCTGTGGGTTTTGTGCTTTTTTACTCTCCTTGGTAATGATGCTCATGGGCTCCTTTTTGAGATGGTGCTAGGCAAAGTAGTACTCTGATAAAATGCACACTTGTCTTGCAAGCATCCAAAAATGTTTCTGCACTGTGTGAAGAGTTTCCTTACTAATGATGCCTGACATTTAGGCTGCCCCAGTCAAGCAGACTGGACATTTGTTTATGTGAAGGCCTTGGGTAGTTGTGCAATTTGCTGTTCAGAGGTATGACAGTCAACCTGTAAGTAATGTTGACTTTTAAAATCTTACTGCAGATTCTGAGGGGAAAATAGTAGCTGCAGGTAGGTAAAATTTTCAAGATCAATTTTTAATACTTCTAAGAAAAACTGCAAATGAACTAGATCCTGTTTTTAGACTTTTTTCTTCAAACTCTTTGATCATATGTAGATCTGGGAAACGGTTGATTTTTGCAGTTTGTGATGTGTGACCTGTGAAAGGGATGTTTCTGAGCCCTTGGTAAATTTAATGCTAACGAGATAGAGATGCTGCTCTTATGGCTTTGTTCATTTGACTTACTGTCTTGGTTGTCCTGGGTACTGCTGCCGGGTTGATTGGTGGATCCAGATTGAAAGTGTCTGAACTGCAAAGGGAGAAGAAGAGGGTTGATTTAAGGAGGGTCATTTGAAAACCTGAACTGAAGAACAAAGCCTGTGGAAGCAGTGATAGACATACTGTTTTTCATAGTTTATGTAAAAAACTGAGAGAAATGTAAAAAATTTCACTTGGCTAATTCTGTTGGCTATTGAAATGTAGATTTTTAGCTTAGTCTTTGGTTTCACCCACTACTATGTATAGTATTCAGTTGTGATTTAAAACTGGAATAGTTCAGGCTCATGTCTATGGTGGAATGCACAACCCTGCGTGTATCTGCAGGTGAAAGAAGAGTGAAACAAGAGAAACTTGTTTGTGGCAAATTTGGGTTACAATGTTGCTTGTTATTCAGATAACACTTAACAATAGTATCAAGTCTGTAACTAATAAAAATTCTGGAATCCAGGTGTTAGCTTTTGCCATGCAAAATTATCTGAGTTACAAAGTATTGTTAATACACAGAAATGTTTTCTGCAAGTAGCAAGGTAGATGCAGTGGTATCCTTTAACTTAGGAACTTGATACAATTATTAGTATTGTATGATTAAATGATCTTGACGTTCCACTTAAATAGTCCATATGAAGGGAGAGTAATTTTGCTATAAAACTTTATTCAGGCTGTTCTAAATGGCATTATAGCTGAAAACTCTGAAAAGGAAAGGTTAAATTACAAGAGCTGTTGTCATTCAGTTGTACACTGCATCTTGAAAGGTATATTCTTGTGTACTCTATAAAATCTCAGTTCACTTTGTGTTGCAATCTGAATTCAGTGTGGAGGTCGTGCCCTGGACATGTATTTACATAATACATGAAAAGCATCTTCATGTGTTCTTTAGAATCCTTATTTAAGGGAAAATTACTTAGTTTACTATATACGACTGAAAGAGTTTTCATTCATTGCAGTCTCAAATGAGCATACAGCTGGAACAGCAGCCTGAAGTAAGGAAGGGACTCTTGGACAAGTTTGCAGTTAAATCAAAGTTGTGTGAGATAAGCTGAGCAGGTTTAAATGTTTGTAGTGAGAAGAGACAGTTCCAGTGTTTTCCTAGAGTTTGTTGTGGTCTTTGCATTACCTGTGGACTGATTGAGCTCACCAGAAGAGTCACCTAAGACTAAGTTCCCTTCTCTTTGTGGTCTGTGGGTTACAAGGCTGCCGAGGCTGAGGAGTTCATGAGAGCCAAAGTGATTACAGAAGAATGTGTGGGCATGGCCATTACCAACACTGAGGAGATGGTTTAGTGCCTTCTGCCAGTTTTGATCTTTTGTAATTCCTAAGTGAAGTACTTAAAATTGATACCAAGACCTGTGCTTCTGAATGTATGTTGTGCTGTAGCAATTTGCCAGGCAGACAAGTCTTTTTAAGGTGGTCTGAATGGGACCTGTGCCTGGAAAGATAGAGGTGCATTATGTTTATAAACTATACTGCTTAATTAATGTATGTGTTAAATACTTGAATTTTCCTGATTCTTAGGGTTTCTAGGTTGTGTATCTTATCCTCTCTGGCATGTTTTTAGCCAGTCTCATTCATTTCTTTATTTTTGCCTATTTTGTCTAATTTTGCACAGTAATTTAAAATGTGAAACCGACTTCAGTCTTCTGTTAACAGGTTAACAAATCATTTTCGTTTCTTCTAGTGTTGTCATGAGCTCTGGTAGTAATGTTAGATTTCTGGGTCAAATGTCTATGTGCCCTCCACCTGTCTACCAGCATTCACTGAACAGGAATAGCAAGTGAAAATTTCCTCTGATTTATAGGTTATTTGCTTCTGTGAGTCCACAAATGCAGATGCAAGATTTCATCCAGTGGAAGGACAGACTCCTTCCATGCTCTTAGAAATGTCTGATTTGAACATGGGCAAAGTGGTCTACTACTGTGCTCAGGGTGGTATGGCTGATCTAATTTCTGACCTATGATCTAGAGAAAAGTCTAATAATTACCAAGGGTTTTTTTGATACTTTAATTACAAACCCATGAATTTTTAGAAGTAAAATGGATCCCACTTTCATTAAGTAATTGCTGTGTAAACCTAGACAACTCTTCTAAGTTGGCATTTTTAGCAGAGATCTAATTATTACAGTGATTACAGTAGAATCCTTCTTAACTGACTACTCAAGAGACTGACATCAGTTGATAAACAGAAGTGACCTCCATAGTTCCTCCATGAAGGGACAGTTCTAGTCTCTGCTCTAACAACAAGAAAGGATTTTCTCTCCTGTGTAGAATGGTTCAGGCCATTGACAGATCTTGACAGAAGAGTGTCAGAAGGGAAGATGTAAAGCTGTGTGGTCTGGGTGAATCTGCAGGCAGCTTCAGTTGACAGGAGACACTGTGTGTCCATATATACTGAGAGTCATAATAGCAGGAGGGCTGCAATTGCTCGTGGGCCAGATGAGAGACTGAAGGGATCTGCTGTTTTCCTTAGGAGCCATCATAGGTAGAGCAAGGAAGGCTGCTTTGTTGACCCACCATTTCTGTCCTGTTTTGATCACATGGGCTTCTTGTGACCAGATTTAAACAACTGCTAACACTTACATGACATTCATGTACTTGTTCAAGAGGGTCAGAGCTGCAGTTATGCTTACCAACAAAACTATTGCCTTGCCATTATCAAAGGCCAGATCTATCAGCTGTTACTTAGGAGCTGGATTCTGGGTCTCAGTCAAGTATCGGTGTAACTCAGAGACTGATCTTGTGCCAGAATACCCACTGAAGACTTCTGTGCATTGCAAAGCAGACTCAAATTGCCCTCATCAGTACACTCTTGTCAGGTTCGGAACTTTTCAGCAGCAGTTGTTTAGAAACAAGTGCTCTAATAAACTTGTCAGAATGTCTTTGTTGTTTTGCAAGCAGTTAGGTGTGACTGCATATGCTGTGTGAGGAACTAAAGACAGTGTGTGGTATGTGATAAGTGCTTCTGTAATAACCTGTGGAGCTGCTGTACAGGAGCGACTAAGCATTTTTGCTTAGTCATACTAGAAGCCACTAGAGCCACTTTCTGCCCTGAAGGTAAGAGTAATGCAAAGGAAGTATCTTTGAACAGTTTGCATTGCTCTAAGATGTCTTCTGTGTTCTGGCTGTGCATTCTGTACATTTCTCTTGCAGCGTTGTTGGTGCTTGCTTGTCCCTGGGTGAGCTTTCTCTATTATGGTGGTGTTTAACTGCCCCTGAGTCCCACAGAAAGGTATTTCCAGTGCCTGAACTGGTTCTAGGAAAGGAGAAGGAATTGAGTATAGAATAAGGCATGGCATTAAAAAAATACAGACCTCTTTGTTTTGCATGTAATTTTCTGATCTTACTCTTCATGTCCCTCCTAATCTTGGCTATAAATTGTCTGATTAATAAGTTACAGGACAGCTAAGATCTGATAACAGGAGGAGAAGGTGAAGAGAATGAGCCAGTTCAGGTATTTTATTCCTTTCTGTCTTCTCTGTGGACAGATTTATTGGATTGAATCTGTAGACAAATTTTCTCTAGCTTGACCATCACACTTCCAAGAAGCTGTCTTCCCTGATCCTTATATGGATCCTGTAGGTGAGTGAACAAGCAAAGGTGGAGTTTGGAGAGTGACTTGTGTGCAGTAGGTCATAGAAATGCTTCAGCAATCCCTCCTCTGTTTTGGAGTGAGTTAACCTGAAAGGTCTTGGTCTGCAGCAAGGTCTCTGAGCAATTTTGCTGCGTTTTCCTCCACTGTTCTTCTTCCAGTAAGTATTGCTGATGTGAGAATCTTCATCACCTCTGTGAATTTAGCAGCCAAAAATCTTTACCTTATAAGTCTGGAATCAGGTTGCTCAAGCAACCTCTTGATGACATGATGAACAATTTCTGATTTTTTCAGTTCTTAATGTTTTTTTGCTTGATTTGAGTAATGTGTTTGTCTTTCAAATAACCTGCAATTTTGTTGGATTTTTGGTGTGTGTTTAGAGTTTTTTTTGGACCATAAGCCGCTAGGAGGTAAAATGTGTATTAAAAAAGGCAGGTCTAGGGGTTTGTATGGCCTTGATGTCAGCTGTAATTGTTTCAGTGTAACTGTTGTGAAGCTAATGCTTCTTGACAACTGTCTATGGAAACTGGTATCCCTTTCAGTTCTTACACTTAAACATTACAAGTGCTGTAAAGTGGTAGCCTTGGGAAAGCACGTCTGTCAGGGATGGATGTGAGAGGATTTTGCCCAGTCATACTGATGTAAATCTGCAGTTCTGCAGAGACCAGTAGATAGGCAGTGGTTTGCCTTAGTTCCCAGTAATGACACAATCAGTTGTAGTATGTTTTTGCATAGGTTTTGTTTCGGGGCAAAGATGTTATTCTGATCTGCACAGGCTTGCACTTAGTCCTGTGTGCCTTTTAGAAGTACCAGTACTTTTAAAACCTTTTTGCTTCTCCACCCCACCTTCTGCTTGCCCCAGGAAAGACACCACTCTATTGCTTAGGGTAAGGCTTAGAGTATTGAGAGACTTTCTGTTCTGCACACTGGACTTGAGAGCTGCCTCTTTTGGTAATTTCCATAAGCAAATGTGCCTTAAATTATTATTTCTAAGAAGTCTGAATTAAGTGGAGAAATTATTTGAGGAAACAAACAAATTATAAAAAAATGGATTTTGCCTTTATTTCTTGAGAAGAAGCACTCATTGCTACTGCATTAACATTTTTCAGTTGTCTTTTTAAAAGGATAATATACATTCTGTCCCTTTGGTTTGTTCAACTGTTATGATGGGTTGTATCACTTAGTCTTTTAATGCCTTATACTGTGGTTATCTTACTTGGAATATGTTCTCCAGAGTGTACTGCAGAGTAGATACTTTGTCAAAGAAACCTGTGTTCTCTGTAACTGACAGTTTTCTTTTAGAAACTGCAACTAACTTAAAATCCCACAGTCATGTTGCCAAAAATTTGAGAAGCATTACCAAAATGTGAAAGAAGGCAAATTCTGCTTGCTGTCAGTTGCTGTGCTTCTGCTTGTTTCTGCTTGCAGGCAGGAGTGCCTGCTGGTAGCCAGGTTGAGCCACAATCACAGTATCCTTTCTTTTGTGGTCTAATTATTGTAATTCAGATTTTTGAATGTACTGTGCTAGAAATGCACCAAACATGCAACTGAACTGATGACAAAGAATTAATCCTATATCCTTGCATTATCATTCGAGAGAGATCCTGCTGCCCCAAAAGCAGCACTTACCACAAGTTCTGGGTCCTTCAGTCTGTAATGAGTGCTGCTCTGCTGTGGTTTGATTTCCCTCATGCCTTTGTTGCTGTCAGCTTGCTTAGGTTGTCCTTTCACTCTTTGATGTTTTGGTGTATGTATGGTGATACTAGTGTGCAGTAAGAGTGGATACAGGGGATAAACTCGCTATCCTAAAGTTCCTAAAATAGGAATGAAGACCACAGAATGACAGTTAGTGCCAATGCATAATTTTGTGTATGAAATTGCATCTACTTTCTACGTAGTCAGAAAAAGAGTTGCTGTTTTGGTAGGCTATTCCGTAGACTCTCTTAATTAGAGGAAAACTAAGGGAGGAAAGTGTTTAAGTAACCAAGCTTTTGGTTACTTAAACGCTAACAGTGTAATCTGGTGTGTATTGGTGTTTTAACTGTCAAAATAATTTTTTGGACAGCAATCTAGTGTGGACAATAAGGTGCAGTTCATAGAATAATGGAATATCCAGAGTTGGAAGGGACCCACAAGGATCATCAAGTCCAGCTCCTGACCCTGCACTGTCAAAGCCCAGCAGTCACACCGTGTGCCCATGGGTGTTGTCCAAACACTTCTCAAACTGTCAGGCTGGTTCTGTGACCACTTCCCTGGGGAGCCTCTTCTGGCTGAAGACCCCTTTTCTAATATCCAAGCTAAACCTCTCTTGACACAGCTTCTGGCTGTTCCTGAGCTCCTGTCACTTGTCACCAGAGAAAAGAGGTCAGTGCCTGCCCCTTGGTTCATGTTTCTGCCTGAATGTTATAAAGAGTGATGAAGCTGCACCTTTCCTAAGACACCCTCTGTCTCTGAGCTGAGTGTTCCCACTGCATCCCTTTTTTGGGATTATCAGACCCCATGGTGAGCCAGTATAGGATGCTAACCTGGTGGAAAACTAACTTGGATGCTGGGAAAAGTGATCAGGTTTTTAGGATTTTCTTGTATGGACTCTTGAACTTACAATGCAAATTTGGCTGAGCATTAGTAAAAAGTAAAAGGAATTAAGTTTGGAGAACAGTACCATTGTCCTGAAATTCCTGCATCAAGTAAGCATTACAGTACTCCTAAAATTGTAATTACAGTGGCATTCTGTGTCAACATAGAATGGTTGTTGGTTCTATCCAGGAAGGTTGTCTGGATAGAAGCACAGCTGATAGGTTGAAAATAGTTAAATATAAAAATGCAAAGCAGTTTCAGGGAGAATAAACTCCTTTCAATAAGTACATATTGTGAAATGGTATGTGTGAAAGATCCAAGGGAAGCAAGCTGGGATAGAAAGGGAAGAAATTTCAAAGCCTGCTGTGGTGTTAAGCAGTTCAGGCTGAGGGTTTTTATAAAACAAATGCAGTTGTTTCAGTCAGAAGAGTACATTAAGAAAGAAATGACTGCAGTGAAAGTGGAAACTTGTTAATAGGAACAAATAATATGTGAACAATTTGTGTTTACCTGAAAGGTATGTCTTGAAAGAAGGAACAAGGTGAGACCCATCTAGCAATGAGGGTGTAGAATAAGATGAGACTATTCTGTGAATGTGTGTAGTTAGAGGAAGTTTTTCTTCATTGTACTTGATACTTGAGATGGTTGAAATGTTTCATACATCTTAGTTGGGGGGGGGGGTTGTCTTTGGTATTCATATTAAAAAGACTTTTTAAATTTATTGAAGCAGTTAAGCCAGTGTAATGGGTAGCTGCTGCCAAAGGGGATCTTTCTCTCTTCTGCATTTCCCCAGTGCTTTGCATACACACATCCTGGCAATTCAGGGAGCCAATTTTTCAGATGACTAATTGTTTCTAATTGTTTTCAGGGGAAATAACAGGACAGTGATGGCTTTTTGTGGAATTGGTTCCCATAGCTGTCATCATAGATTCAGTCTGACATAAGGCTGTGGTAGTATGGAGAATGACAGCAAGGGGCACAAGACTGAAACTTGTGGTGGTGGCTGTTAGATAAGTTTCATCCTAACGTGACAAATTATAGTCTTTGAGCTTGACTAACCCGTCTAAAATTCATGCCAGGAATTTAAAGAAACAGTCTGGAATAATTATACATCTGTTTGAGAACTTTAGAGGGGCAGATGATCTTTGAGGAGAAAGAGAAAAGGCACTAAACCATGCTTTTAAACAAAAAAAAAAAACCAAAAAAAACCACAAAAAAAACCCCATAAAACCCCTCAAAAATCCCAACCCAAAACCTCCTAACAGTCAATAGACTGTTGAAAAGGTGGAAGCTGGAGGGCTACAAACAAGTTATCTTACCCACAGTTCCTGGAGGAATAGGGATAATGTAAATTATTTGGCCCTGATGATGACCTGGAAGATACTAATCTCTATGAACACCTAATAAGAGATTTTTAAGAAGAAACCCTAGTTAACCTGATTGAACTTTGTTTTGTGGCAGGGCACAGGACCTAATGGGTAGTGGTGTAAAAAAGGCTTTTTGATACTGCTCTGTTATGCAGTGAATGGGAGCAGTTGTGTAGTAGAAATAAATCTACTTGGAAAACTGTATCTAGAAATAGGACAGGCAAAAGGAAATCATTTGTTGAATTTCCTAGGTGGTCTGTCTTTAAATGCCCGGTTGATGTTTTTCAGGAGTGACTGGGACTACATACAGATCTTTCTGTAACATGAAAGGCAGCCAGAAAGTCTGATTAGGAGTTGAATTTAAAATCATTCTGACAAATTAATGAAACCACTGCATTTTTAAATGGAAAGCTGTGGATTCAAATGAATGAGGTGTTGCATCTTGGTGGGAGTCATCAGCTGTGCAATCACAGTGGAGAATGACTGAAGAATAGAAACTGTAAGCTGTAGTGGGTTAGTTAATAGTAGATATTTAGCATGCTTTCTTGTTAAAAATTACTGCTTTCAGAGTTAACAATTGCACCTGATTTATACGTATCACTGTCGTGGTTTAGCATAGCTTGGTTTTTAGTTATAGAGAAAATCCATCACTTACAGAAAGTGATTCTCTGTGAGAAATGCTAACGGCTTCCTCCGGACTCAACAGAACCAATCACCTGGCTAGTTCTGAATACTGAATATTAAACGTGCCTCTGTGAAATCACACTTGAAAACGAACAAACTCCAGGAAAAATTCTCTTGCTTGCGGCCTTTGAACAGGTAACTGGATGCTGGCCCAGCCCTCGGCGCGGCTCAGCAGAGATTCTGCCCCCGCCGAGCTCCAACCGGGGCCAGCGGGCCAGGCTGGCTGCGCTCGGCTCCAGGGCGAGCCGGGCTCTGCTCCGGCCGGGAGCCGCCGCGCCGTCCTGCGGCGCCGCGGAGACATCGTGCGGCTGGGAGCAGAGGCGGGCCTGCAGCCCCGCAGGGATCACACAACCCGCGGCAGGCCCGGCAAGGTACCTGCTCTTTCAGTGCACGGATGTCTCTCAAGTGAGAGAACAGGAAAGGGTGAAGACACCTAAAGAAAACAACATGGAGACACTGAGGCCAGTGGAGGAGGAGTCAGATGGGAGGAGAATGAGGAGATGACTTAGTCTTGGGCTGAAATTCTCTTGCAAGGCTATAGCAAAGATATAATTGATGCATCAGACTTTTTTTTTTTTCCCCCTGTAACTCCTGGAATGCATTGGGGGGCTATAGTATTCTAACCACTGCCATGAGCAGAGGCGCCCCTGTTGAAGCAAGCAGATGTTGAAGTGGCTGCGATCCAATAAGAAGTGGATCCAGAGAGAAATGAGAGATGAGAAACCTTGCTCCAGGGATGGAAGAAGTAAACCTCTGTTCCCAGAGATAATAGACTTTTGTTTCTATGTTAGAACAGCTCATCCTTAAAATTACACCCCAATAAGCTGAGATGACCCATGGTAGTAGTTGTGGGAAGACTGCCAAACCCTGGGAGGCACTTCATGATTGCAGATTTCCGGGTGGCTGCTATTTGTGAAAATTAAACCAAGAGAGATCTGTTTGTTGTGGAAAAGTCTCCATGGCATGGCAGGAGAGACTCCTCTCCTTAAGAGAACTGAAGAAGGGTTAAAGAGTTGGGGGCAGAAGTGTTCTGAAGGTTTTTCCTGATTCTTATTATTCTGCTTTTAGTTCTGTTAATAAAGCTTTCTTTATACTCTTTATAAAAAGTTTTGAGCCTGCTTTTGCCCTTCTCCTAATCCTTATCTCACAGCAGAAAACGAGTAAATAATTCTAGTGAGTGCCCAGTGTTGGGCCAGCACTCAACCCACCTCAGTTACCAGGATTGAGAGAGATGTGCTGAGCCACCAGCTGAGATACTGAAGCTGGGGGCAAAGTTGCTCTTGTGGCTTTGTCCAAATAAGTGAAAACTTCCATGCATGGAAGCATAAGGAGAAGTTGCCTTGTCTGCTTAGTTTCATCTGTTTAGTGGAGTGTCTTTTGAGGTGAATTGAAATCGATATGAACAATTAACAAGCGGGTTAACTTTTTTCAGTGGGAGAAATTTCATCCAGTTGCTTTTCATAATATGTGACACTGCTAAGACTCTGCTCATATACTGAGTATTTTTGTAATTGGGATGAAAGGCAAAACCATGATTTCTGCTTTTGTTTTAAGAATACTGTTAAGATTTCTTTAAATACAGATAACTTTAACTTGTTAGTAAAGAACTGTAGACTACTGGTACTTACTAGTTGTGTCCATGTTAGAGGTGGATCAGAGAAATTGGATTCTTAATATAGTGTGTGGCATCCTTCTCTGAAATAACACATTTTTTTGGTGCCAAGAGACAAGCTGGGATAAATACACAATGAAACCTTAATATTATTATAAAACCAGTGAGCATTTCCGTAACTAAAAGAACATTGACTACTACTATCTATTTGATGCAGAATCCTACTGGGCTATATGAAAATAAAGCTTAGTTCCCTGTTAGGCAACAAGTTGTAGCTGTGTAATCCTGAGGAATTATTACAGTTCACAAAATACTGAGTTGTCTGATAGCAGTAGTTCACTAAAAGGTAGAAAATAAATTAGTTTGTCCATACCCAGGAAGGAATGCTGCCACACCTCCTAGGTGACATGAGTGTCTGGACTCAACAAATGCTGCAGGTCAAAACCAGTGCAGTGAGTTCTGCTTGCAAATCTGCTATGCTTTGTTCTCGTGATTGGTCTCTTTCATGAAGAAGCTTTTTAACCAGGGGACAGATGTGAAATAATGTCTGCAGCTTGTGTGAAGATAAGACTCAAATCCTGTGAATTCTTTTAGCAGAATTACATGTTAGAACACAGTTGAATTTCAGGCTGTGCCAGCCTTGCAGTTTACAATAAAGGCTATTTTATAATCGTCTTGATTACGTTTTCTTAAGTTTAGACAGAAGATCTTAATTGCCCTTATTGTACCAAAGTAATTAATTTGAAGTCAGGCAGCTAAAGATACAATAAGATCATATGGATAAACATCATACATTCAGTGTTAAAACCAAGTATCACTGTTGCCCTTCTACTGCAGTTCCTGCTTTCGAGTATTTCAATGTTTCGAGTATTTCTCAGCATCTCACTGAGAAATGTATTGGCATAACTATTGTAGCACTGGTTTACTGAGCACCTGGGGAGGAACAGAATAGAAACTTAGGAAAACAGCACTGCTAATAAGGAAGAAAATACCTTGTTGTATTGTCAGTAAACTACTTAAAGACATGCACACAGCTATGTGGTTTCCGTTAAAAACTGTTTGAACCCTGCTGATACTACTCACTGTCTTGCCAGAAGGACAGGGAGAATGGATTGCATTTTTACTGTTTTTTTATGGATTAGGAGAAGGAAAGGGAGGATAATGGGAAGCATTGCAACACATGAGAACGTCTCCAAGAGTCATTCACTAGGTAAAATCGTTGCTGTTCACTGGCAATGATGGCAAAGCCTCCTATGTGGTTTTCTGATAATTACTGATAATAAATGGCTAAGGTAACTATAGAATAGTACTGGAGTCAGTATCTGTCTGTATCTACTTGTTACAATCTGTATGTCTAGTCAGCCTTAAGTGTCTCTCCAGAAGCACCGAAGTACGGTGCGCGAGTCCCGGTGCGCCGGGAGCCGCTGGAGGGGCTGGGGAGTGCGGGGGGTGTGCGGGGGGACAGCGCCACCTGCCGGGGAACCTCCGGCCTGGGCAGCGCACTTCGGGTGCGACCCTCCGCTCTTGAGCTCCGGGCTTTGCAGAGAAATTCACCTTCAACACCTTCAACCTGAGCGAGGCTGAGCTCTGGAAGTATTTTCTCAGGTTTTCATTTCACTTTTTTATTTATAGGAACATCATTTGCAGCGGGCAATCTCAGCACAACAAGTCTATGGAGAGAAGAGGGATAACATGGTTATACCGGTTCCAGAAGCAGAAAGTAATATTGCGTACTATGAATCTATATATCCTGGAGAATTTAAAATGCCAAAGCAGCTGATTCACATACAGCGTAAGTAACGTAACTCATTTATTGATGTCTGCATTGAGTCTGCTTTCTCCAGACAGCAGCTGACAGGAGAGGGCACAGTCTAGCTGTGCCAAGGGTTGGATGTTAGGAAAAAGTTTTCTACAGAAAGAGTGATAAAGTAGTAGAATTGTCTGCCCAGGGAGGTGGTAGAGTCACCATCCCTGGATGTGTTTATTGGATATGGCACTCGGTGTCATGGTTTTGTTGAGGTGTTAGGGCTTGGGTTGGATGTGATCTTGAAGGTCTCTTCCAACCTTGTGATTCTGTGAGAATTTAATTTTGCTAGTAGTTAAGACATTATTCATAAATGTCTGTTGAGCTCCCCTCAAGACTGATTTCTGAGAATTAATTTTTCAACATAGTGTTGGAAAAAAGTTGAAAAATACTACTTGCTAAATAAGCATGTTTAATTATTGTTCCGTATTAACAGTTTGGAGGGCAATTTAGGTTTGTTAGCAAGCACAGACACAAATCTACTTAAAGAGGAAAATACATAATGCACAGAATACCTGTCCCTGAAGCATCTCCAGGATAAAATGGCAGTAGAGTGGATTGGGGAGCCAACCAGAAATGACAATAGCAGAAGTATTTGCCTATGCCTGGTGCAAGTATTCTATGTCTAAAAGCAGATGGGGTTTGATATCACTGATGACTTGGAAATTTGTTGCAGTTTTGTTTTTGTTGAAAGATAGCAACTGTTTGCTATGGACATGACCCTTCATGTGAGCACCACATTACTTCAGATAACTTTGGAAAAAATTATCAAAAATACAGTCTGTTGCAGAATTCTGTTATATGGTGTAATGAGCAGAATTGAAAAAGCACTATCTGTGCTATGTGAACATATCTCATGCCTAATTAACTTTGGTTAAATGCTAGACTTGTATGTCATTCTGAGCCTCAGTAATGGCTTAAAATATTTGAATTGTAGAATAGTGTGGGTTGGAAGAGACCTTTAAAGATCACCTAGGTCCAAGCTCCCTACAATGAGGGGAGTTCAACTTCACCAAGTTGCTCAGAGCCTGGTCCAGCCTGACTGTGAATGTTCCTATGTATGGGCATCCACCGGTTTTCAGGCAACCTGTTAGAGTGTTTCACCACCCTCATTGTAAAAAAGTCATTGTACTTCCTTCCTACTAGCAGTCTTCCATGCTGATATTCATTCTTATTTTCCTTATCTAGCTGTTCTAACAGCTGGAATTGTGAATTTTAAGCTATATATGTATTCTACCTATTCATTTATTAAAACTAGATACGTGTTTTCATGTGTGCACTTGGAAAGAAATTTGTGTTTCTTACCAACCACAGCAGTTTAAGTGAAGCATGAGAATTAGGGAGTCATGTTTCAAATGCAGTGATGCATTTTCATGGAATACCGTGGAAAACAGTTTTTTGCATTCTGCAAGACATTACTTGTATTTGGAGATACTTTGCTACACAGGGTAGGTCGTTCTTGGCCAGTGTAGTCTGACTCATCTACATCACAAAAATCATTGATGAGAATATGTTAAGATCATTGTAATACAGTCTGCACATGCTTTGTTCGGAGTACCTTTGATGTATGTTTGGGCTGAAATCTGAACTGCTGATCATACAATACATAAAACTCCAGAATGCTTGGCAGCATTGAAGATTTTAATGAATCTAGAAATGTCTTACTGAAGCAGTGAGCCAGTAAGCTGTTAGTTGGTTTGACCACTAGTAAGTTTTCATTGGTTAAGAAAACCATAACAAGTAGATGTCAACTTTTATGCCTAATTTTTAACAGTAATTTTTTTCAAGAAAAAAACCTCAATGTTTACATCCATGTGGAAGTAGCATTATTACAACATTCAAAAAAGTAATTTTGGTTTTCTCTTGAGAAGTGTGGTGTGTGCTGTGGATGCTATTAGAACAAGACATTTTTGTAGTAAAACTAACTTTTAGCTTTCACTGTATCGTTTAGCTTTTAGTTTGGATGCTGAGCAGCCAGATTATGACTTGGATTCGGAAGATGAGATCTTTGTGAATAAGTTGAAGAAAAGAATGGACATCTCTCCTTTGCAATTTGAGGAGATGATAGACAGACTAGAAAAGGGCAGCGGTCAGCAGGTACAATGGTACTTTGAATAAAGAATTTGAAATAGACTCTCTATGCATTACTGTATGAAAGTGACATGCTGGGTTTTACATTTAGCCAGTCAGCCTGCAAGAGGCCAAGCTGTTGCTGAAGGAAGATGATGAATTGATCAGAGAGGTGTATGAGTACTGGATTAAAAAGAGGAAAAATTGTCGAGGTCCTTCACTTATCCCAGCAGTGAAGCAGGAAAAGCGAGATGGTTCCAGCACAAATGACCCTTATGTTGCTTTTAGAAGACGAACAGAAAAGATGCAGACGAGAAAAGTAAGTGTATCAGTGCCTCCCTCAGCTTTTGTTTCTTTTCATTCTCCCTCTTTCCAGAAGCTGTTTATATAAAGAAAAAATTTAAATTAGGTACAACATAATAAAAAATTGAATGTTCTCTTTTTAATTTGCAAGGGCAAAAAACATAAAACAGCTTTAGTTGCACGATTAAATGAAAGTTTATATTCACTTTTTCACTAAATTTACTGTTAAGCCTACTTAGGCTGTTGGCAAGCTGTGTATCACTGATAACATGCACATGCTTCTCTTTGGCTTAGCACGTGACTTGTCTTTTTTTTAAATATACCTAAATATTTATAATTTACTTTAATTCAGATTATTTAACTTAAATGATGTGGGGAAACACATGTTTTATGTATCTACAGAATCGAAAAAATGATGAAGCTTCTTACGAGAAGATGCTGAAGCTGCGTCGAGATCTGAGTCGTGCAGTAACCATCCTGGAGATGATAAAAAGGAGGGAAAAAAGCAAGAGAGAGTTGCTGCATTTAACACTGGAAATTATGGAAAAGAGGTAATGTTTATTGAAAATTTGCTGCAGAAAGCTTTGGAAACTACTTTATATTTGCATTGCTGCAAATATTTGAACAGTGGGAGATTTTTTTAATAAGTTCAGACTGTTCCACGTTTACAGGATAGGCAAATCTGAATATACTATGGAGAAAAAAATTAAACATTAGGAAGTTGCTTATTAAGGGAGGGTTTTTGTCATATTAAGCTACATTGTTTTATTATGTGTGTAGATACTTTCAAACTTAGGTATCTACTCTGATACCAGAAGAGAGATCATAGTTTCAAGCAAAGTCATTTGAAATTGGGTTAGGTACGTAGATTAAGGAAATCCCAGCTATTTTTAAGGCAAATTTCAATCATTACTATTCTTCTTTGATTTAATGATCTCCATTCTTTGCGAAAAAAGCTTGATCTAATACCCTCTTGAGGAAAGCAAGCATTTCATGCAGTATTAAATGTGAGAGTCATCTCCAGCTAGTGCTTCTTACGCCATCCTGCTGATTGTCTGTGTTGTGGGCCAAATGCTCTGCCAAGTGTCGCTTTCCCAGTTGACTGAGGATCGAAGTTGTAGTGTGGAGTTGTCTTTTAGGTTGGTACTTAGAATCTGAATAGAATTTTCTAGCCTAAGTGTCCATGCATGAAGACAAATGTTGTGAGTCAGTACCTTAAAACTGCAGAACTGACTTCTTAGTCTGGGTTTTAGGGAGACAAGCTGAACTTGCTCTACCAGGGCACTTCTTTTAAGCCCTGAGCGTTTTCAGCAGAAAGAGGGGAGAAAAATGATGAAGATTTTTCTAGTTGCTTTTTAAAGAAAATAAGCTATTGAATAGAGGAAAGACTTGAATACCTCCCTCAGAATAGAGAACTGCATTTCAACTCAGCATTTGTCACAGGACTTGAGATGTAATGTTTCATGGATCTACGTATTGAAAGTGCTCTGTTACACAAAAGAAGGAGGATTCATGTAAAAGGCATTCTGTTTTACTGTTTAAAACGTTTTGGATGATAAATTCTTTAAATGGTACCTGTCCCCAAGGAAAGGGGTGGGTAAGCCTCTCCTTTTCTTTACATTATTACCTTTTGGAATTGCTTTACAGAGTAGTTGTCCTTTTTCATCTGTCAGCATTATTAATTGCAATGAATTTTCTATGTTATCCATCTCCTTCTCTCGACTAATACTTTCTGCACTTCTTGCTGATATACTGGATATCCCTTTTACCCCAAGTTACAAGCGTTGATTTGTTTTTCTCAATTTCTTACCAGATGGATATTGCACTCCAACAAATAAAATTTATTCTGGTTTCAGGTATAATTTGGGTGACTACAGTGGAGAGATCATGTCTGAAGTCATGGCACAGCGGCAGCCACTGAAACCCACCTATGCTATTCCCATTATTCCTGTGACTAACAGCAGTTCTTTTAAACACCAAGAAGCTATGGAACTGAAAGAATATAAAGTTAAAGTAAGTCATGTCAATAACAGAGTTCGTGCTGTGAGGTGTACAAAATACACCATTTTAGGATTGGAGGAGGGAGGAAGCTTTTTGGAACTGACAATAGGGTGGCAAAGCTGTAAGTGAAATAAAATGGCTTTGTTCTGTTGGAGTTTCAAGGATAACAGATTACCAGCATTCCTCAAGATAGAAATAAAGGAAGTACAGACAAACTACAGATAAAAGGACACATGCAAATGTGTTCTTATTCAGGAGGAGGGAAACATTTCTCTTTACTACCGTCCATAAAGTTGGAATGTACTCCTGTCCATAAAATTAGGCATTGTGCAAAGATAGAACTAATTATGTGAATACCGTGTATTGTTCTAAGCTATGTAATTATTTTAATATGGAGGGTTAGGGTTTGTTTTGTTTCTTAAATATGATCCATTGATAATTCTCCCCCTGCTGTATATCTTTGGTTTCATATTTAAGTAAAATATCAAATAACCTTATTTGATTTAGACAGCTGACAAGTACTTTTCTCCCTGCAGGCTTTAATTTTGTCATACAAACCCATAGCTACAGTGCAAACAACTGAGCATGTTAAATAGGTCAGGTGACACAGGATAAATGCTGAGGTACAATTTGAATTTTAAACCAAGGCAACTTGTAACTGAAAAATATCCAGAGGCTGTTCTGAATTTGACAAGGTGGCTTAAATCAGTGAATTCTTCCACTGGTAGTAAGGCATTGTCCTTGTGATTGCTGGTGTGTACTTGCTTATCAGTGATGTTGGATCAGTGCAGTGTCCCACAGCTTGGAAACTTGGGAAATACTCTTAAACTTGACTTTGCATAGTATGGGGAAACATGTTTAGTTTTTAGAGA
Organism: Chloebia gouldiae; assembly: GCA_003676055.1. Classification (NCBI taxonomy): domain Eukaryota; kingdom Metazoa; phylum Chordata; class Aves; order Passeriformes; family Passeridae; genus Chloebia; species Chloebia gouldiae. The sequence goes on from QUSF01000003.1 coordinate 12,687,787, forward strand.
CTTTGCAAGACTATAGGTCTCTTTGAGAAGTCTGTTTTTGCTTTCAGAGCATTGCTTGGTACTTAGTAATACCCTGACACCGCATAAATGGCTATCAATTAAAAATGCTAGGAAATAAGGAAGGTGCCTCATAGAGAGATCCTGATACATATTTTGGTCTCTTTCTCCAAAGTAGTACTGTTACCTGAACTGCTAGTGAGTTACCTACCCCAGATTGAGCAAACAGTGCTTGATTCCATATTGTCGGTTCAATGTTTCAGTTACTGGAAATGAAATTCAGACACTCTGAAATGAATGCAAGTTTTATTGAGAACATGGTAGAGAGATGAGTTCATGTCAGTAGCTTGCTTACATAAGGGTTTACTTAAACCCCTCTTTTAATGTAATTTCTTTCTGTGTGTAATTTTGCATTGCTCTCATTTTTCTTGCAGCAAGATAAACCTGATGTTATTAGACCTAAAAGAAAGTATGAGAAGAAGCCAAAAGTCTTACCTTCGTCTGCTGCTGCTACTCCTCAACAGACAAGTCCTGCTGCACTGCCAGTCTTTAATGCTAAAGATTTGAATCAGTATGATTTTCCTAGCTCAGATGATGAACCTCTTTCCCAGGTAGGACCTCTAGTGTTTTATGCTGCTCTTTGGGAAACAGCAGAAGTAAAACTCAGGAATTTTCTGATGCCTCTCCTCATACACCACTCTCACCCCATCCCCTTTTCAAAGGTTTTGTCTGGTTCTTCGGAGGCTGAGGAGGAAAATGATCCCGATGGTCCTTTCGCCTTCCGTAGGAAAGCAGGCTGTCAGTACTATGCTGTAAGTAGAATTTTCTTGTGCATTGTAAGACAGTGTCATTGTGTGAAAACATCTCATGTTTAATTGTTCAAAATTATTTTAAGCCTCATTTAGACCAACCTGGCAACTGGCCTTGGAGTAGCCCTAAGGAGGGAAGATTAGGAGATGTGCGTTACAGATACTGCTTAACCACCCTCACTGTACCCCAGAGGTGTATTGGGTTTGCACGAAGACGGGTTGGCCGTGGTGGAAGGTAAGTGCTGTGTAATTGTTGCTGTTTTTAAAAAGAAAATTAAATTGGTAAGATGCAAAGAAGAACAAAGTCTTTTGAAAAACCAAAAATTAAAAAAAATTAAACATCACAGGGAGATTAGCTGGCTAATGTCTCCATTTTTGTTTGGTACTAGTAGAAGCTGTTTTAGTAATGTTTTCTTAAATAGTTCTCGGAGTTTTCTATTGCTTATACTTCCATTTTTGGCTTATACTCCCATATATATCTTCAGTTGTGATTGTTTATTTTTAAATTTTTTGCATAGCTACCCTCAAATAGGCTCTTACTGGGTGGTTTACAAGGGGATTTGAATGTTAATATGTGACATCCCTACTCTTTTGGGATGTTTGTAGGTATAGTCAGTATATATGGGTGTAAGGCTTTGGAATTGAAGTTACTTTAGGAGGGCATAATAATCACTTTTTAGTTAAGCAGTGTTATTCTCTAGGTATTTTTCTTTTAATTTTGTGTTGAAGTGTCTTTCATAAAAATGTGATGTTGTACCTCAGCTCCTATTCAGACAGTAGAAACTAGACTATATCTAAATACTTACTGTGAAATAATAGGTGGTCATGCATTGTGTCAGGGGAGCGTGTATGTGTGTGTTGTCTTGTTCCAGAACACTTTTTTGTTGCGTTTTTTATCCCTTTGTCATCCACAAGCACACATGTCGAGCAGACAACTTTCTTGGTGTTTTCTTGCCTCTGTTTAATTGTGCGTTGTTCTCCTGTTCCAGGGTGCTACTAGACAGAGCGCATTCGGACTACGATAGTGCATTTCATCAGCTGGATTTGGAAAGGTTTTCCTCATCGCAACACTCTTCAATCAGTCAATTTGCCAATACCTCAGAAACAAATACCTCGGACAAATCTTTCTCAAAAGACCTCAGTCAGATACTAGTCAATATCAAATCATGTAGATGGCGGCATTTTAGGCCTCGGACACCATCCCTACATGACAGTGACAATGATGAACTCTCCTGTAGGAAATTATACAGGGGTTTAAATCGAACAGGCACAGCACAACCCGGGACCCAGACATGCAGTACCTCTATACAAAGTAAAAGTAGCAGTGGTTCAGCACATATTGGTATGTTTATTTTAACAAACTTGCTTCTAGAAGTTTTAAACTTATGTCAGAAAATCCAGACTATCATTAGGTCGTCTATATTTCACATTGTGGTCTATTTTGATGGTAGCAGCCTATCTTCAAGTGTATCTTTTTTGCTACATTGAATTTATTCACATTTTTTGCTAACAGTAGTGTACCGCATCTGACATTTATACAAATGTTGCAATGGTATGTAATTAGAGTGTTAGAAATATAAAAGTTGAAACAACAGTATTGTGTAGGGTTTAAGTTCACTGAATATTTGGATTTTTTGAGATTAAAAATACATTAATCGAAATATTGATATAAATATTATGTACCACATTTTTTCTAGTACAAGGTCTGGCAGTTATGGGAAATGTTTAGGTAAGATGTTTGCATTTAGAGTCCCAGCATGAATTCTTACTTGCACTTCAATGAACTTAAATCCCATTTCCCAGCCAAGAAGTATCCAGCCCACCCTCACTGATACATCTGCATATGCTTAGCAAAACTCTTGGACTAATCACCTCTACATCTTGTCAGCAAGTGGCAGATTACATCTTATAGAATCTAATTACAGATTTGAGGATCTGACTCTGAAAAAATGTCATGTGTTAGTGGTTTTTAATTGGAATGCTATTAGATAGCATCAGTCTTGCTGCTTCTTACTGGAAGACTGGTATTTACATGGTTAGAATGGAACTTACCAATTCATCAAAATGCATGAGTTACTTACTGTAAATGTGATCTTTTTATAGAAGGTTAAAGTGATGTCATTTTTTATATAAAATTACCTTAGAAGTTCACCATGGTTTTGTAAGGAGTCTCTAGAATCATATTTTCCTTGCCATTTTAAATTATGGCTTTGGAAATCAATTAGAAAACCTGGATAATGTAGGAGCGTGATGAGCAGAGATGCATATACCTGATAAACTAAGCAAGTTGTGGGTTGTTTTGGTGATTTGCTTTAAAGACCATTACACTGGTTATCAGATAACTTTAATCTTCTGTTTGCCACTATATTATATGCCTTCCCTGCTATATTATGTTTTGAGGTTTTTTTGCCGTGAAAATTCTTTCTCCTTGCATTTGTAGAGTTAGTGAGCAGCTTTGTTTGCTGCTTTATTTCATGCTTCCTCTCCATGCTGTCCTAGAAGTAGGTCCTTGCCCCCATGCCCCTTTCTTCTTTCATGATTCTTCTTGCTGGAAATGTACTAGGGCTAAAACTGATGGTTCTTCTGGTTTGTGATCTTAGTGTGGCTTTTGGTGTTTAAATCCTGCTCCTTTCACTGGCTGGAATCAGTAAAACAAGTCCAGAAGTGAAGGATGGCATTCTCTTCCTGGTGGCCAAGCTGAACTATGATAAATGGTAGCCAGATGAGTGAAAACAAAACCAATGTGTGTTGAATAGACTGTAAATACACTGCAAAGTATTCATGGGCAGTGCTTTACATTTGAAAGTCACATAGACATGAAAAATTGGCAGATGGAGTTTAAAGTTCATGTCTGTGTGTGTGTCTGTAAAAATAAACACACACACATCCTTTTAGGGTGTTTTTTTTCCCTGGAATAGATAGTAAGGATATTTATCTGCACAATTTAGGAATTAAATGGAATTATTTATGTGTGCCATAGAAGGTTTTAATTGTGTGCTTGTATATTGAAGCCTGTGGGAAAATAATACTTACTAGTTTAAGTACCTGGTATGATACATTCATTTGTGCTTGGAATTCTGTGAAGATTATTCAGTATTTAAAAAAATGTTTAAGTATTCCAAGCTTTCCAAAATACAAATGTGGAGTTTAGGTTCATAATTTTGCTAGGATTTGATACAGAAATTAAATGTTCAATAAAAAAATACAGCTCTCTGAAATCATAGGTATACTTAAAATTGGTTACCAGAGTCTTTGGATAGTCACTTATTATTAACATAATCAGGTAGATTATAAATAATTATATGGATACAATCTTAATTGTGATTCTTGTGGCACTGGAGTGTATATAAGTCTGTGTTTGTGTGGTGTGCTGCTGATCACCTGTTCAGGTGTAAGCATTTGTAAGGAGCACAGTCTGCTCCATCTTGGTGGTTTTAGTGGGGTTTTTTTCCAGTTTCTAAAAGGGTTCTGTGAGAGATACATTGTCCATACAGATCACGGGAGGGTGTTTGCACATCTCGTGAGTGAGTCTGACTTACTCAGAGCTGTCTGTCAATGGGGCTGCAGCTGCTGAGTTCTTTGTTCTCCTGTAGCCAATACTGTACAGAACCTCAGGTATCTAACAGTCGTACTGACATTTTTGTAGTAGTTGCTATTGCAGCTTAACAACCCTGTAGGGTTCCCCTGTTGCTCTTTTTAGTTGTTTTTAAAACTGAGAGTTTGTGGGTGTGGATGTTTTAGATTTATTTCTCTTTGCCTTTTAGGTTTTTAAGTGGCAGTTGGTCTTTTGTCAGAAAACACTTATTAATATATCTGTATTTTTAAGTCATATTATCATTTTCACTGCTGCTGTAAGTTGTGGTCAAACTGTATTAATTATTTTTACTTTTAAGATGTTCATCCTAGGATTCTGTAGTGACCAACAGAGGTGGTCGTGTTGCCATGTTTAATATGTGCTATCACATGAGTGGGGTTTTTTCCCTTGCCTTGCATGATGCAGACATGCTGCTGAAATGGAACAACTGCTGTGGAATGTACTTTCCTTGGGTCTTATATGTGGCCAGCAGAGCCATGAAGTTGAGATGGTATCTCAGGTCTTCTGTTAATGAGAGGATGTGTTACAAAAGCTGTGCTGTAATATACCATTCTCTGCTATAGGAAGCCTTGAATTTCATCCTGAATATCAGAGAGGTTTCCCCAGACCAGGTCATTTTATAAACATTTTGAAGTGCTTTTGATCCTGAAGAAATGCGATTTATTCTGATTCTGGCTTTCAGAGTGCTCAATATTAAAGATTTGTGGATGTTGTTGCATCAAGATTTTGTGTGTAAACTGAAAAGGGGTGTCTTAAAATCTCTTACAAATTACCTGAACACTTGTGGTGTGCTGAAGGCTAGACTTTGGCAGCAGGAACAAGTGGCCAAGTAGCATCACTTGTGTAGAGGGTAGTTCCTTCTGATCTTACTGAATAATTATGAAACAGTATCCTTTGCCATCTTGCAAGAAGAGCTGATTAAAAGGTCTTAAGGCGTGTTATTCAGAATACCACTACAAAGGAAGCAAGAACATTAAAGCATTATTTTTGTGGAGAATTAACTTGTTCAGCAGCAGAATTACTCAGTAAAGGAGCCTGTATTGCTGACAGTATCAGGTTTCTCAGTCATAATCCTCAGAGATGGAGTGTACAGCAAGTATGAGTATTGAGCTGAAGTGTTTGTGTCCCCTGTTGATTGCTTTGGTTCTGCCAAGCAAATAGCAGTCTGACCTGCATCACTTAACAGACTCTGCTCTCTGCTGGAGACTTTCTATTAAACATGTTGCATTCACATTTTTGAATGCTTGGATCTTGTAAACAAGTTAGAGACACTTAAAGCTGCACACATGTATCATTTCCTTTCAGCCTGGTGTTTAGGAAGCAGAGCATAGATACCTGTCACTGGTGAAGTATTAGAGTGCTGGTTCCCAGGCTCTACTAAGAGCAGGCAACACTCTTGAATTCTGTTATTTTCTGTCTTCATCACCCAGAAGCTGGATCATTTTGAAAACTGTGTAAAAGCTGGCAGGGCTAAAGAGGCTGGCAGTTGATTGGAGCCTGCTTAACTGAGTTGAGAAATCACTCTTTGAGAAGAAGCCTTAATGAAAGCTGTTTGGTTTTGTGTTTGGGATTGTATATATGAATATACATACTATATATGAAAATCTGTGTGTATCCAGAATACATTCAAATGCCTTGCGTTTTCTTGTAAACTAGACTTTGGGTGATGTGATGCAAATTGTGCATTGCTGTTCACTACCTTCTACTGTGGGAGTTCCATAGAAATAACATTTTCCCCAGTAAACTTTCTTGCTTTTTCAGCACCTCTTATTTAATATGCTTTTTAAAAGCAGTTTTACATGCTTGGGGATCCGTCAGGCTAGTGAGCTGTGCTTCCATTTCCCAAATATGTAATGTTGGTTGATGGATCTGTACTTGTTCAGCCTGGAGAAGAGAAGGCTTTGGGGTGACCTAGTTGGGACCTTCCAGTGTCTGAAAGGAGCCTGCAAGAAAGATGCTACACACTTTTTTTACAAGAGCATGTAGTGACAGGGCAAGGTGGGAGAACTGATTAAAACTGAAAGACAGTAGGTTTAGATTAGAAGAAAATCTTAGGAAGAAATTAGGAAGAACTTCTTTACTGTGAGGATGATTAGGCACTGGAACAGGTTACCCAGAGAAGTTGTGGAAGCCCTATCCATAACTTCCAGAGGCTTCCATTCTGGTAAGCCCCTGGAAGTGTTCAAGGCCAGGTTGGATGGGGCTTTGAACCTGCTCTAGGGGAAGGTGTTCTTCCCCATGGCAGGGGGTTTGGAACTAGATGATCTTTAAGGTCCCTTCCAACCCAAACCACTCTGATTCTATACTGTTTTTTCATGTTGTCATTAAGGTGTTATACCTGAAGCCTGGTTTTAGACAACCTTTTCCCAGAAAGAAACAGGAGAAAGCTTCTCAATCCTTGTGACAACTCCTTGTAGCAATGTAGAAGGACTTGTCTGTGGTTTTCATGCCATCACTGGCTGTGTTTAGATGTTTTTATTTAACCCTTGTATCTGTAATATTCTCAACACTGCTCTGTGTTACTGTTTTCCCTTTTTTAAAATGCTTATTTCACATTACAGGATAAACTTGGTGATGAAAAATACTGAAATTTGTAATGGCCACTTCCAGTGATCATTGGAATTTAATAGTCTTGGTCCATCTGTGGGTGAGCTGTTGAGATCCTAATTGGAAAGCAAAGGCCTCAAGAGTAACAGATGCTTATAGCCCATCCTAAACTTAGTTGAAGGAGGAAATATGAAAAGGAAAAAAAGCTTCTTTAGTCTGGGAAATGTGACTGAGGATGTGGGAAGAGTCAGTAATTTTAAAAAGACCTGAGCACTTCCAGAGAATTCAAGATTTTGTAGTCTTACTAGATTTTCTCATTCACTTTCAGTTGGAGTAAAACTTTGCTCCAAAATGGAGGATCTCTGGGGCATGTGGAGCTGTTACACTTTGCATCCCATGCAAGGATGGTCTCATTTGTAGCTGCAGTGAACTGTGTGTATCCTAACTGGCATGTGACATTTTGGTGGAAACTCATTTTAAGAATAAAGGGCAGACAAATAAAAGTGCATAGGAAGTTTTCTAGCTTTCATTCTATGGCTAATAAAAAATCCGTATTAATTATTTTCTGTCTGTCTTCTGCTACCAAGTAGGGAGTGCATATATAGACCTTTTATCTAGTTTATAATCTCTCCAGTTCTGATATTAGGAGTTTCACACTTAAGTTCTGTTGGGCTGAAACAAAATGCTGTAGTAGTAATAATCAAGGGCATAATGGTTCATGTTCTCATAGTGTGTAATAATGCCGTGTTTAAGTAAAACCAATCTTGAACTTCTTTTCAGAAAGTGAAACATCTTTGGGCCTGGTGCATCAAATACTAAATCACACTGATGGCTCTAAGTCTCTCCAATCTTCTGAATTCACTGGTGAGAACTTGCTGTACAGTAGAAAATCTTTAACCAGGCAGTGTAAGCCAGATAACATCTCTCATAAGATGGAGATTTAAAAATGTGATGCTCTGGACTACTTAGCATTGTGATTGATGTTTGCTTTGCATGCATTTTGGCATTAGTAACCACTAACTGTTGTCTTATGCAGCAGGGATGTGATGCTTTCATATATTCCCCTTAAGAAGACATTGTAACATGATGTATCATCTTTCCACACACTTTAGCAGTTCTCTAATTAATTGAATTTCTGAAAAAGTTTGGAAGCTTTAGCTAAGTGAACTTTCTTCTGATCGAAACTGCCTTTTTAATGGTTATCACCTCCACTGAAAGGATCACAGAATCTAGTAATTCTATAAATGGATTAGAGAAATTCTTTGAACCTTATGTAGTCTTAATGTTTCCGTTTTCCCACTGAAATATGATTTCTGCTCTTGAGAACAGATACTTAACTTGCTGTGAAACAATTTTAAGCTACTGTAATTTAAGTATCTAATTCTTAAGATGTTTAACAGGACTGAAAAACTTGTCTGAAAGCTTAATTATGCTGTTTTTGAGGCTCTCAGTATTAAATTCTTTTAAAACTTTATTAGAGAAGAAAAAACTTATCAAGCTAAGATGATCTTGTGTTGACTTCACAAAGCTTGCTCAGTTTGCCTGGCAAATCTAGCGAGCATCTTCCATTCCAGAAATGGAGAGGAATGCCAGTAGAAGGACCAGGAACTTAGACATGGATTTTCTGCTTTCTGTGGTATGCTCCCTGGTTTGGTTTGGTTGGGTTTTTTTTAGGAAACTGGTTATTGTTGTCAACTTAAAGTCTGTATTTTCCTTCTTGAGGGAAGCAAAGTAACAAGTGAGTGACCTCACAGTAAAACTTGCAGCAGTAGTTGGGAGCGGAAGCTGTGGCTGTTGATCATACAAAGGCCCATCTGTTCATACAGATGGCACAGCCAGCCCCCCACAGACACTCAATTGTCACTGGTTTTGGCCACTTCTGGCAAGAACTTGAGTTTTCAGAGAAGCTAAATGTGAGCTGCAGCATTGTAAGGCTAGTACATGTTAAATGCTGCGGTACAACCAGTGAGCACTGTTAGAATATTTATACTGTAGTGTAAAACTGCAGCAAACTATGGATCTTTAAAAAGTCCATTGACAGTACCACTGTTTCTCTGTGCTCTGAAAAGCAATACCTGCTGAGTATCACCATCCCATAGAATTTGGTTGATGTGTAAACATGCAATTGAAAAATGATATTCAGTGGCTTAGTTCAAGTAAAAATTTATGTCATTATCCCAAAGAGTACAATACTCATAGAAGTGATTGTAGGAAAACACATTCATAGTGCAGTGTGCAATAGGTCAGTTTTTAATCAAACAGAATTTGTAGCTGTCATTGAGGAGATACTGAGTCATTTATCCTGTCAGTCAGTATCAGTAATGTACAGGGTTTCGTTCCTTGTACTCATAGCTGAAAACTCCTGAAGTCTTTTCTTCTACCTTCCTTTTCCAGTCTGTAAACCCAAAAACATTTCCTTGCTACTGAAGTACAGCACCAATTCAGTTGCAGATTATTTGTGTGTGTTGTCCCAAGCTGTTAAATGAACAGGATAACAGCATAACGTCATATACTGACTTCATATCTGGAGGTTGTCTCAACTGAAATGTTACCACTTGATACAGTGTGCTGCAAAAAATATAAAGCATTGTGTAGCCAGGTCTCTTGGTAAAGAGTTGTCCATTTTCTGATAACCATCTTGAGATGTGAATAACTTGAGGCAGAGTTGTGCTTAAGGTTCCTTATGTTTAAGGTTAGAAAAGGAGTTGGGCTAGGTTAACTTAAGAGTCAAATGACTTGCATAAATTACTGGAGGTGTCATGGAAAGTATGTAGAAGTTTTGTGGCAAGATACAGCTGTTGGCTGTGAAAGACAGTTGAGATATTCTGAAATTGTAATATTCTTATTTATTGTGTATTAGTACTGGTGGTTGAGATTTCCTCCTTTACCCATCACTTTGTAAAGGTTCTGTGTAGTGGATGAAACTGGGTGTTTCATCACTATTTAATTTGGTAAATCCTGCACTATTAAATAGTCATTACTGTGTGATGGAACATGACCACTGAGGTTGGAGCATGCTGTTTGAGAAGTCTGTAAGCACTGCATCCTTGCTTGGGGCTGCTGAAGCAAGGGCTTGTCTTAAAATCACACGTGTCATCTTTAAACATTGAATGTTATTTTTTGTCCCTTTTTTTAAACTTCAAGCTATTGTTTGGCTTTTTGTTGCTTTACTAATATTATTAAAAGCCTTGAAGGTCTCCAGTAGTGTCCGGAATCTGTAACTTTGTGTAATTGCTGTGTAGCAGTACTCTCCTGAGTTACCAGAAATATGGATACTGTTTTGAGTGTTCAGAAAAGGTCTGGGCTTGCTGTTTGCCTGCTCATTTTTTTCCAGGCAAGTAATGAGCAGTGTATGACAAAAAGAGAATGACATTAATTTTTTCTACTTCTTCTCAATATACCATTTTTCTTTTGACACACATGAAAGATTTTCAGCTGTGTACTTTCTCTTTTTTGTAACAAAAATTAGAAGAGAATAAAATTTGGAAGAAGGTTTTTAGGGATACTCACTGTTTTTTTTTAGATGAACTCATGTTAACAATATGCCAAGTTTGGCACCCATCCAGTTGCATCAATGCTACATTGCAACAAGCAGAAAGTATTCTCTGCAAGTCACCTAACACATTAATAGCAGCTATGTTTTTGTGCAGCAGCACATTCTGTTTGAATTGATTCTTTAAAAAAAAGAAAGCTGAACCTAGACTTGTTCTTTGAGAAGCTCAGGACTGTACCTGCAAATGTGGAGGCACAGTCGGTTCACCTGTGATTTCACTGTGCTGCGCATACGTGATTTCCCTAATTCCAGTCACAGTTGGGTGCCACAGGAAAGGAATATGTAAGGTTAAATAGGTGAAAGTACTTTCATGTAAAGTACATACAAATGGGGTTTTACATGCATAGGAATGGCAGTTTTCAGAAGCAACTTATATCTTACAATCAATATGTTTGTTTTTTCAACTGAGATGTAATGTGGATTGTAGTCTGAGAGAAGGAGGGGGAGAAACCTGGTGGTAGTGTTAACATGATGGCTTTTAACAGAAGAGGAATAAAGTAATGCTGTCCTAGATTGCAGGTCTTCAGTAGAAATTTTTATTGGGATAGTTCACAGTAGTAGCAATGTTCTCATTAAAACTTTCAATGTAGTGTGTCTTGAGCATGGAGAGGGAAGACTTGGCTTACATAATAGCAATCTATAACCTGTTGTGGTACATTGGCATCTGTCTATGGAAAAGGAATATCAATCAGATTATTTTAGGAGGCTGTAGATTGCAGCAGCCCTTTCTGAGCAGTACTGCCTTTCTAACCTGGATGCAACCGATTCAGAATTCCACAGTAAACCCCTGATAGTGTTGTAAATAGTATTTTGGAATGTCTGTTAGACTTGTATTTTTTAAAAAGGGAAGCATCAAAAATGCTGCTGAGTGTTTAACCTAAATTGAAAAAACTGAAATTAGTTGTTCTTGAGTGTATTTTCCAGGTCTTAGTTTAAAATGGAGGAGGAGCAGTTGGAATATAGATGAGGGTGATGGTGGTAGTTGGGTTCTTCTGTCACTTGTTTCCTTTGACATCTATTCAACTTTCCAAAGTGGTGAGAAGCATACAGCGCTAAGGGTCCCAGGCTGTTAAAAAGAAAATAACTGATGTATAATTTCAAAAATAGAGCTTTTCAAAATGTCACTTCTGGAAAGAAGAGAGCGCTTCCAGCTATTATTTAGCATAGTCTTTCCTAACAAACACAGCTCATCTCCATAAGCTTCATTTCCTGCTGTTGCAAAAGAAACCAGTATTTTGGAGGTGGTTAAACCAACACAGGTGACTGTGTTCACCTCAGATCTGTTTTATAGCTAGAATCTTAAATATATACTTAAGACTTGAAGACTGACATGAACTACTAATTTCACTTAAATAGGCACAAGTAAGGTGATGATGGCAGAAGTTTTAATCATAGTTAAAGATGGTGGTACAGCATATCCTTTTTTGCCCTTTTCTTCTTTGTCAGTCTGTAGGTTGTTTTTGTTTACATTACTTAAGCAATCTGTTCCTAAGCAATACATTTACAGTGCTGTACTACAGAATAAAATACCTTGTTCATAGAATCTACTGAGTTGAAAGGGACCCATCAGTATCATTAAGTCCAACTCCTGTCCCTGTGCAGGAAAGCCTGATAAATCATACCATAAGTAAATAAATGGAACCTTCAATGTCACTGGCACTATGTTGGCTAAATGTATGTTGATTCTAACTTTTAGGGTTTGAAAAAAACAATATTATATATCTTGCAGTACCAGAACAGTAGATCCGTTTTCCTCCCTCTGTTACTGCTGCTCAGTATTCCACCTGTTAATCTTTGTGTGCTAAAGCTTTCTTGCTCTAACTTGTGTTGGATAGTAGCTTAAAAAAAATCTAAAGGAGTTGTATATTTTTTTTGTTCAAATTAAACAGTCATCTCCTTGAGTATTTGGTCAATAAATTCTAGTTTGTTTGGTTTGGGTAAGGACATATATGAGTGAGGTTACTACCTTTTAAGACATTCTCCTAGGAATAATTTTTAAATATTGCATTTTTACTTAACTTTGTAGAAGTAATTTTAAGTAATTTGTTGCTTATGGCAATATAAATAAGTGCTACATCCTTACTTGCTCAAAGATACTACTTATGAAAAAAGGTAATGTGAATGTAACAGCTGAGAAAAATTTTATAGCTTCAAGTGTTCAAATAGGAAACTGCTGGTCATAATTACAGTGCTGTTTCTAATACTTACTAGAAGTAGTTTGAACAATATTTGAACGCCAAAAAAGACAAATACACCAGGAAAATGCATGCTCAGCAGTGTGTGCTCTGATGTTTCCAAATATTGCAGCTGTTTATACTGACTTGTTATTCAAGTGAGGTATAACTGATCTTCAGAATCCTGTTGCATCCAGAAGCAGGACATTATTATGATTTTGATGCAAACGTGTTTTCTTCAGGCAAGCAAGCCTGAAGGAGTAGATTAACAAAAGAGTCTTAAAAATTTCAATTTGTGAACAGGACTTAAGTGTGGTAGTGATTTGTTGCCAGGCAGTAGTGAACTTCCCCAAAAGTGTGACTTCCAGTGCATTCTTGAAGTATGAGTACTATTTACAGCACATATTTGGGAACATTTGTACAATATGAATATAAAATTGGAAAATCTGGAAGGTGTATCTTTTGCAAGGGCATCCAAACTCTAACCTCGATTCAGTTTGTAAATTGAAAACTGAGACTTCATTTTGTTTTGGAAAAGTAAACTAAAACAAAAAATGCTTGTAGTGAAGTTAACAATGAAATAGTGATTCTGCTGCACCATTGGGCATCCCCTTGTCAATCTGTATGAATTAAGCTTTGTCAGTTTTATACCTGTGGGTTAAATGGATAAAATTCTGCCTGACTTGTGATGCACTGACTACTGAGTCACCTTTCAAAGATTTTAGAGAGAAGGATACAGTTCTGTGAAATTCGGTATTGGAGTTACTTGTACCTGTGTAGTTACAGACAAAAAAGGTACTGTACAGCAATAGCCTGCACAGTTGTGAGCATGCCCAACTTAATGTTTTCAATTGAAACACAAATCTTAGTTGTAGGCCCTTGCTGCCTCCAGAATGCTGTCAGTGAGGGGTGCATTGCAGTTGCCAAGTTTTTCTCTAATAATGCTGATACTGTAGTTTCACAACGTGAAAATAGTGATGCCATTTCTACCTGATCATTCTTTTTAATCTGTTTTTAAAGAGTTTTTGGTGGGCTGATTGCGTTTTGGTTCCTTTTTCCCTCTTCCTTTTTAATATCTTGAGCTAAATTCAGTTAAGCCTATATACTAAACAAACAAAAAGAGAAGGTGTTTGGACAAAAATTTCTAGGAGGATGTCAGCCCCTTTGACATAAAGGTGCATTAAGGCTCTTAGGGACTTGTTATGGTAGTTTTTGGGGGTGGGTGTTTAGGTTTTTAAAGTAGATGTGTTTATATACACAACTCCTACATATTTTGATGTAGTATTTTCTCATTTTATATTTTGTTCAGCATTTACAGCCGAACAATACCAGCAACATCAACAGCAACTGGCACTAATGCAGAAACAGCAGCTTGCACAAATTCATCAACAGCAAGCAAATAGTAATTCCTCTGCCAACACATCACAGGTGAGGGATTTGTCTGTGCTATGATTTATCCCTCATTGTTTCCCACCAGGGTTCATCTCTAATTGTCAACTGTTGCCATAGAACCTTGAAACTAACCAACAGGAAAGTGGCTTTCGCCTGAATCTACATCATAGCCATTCTGTAAAGTGTTTAGAAGGGACACTGCAGGTGAGTGTGGCAGGCATTGCCTCTGCTCCCTCTTAACAAAAAAAAAAAAAAAGGATCAGTCACTTAATGAAATTTTCAAAGCCTTAGAAATATGAATTGCAGAAATCTCCAGCCATGTTGTCATCCTCTTGTCATTGGAGGATTTTCAGAGTGGAATTTTAGTTAATTAAAGCTAATTCATACATATGTCCTCCATTCACAGCTGTGAAAGTGTCTAATATTCATAAATATGTAGGGAGATTACAGTGGTGATGGACACATGAAAAGGTTCAGAAGATGTTTGCAACCTGAACCTCCAAGTTGCTGAATTTGGTTTGGAGTTTCATGAAAACAGGTTGACCTGTGAAACAGTGTTGTTACATAGAACTTCAGAAATCAGTTTCTTAGTGTTTTGAATAGTTGTGGGGGATATCATCTTGCTTGTTTCAACAGAGCTAAAAGTGCATGGTAATACAGAAAAATCACAGACGAGATTTTAACCAGCTTTGCCAAATGCTGATGATTTGATCTGAGAGAATGACTGGTCCACAGTTATGATTTATTGGTGTATTGAGTTTGTTTTACTAGGTTTTGTGTAGCTTTAAAATGGGGAGAGTACTGACAGTTTAGAAGCATCAATCACATATATTTGCCACCATTGTTCTTTTTAGGGTTTTGTTTCCAAGACACTGGATTCTGTTAGTGCTCAATTTGCTGCTTCAGCTTTGGTTACATCAGAACAGCTGATGGGATTCAAAATGAAGGATGATGTAGTGCTTGGAATTGGGGTGAATGGCATTCTTCAGGCCTCAGGTATGCAACTGTTTGACAGAATTTGACTGCATGTTGATTTTTGCAGTGAAGACATTTCTGTTTGGAGTTGAGTGTTTTTTGTAAAATGACCTTACCAATACATTTTTTTCTGTTGCAGGAGTGTACAAGGGCTTACACCTCAGTAGTACTACACCTACAGCACTTGTCCATACAAGTTCATTGTCAACAGCAGGTTCAGCCTTGTTACAGCCTTCAAATACAACGCAGACTTCAAGTTCCCACAGTGCACTGAGTCACCAAGTAACTGCTGCCAATTCTGCAACAACTCAGGTTCTGATTGGGAACAACATTCGATTAACTGTACCCTCATCAGTTGCCACTGTAAACTCTATTACCACGCTCAATGCACGGCATATACCTAGGACTTTAAGTGCTGTTCCATCATCTGCCTTAAAGCTGGCTGCAGCAACAAATTGTCAGGTGCCCAAGGTTCCAGCTTCATCCTCTGTGGATGCAGTACCAAGGTAGGGGTTTTACATCTGCTTATGTTTCCCCAGTATTAGGTATCTGGCTTTAAATTAATGTGCATATAGTGGTGGTCCAAAAGGGGTACTTGGGAAGGAATCAAAGAATAGACAGACTTTTACACTGGTGAGTTTTCCGGGCTGTTCTGCTAGTCACCAGCTGAAAAATAAGGTTTAGCTCGAAAGAGAAATGTATGATGTTACAGTACTTTGGCAAATAAAAAATCTCCACGGTCAAGTTGAGCTTTTGGTTCTTATGTTCTGTGTGAAATCTAAACTACTCTAAAGTTAAATACGAGTCTGTCCTTTAAAAGTAAGCCTGCCAGGAATGAGCATAGGATAGAATTGGTCCAGCTATGTTCAAGGGTGTGCCTGTGATTTGAACACTGCAGAAAACTTCAGAGGATGTATTATATTTTTTGTACCAAAATATGAGACAAATGTTCCATTCTTTAGCTAAAAGGAAGCACTTTATTTCTAAATTTCTGGTTTTAATTTCTGTTGTCTTCATTGACTGAAGATATTTGGCTCAAAGATTAATTAGAAGAGGTTAAACAAACCTCTTAAACACAGTTCAGTGTTTCCTTAGATAATTAGAAGTTTTTTAACTTGCGACTTCATCAGGAACTTTTTTTTATTGCATATTTTTTATTACTTCATTGAATCTTTTGATCCTTGGGCCACCTTTTTTGTTTCC
>QUSF01000003.1:12706531-12735098 GCA_003676055.1 Chloebia gouldiae
GATGCATCCTTTCCTCTTGTCTCTTCAATTTAAAACAGCAGTTGTTGCTCTTGTTCATATGTGTGATCATGCAGCTGAAGGAAGCAAAATTACACTGGAGAGGAACTGTGAGGTGAAGGACAGTACCACTGAGTTCCAGGTTACTGGTCTTACTTAGTGATCAGTTACTGTTATCTCTGGAAAATTGAGATTAAGGCTGTGGCTGCCATCTGAGTGACTCTTTATTGCATTGCTGAGAAGAGAATAAAATCATAGAAGTCAAGTTTCTAAACCTGAGAAGAGTGGACTGCCACATAGCAAAAACACTGCAGGCATAAAAAAAATGAGCTAATGAATAATGGTGGCAGAAATGTCTAATGTGCCCGAAAATGTACCAACCCTAGATAAACTGGACTGTCCTAAATTTTAGAGTTTCCTGAAGGCTTAACCTGTGAGGTGCCACCAGGTGGAGGTAAACAAATGGCAGAGTGAACAACTGGAGAAGTGAATTTCAGACATACAGGTTCTCCGTAGGGTATGGTTTAATACAGGTGTCTTAGTCCATACAGAAATCCTACAAAATACTAGCAGTAGGGGATGGAGGATTGCTGCTACAGGACCAGGGTGAGTGGGAGTAGGTGGATAAGCCTGTTCCTTACTTGAGAGACAATTGAGTCCAAACAGATGAAAATGGTGCAGATTAAAATTGTGTACTTTGGGATACTGCTGGTTGCATTTTGACTGAGTGTTTTATGTGAACATTTTCTACTTGTTTGCATGCATGGCTCACTGTGGAGGTAGTCAGAACTTCAGCAGCGTTTTCCATTAGTGGGTCCTGGGGAGTCTGTCAGTCTTATTGGCACCTAACAGGGACTACTACAGCTTGTTTTCATAGAGAAGGTAGTCAAAGCAGGAGCACTATTTCTTTTTTTAAGGTTCCCAATAAGTAAATAATCCACAGAGGGAAAGAAAGAGTTACTTTAGAGTAAGGAACTAATTTAGAGTAACAGATTTCTTCACCAGTAATGGGAGAGAGCCTGGAGTGATGATGGAGCAGCTGCTGCACTGCTTCATCTGTATGAGGACAAGGCAAGGAACAGCAGCCAGCCTGCCGTTGTTCTGGGAGATTGCTCTGCACTGTCACAGATAGAGCAAGTTATTTTAGAGTAAGTACTAAGCTTCAGTAATCTACAGCAATGAGGCTCTAGGATAAGAATGTCCTAAGCAATTAGTGAGTCAGGCCTGTTAGTGCTGATCCAGGTCACACAGTTCAGTTCTGCAAAAAAACTTAATTCCCCATAGCCCTGCTGCCACAAGTGCAGCAGAGGTGCAGGAGAGCAGCTCTGCCTTAGCCTGTTAGAGCTGTCCCAGGGGTCAGTGGGAAGGGACAGGGGAGGTTTGCTCCTGGCAGAATCCTGCCTGTCCCCTGCTGAGCTGGGGCTGTGAGCTCGGCCTGTGGCGTTCCCAGCACAGCAGCCGGGCGGGCCCAGCCTGAGCCTCACCGTTAGGTGGTGGTCTAGAACAACCAGAAGAAAATGCTGACAGAGATGTTTAGAGCAGCACTAGGAACTTGGTTGCAACTCCTTAGGGTAATGGGGGCTATTTTTTCCATAAGGATTAGGGAAAACAAATATTTTAGCATTAAGTCTTTTTTCTTCCCCATCTTGAATTATTAGTGAGATGTGCCACATCCTCATATGCATCATCTCCTGTTACATGCAACATCAAAACCACCCCCATCCTAAGTTCTGTTAAAACTTTATAGTCCTCTCTTCTTGTCCTGTTTTAACACATCTGCTAGAAGAATTACATCCTGAAGATGCTGAAAGAGGGTACGATGCTTTCCCAGTGTAGAGATCTGCCAGATCTGGGATTATTATGGTGGTCAGGGACACTAGGAGCAGTATCCATTCCAGTTTGTAAATTTTGTGTTAATCTAAATCCAGGTATTGCTTAGAATTGGTGTTCAGGAAGAAGCTAAAAATCATAGAAGTGGTGCTTTGATGAAACTACCAAAGCCCTACGTTGCTGATTTAGAACCTGTTTGTGGGTTTTTTTCCTGCTTCTTAATATAAACATTTTCAAGTACTTGGATAGAGGAGTTCTCCCTCCACTGATACGTGACTTTCTGCCGGTAATAACAAGCAAGCAGTCTCCAATCTTACTGGGGCCTGATTATTGCCATTTTTAAAAAGGCATGTCCTCAAATCTAGACTAAGTGCAGATGAGAATGGTGTTTTTCTTAGGTTTTTGGAGCTGTGATTGCAGAGGGTTTTGTGAGCTGTAGTCGCTCACCTTGTGGAGCCTGTGCTGTCAGGAGCTGGAGAGCACTGTCAGTGTTGCAGAACTTGTGGCTGTTACTGATTTTCCACTAAAGGGCTGAAATTATTTAACATGGGTAGACACATTCTTTTTCCCTGGATTTCCATTGTGATTCCCATTTTCCTAGTGTCTATTCAAGCAATTGAATCCTGTGTATTCCGTCCTACTCAGTGCTAACAGGCCCCCACTGATGACAGTGCTGGACAGTAAACACAAATAATTCAGTACCATTCAGCCAGAGATGATGCTCTGTGTGTCAGGTGTTCATTTTAAATCCCTCTCTCCCTTTGTTAGACTGCTGTAAAAGCAGCTCAGGGTTTTTTATGGCAGAGTTGTCAGTGCTGTGACCAGCATTTTTTGGGTTCAGTAGAAGGCACATTTGATGAGATGTGAGGTGTTCACAACAA
This sequence comes from Chloebia gouldiae, assembly GCA_003676055.1. NCBI lineage: Eukaryota > Metazoa > Chordata > Aves > Passeriformes > Passeridae > Chloebia > Chloebia gouldiae. The sequence goes on from QUSF01000003.1 coordinate 12,709,240, forward strand.
TGCTCTTTCCTCAATTTTGTTTTTATCTCAGGTCTTCAGAGATTATCAGCCACTGGCATGGATAGATACAGATAAAATCCTTTTCACTGCAGTCTGTAAACTTCCTATCCTTTCCTCTGTAGTTTTTTCATGCATTGCCAGTGTAAATCAGCCTGCAGCTGTCAGAAATACTTGTCTAGTTGATGTTTTCATGCTAGTTTGAAGCAGGAACTGAAGGCAGACAAACCAGTTAGTAGGGGTGAGCACCATACATGTGCTGATGCTCTGGCACGAAGCTGCTGTTCATGTCTCTTGCTTCTGGGAGATGGTACTTTAGGGATGTCCCAATAATTTTTACAATACTTGGGTTTTAAGAAGCTCTAATTTTCAATATAATGTGTTTTTGTAAATATGCTTGCCAAAAAAAAAAAAAAGGCAAACCAATTATAATGCAATATTGTATCAATGCATAAAAACCCATAAAATGCAATAAAGTATCAAAAGGCTGTAAAACCTTTTGGAAGTGCCGGACCCAAAGCTAAAAAAGCACATTTTACTTACAGCAGCTCCCAGTAAGGAAAGCAGTAGATTAAAAGTCTGTGTCTAAAACAGAACAAACCCACAGATTTACAGATTCTTTACAGGTCAGGTGCCAGTGTAGAGAAAATCATTAATATATCAAGATTTTGCCATCCCTTCCATCAGTAACCTGGAACTAACTTGATGCTCAGCCACTGTTCCTGTGAGCACTTTCTGCTTGTAGCTACCTGCTCAGCAAACCCTCACCATCCTTGAGGCACTTCCTTGAGACCATGGCCACCTTCAGCCTTGGACAGATGGAGGGGCAATAGTAAAAACAACTACAAATAATATAAAAGAAACTTCCACTGAATCCAGTCTTAGATAATGTTCCCAGCCAGCCAGCCATCTCCAGGACAGCAGGGCTCCATCACACCTAACAGTGACTTGGGAAGACAAACTCCATCACTCAGAATGTTCCCCCTTCTTCCCCCAGCTTTATACACTGAGCTTGCCATTGTATGGCCTGGAATATACCTTGGGTCAGGAGGGGTCAGCTGTCCCAGCTGTGTCCCCTCCCAGCTCCTGCTGCAGCCCCAGCCTCCTCCCTGGCAAGATGCTGCGAGAAGCAGAAAAGGCCTTGACAGTGTGAGCCCCACTCAGCAATACCAGAAACATCCCCTGCTATCAACACCGCTCTCAGCACAATGCTGAAACAGCCCTGGACTCGTTACTGTGAAGAAAATTATCTCTACCCCAGCCAAAACCAGCACATTGAGACTCTAAAGTTTCTTAGTGTGCCTTTGAGTGATCATTTGTTCCCCTCAGGAATAACATGAATAGTGTGTCAGATTACTCATGGTCAGCTTTAATCAGGCTTTAAGATAAAGCAGTAGTTGCTTAGAATTACAGGCTTGAAAAAATGAATAAATGCTGACCAGGGAAAGCAGCAGCATGCAACATTAGAAGTCTGTTTACAGCTCCTGTGTCTGTGTGTCTTGGCTGAGTTGGCATCATAAGCCAGTCCCACAGAAATTATCCTTGTATAGATTTGACCTGAAATCTTCCTGAATTTGCACCTTTCCTGGCTCTACTTCCTAAGCCTGACTGCTGATGTCCCTCAGGGCAGCTGTTTTGGATGGACAGGCCAGGCCTCCCTTCTCACCTCCCTGCCCTTGCACTGAGACATCACAAGATAAAGCAGGTGACTTTATGTTTCCATCCTGCCTGTTGCTTTTCTTTGTCTTTTGTTTTTCTTAATGCAATCTTGCTTGATTTCAATTTTATTTGTAATTGGAATTAGCTTGTATACAGCTCTATAGCTTGGCTGGCTGCACTAAATAAGGCAAGAAGGCAGAAGGACTAGTAAGACAGCAAAATCACTTCTCTATGAGAATATCGGGGAAGAGAGTTGTGATCTCACAGTCTACAACAAATCAGTTTTTAGAGAGATTTCACTCCATACAGTCCAAGCACGTCATCACCACCACAGCAGGTGGCAGGCACAGGTCGGGAGCAGGTCAGACAGTGCCTGTTGGGCCAACCCAGCCTGCAGTGATGGGACACAGGTTGGGATGGAGATCTGCCCTCATTTCCTGAGAGTTTATTCATGAGTAAAAGTGCTTCTCTAGAACCCAGGTAGCCTGTAGGCTCTGGGGCAGTGTTTGACACGGGCTCAGCTGCTACCAGAGCAAACAGCAACAGTGCAGCAGGTCCTGGTGCCCAGAGGCAGGACCAGAGGCACAAACAAACACAGGAGGCTCCCTCTGAACAGCAGGGAACACATTTCACTGAGGGTGACTAAGCACTGGCACAGGGTCTATTTAATTTCTTATTTTTGTGAAATCAGCAGCTGTGCTGATTCCCAGCATGCAGCAGCATATCATAGCAGGATTTCATTCTGGATAGGTTCCAGACCAGCTGCTGATTACCTTTCAAAAATCACTAATTCAGTCACATGCTATTTGTTAAAGCTTGGACATCTAACTAACTGATGGTGAATCCAGGGCACTTTGTAGACAATAATAGCTAATTAGGATTGTCATGCACTCCTAGTGCTGATCTGTAGCATTCAAAAATATGGTTTCAATTTCTGTAAGCAGTTCCTACATAGCTAATGTAGCATAGAATTACTTTGTGCCACCAAAAAAACATGTGAGCTATACTAGAAAAGTAGAAGGAAATTATGCCAAGGTGTTGCCTACATTGAGAGTATGGATGAATTTTTCTTGCCATATATGACCAATTTCTTTGAAAATTAGTGTATACATGTGAAAAATAAACTATGTCTTACAGTGAGTAAAGATTAAGGTTAAATTAATTACTGTGAAAGCAGCACTCAAAGCTAGCTTATTTAGCATATATTTCAGAAATTATATTCAGCATTATTCAGAAATCAGAGCTCTTACAATGCTTTTGTGGATTCTTTTTGTGTTTTTAAGTTAATTTTTGCTACAAAACCTCTCATAACAAACCTGGTTAATAGTTAAATATGGTTTGGAGCCAGTGCAGAGTATAAATGTACAGTTGCTGATATCAATCCTAAGTTTGTCTTGTTTCAGAAAAGTCTATACAGCTTAAGGATTCCCTGTTTAAATACCCATTTTGCTAAATTGTGGGGCAGGAAGGTGATCCTGGTCCAAGGTCAGTGGGAGTGGAGTTGTGCTGAAGCAAAGGGACAGGAGCAGCTCTTTGTCCCAGAAACAAGCCCACGTCCCTGGGGAAGGGATTTTTCTGCATTTGCATTCACTAAGTCCGAAGTCAGAAGGAGCTTTCAGAAGCAAAGGCTGATTTGTGGAAGGATCAGAGATCCTGCCCTTGGCCTGGGAGCTCTTGTCGGTCATGGAGACAATCTGTAACTTCTAGGGAGTGAAAGACCGTGCTAGATTGCAGCTCCTTCTTAACTCTGCAACTCACCTTTCAAATCAAATCAAATCCCTTCATGTTGGGATATCTCAGCATTCAGAGACCAGGGAGCATGGTTGCCTTTGGAGAGTGTGGTCACAGCCTTGCTTCCAGGGATTCTGGAGGCATCTCCCTTGCAGCACCTGTCCTCCCTTCTGAGACTGCACATCCAGTTATGTTGGTTATAAAAAAAATAAAACAGGCAACTACCACCCATTCTCTGCTTTATAATATTGTGATTGGTCTATGCAGACCATACAGCTTGCATAAATAAAGAACTGGACTGAAGTAAACGAGAGGTATAAATGGCAGGCAGGATCTTCTGAGCTTCAGCTGAAGGTGTCACAAGATTTCCCTTTGTAGTGCTGGATTAGTTCCTCACGTTTGCTACATCTTCCAGTGAAATGAATACAAGGGTATTGCTCACATGAGAACAATAACTGATGTTAAAACCTGGAAACTGGTGTCAAAACTTAAGGAAGTGCTCTGGATTTCAAGCACTAAGGATCTTACAGATTTCACTATGTGGGTACACTGAAATGAAGTCAGTTTTGATTTGCAAGAGTGAATTATACTGTAAAAGTGGAGTAGCAGTGAGATAGAAAATACTTTAATTCCAGCCATCCTCTCAGGAACACCAAGCCCTTGGCTGGCCTTGGCATCCCCCTGTGTCTCAGTGCACAATCACTACATAAGCAATGGAGAAACCTCATCATTTTGAACTTGAGGATGAAAGCAATCCTTATTTACAGTTACACCCAGTGACCATTGTGCACAGGAAGTGTGTGACTATAAAAATACAGTTAGGACAAGTCTTACAAGTCTTCCCTACCTGACTGTAAAAAGACAAATACTGCCTTTGTTAGATTAGGTAAACTGCTGAAACCCCTGCAGTGAAGCAGAACAGACCGTGGCTTTGTAAAGTTTGTGCAGAGCTGCTGTTTCTGGGGACAGAGTCAGGGTTTTGGGGGGTCTGAAGAGCCTCTTTAGATTCTCATAAGGCATAGAATCTCAGAGAAGAATTTTCCTCTCAATCAGAGCATTTTCAACTGTAACATCAGTTTTTACACCAAATAGATTTGACAGGCAATATCTTATAGGATAAAAAACTGTGTTTTGTTAGGAACCATAATTGTTGGGGCCACAGGGCTTGGTTTACCCAAGCAAACATACTTTATCCCCTGCCACACTCCCGAGAGAAGCCACACCAGGCTGGCAGATGTGACACACAGCCTATGGAGGCCAGTGCTGGAGGCCAGGCTGGCACTTCTCTCTTGACCCTGTATTTCCATGGTGCCTGTCTGAGCATCCCCTCCCCGTCCTGTTCCCTCTGCCCCGTGCCCTGCCTGTGCTGCTGGCAATGGGTGGCTCAGGCACGGCTCCACCTGCGTGGCCGTGGAAGGACAGGGCTGGGGACAGGAGCCTACAAGCAGAGGTAAGGGTGAAGACGTGGCCTGAGCATCAGCCATGCCTGCATCAGAGCTGGATGTTCAGCTGCAGCCTGAGTTAAGGGCAGATGATCCATCCCACGAGCAGCAGCCACTGGTAAGCAGCATTCCTTCTCTCCATGAGCACAGGGGTCTATCTTTGCACTGACAGCATCTCACACCAACTTTTGAAGCCTTGAGGCTACATTGCAGCAGACAGCTGGGAATTCAGAGCACAAAGCACTCAGTTCTTCTGTATGAAAACATTCCTGCAGCCAGCAAAAGGACAGCTCTGCATAAGACAAAAGTAGATCCATCTTGGGAGGCGGGACAGTATTTAATCATCAAAACTAGTGCAGAAGATATAATTTCAGAGTTTTTCAATCAATCTGGCAGGCATTGAAGGAAAGGGCTGCAGTGAACTCCCCCATTTCTGGCCATCACTTTTGTAGTGCATTTGGATTTTTCTAGTCCCTCCTGCAAAGGCAACACAGAGTTCTGCAATTCTTTTAAGTAGCATCAAGGACATTGTGTTCCAGTTCCGCATCCCTGATGTATCAATTAACTTGAGTGACTTGGAACTCTTACCTTGAAGCTGTGCACATAATGTTGACATTAAAAAAGAAAATGCTGCCAACATTTGTTGAAGTGCCAAAAAGAAAGTGCTCTGTTCAGGCTCACACCAACCACTCATTGTTCCCATCCTATCTGACAGGATAATCAGAAAGTGTCTGGGCGATTCTCCACCCTTTCCTCATTTTCTCTGCAGGGAAGCATGAGATCAGCAACTTTCTCCTTTTGTTAATTTTTGTCCTTTGCATGACCATTTGTTTAGATTTATTAGAATTTATTTTCTTAAATATAAAAGAAATATCATGGTATAATGATATAATGCAGGGATTCCTGCAGCCCTGGGAAGCTGTCTCTGGAGACCCCCTGTAGCCAAGTTGACTCCCCAGAATTGTTCAGAGCACTTGAATGTTGGATTTCTGCTACAGAATTTTGCTACAGAAATTTCCTCCTGGCTCTAGAGGCAGCACAGGGAGATTAACAAGTCTGGGCTAAAGAAAGCTTTGGTGAAACAAGGCACTGCTGTAGTGATTAGCATTAGTGATTTGTAATTGCTAATTTGAAATTCCAGTATTTAGTGATATCTCTGGAAATAGGAGGTGTTAGTGATATAGAAATATTTACAAACAGCTTCCAGCTAGCCAGTAAACATAGAGAAAAGTCTATTAGTGCCAGAAAATAAATTCCCTGCTCCTAACACGTAAATAAAATAATCAAAAATAGCAACCAAAAGCAAGAAATCTGCAAGATTTAGGAGATATTTTAGCAAAATACGCAGCATGCTTTGCATAATTATGTCATTAATTGCTGCAACTAGTGGGACTGTTATCTCTTTTTTAAAGAGTTTGGTCACCATGCCAAGACAATTTATTTTAATCTAATGTAATCAGGAATTACAGCTGTACATTACAAACCCATGAGCCCTAGCCGTAAAAAAAAAACAACCCTTGGTGGTGCAGAATTCTTTTTGGTAAAACTTCCTGTGCTTTACTCATATAAACTCTGAGTCTCTGTTATCAATCCCTTCCTTTCCCACCTGTATAGCAAATGCCTTCAACTAAATGGGATGAGAGTTTCTGGCCACAAGCTATTTCACACTGTTCAAGGCCAGAGAGGCCAGCAAGAAAAGTGCCTGAAGTGAGGCCTGGGTAGCCACTCTTCTGGCAGCACAGTGTGTACTTTTAACTACTGGCAGAATAACAAAATGAAAGAACTTGAGGTCAAATCAATCCCCAGCCATAAATACCAGGCATTGACCTTAACAACATTTCTTTGGTACATCTAATAGCAAAATTACATAGAAGGTGATATTTCCATTATGATTCATTTTCTCAGCCTCAGAGGTACCTATCATTGCTACCCTGTATTGCTTAGTTCTATGGATTCCCATTATTTTTTATATAACTTCCAACAATTTTCTGGTCTTATTTTTCTTATTCTGTCAAAATTGCAAAGGAATATAACCTGCATATGCAGAGTAATCTGAAGAAATTGTCAAAATTGACAAATTTCCAGCTGTTGATCTTTTCATCTCTGCCAGATTCTGCTGTAGAGTTGCCTTTCATTGTCCCCATGTAATGCTGCTTCTCTCCCTCTCTGTGAGACAGCCACTCTCCTCATGAGGATTCCAGCAGAAAGGGAAACAAGGCAAGCTTTCCATGCTCTGGGTGCACCCAGGGTTCCTGTGATGAGCAGGGAAGTTGTGTTCTCCACAGCAGTGCCCAGGGCTCTGTGGGTTTAGTGGATTTCATTTGCATGCCATGAGGGATTACTCTAATCTTCAGGTACACGAAGCAGAGGTAATTCACCTTTTAATCCATATTTAGCAAAAGCCTTTCAACACACCTCTGTAATGCAGATGACTGTCTTTAGCATTTGAATACCAAATGCTATTGTGGATAAAGGATAGAAGTTCTGGAACTCTGGGAACACTGGAGTTCAGAGCCAAGGCATTCTGCATGGAACTGCTTTCTGTCTGTAAGTTACTGTCCTCAGCTAGGAATGGTTCCCAGTGCTGCAGAGCTGCAGATCAGCCCAGCCTAAGCATAGACCCAGCTGTAAATTAAAATAGTTTATTAAAAAAAAAAAAAAAAAAAAGGAGAATGAGAAGGAACAAACAACAAAAAGCAAGCAAAAAGCAAGGTGGGAGCAGGAGTCTGAAAGTAAAATGAGCTTCAAGCTGAAGAGGCTGAGGAGAGTCACACAGGCATCCATCACCACCAGCCCAGCCTCAGCAGCAGGGAAAGGGAAAAAAATAGGGATTAGCACCCACATCCCCCCTCTTGCTGAAGCCAGGGGATGAGCAAGGATTGCTGGCAACACTGTGGGAATATCAGCTCATACAGATGTGCAGGGTGGTGCTGAGGATGTTCTGCTCTGGAGCAGCCCACAATTAACATGGCACAAGGGATGGTGCTTCCTGACACAGCTGTCCTGACTCCTGCTGCACCTCCTTGGCTAAAGATGCAAAACCCTTTGCCTCTCATGGTGCAAGCAGGAGTGGGTTTCTATACCTGAAAAACAGCTGATGTGAGAGGGCTCACTATGACTCTCTAGCTGCATTATACAATAAATTGAAGTAGTTAAGAAAAATGGGTATGACTTAAACACTTCAGAGATACACACATATAAATAATATAAATTAACAATGGCAACATAAAAATGTTTCAAATTGGGCTGTACTTTGTTCCTGTATTCACAGGTTAAGAGCTTCTTGTAATTCTTAGTGATATCTGCAGTGCACTTTGGAGGAAAAAAAAAAAACCCTTTTCTGACCTACCTTTCCCCTTCAGCTGTCACAGTCTTCAAGCCCCCTGGAATTGTAAATGTTCTTAGTCCTGAAAATTGCTCCATCACTGCTTTTAATTTGCCTCATCTCTTACTGTGTTGTGCTTGAATCACAGTTGAATAATTTGTCTCAGTACAGAGCCTGAAAAACGGAATCCTAGGGAAAGTAAATTAATGCATCCACTACTGCAAGTACAGTCCACCAATGAAATTATGGACTAGAAGCTCATGTAAGTCCTTGTAGCTACCCTTAATCAGCAACATGAATGTTCTTTGAGAACAGGGCATAATTCAGCTTTTTATTCAGCTGAGTCTGTATCTTTGAATAAATCACTTCCAAAACTATTTTTTGACTGAAGTGAAAATTAACTGAAAAAGCATTCAGAAAACAAGATATATTTTAACTGTCAGATTGGGAAGACAATATTTAGTATTTCAAGCTTAGTGGAACATGTATTGCTCTTATAGAAATCCACAGTTATTACCTTAATTGGGTGAAGTTGAATCTACTCAGAAACTAAATATTTCTGGACGAGTTATAGAAATAATAATGAAAAAAGTTCAAATGTAATATTAATATTAAATATATTTTTAAGCTAATAAATTAAAAAAGGAAAGTGCACAACACCAAAGATAAAATAATTTCTGAGCTATTTTAACAACAAGTGTGCTTTGCTTGGATGAAGGTTATATCTGTTATGCATCTGACAGTGACACACTGACCTGGCTGCAGGATTTGTTTTCATTTAAGGGGAAGCTGAGAAGGTTTCTTCAGTGAGGTCACAGTGACCCCACTGAAAAACTCAGGGTCCCTTTTATTCTCCCTTAAATCCCATAGGTTTAGGAAATTCCCTAGGTCCCAGTGGATAAGTTCCAGCTGGGCAGGGAGCAGCTCTGATACCACGAGAAAGAGAAGGAAGGATTAACTCAAGGGCACAGACAGTTCAGATTCAGGCTGCAGTGGGTGCAGAATAAACTTCTTGGAGGCAAAAGATAATTTCTCCACCACTGAATCAAAACCACTCTGGCCACTGTCCCCAAAGCCAATTTCCTGTACTTCTCGAGTGCAATGTGGCTTTTACTGGAACTTCAAGTGTGAGTGCTAGCACTGGTGTATCTGAGGAGCAGACCTTTGAAACTGTGGTTGTAAATAATTTTGGCAAGATTTTAAAGTGAATTTCACTGGATGTGTGATCTAAAATCTTAACAGTCTGGTCCTGAGTGATGTAATGGAAGTGAACAACTATTCTTAGGTAAAATTAATGCTGTGCAGGACGTGAACACAAGGCCCAGGAGCCAGAAGAAAATTTGCTGCCCAAGAAAGTGTTTAGTCTCCATAAAAGCCTGAGATGATGGCATGCACACAAAAGGACCAGGATCATGGCTTTTTGGCAGTAGAGACTGGTTCACTAGGTTACCACCAGACACCAAAAACCAGCCAAATCCCAGCTTTGCAACATAAACTATCATGGTCCAGTTTCTTGATAGTGTGTTAGAAATCATGCTTTCCAAATTGGCCTTCTGGTTTTGTAAGTTTCTGGGATAAAACAGCTTTTATCATCAAAGAATTCAAGTTGAAAAAAAAGAGAGAATTTGTTTAATGTGTTTGATTACATAATTGTAATCAAACACATTAAACAAATTCCCATGGATAAAATGGGATCAAATCACCTGAATAAATGCACTTCTATGATCAATAGTATTCTTTAAGAACAAAGATGGCATCTTAAGAGCAATATTAGTTTTGAGATATGTACATATTTGAGATATATATGTCATAAGTCTTGAAAGTTTTCATTCTGTTTATAATTGCATGGCTCAGTGTGATAAACCTTTCTCTCAAAGTATGCTTGTGCACAGAGACAGGAAACCAGCCACATCAAAAATCTGGACAGAGATAGTATAACACAGATAAAACTGAAGTTTGGCATCTGCTGGGAGTTCAGAGCTTGTTTAATTCTTTAGTAGTTTGTGGTTCACTGATGTCATCAGGAGAACAAGCATAACTTTCAGCTTCAAAAAATGCCTGATTTAAAGCTCAAAGCATATGGCAATAGCTGTTGCTTTAGCCCAGGAGACTGCCACATGAGTTGGAATCTGTGGTGTGTTTTAGTATTTTGTCTGAGTTTTGTGTGATTTAACATTTTACTTGAGAGATAATCAATATCATTTGTATCTTAGAAAGTAAGGCTCAGGAGGGGTAACACAATGTGTCCACCAAGAAATCATCTATTCCATTCTTCATTTCCATTACCATCCTCCTTATTTGTAAGAGCTGTCAGCAGCAAACGCCTCTGCACGTTCCTGTGGGTGTGCATCAGCTCAGCCTTGGTGGCCAGGATAATCGCTGTCCCTTGGGGTCACGGCTGGCCAGGGGCCAGGGTCCTTCCTGCACAAGGCTTGTGTCACTCTCTGTGGGTTGGGGAGAGGGCTGGGGGAGGAGATTGCCCAGGAAGAGGAGATGGATGTGGGCAAACACTGAACAAACCTGGAGAGTGAAAATCAGCAGCCTCCTTTGCAGCTCGCCTGGCGCCGGCAGCTCCTGCGGGAGCGCAGCCTTGGCTTGCCTTGGTGCTTTGGAGGAACGCCCGGCTCTGGCTGCAGGCAGCAGGGAGATGCCCTCAGCCAAACCCACTTTCAGCCTTTTTTATATCTCATATTTCCAGCTGTTTGTCCTTGTTTCCCTCCTGCTGTATGGCTCACAGATCTGCCCTCCTGAGCTGCTCACCAACCACTGATTTTCTCCTGCTGTTCCTTTAGATTTGGCCACTGCCCCTGGTTGTCTCTTGGCCTTGTGCTTTACCTTATTGTTTCTCTTAATACAGACAACATTGCTATAGTTAAGTTGTCTGGTTCGGAGGCTTCAGAAGATTCAAAGGCATTAAGGAGCATAACGGGGGCTTGCCCTGAGGGCATTTGCTTGCAGCACAGGCCAGAGCTCATCAAAGGACATCTTTCAGCTCTTTGGTAGTAGAACTTTGCGCAGTTTGTCTCAAGTCAGGTCCTGACAGACATGGATCAACATAATCATTAAACCAATCACCACAACTGCAAGTAATTTGGACCTCTGTAAGCATACATGTGAGGTTTGGTGATACAACCTCTGTCCTGAAAAGAGTAATGTAAATGTGCTTCAGTGCTCTGCATTGAAGATTCAGCTTTAAACAGAGCCAACAAAGACATACCAGCTCCCTTTCACTGGGAATCTGCATTTTCTTTTCCCACCTCAGATTTTGCGGTACTGAAGTAATCCTGCACCTTTGCATCAGGCAGATGTAGGAAACAATAATTGTTTTATGTAAGTAAAGGCACCAAAAAGATGGGTTAGATGATACCCTGAATCCAGCTATGTAATTATCTCCTTGCTGATGGTCTCAAAAAAACCTTCCCTCATACTAAGTCAAGTGATGACAAACATAATTTCTCAGGGATTTTCTTCTTTCTTTCATTCCCTGTAAATCAGGGTGACAAGATAATTATATGGAATACTCTATAGAGAAGAAGTTGTAGATTCAGCAAAGATCCACAGAAAGAGGCAAGCAACAAGGCAAAGCAGCAAGGAAGATAACATGCACAAAATCTCTACTGAATATTGACATACCAGAAAATCAAATAACCTAATTGGAATTAGGACCAGCTTTGCATAAAATACAATGCTGAAATTACAGCAAGAACAGGAGAAATCTTGCTGACACTTGGCACCTGACACTGTTACCTGTGATGATCCCAGGGTAGACCTGAAAGAACTCTCAGCAGCAAGAACAATTTGGTTGAAGGTATTGAATGTCTTCATACACTGCCTTTTCTAACAGGATTCTACATTTCACATGGAAGTTTCAGGGAGACATCTTATAATCTATCTTTCTATAATACAAGCAGCTCTGCCAGATCAGCTGAACCAACAGTGATGAGATTATTTGTATAAAAACACCATTAAAATTGCACTCACTGAAGTATGGAAACCTGTCAAGGCTTTGTTCCTTTTTAGATACTGACTGTTTCAATAGAAAAAAAAAATTGTGATATCTGGCCTCCCTTTCAGTTGCTATGGAGTTCTGTGGATACTGGGAAAATTTACCTTTCACTTATGCTCGGTCTAATAGACATTATAATGAAAATATTTGATTGAATGACATGCAGAAGATAACCCAGCTGGTGACTTTCCATCTTGTCAGGAACATTAAGCCCATTCCCTGAAATAAATTGCTGGTTCAGTTCCATGTGTCTGCTGGGGTTAAACAGGCTCTTACTGTAGGATGGAAAAAGACAGATTCAGCAGCAACCACAGAAACCTGGCCCAAAATAATTTGGCAGAGATCAGGCCTTGGGTTGGCGCAGTGCCTGGGAGTGAATTACATCCATGCCACTGGACTTAGTGGCCTTTCTCATATGGTCTTTACTGTATGCTCCTACAGTGACTTAGCATCTACCTCCATTTAGGTACTTATTTCCTCAAATATCTTTAAAACACCCATATCATAACTGTCAGAAGATTTCTAGTGATTATGTGCTTGACATCCAGAAGTCTCATCTCTCTAACCTAGTTTGGCTTTTATTCCTCTCTTTGATAGTCATTTTGGATACATTTTGCTGTTCTCTGTCCTTCCCACTACATTTCCTGGTGCAAATTTCTATCAATTCACTGTGAACACGGCTTTTTGGCCAGCTCTCAGGCTTGAGATTCAGTGAAAGTACAGCAAAGGGAATTCTAGTCAGAAAAGCACAGAGATGAGGGGAAAGAATAACCAGAACAGAAGTCTGACTTTCTGCCAGGAGACTGACTTTGCACTGGCTGGCAGTGGAGCTGCACTGTCTGAGAGCAGCTATCAGTCTGTGGGAAGAAAAGGATTGCCCATCATCAAGGATGTGCAGCAGGCCTGTCTGGGTCACCAATCCCTGCGCAGGGAACATCAGAAGGGATGTCAGGACATTTCAAAGACAGGAGCTGTCTCACCAGTCACAGCCAGCACTAAATAGGCTTGCTTTCAGTACTGGTGAAGCCTCACAAATACATTTTTTTTTAGTTTCATCTAGAAGGCTTTTATTCAGGATATGGCAAATGGGATCATTGTGACCTCAGGTCAGCTCCATCTCGTGGATAGTGACTCTATTTTTGACCATAAGTCACAATGGCTTTAAATAATTGAGACTGAAAACCTCCAGGATGATTCCTACAGTGAAAATTGTAATGCTTCCCATAGCATCCTGCTCTGGGGCAATGTGTAGAAGGAAGCTGAAAACCTGAGCTCAGCCTGCAGGTAGGGAAAGGCTGTGCATGGAAACTCAGCTGCTGTCTGCAATGCAGGGCAAGTTCCTGAGCTGGCCCTGGCTTGGCTGGCCAGGACCCCAGAGTTTCCCAGAATGCAGATTTGTCCTGGCACAGCAGCTGCTCTGTGCTCTGGTGTGAGACAGAGCAGTGTTGGGATCCTGAGGACACGTGCTCAGGGGAGAGAAAAGCAGAGAGAGGAGGCAAGGCAGCACAGAGGTGCACAGCCTACAGGAACCAGACCAAGGGTCTCTATATTTGCCTCCTGCCTTAGTTAACATAGAATTAACATCTTACGTTTTTGAAGGATAGATCTGACCACATACTTCTACTTCCTTAGGCTAGACTCAAGTTAGTAAAAAAATTATGACTAGCTGGAAACAAATAAACCCCACATACATTGTGCTGTACTTTTGGCTCTGAGCCAGTGGGAATGTACATTCAGCAGTTTTTTCAGAGACTTGAGATGTGCTTCTTAGCAAGAAAATCCCTGAAAGTGAAAATTCCTACACAACCGTCAGACTGCAGGAATGATGGACTGGATGAATAAAACCTGATCTTGCAAATTTGGCTGTGGACTGGAGACAGCTGAGAACACCCAGCTGCAGGAACACAGGATTCTGTCAAGTCTGGATTATTTTGCTTATTTGTGCTATGGACAAGGATCACTACAGCCAATGTTTATCCATCTGCACACAATATAACATGACTACTGTCACAAGTCTGTAATGGTGGCTTTCTGTGCCAGTTTATAGGCAGGTTTCTGGTTTCGGCTTTTGAACAACAGTCAGCTCTCACTGAAAGCACTGTACAAAGTTTTTTAGTGGCTTAGGAGTTGCCTGTCCTGTTCCCAGTGCATGTTGCCCCTGCCACTGATGGCAGAACATGTGGGTGGTATAAATAAGTTTCAACAGGAAAAGACTGAAGGGCCATGGACATTAAATTCATATTCCATCCTTGGAAATTATTTCTGCCTAGTGAAGCTGGAAACAATAGTTGTGAAGTGCAGTGACAAAGAAGGCTTCACAGATACTCACCATACTAAACATTTCAGTGGAGGAACCCTCATTCTGTAAAAGCCACTCATGCCCTGAGCAGCTTTTTCAATGAGGAACTCCCACTGAAATTGCTGAAAAGGAAAAAACAGCCTTGGTTAAGGCAAGGGATATATTTCTTTGGAAGTAATCCTAAATACATTGAAATTACATGCAAATTTTTATTTATTACAACAGGATGGGACCTTGGCCACTTTTGATGTAGTGATGACCTCCATGTAAATTTTCATATGTTTTAGTGCAGGAATTCCAAGCAAGGCATCCCTCCTAACATGCATGTAATGAAGCACAGTCACTGTTCTGCTGCTCCCAGCCTCTTTACAGCCACAAGTTAGGCAGAAATCAGCTGCTACCTGATCTCACATACTATCTTTGAAGCCCAAGTTGTATTACATGACCAAAGAACTCACAAGCAATTATAAATTAATTAACACAGGCACAATTCAACACTAAGAAAATGGTGTATCTGTCAGTCTAAAAATATCTTAATGCTAAATTTCAAAAATCCCAGGTGACTCTCCACAGTGACACACCTGGAAAGTTCTGGTTTTGCTCTCTCCAGTGGCAGCTCACAAAGCTTGGTCAGCTCACAGCTGACAGCTGAAAGCTCACGGTCCTTGGTCTAGTCACTTTTTCTAAGCAGATGTCCTCACCTACCCTATGTCTTTCTGAAGCCAGCAGGCCTCTACAAGAATCAGCACCTCTCTTCTCATCCTCAACAGCAGAACCGAGCCAAAGCAAGAAAGAATGAAAGAAAGAAGGAAAGAAAACACCTCATTTCTGATAAATCAAATAGACTAATCAAATAGAGTGAGGAAAGGCCCTGCAGAAATGTATTTATAACACATGGGATGTCAAACAAATCAGTGACAGAGGGAGGATGACTTGAGAAAGTTAAGTGTCCAAATAATCCATCAGGCTTTGAGCTGGCAAGAATGCTACAGGACCAGATGTAGGCTGTGAATCAGCAGCTTTGGAATGCCAGCACAGAAAGAATGGCAAGAGTGAGCCAAGGGGGGACAGAGGCATGCAGAAACTGCTCCAAGACCGTTTTAGCAAAGCACATGTTTCTAACATACATTTATGTCCCTATGATGGCAAAGTAATGGCTGAATTTCTTACAAAGCATTAATTGAGGTCAAAAAGACTTTCTGATGTCTTGAACAGATGAAATCTACTAAGACAAAATTTACAATTTAAAATTAAGAAACATGTTTTAGAAAGGCCTAATTGCTGGCCCGTTACAGTAAAATGCCGAATTCCTGCTGCTTGGTTTCCAAAATCTGCATTCTGTAGCCTGCCTTCTGTCCTATCAGTCACCAGAGCAGGCTGCAGAACAAGTGGAGGAGATCTCTGCCCTGCTCCTGGCCATGTGGTGCCAAGGCAGGATTCCTTGCAGGGTGGGGATGGGAGGCATGCTGAGGGCATTTGCTCCCCACTGGCTTTGGCTGTTTGCAGAACAGCCTCAGGAGAGATGTGGGTCCAGCAGGAAGGCTTGGTGGGTCTCCCTGCCCTCGCCCTGCACATTGCTCCCTCTCCGTGGCCATGGGTGATGCCGGAATATTGCACTGCCCAGACTCCATTGCTGAAGACCTTTTGGACTCTGTGAAAAGGCACTTCACAGGTCAGAGTCCTTAGACCATTTTCTTAACCCCTATGAGAGGTGAGCAGTGCTAAAACACTTTTTGTCCTCTTTATTCCATTTGAACTGTGCCCTTCTAGAGAAAAATCAGACTATGTTCACTAGAGAAAGGAAATGAAGTGTCTGTTTCTAGAAACAGGAAAAGCACAGGATACTGCCTGAACGATCTTTACTTTTCTGAATTAAGGCATACTTCAGGATATTTTGCAAGGGTTAGAATAGATCTATTTAACTTCAAATGTCTTTTCTGATTTTATTATTAATTTTTGGGTTTTTTTATCGCAAATGGGAAAAAAGTAATTAATTTCTAAAATTTTAACAATAACTTTTTATCCAACTTTCAACCCAGGAAAAACTTTAAGATAATTTCTCTATCAGCTGACTGGCTCTGAGTATACCCTGGTCTGCTCAACATACAAAGAGACCATTGTCAATAGTCAGAAAACACCTCAGCACTTCAAAGAGAAATCACATGAGAGGACCTTTCTGATGCCCACATGGCTCAGTTGGCAGGAGGAGGATTGATAGCAATGAGAGCCCTACTTTGCATGTGTTTATAATTACCACACAGGGCACTGAAGATATTTTT
The DNA here is from genome assembly GCA_003676055.1 of Chloebia gouldiae. Taxonomy (NCBI): domain Eukaryota; kingdom Metazoa; phylum Chordata; class Aves; order Passeriformes; family Passeridae; genus Chloebia; species Chloebia gouldiae. The sequence continues at coordinate 12,725,978 of QUSF01000003.1, forward strand.
ATTTCTTTTTTCTCGTGACTCTGCTGTCAGCAAAGTCAAACATCCTCATGGCTTCCATAATGTACCCGAAGATGCAACTTCCTTGAAATCAATTTAAGCATTACAAGGCAGGAATATTCCTGTCACCACGCAAGCAGGAACTGTTTTCTTCTTTCAATTAGAAATTAATTCTAGTTTTGACTAGTTCCTCAAATTACTTTGATCTAGTCCAGAACAGCAGATAGCAAGACTTCTTTTTCTATGCTAGTGAATTCACTGGATGTAATTGGGATGAAGACAGGACAAGGAAAATAAAATGAACAAGAAAATAGTAAGGGAATTTCTAGTGTTCTGTTCTGCTTCTCAGGCAAAAAATCCCATGCAAGATGGTAATGCACTGGGCCATGGGCTGTGGCCAGGAGGAGAACACGGTTTTCAGAGGACAATTGGAAATCTCCATTCCTGAGGCTGGAGCTGTGCTTGCTCTGGGGCTCTGGGGTCAGTGACACTCCTTTCAGTCCCACTGTGCCCAGACTGAGCCCTGGGGATATTCAGTAGCAGTGGCTGGGGGCCCTCTGCCCCCACTGCACTCGTACCTGCAGCTGCCTCAAGGAAGGGAGAAGCAGCAGAAGCATTTTCACCCACTTCTAATGTATCTCACACCTAACTTGAAAATACCACAGGTAGGATGAGAAATCTGTGTCACTCTTGTGTTCAGGCTTCACTTGCTGCTGCCCAGGCTGCTGCCATGTGTGACAAAAGTGGCATTTTGGGTTCTGGGGACACCTCTGTGCTGGGAACTGGCCCACAGCTCCTTGCAGAACACCAAATACCTGGCAGCAGCGTGCTGCTGCCAATGGGAGAACTGACCCAAATTGTTTGACAGAAGCATAAATTGTGCCTCCCATTGCAAGCACCTGGACATGTAGAAATTTGGAAGTGGTTGGGTTTTTTTGGGGTTTTTTTTGTTTGGTTTTTTTTTTTGTGGGTTTTTTTTTTTTGTACTGTTTAACTATGAAAGGAAGCTCCTCAAACAAGTGCAATTTTTTGTTTCAGTTACTGTATGGTGAAACAAATCCTGGCCTTATAAAAAGAAAAACTGGCTCCTGTTCAACGCCTCTCTTTTGATAAAAAACTTGAAATAATGTAAATAAAACTAAATAAATCAGAATTAAAAACTACCATGCATATTTCACATGAAGTGAACCTGCTATGCCTGCTAAATACTTACAGGCAATATCTGATATGCTTTTGTTTTATCACTTGTTTAAGTAATACAGATATTTTGTTCTCCAAAGTAATAGACAGAAAAGGAAAAGTAAAACACAACGTAAAAAACCCAACCAGCTCTATGCCTAATGGCTTGTGTTTGCAGGTCAAGTAAAGCAGAACCCTTTGCAACCCTTTCTGAAAAGCTTATGGCTTTGGGTATCATCTCACCTAGCAGAAAATCACTGAGAAATGCTAAATTTAAGAATACTTCATCAGCAAAAGTGTGATAACTCAATAAATGGATTAAAATAAGTTGATCTGCATCTTGAACTAGAGATCAGCAGTGTGGCCCTGTGTTTGATCCTTTGCCAGTTGTGCCACTGGGAATTTTTCTTTGCACTTGTAACCCAGGCAGAGAAATGGCATCCAAGGGAGAAAAGTGCTGGAAAGGCTCATTAATGCCTCTGCAAATAGCAGTTCTTGCCTCGTAAAGGCACTGGGAATGCTTTTTTCATGAAGACTGGGTGAATATCCAAGCAGTCTCAACACTGATGGGCCTTGTATTGCTTAACAAACTTTATACAGAAATACAAGGGAAGAGGAAAATGCATCTGCAAAGTATCTCAGTTGACCTTCATGTAGACTTATTCTATTAATTAACATTTTGATACTGAAATGTTCTTTATCTGCATCCCAAGGTGCCACTGGCTAAAGTAGAAAGACAGCTCTTGGGTTTGCTAGTAAAAAATTGGGTGGATGCAGGGCACACAGAAGGATTTTGAGTTTGGCTGAGTCTACACATTCTGTTGCATCCCCAGCCCGAATTGCAATATCAGAGATGACAATCATAATTTCACCTTGAGAAGCTAAAATACATGCCCTAAGAGAAGAAAACAAAACAGTTTGTACATTCCAAAGGGAATAAAATTATTTCCTTCACTGACTCATGGCAGTTTGTGCAGAACTGCCCATGGTAGATTATCAGGCACCTGGCAATCAGCAGATTGCCAAAACAATATAATACAGTCAGCTGTGCAGACCTGATGTTTGTGACTTGAAATTATATGGCTTGATAAAGCAAATGTTTCAAGTTTTTGTTAGTGATACATTTGTTCTTCTGACAAAATAATTAAGCATTCTGTTAAGAAGAGTATTTCATTGTGGTAACCTCAGAAATAGCAAAGCATCTATGACACACACCCATCGCATTCATTTGCGCAGTTGGAAGGCAAATCATCTGTCACCTGATTGATTATCTCTGTGACACGGAGCTCCATTTACATTATTTGAAAATATAAATTAATGTAATGCAGTCAAGGAGTTTGAATTTTGGCAGTGTCATCATATGCACATAATGTTAAGAGACGATACTTATTAATCAATCATCAGTTTGACTCATCTAAAAACACCATCTGCCAAAGCAGAAAAAAAATCAAAAAGAAATCCATCCAATCAAAATAATTGTGCTATCTATCGATTTCAATAAATAAAACTTCCATAGTCTTATTCATCAACTTCCTTTGAGTCTTTAGGAAATCAAAAGCATTGCTGTAGGGTTAAAAGACGGTTTGAAGGAGGACTATTGCATTTAGATGAATCAGACTGTGAGCACTTGCTTAGGGAGTCTGGAATTAGAATACTAAACAATTTTCTATCTTCAATTCCTGTATCTTGAATGATGTGGAATTTATTATTTCACTTACAACTCAGCAGTGAAAACATCCTCTTACTGGCAAAAAGGAACTTGAAAAGACTGCTGAAATTTAAAAAATATTGATATTGCCCTTCTATTTAAATTTAATTTTGATTGCATATGCTAAAAACTTTATTATTTTGTTAAAAATTTTTGAAATATTTTTAATTATAGTAAGAACCATTTTATAAGCTCAATATTATTAAAATGAACTGTGTATTTAAAAACAGAAAACAGCAAAAATACCCTCTAACGTAAGATGTGGTAACTTACTTTTCATGCAATTATCTTTATTATCCTTTCCAAAAAAGCTAATCACTTTGATAATAACAGTACATAAACTAAAAGGAAAAGTGCATGTTATGCTCTGCCAATGGAATGTCTGATTGTGATCATTGCAAAGTATCACTTAAATCCTTATAATACACTGGGAGATCAATTTTTTTTTAATGCTGTGTGGGTAGATAACTTCACCACACTATTCTGTCCTTAGGGTTTGTTTCCACTCAATCTGACATGCATTCATTGATATTGATGTTTCTGTTCCCACCTGGTGGGGAAAACACAGAGTAGCCCATTACTGGCAGGCTGCTCAGCCAATCTTTAAAGGATTCCATTTTGAATCTGATTGCTCCTTACTTTCCTTTCAAATATACCACAGGCACCTGGCAAATCTGTCTCTTCGACATAAAAGTAGAAGGTTTCTTTAAATTATTTTAAAATGTAGTTTCAGTTGGACTTTTTTTTTTTTTTGCAGAGAAAATGCAATAATAGGGTGGGCAAAGAAATTGAGAACTCAGGCATGTGCAAGAGGGGATGTACATGGATGCCAGAAATGCAGTTATCCCAGAATCATGGAATAGCTGAGGCTGGAAGCGAGCTCTGGAGAGGATCTAGTCCTGCCCCCTGCTATTGCCCAGTGCCTTTCACTTTGCACACTAACATCATTTGGTAGCTTCTCTCTGCTCATAACTCATGTCAGAGTCTAATCAGCCCTTTCAAAGGGCTAATGGCAGAGCTCTCACAGGCAGCACTTCAGCACAAAGTTTGAATCAATAATGTTTTAATGGATTCTATTTGATCTTTGCAAGATTCAGAGAACCAATCTGGTTCTACGTCATTTGAATGCTTTCCTTCAAGTGAGTGCCAAATACAGCCTCTGCTTTGGAAAGAACTGCTCTGAGGAGTGTACTAAAAGTGTGCAGCACATCTGAGACTCTCATGTGATTAGAAATGTGTTGCTGTTATCAAAATATTGCACATTGCTGCATATATATTTACTGCAGTTTTCTGTAAGTCTACTTAAGGTGGGTCCAAATTTACATTTAAGGGTTCTGTGGGCAAACTGAAGCATCTGACTAAAATTGCCCTACTTAGGAGTCCGGCTCAGTCTTCATCCTATCTAAGCTTTAGGCCCCTAGTACTTGGATATCCAAAGCTAAGTTGGATTACTTGGACTCATACAGTAAATAGAAGGTACATGGGCCTCTCTAGAAGATAATTGATCTGACCTACCTTGCAGTGACATAAATCATCTTCTGGGCTATTTAATTTGTTCAGAGACTACAAGAGGAGACAAGAAGCACTAGACTATGTGCTAGCTTGTAGGTGTTTAAACAGGTTAGGTGAACTCTGCTCTAGGTTTTAGCTGTTCTGTTAAACACTCTAGAAATCATCCTGCCCAAAGCAAGGTCCAAAAAAAAAACAAAAACGACATAACACCTCTCTGGCAGACAGAACTTCAGCTTTACTAGGTCAGAATGCTGAAGAGACTCTCCTGGACACAACCAGACTACAGAACATGAATACCAAAGTTCCTATTTACTGTGGTATATAATGTTTCCTTGGACAATATGTTTTCCCTTGCTATTTCTTTGAGACAAATTTATTGGCAGAAGAACAGTGTTTCCACAGATAAAAGATTATTATTTTGGCTGTTTTTTCTTTGCAGGAGCAAAGTAATCTCAAAAAATTAATAATCAATTAACCAGTTGACAGCAACTTTAAAGTCTTGTTTATATGATTTTGCCTCTTTTAATGTTGAAACTTGAGGAAAGATCAAAGCAATAAATATTGGCAATCTCATGGGAAGCCTGTCTGAAGCAAACGAAACCCTCGCTCCTTTTTCTGTGTTCTCATTAAGTTACATAAATATCCTTGCTAGCAATGCAGTAAATTCTGTTGGCCATGTATAAAAAGGAACAGAATTCAGCTTATTACCTAAGACATAATTACCCTGTCTAGCAGGAATAAAAAACAAAGCAAAATTTCTTTTGTTGCTTGTGTGTGCAGCTAAAATCCTTACAGAACAAAGAAATAGATTTGCTAAGTGAAAATCTGTCAGGTTCATATATTTTTTTCTCAGAGCAGAAATGCTCTTTAAAGTAAAAATCTTCTACACATCAGAACGCACTGGTGTGAGCACTCTGCTGTGTTACACTGCGACACAAAATAACTCACAGAAGCAGGTTAGATGTGAAAGGAAAGAAAAAGAACTCAAAAAAAGCAAACTTTATTTTCTGACTCCACGTTATATACAATAGCAAAAAGGACAGTGGACTGGAGGGTGGAACAGCCACCTTTCGAACTACACTGGTCAAACTAACAGTCTATCAATTCTCTCTATCCACAAAGAAGAATGCAACACAATAATTATTTATATGAATATGTGTGAGAAAACTCAGTTGAAAAATGTAAATATCAGAAGGCATAGGAACTTTTAGAAGAACTTTAAAACTCTCAAAAGAACAGGGTGACGCTGCTGTACTTTCATTAACACACACGAGATTTTCTGAAAGGGTTTCCTCTACAGTCCTGTATATCTCATAAAACCTTCAGTGATCTTAATGAAGATTTATACCATATTGGACTTTTTAGTTAATTCTAACGTGATGTGACCAACATGCCAGTACTTGTCTTTTTTAATGTCAAGTCATACTGTTGAGCTGGGAAGTACAAAAAAGGAAATGCCTGTCTCTCTGGGAAAGAGCTGCACCTACATCTAGATACAAAGAAGAGAAAGGGAAAATGTACTTTGCACTCAAAGCCAAAACCAGTTCTTGTGACATACTCAGCATCCACAAAATGCTCAGTGGGGATTTCTGGAGAAATCTTTAATTTAGCCAAGAAAAAGAGCCCTAAGCGGGTCAGAGGCACAACTAACAGTCTTCCAAGCTTACAAGCACTGCTTGCTTTTCTCTGGGTTCTAGCAGAGTCTAGAAGATAGTAATAGAGGATTGAAAAAGACTACTTGGGCCACTGAACGATGTCCCAGGTAATCCAAGAACAACTGCAACAGATATTTGGTCTTGAAAGATCCATAGAACTCAATTAACAGCCCCATACCTCAGTTTGCATGCTATTCCTGATTCCCTGTGAACCTGAGACACAAAGAAAAAGGAGTAAAGCTGTACATCTGGGGTACCATGAGAAGTGAGCAGGAGTGGTCATTTCCAAACACCCTTACAGCAGTAAGAATCAGAAGTAAATTAACCAAAAGTTCCTAAGATGCTCCAAGAGCTCCTAACACCAGACACAACAGCAGCGCCTCTCACTGAGCACTCAGCCCAGGACCCACTTGACTGCCAGAACTAAGAGGAGAAGTCTTGTAATGGGAGGCTAAAGCATTGCAAACACACAGAATCTCCTCTCTAACAAGCATTTGGCTACCAGCCCTACCAATAAATTGATACAAAAGAGCAGTGAACTCAAGCTTTCATTCTAACTCCACAGTCATTCTTATCTTGTTTTGGGATCCCCATCCATAAACTTATCAACCTCCATCTTAAAACACTTTGAGTTTCTTATAACAATGTACCATTGTTGTCTACCTTTTCCCAGGGAAAGCTAGCCTTGGGGAATACAGCAGGAATGTGATGCATTATTTTTTTTAAACAGCACAACTTCTGTGTTAACCCTTACATCCATCTGCTAAATATTATATATCTAAAATGATAGTGACCATGGCTGTTTTCTGTAGACCGGGCTGTACCTTTGTGGAGTGGAAGTAGGGCTGATGTATCTGTAACCAGTGTGATCTGTAATCCTTACACAGAAAGGACAGCTTTTCCAGATAATCAATTCATGCATAAAACACTGCTACAATTCATAAATCCTAGATTAAATGCAGAACACACACAAGCATATTTTTTTTCAAGACATACTAGGTATCCATGTAAGCCAGTGTGGCTATGAGATTATGATAATGTTCAAGAGGGAGGATTTTCAGAAACAGTAATACGATTAAGGAGGTATTTCTTCCTCTTCCACTTTTAAATGAATTTGGGGAATTATATCTGCTCTGGATACTTGATCATCAATTATATTAACAGTAAGAAATTTATATATGATTCTAATATCACACAAAAAATAATGATAGTATATATAGAATGTAAATAAATACAAATTATTTTCTTTTCAATACTTACAAATAACCATAACAATAGAAGTGGAAATTTTCTGCACTAAAATTACTTCAGCATATTGTTAATGTGGTCAATGATACCTCCAAAAATAGGAGGAGTTAAGTTGTTGAAAATGGAAAACACCAATATTATGGACTTGTAAGTAGAAAGGGAGATTATGTTGATGAGGTTTAGAATTAACAGGTAAACAAAGATGGAATTCTATAACAGAAACATAGAAAGGCCTATTCCAAGGAAGACACTTGAAAAAGGACTCTGATATCCATGAAGGCAGTTGTTCCAAGGCTGCTGACTCTGACAAGCATCAGGTACAATGTGAACTGGGCCACAGCATACAAGGACCACTGGTGTTTCACACCACAAGTTTGACATTACAAAATTAGTTTCAAATGCATTTTCACTTTAGAAAATATTCTGGAGGATGTCCAAGTCTATGTATAAAATTATTTTCCAAGTTATTCTAAAAGTCCTTCAGTGATTATGAGGTCCATGAGCAGTAAACATTCTGTAGAGCCATGACTGGGTAGAGGGCTGGTGGATGAGGGAAGGGGAACTAAAGGACATGCAAGGCTTCAAATCTACAGCTACTTTACAACCTTCTACAGGCTGATCTGCCAATGAACCACATGCTAAAGCTTCAGCTGCCTCACTCTAAGCTCCCAGCCCTCTTCTGACATCCTAACCCTCACACACTCTGCAAGGTAAACCTTTAATGCCATATCATTGAACCGGATTCAGAGGAATGCAATAATCTATCACCCTGGTGTGCTGCCTGTAAAATGCTTGGCCAGAGCAAAGGGCACAAAGAAAATTTAATCACACTATGCTATGTAAGTTTCAGCTATTGCAAGGGGCACTGTTTTCTATTTTAATGGACATAAACCTTACTGAAAAGTGTATTATGAATTCTTCATTTTTAGCAGGTGACAAGTCTAAGGCTTTTGGGGGGCTCCAAAAATGAAGACTACACCAACTGAGGAATCCATTTCCTTATTTTTCTATCCAAGTACAAGACTCCTCTTCAGAGCTTTAGCCAAGGAAGGAAATATTCTTTGCCAGGAATGATGATACTATTGTTTCTGAAAGAGATGCATATGGACAAATCAGAATACAACTATTCAAGAGGCGTGGGAATCACAAAGGCAATTTCAGTTTCACTATTTAATTTTTTCTCTGTATTTCTGGCAATGCCTTAAAATTTTCTACAAACAATTAAGAAAACAACAAGGTCATTGATGTCTATGGAAAAAGAAGACATCAGAGTACCACAGTCAAAAGGCTTTTGAGATGAATCCACGTTTTCTTAATATCAGAAATAAAGGGGTTTCATAATTTTTTCTCACAGTTCTTTTGTCTTTTGTCTGCCCATATTATTCACCATTGTGATAGGCATCATGACAGAAGTTATTCTTCCAGGTTATTTAATAGCTAGGGTGATGCAGTAGAAAGCATTGCTGCAACTCCAGGAGACAAACTGTACTCTATGCTCAACATTAAAGAAAAGAGAACAGGAAATCATGAGCAGACACAAGGACAGATTAAAACAGAGCAGCAAAGTCACACAAATCATGAAACACAAAACCAATGATCTTTAATGTCATGAAAGTATTTGAGAAAGAAAGAATTAAATACGTGGGGGCAAGAAAGGTTTCATTAGTAGCTATACTTTTTTAAAATTGTTTGAGATGCCTGATGGGCATTGGGAAAGCAACAAATGTATCACAGAAAACCATTACAGGGCTGGATAGATAGGGTAGAGCTGTATTAAAGCTGAAAAGTGACCACTTTAATGAATGAAATAGGGATGAGACAG
>QUSF01000003.1:12735108-12779089 GCA_003676055.1 Chloebia gouldiae
TAGATGTTGCCAAAAAAAGTGATTAGTACCTGTCTCATCCCTTACCTGATTTTCTTTTCTTTACTCAGCCACTCCTTAGTGTGCTAAATCAGCACTTTAGCACCAAAGCTCCAGAACAACCACTAAGAACTGCTGCTTTCCCACATACTAAATCCATGTTGTAAGAGCTGGCAAACACCCAGAGTAGAAAGAAAAAAAAAAGGAGGATATTTTTACTAAACATCTTGAAAATCTGGTGTAATCTGGTGTTTCCTGTGGATAGCATGGTAAATGAGCTTGATGGAGATGGAGAAAACAGTATGAATTGCACTCTGACACAGACATGTGCATGCAAGCACACACTCCCCCACACCCCCTCACTCCCTCCACCCAGGGCAGCACACATCCATTTATGGGAGCAGTGGGAGTCAGGATGGTGAGTCTGTGTGAGGTCAGTAGGAACTTCACAGGAAAAGTTGATTTTTGAGGTGTAGCTGTCCCACCCTCTCACCCTTCATGAATGGTGTGTTTACCATTGCCAGAGAAGTTTCTTCAGCATGCAACTTGTAAAAGAACTTTCAGCTTCGCAGTTTTAAACTGAATTCTGAAAGTCAGCTCTGTTCTGCCTATCAGATGTACTGTCACTAATGATAAATGTCAGAATTGAGAAATTTCTGTTGATAAAAGAACTAGAGAGAAGGTTAGATTCTTCTCTTCCAACATTATTTCTGCAAAGCTTTAAAGTAGAGATTCACAAAATATAATTTTGCCAAGAGACTTTAGACATGAATTTGACTATAAGCATATTTCAAACTTTCTGAGTAAAAAGCTGTGTACAGTTATCTTTTTAAACAGAATTAGCCCTCCAAAATACATTTGGATTTTACGGTCACTTTGTGTGTATGTGTGTGTGTGTGTGTGTTTGTGTGTGTATAATGACTGTGAAAAACACACTTTACTTCAACAGTCACAGCCTCTGGTGTTTGGTGTTTTTTGATGCATGAATTGGACAAAAAGATCTAGCCAGGTATAATTTTTCAGAACAATATCAGTGGGAGGCAAACCCCACTTATCTTAAACTGATTTTGACTTTAATTTTCACTGGCTAATAGAAGCATGACAAGTTTGGCTGGGTAGCTGCAAGAATTAAGAAACAAGAAGAAGGGCAAGATGGGACGTCTGCTCAAGTAGGCTTTTTAGGTCCTTCCCTAAGAAATCAAAAAGTATTTCCCAAATATTACTGTCTTTTGAGCTTTAGATTTTAAAGAAACCTATAAAGAGATGGGGCTTTAACTGCTACATTTAGGGGCCTTTTATTCCTTTGATACTTCTAAATTCAAATTCAAAAACCATGTGAATGAATATATGAAAATTTAGATTTTTTTTTTCTTGCAAATGCCCAATGAAATACCCTTAACAACAGTGGAGGAAAAAGTGTAAGAGAAAACTCCTTAAAGTCCATCAAAAGCCTTTTTTCAATCACTGAAAATATGGTCTTGCTGAATTACATGCACAAGCTCAAGACATAAGCTTAAAAAAAAAAAACCAACCCAAAAAAAAAGACCTAGGGGCCTTGGGGGGATTTTTTTTCCACACTCAGTATGGGACATTGCATATCATTTCTGACATCCTTATAGCCAGCTATATAAGACCACTGGACAGACTCTAATGTGCTTGGAACTGCCCAGGATATATGACTAATGTATTTTGATAGATAATACATGTCATATAGATTTATGGTCATAAAAATACATAGCTTGACATTTCCTTCTCATTCAACCTACTTTTTGTACTCTTCTTTCTCCAAGTTTGGGATCTGGAGGACTGCAAATTAGCTATGACCCAACCCAAATCATATTAGAGTGGTGGGGGTTTTTTGGCATGTAAAAGCACTTACATTAATAAAGCAAGGTTATCTATAGACCATACCAATGAGGAGCTGTGGCTGGCACTTTACAATCAAGAATAGATCCAAAGACTGTGCATCCTTTAAAGTTCACAATGTATCTTGTGCTCCCTATATTTTTGTGTGCCATTTAAAAGTTGAGGAAAAAAATAAAAGCAAGGCTGCATTTCGAAGAAATAAGCAAGGCTTCAGTTTCAAATGCAGACCTTTTATCCAAAATTTTGTTGCTTCCAGGCAGGTTAGCACAGCATGCTCCTTCAGAAGAAAAATGCTACAATGAAGAGAAGGAGAAAATAAAATTGAGAACAAACAGGGGGGAAAAAAGAAGAGCAAATCCAAAATGGAGTAAAAGAAAAGTGGTGCATTCAGATTACACTGGTGTTACACAGTTAAGGCTGACTTACATTTCACATTTCGGGTCAAACTGCTTCCTGTGTAATGGTAGTGTCCCCACCAGCTAAGTATGTAACAGAATGATCATCTCAGTGGGATTTCTTGCCATTTCTGAGGTAACCTGAGGTGCAAAGCAATGATGTTCATAGCCACCAGTGATCTGAAATCAGGTTATAGTGAGACCATCACTCCTGTCAATAGCAGATATTTACAAGTGGATCAGCCAAGAACAATTTTGTGCTCTTTTGAACGCTTCGGATGTTAATTTTTGCAAAGCTTGTTCAATGCATAATTTCTTTGTCTTTTAAAGCTTGGAAATTTCTCTCTATTTCTATTTTCTAATTCTAGTACTGGCATGAATTTAGTTATGCAGTACCCCAGCCATCTCTTTTCTGGAGTACCTCAATAAACCACACAGACACTCTCATGATCACACTTTGCCCCTGCCCCTCCCACTAACAAAGCCCGTGGCAGCTACAGGATGGTGTCCCTCTGAGTGTGCCAAGCTTTATGTGCTCGTTCCATGTCTCTTTGCTCACAGTAGAAAATGAGGGATCATAAATCCCAGTCCTGATGCTGAAAGAGCTCTTGCAGAAATCACAGGCTTTTTTGCATGGTTCTTCTGTGTTCCCAAACTTCTGTTTTCTGCTTTGCCTCTTGTATCCCAACTACTTTTCTTGTTTCCTTCTGTAAATTCAAGACAGTCCTGCTCCTTGCCTTCAGCTCTGGCTCTCAGGTCAAACAGACTGAAAAAGCAAAGGCTGCTAAACCCCCATTGCCGAGACATGGAGCAAGATCATTTGTTCAGTGATTCACACACAAGCACAGAAAGCAGTGAGCATGGGCTGGGACATTTTAATTTCAATAAAAGATTCTGCAGGACTCTAAAAAATATCTTCATATGAGGTTTTTCCCCCAGTGTCAGCTTTGGTTTTCTGACAATCAAACTCAGAGCCCTACAAAAGTCTCGCCACCGAATTTCAGTCTTTAGGTTCTCTTTTATAATTCCCATATTAAAGGATTCTACATTTTCCTTTTGCAACAATGGAAAACAAGGCATTTCTAATTTTTTTTAAATAAATAAATTATCAATTTTTGCACAACTATAAAAAACTTGCTTCAGGCAGGCACCCAGAAAACTAAGATTCAGTGGTCAGTTTAGTAAGGGTTATAAACAGTGAAAGCAACTAAGAATAGAGATTTATGACAGGATGTTTTAGACAACATATGCTGGATGCTTTTAATGGTTAAGAATATAAACAAGGTCCACAAGTGTGTTTCTTCTTCAAAGAGAATTGGAGTCAATGCTTTAGGTAGTGAGCAGACAGATTTTTTTGCATGAATTTGCACAAACTAGCTGAAATAAACATCTAAAATGTGACATTATTCCCAGAGCTTGCTTTTACTTTTAATTAGTCTATCACTATCAGAATATTAAATATGATCTTGCTGATTAGGAACAAATTAGAGGGTTTTCGGGTTTTATGCATTTCCAGCTAAGAAGTGAAATAAAACTGATTTTTTAATTAATTACATCTTTTCCCACGAAGTTACCATGTATCAGCAGGAACACTCTCAACAAGTTTCATCCTTCTAACTCACCTAAAATCCATAACTTAATTTGGACAGGAGATACATTCCATATCATATTGTTTGCTGGAATGAAAAGAAGCTTTTTTGCAACCAGGTAAGAGCTTAAAAGGATCTAGTTGGACTCCAACATTTTCTAAGGCCGTTGAACTTCATTCACCAACCTTCTAATCTCAATAAACCAGTTAGTGAATTCCTCAAGCTGAGTTGACCAGTCTCTTGGTAAAGAGACTTAAAATATATTTATGTTATTTAAGATATATTTGTACAAGCTGTTTGAGCCATAACACTTTCTTAATTTTAATTACACTGTTCCAGTGTCAGGCAATGTTGCTAGACTTCATAAGTCATCCTAATAGCCTTTATTTACAGAGTGTGCTGCAAACAACCAAGAATTTTGTTTGAGGTACACTGTATCTGGCAGATTAATCTCTCTTTTGTCCTGCAAATCCACTTGCAAATTTTGAATAAATTTGACCTGGAATGCACCTCAAATTCTCAGAAGTCATGTAATATATTTTCCTAGCACACTGCGAATTAAAATGAGAAGAGTACTTGTGTTTGCATTAAGCACACTCAATGTCAACAAGTGCTGTCAACCAATGAATCTCAGAATTTAATCCTTTAAAGGGCATGAGGAAGCAGCTTTAATTTGCTTCTCCACAAACACCTGGTTTAAAGATTTATTCAAATATGTAATGTTCTTTTAAAACCAAATCAAGATCACTTTTGCTCTGCTGGAATAATTTCGATGGTTAATTACATAATTATCCTGATACAGCTTCCTTGTAAGCCTTAGGTTTGCCAATTTGCTTTGTTTAGCAGGTTTTTATTGCTGGGAAAGACTGAAGATCTAAAAAAGCCATAAGTCATAAAAGAATTTGCAGAGGTTTATTGCACAGTTCATAAATGGAAAGAAACATGGTTAGTGACCTAACAACACAAATTCCTTACATAAATTGCTTTAATAAAACATGTTGGTCTTTACTAAGAAACTTAAACTCATTGTCAGCTACATAGGGCATACTAGGCTTAAACAAAATAATTCACTTTTTATGACAAGTAAGACATAGTTTTTTTCTCATTATAATATATTACTTTTAAAGAGAGTCTCTTATCCTAAGTGTCAAAAAATGCATGCTACAGACATTACATAACAACATAGAAGACAGCAAATATATTCTTAATTGGCAAAGAAAGTGCATTCTGTTATTACCACAAAATGGGAAACTTTCCAGGATGCTTGGTCTCTGCCATGTTCTCAGGAGACCACATCTTTAAACACAAGTCCTCAAGGCTGCTCTTCTGACACATCTTGGCGCCAGCAGAGATAACACAGTGCCCTCTTTGAGCACATGGCTTTGTTGTGTCAGCCTTTAAGTAGGTCATGCCAAGGAGCAGTTGCTATTTTGAACAGATCAGAGAAGAGAAGCTTCATGACAGAGTCCCTGACAGGGATGTGAGAGCACACGTGTGGTTCAGCAGAGCACTTTCACCAAGGGCTCCCACAGCTGGGGTGGGACACCATCAGCCACTTCTATGGGCTCGCACAGAACCAACAGCTTCAGAGTGGCCAGTTCCTATTACAGGGCTCACACATGCTGACATCTTTTGTTTCAACATAGTTAAAACAAATCATTATCTACTCATGTATCTGTGTTGTCTTTGTGGAATGTCTGCTCTGTCAAACATTCAACAGGTAGGTAAGCAAGGCCAAGCACCTATTTTCTTGACAATCATGTAATTATGAGGTTTCTATTTTGACTGAGATGTTCTTACATCGGGCACTACATGTCAGTAAATGCAGATAAAGATACATCCCCTCTGCTTACGGATAACAAGAACTAGAAGTTTCTTTAATACATTAGGGTAGAGTAAATGATGTTCAGCAGGTGAAATGTACTTCTGTGAGTAATAATCACAAAGTTGTTTATTATGCAGCTAATATTTCTTTTTCCTGATGTACAAAAGTAAATTAATTTAAAAAGTAGTAAATAATTCAGGCTCCTTTCATAGAAGTAATAACCTTCTGTCACAGGAAATCTTTGGGGATTCAAATCTTGCAGCTGCATAAGAATATTGCTAGCCATAAGCTTGTGAATAATCCCAGAAACAGATGAGATAGAAGCATTAATACATCTTGCTGCTTGAGATACAATGTAATAATTTCTAACATAGAAACCAACTAGAACAGGTTTTCTGATATGTAAAACCTAGTAACAATTCTGTTTAAAACATTTTATTGAAAACTGTAGACAGATGTCTCATATGCTAGATGTTGTGGACTAGCACTGCACCTTCTACAGACTGAGGCTGTATCTTGGCTTTTCCAGACAACTATTTCCACATGTGCTCATAGGTATGGACACATCATGGTTGCTGCCCTGAATAAGACAGCACAGTCCTGCTGCATTTTTAATCACTGCGGAAAAATAAACTTGTTACAACACGAACTCAGTTTAGAAGACTTAGCTTACCTCATAAGATAAACTAAGCACAGAAATATTTTTTGCATTACTCTGTGAAAAGAACCTATAAGTGCAACTAGATTATTATGTTATTTTTCTGTCATGTGGAGCAGTTTTGAAGTGTTTGCTTTGCACACCTATCCTAAGTAAAAACACATCACTGAAATCCCTAAACTGAGAAGCCTTAAAAATGGGGGATGTCTGACTACAGATGGTCCCTGTTAAAATTTACAGTAGTTCCTCCCTTTTTTATAATGAAAAACGAGTACTTTTAAGTACACCTAAAACTGTTCTTAGTAATTCTGGCCTATTAAAATATACTAACTTAAGAGAAAGGATCCGTATTCTTTTTTCCCTTTTTTTTTTTAAATTAACTTCAAGGATATTTGAAAAATTACCAGTACAAATAATGATTTCTGTCAGGAAACTGGCTGAACTCAGCCAAGCTGTGAGTTTGTTCCAATCTGAAAGTTCATGCTCGGATGAAAGAGGCACAGCTGTAAAAGTGTGAGACTCTTGGGGCCCTCTAGTAGAATTTTTTACCTGATGCTTTTGTCTAGATACAGTCCCTAAGTTTTGGTCAACTAGATTTAGAGCCCCTGTAATAAATATGTAAACAAAACTTGCCATAAATTAAGCTTAAAAAAATTCCTGTCCAGATTTTCTATTTTTTTTTTTTCATTTGGGGTGAAAAAGTGGTGAGAGTCTCCATCCTGGGGGCGACATCATGAGCTGTGGGCTGTGTGTGTTCTGATCCCACTCGCTGGGTTCCAGCTCCAGGATGCACACAGGCAACGAGGCTCACGGGCACACTGGCATCTGTGAACACCTCATGGGTGGGAATTTTCTCTGCTTTAGCTAACAGAGGAAAAGAAATGTAAACAAACAAACTAAAAACCCCAGATATCATAGGTTCCTATCTCAACCATCTGCTTTAAGACTTTACCTCACATTCAGCCCCTAAGTTTTGGCACACATACACTGCTGTCCCCAGCAGTGCCATGCCCTGCTAGGGCATGTCCGACCTGTCCAAAACCAGCTGCCAGCGGAGCTGAGGTGGCAGCGTGGATCAACACCCAATGCTCCTCACCAGGGAGGCCAGCGAGGCCTCATCCCTGCAGCCCTCTGCCCACGACCTGCCTGAGGGAGCTGGGGGTGATTAGCCTGGAGAAAAGGAGGCTCAGGTGTGATTTTTTTTTTTTTTTGCTCTTTACAGCTGTCTGAAAGGAGGGTGCAGCCAGGCAGGGGTCAGCCTCTTCTCCCAGGCAACCAACAGCAGGGCCACAGGACTTAGCCTTAAGATGGCCCAAGGGAGGTTCAGGTTGAACAGCAGAATTTCTTCACAGAAATAGTTGTTAGACCTTGGAATAGGCTGCTCAGGGAGGCTGTGGTGGCTGTCCCTGGGTGTGTTTAAGGATTCACTGGATGTGGCATTTAGTTGACATACATTGTACTGGATGACCTCAGGGCTTTTCCAGTGTGATTCTGTGAGGATGATGCCAGGTTACCCAGGAACGTGGTGCAGTCACCATTCCTGGAGGTGTTTAAGAGGCATCTGGACCTGGCGTGGGTGATATGGTTTGGTGCTTTAGGGGCCACAGGGGTAGTGCTGCGTTGACAGTTGGCCTTGAAGATCTGAAGGGTCTCTTCCAACCTAGCCGATTGCATGACTCTATAATTCTATGACCCGATGAGTTTGTGGCTCCATGAGCCCAGGGGCACGGCGAAGCGAGGCGCGCCTGAGGCAGCCCCGCCCCTGCCGGCGCCCCCGGCGGCCCCGCGGGCACCGCCCGCCCGCCCGGGGCGGGGCCGCGCCTGCGCACAGGGCGGGGCTGGGGCGGGGCTGGTGCTGCGGTGGGTGACGTCACCGCCCGCCCCACCGGCGGGGCGGGGCGGGAGCCGCGGCCGCAGCCGCCATGGCCGGTGCCATGTTGGGGAGGAAGTGAGAGCGGGAGGCGGCGGCGGCGGCCAGGAAGGAGCCCTTCCCTTTTCCCTCCTGCCGGGGCGGGCGCGGGTTTCCCGGCCACGGCGGCTTGCGAGACCCCCCCGGTGCGGGCGGTGCGGCGGCGGCAGCTGGCGGCGGCGGAGCTGAGCGCCCCGGAGGCGGCGGCGGCCTAAGATGGCGGACCCGGCGGAGTGTAACATCAAAGTGATGTGTCGCTTCAGGCCCCTCAACGAGTCCGAAGTGGCCCGAGGCGACAAGTACATCGCTAAGTTCCAGGGCGAGGACACCGTCGTCATCGCGGTGAGGGCCCGCCCGGGCGGGAGAGGGCGCAGGGGTCGGGCGGGGATGGGCGCGCTGTGGGGCGGGAGGGCTCGGAGCGGCCGGGGGCCCTCGGGGAGGGCAGCGAAGGGGAAGGGGGCAGGGACAGCTGCGGGCGGGGTGAGCCGGTCCGGGTATGGGGGCGGTGGGACAGGTCAGGAGACCTTTGACAAAGGCCCAAGTGCCGAGGTGCGCAGCGAGGGCGAGTCCCGCAGTGTCCGCCGGCCGTGCCGTGGGATGCTAAATGCACGCGTGGGGGCTGCCGCCCGGTCGCTGTCTGCGGAGAGTTTTGGGCAAGAAATGCGGAACGGCAGTGCAGGCTCCAGAGAATTAGTGCTCAAGATCTGTACATCGGTCTTCAGCTGACAGCTCCTTTTTTGTTGTTGTTAAATCAGAATAAACAGCCCATTTGCCTTACTGCATGTTCGTAGGTGTATTTTAAGTGGAGTCTCCTTGCAAGGTCTCCTGTTAAAAACAATATGGATGTTGTAGGGGAAAAGATAATCCTTTCCTTTTTCTTCAGTGAATCATAGCTAGCTACAAAGTGGAGCTAGAATATAAAAAAAAGTACAATAGTTTGTTGCCTGGTTTGGTTGGTGTTCTACAAACACACTTTAGCCCCAATGTTTATTTTGTTTTTCTTAACTTTTGTGTTTTCCTGTAAATGTATTTCATGAGAAACTGCTGATTCTTGATGAAAGTAACTTAGAGACCAGTTATCTGTCTAAAAATTTTAGGGGTTTACGTTTTGGTTTTTGAGGCTACCAATAATAGGTTTTTTTGCACAGTATCTGAAGTTGCAGGAGGCAATAGAGACAATTTAATAAAATACTTTTTTGTAATAGGAGTTACTAAATACGAGTGCTTTAGTCTGTTAATATTCAGCTGAATTTGCTAATAAAATATGGAATTCCATGAGTCTGGAGTGACAAGAACAATAGCATGCTTGTGAAATGAGGTAATTTGGGCTTATTTCAGCTGGCAACTTACTATCTTGGAGTACATCACTTCTTCCTGAGGTTGTACAGGTAAACTCGGAGGAAGGAACCAGTCCTGGAAGATGGAAAAGTTAACTTGAGTGAATAATCTCACTTTCATCAGTGAATACCCATTCATTGTGACACTGCATAGTCTGTTTATAATCCACAGTTTAGTGTAGAAACCCTAATGTGTTCTAACTTTAAAAATAAATTTTCTTCAGTAGCCCTCATATAAATGAAAGCTTATCTTTTTAAAATACTCTTTAGGTGCATTTTAAAATTATCTAAAATGTAGATTGTGCAGAGGTAGTTCTGTATCTGAGTAGAACAATTTGACAGTTATGTTCTGGAGGGATCAGGTGGGCTTTCTGCTCAGAATTGACCTTTAGTGTTGCCCGCTGTACCTTGGTGATTTCACCTGGGAAAAAATCACAACAGATTTCCTAGTTGTCCTGAATCCAGGACTTGTCATGTCTGACTTGGGGGAAAATGCCCCTAAAATTATTAAATGGGGCAGCGGTGACACTATTTGTGTCTTGTTTCACAAAATTTGAATAAAGGTTTGATACTCTCTGATTTTGTCTTTGTGATGATGGCTATAGGACAGGATTGATATACTCAAAATTACGACTTGAATCTCTAAAACTGTTGATGATAACTTGTGTTTGGTGGTTTTGTTTTCAGTAGCTTGAAAACAAAATTTACAAATGTAGAGAGCCTCTAACCTGGGCCTGTAGTCAGGCAGTACTTCTTTCTGTGTGTTGCAGAATTGCCCAAGGGAGGATAACAGAAGCAGTGCCCATGAAACAGTGTCTGAAAGGCTTCCTCCATAAGCTGTGTGTGTGGTTACCTCAGCTCTTTGGTTTCTGCCCTTGTTGCTGCCTGTTGAGCAGTAATTGAGCCACTTTTGGTTTTTTATAGCTGCTTCTCTCAGCTGCCTGAAGGACTTGCACCTCCCGTGGGTGCCTGGCTCGGGGCGGGAGCAGTGGAGGCTGCCTTAATAATCTTGGGAGTTGCCTGTGATGGTCGATGGGAGGGGAAGACTGGGAGGCAGCAGAGCTGATCCCAGGCTGCAGATTTGACTCCTCTGGAGGAGGGTGGGGAGGAAAATCAGTGACTGTAGCCAAACTCTCCTCCTTCCTCGATTCCGCTGTCATCTCTGAGCTAGCTGTCTTCCCTTCTTTTCCTAGCTCCTGTGAAATTCATGTCATCCTTGTCTTTCTGGACAAGTGAGTAATTTTGATCTGTGTTAGATAAAATAAAAGTTTTAACTGTAGCTAGTGTGTAACAGCAGTTTGAGGGGACATATGGTGTTGGTCTGCTTTAAAGAGCAGACTCTGAAACACAATGTTTTCTTTCCACAGGATGAAACTTTTTAACTAGTGAAGGGCTTTTAATTTTTTAATTGCAGGTGACTTGTTTCTATCTCAATAGTATTTTAATTATTTTTTCCTAATGGCTTCTTCTGTTAATTAAATATAAGGATTTTGTTAAAACAATAGGATTACTCGTTATATGACTTCTATGTTAAACATTAGAAATGTACCTGTATGTGAAAATTGATAGCAATTTTCTAGTGGATTTCAGGCTTTTGAGTAAGATATAACAGAGAGGAAGAGCAGTTTGATATGGGATTATGTCCTTTGTTTTATCAAACATAAAGCTGCTTGCAACTGAGTAGCTTTACAATTCTATATAATGTATCTGTACATCTTTAAATACCTTTCTATATTTAGTCTTGTTCATCTTAAAACTACCCAAAAGATACATTGCTGAATACAGTGACACTCTGGGGTTTGGAACTGAAGCCTGAACCAAAAGCAGCACTCCCCAGTGGCTGCAGTGGTGAGGCCTTATGGGTGTGCACAGAAATGGGCAGTGTGCCTCTGCTGTCCAAAAGGTTTTTAGTAATGATAATTGTCCATTCCTTATTTGTATTGCTTTCAGGAAAGAATCATGCCTCCTTATATGTATTTTCATATTTAAGACGTACCCCTGTGATCCTGGAAAGAGCTTGAGACATTTGGCTTTCTTTTTTCATTATCTTTTAAACTAGTGTTGGATTGTAAATGAGACAAGGCTAGGTTAGAAAGCAGTTAGAATCAGGTAATGAAGGTCACTTGGTACTACTGCAGCTTTTAGTAGTAGGTTTTTCAAAAGAAAAATGAGGAAGGCTGTACTGGACTGTAAACAAGAAATTAAATGCATTCTTTAAAGAAAGCAATGTTTAGAAGAAAAAAAGGCATCAGGTCTACAGGGGAACTTTAAATATGAATCAGGAATTGCAATCTGTAGCTGAAACAATGCTATTCTTCCAATGTTTCTCTCTATTTCTTTTTCTTAATTTATTCCATTAAATGTTGAGTAACAAAGGTGCTTTTCAGGTGACAGTGGTGTGATGATTTAACAGGAATATTCTGATGTCCAGGAATCTGTAAAGGCAGAGCTCTTCTCCCTGGCTGCAGAGCCACTTGCATAGAAACACCTTGCTCATATTTGCTGGAGTTTTCTGTCCTGAAATTCAGTGACTGTTTTTATAAACAGCAGTACTTGCTTTTCTCTTCAGAAGACACTTTCTACTAAAGAAAAAGTTTGGCTGAAACATTTATTCAAAAAATATTCTGTTTCCATTCTGGAAATTGAGTTTCTAGTCACAGTGTTAAATCACATGTTTTAGTAATTCTGTAGCAATAAATAACTGCTGAAATAGTCAATACTTGAGTTGCAGTATTTCCACAGAAATAAGAAAAAGGATAAAAAGCTGAGATTCACTGACTGTTCTGTATCAGCTGCACTTTTGTATGCATGAGGCTAACGCAAGAAGAAAATCCTCTTTCTTTATCCTAAAATTAAAATACTCATTTGTAGTTGTGCCTTTTCGCCCCTTGACAGTGTTAGCCTTGATTAGGTGTGTCAAAGCAGCAATTCCTTAGCTTAGTAATAGGAAGAAGTGAGTCAGGTATCTGACATAATACTTTCCAGAAATTATTCCATTTTGGATAAATCTTTTAACACATTTTGTGCTAATGGGAAGAACATTCTTTAATATAGATGCAGATCTTAAAGGCAAAGTAAGCCCATTATGTACTACTTTAACCTTTCACCAAGAATAGGCTAAGCGTGGGTAGGTATTGTAGCACCATTTTATCTGTCCATTCTAGCAAAAAACATTAAAGAGCTTCTGCATGTGTTGTGGTAGAAAAATATGCTACTGATTTTTCAAGTGAGTTTTTTAGTGGTGATTTTGCTTCAGATATCAGTGCATAAGAAGTAAGGTAAACTCAAGTGATCTTATGAAAAACCTAGTCTGTACTTTATGGAAAGTTGTAATAATAATAAGGGGTTTTTTAAATTACATTTATGGAGATAACTTTTAGTATTTCTCAGACTTTTGATGTAAGTTTTCAGTGTAATTTTGATTGTAGATTTTTCTGTAGCCTTCATTGGATATGTTGACAAAAAACTTTTCCACAGAAGCTCATATGTACTCCAAATTTTTTATCATTTAGATTGGCTGAGCATCCTTTTATATAGTGGGTAACTAGTCTTTAAGTTAGCTATGGAACTGTACGTCAGCATCATCCCTTTATTAAGACTCACTTTAACTACTGCTAAATCATGTTGGCAGCTGCACCTTTCTGAAGGCTGTGAGAGCACTTGGAAGTTTTGCTGTGAGACCACATCCCTTCAAGTGCAAGGCAACTGCTGGAGCTGCAGTTGTGTTGTGGTTGACTACAGACAAAAGAAATGCTGGGCAAGGAACTAAAAGAGTCTGAGAGAGGAAGTTAAAAGTGAATTTTTTAACCAAATTTGCTTGGTATTTTATGTCTCACTTATAAGGCCACGTGTATTAAATTTCTAACAGAATTTGAGCACCGGTTTCTGAAAATTTCTGGAGTGTGTCAAAGCAGCCTCGTACTGGGTTGGTGACACTGCTACTACCCTGTTAGGGACACCACGCAGCAGTGCTTGGGTCCTTTGTGTCTTTGGTTCATTATTAGATCTGATTGTTTACTGCTTGGGGAAGAAAAGGCATCTGGTGCAGAAAAAAATATCTGACACTTTAATCTTTCTTGATTAATCTCTTAAAGGTAATGAGGAGACTTTCTGGGGCATGGTAATCCGTATAATACTGTTTTAGCTTTGTTTACTGCAGAAAGTAGACTGTGAAAAGAAGTGATAAGACATAGCATTGTATATGTCAAAGATGTGAAACCATACTGAGTGGGAGTAATTTGCATTCTTAAAACATCATTATCTTGGAACCTGCTTGTCTAAACTTACTTGATTAGATACTGACTCAGTGATGATGAAGCAGGGACATGCCACTAATATGGATTTTCATAGGTGTGATAAAAATGAGGATGTGTGAGGAAATACTCCACTTTCCACATGCAAAGGATGAAGAAATGACGAGTGACAACGGGACCCCTTGTGAGGATGCTCTTGGCCAAAATTATTAAGTTTTGTATATTGGTAGCAATTATTAACTTGAGGGAAATTGAAATTGATCATGTGCTTCGAAGCTTTCACTGTATAAATAAACAAGATCAATTAAAGGCAATACTGCCCAAGTGAAGGCCTTGCAGCTTGATTTTCTATTCCACAATGGAATTATTTCAGTGCATATAAATATGCACTGGAGCACAAAACAGAGATGATTAATGTTTTGTGGTGTAGCTGCCTTGCAGTGTGTAGTGTAGCTGATTGATATCTGTGAAATTGGAGGCTTTTTGAAACTACAACTGCTAGTGAGAAAGATGGTGTCCTCTTTTCTACAGAATCTTCCTTTTTGTGCGTCTTCATTTTCTTACCTCAAGGGGTACTTGTTAGTTGTTTCCCTCCTGGTGTATCTAATGGCCTCAATTCTACCTGTAGAACATAGGGATTTGAGGTGTCTTTGAAGCTGAAATGAGTAATGGAGAAGGGTGGTGTTTTCCATGCTGTGAAACAAGTGTTCTGACAAACTTCAGCCCCTTAGGGACAGCTTCTGCCTACTGAGTCTTGTGGTTTCTTGAACGTATTTATACAGTGAACACTGTAATTATTTTTCCAAGAGAAAAATAATTCCTCATCCACCTGATTTCAAGGCCTCAGATAAATGTGTTTAGTCTAAAAAAGCTTTGTTTGGTATGGTGCTAGATATTATTGAAAGACAAATGGACGCCCAGGCCAGAGAAGGAAAATGTGTGTGGATAAAAGATGGAAGCCATACTTGTTTCTTTGCTGGAGGGGCAATTCCAGAATATCCTTGTGAGAGGATGATAATAAATTAAATTTAGGCAGAATGGAACACTTAACAGTCGCAGGAAGTTTAACAGTGTTAACTGACCTAGGTTGTTTTGTAAACGTTGCCCATCTGCTTGGCTACCTACAAAATCAAGCTCTGAACGTGCTACAAAAATTGAGCTTTGTAAGATGAGCATAATCATTTATAGCCTAATGGATTATCAGCTGCTTAGAACTGTTGAAGTAAAGTGAGCTGCTTAGAACTCTGAAACAAAGCAATATCCAGTATTCCTCTCAAAATTCTGTCAGATCTTCCTCATGTAGTCTTTTCCAAAATGAGGCTTGTGAAAGGTTCCCTTCCCCAGTATCGCCTTTTCTTCTGCTTGGAGCTCTATTTTAAGGATATCTTATATGGGACAATAGTTTATGTTGACTGTTTCTTTTTGGTTTGATTTTTTTCAAGGAATACTACCAAGACAGGTACTCTTTGTCTTGGGGTATGTTTTAAATAATTTGAGTTTGCCAGAGTAAACCTACTACCAAGGAAGGTGAGCAATAAAGGGTTCTCATATGTACAGACCAGGCATTGGCTTACTTTGTAAATCAAGTAACTTGAGGTCATGTGGCAGAGTAGTTTTGCAGAACTATGTAGATAATACTTTGAAACCAAATATATTTAATTCAAGGCCTTCCTTGTAAGCAAGCTTGTGAAGATTTAGGCAGCACTATTTAAGCTGATTTCCACACTACAGTCTTCAAGTGCTTAAAATAGAAGATTGGGCTGAGACAGTGTAGAGTACTTTTAAACTATTAACAAACACCTTCCAGTTCCACTTCCAGCATTTTTTGATAAGTATTATTTTTTGTTGGTTTTTTTTTTTTACAGTCCAAGCCATATATATTTGACCGTGTATTCCAGTCGAACACATCACAAGAACAAGTATACAATGACTGTGCTAAAAAGATTGTCAAAGGTAAGGTGGAAGAGCAAATTTACCATAAGAAAATCTCATATTCCTGTGGATTTCAGTGTTGGAAACGAATATTGCTGCCTTTTATCTTTGGAATGTTTAATAAGTGCCAACATGATTATAGCACCATACAGTCATCCTGTAGTTGAGCTAATAAATTATGTCAGTGCTTAACCTGCTGTTTTAGTTGATTGCAACATTTGATAACATTTACCTGTGAAATTTTAGGTTTTTTTTACAGTACTCTGCAATGATAATTTAAAACAATTTGTCAGAAATTAAACATAATTACTATTACTAATAAGTTTGAGATGTGTCATCTACTATCCCCATGTCCCCCCAAATTTACTGGTGACAAACATCATACAGAAATTCATTTGGAGAAATGCAAGAGGAAATTAAAATTGTGAAATATGAGTTATTGCTGTGCATGCTAGGGTGTACAGTTTCTCCAAAACTGAGTTCTCAGATTTGGCCTAGTACCTTCAGAAAATCAAGTCTTGTCACTGAGAAGGATATGCACAGTAAGTTTTTGTAGTAAGCAATTAGCTAGTTTCCTGAAAATAAAATTGATTCATTTCTTGAAGGCATCAATGAGTTCTAATTGATCCGCTTTCAAAACAGCTATACAAAGCCTTGTCAGAAATCCCTGAAATACCAACTATTAATTCATACCAACAGAATATTGGGTAAACATACTGTGTTTTTATTACTGTGTTCATTAGAAAAGTAAATTGCTGTGGGAAATTCATGCTGCTGCAAGTATTTAACCTATTAATGAGTTAAATAATAATCAGGCTCAGATCAGAAGGTTGCTCCTTGAAACCTGAATTTAACTAAGGATTGTAATGCTGCCCCTCTTCTCCGTGTAAGACTCTGAGCTCTGTGTGGCATTTCTCAACTGTGCTGCATCAAGTGGCAAAGGAGCTCTAGTTGTGAGACAAATGGATTTCAGAGTATGGTGGAGTGACAAATGCCTCCCCATTTGGAGTATCTCCTTGTTCTTGTTTTTGGAAAATAAAAGTTTTCCAAAAGCTTGCAGGATGTAATTCTAGAGTAATTTACACATAAACAACCCAACCCACAAGCCCCTCCCCCCTTAATCTAAAACTTCACTTGGTTCATTCAGAATTTGAAATAGAAGCTTATGGCCTAAGAGTAAGATGCTTGGTGCTTAGGGCATTGCTCATTGGCATCACAATGGGACAATTAAACTTCCCTGAAGGCAGAAAATATTATGGAGTTCTCCTATTTGGATTCTTTTGAGATATCAAAGACCATCTCTTCAGCCTGGCAATTTTATTGATTTCCTTTTTTTCCTAAATGTGAAGTCTTGATTTCTCTGGTTGAAGAAACAGGTGCTTCTAATCAGCCAACTTCTAAAATACTGTCAGTGATGGCAAAATGCATTAAAAGATGTAGGGATGAACACCCTCTTTCCCCCTAACTCTAGCACAAGGTTCCCAAACATTGACTGATTTAACTTGCTGGGCATTTTAGGACCTGCTTGCTTGCGTTCTATTTAATTCAACTTATCTTTAGAAGAAGGAAATGAACACTGATGAAAATACTTTTTCCCTTTAGATGTACTCGAGGGATACAATGGTACAATATTTGCTTATGGGCAAACATCATCTGGAAAGACACACACTATGGAAGTAAGAAATGTTAAAATAATTTTCTCTTACTGTCGCTGTCATGTCTTTTCATCATAATAGTCTTTGCTTTGTAGAAATAAAATGTCAGCTTGTTTTCTTCTTGCAACATTTTGATATCCCATTATTTTTTGTACGACTGAGAATGGCAATTAGAGTGGGGTTTTTTTCACACTTAGTAGCAGGATGAGAAACAGAGGAGTAATATCAATATCATAGTTTCACTTGTTGTAGTTTGGGAGTGTTCTGAGGCTGTTCTTTTCCCTTTTGGGGAACTGTGGAACTTTTCTCTTTTGGGGAACAGTGGGGCTCACTTTACTTCATGGAGTAAGTGCATCATACCTGTCAGCATTTTGTCTTTTAAACTGAACTAGATGTTTTGTGTTTGAATACTGTTTGTAGTGCTGGATTCAGTATGAATTTTTTTTTATATTCTGTCTTTTTCTGTTAAGGGGAAACTTCATGACCCAGATGGAATGGGCATTATTCCAAGAATAGTGCAAGATATTTTTAATTATATTTACTCCATGGATGAGAATCTTGAGTTTCATATTAAGGTAACTTTTCTACATTTTTACTTTAATCTGTATTCAAACTCGAAGGTAGTCTGTGTGTCAATGGATATTCTATATCTGTTTCAAATGCCTGTAACTTGGAAACCTAATAACCTGAGTTATTACTGAAGTAACTGATTTTTCCTAAAGAAGAATTATGTTAAAACTTTCATTTTGTTCCAGTAAACATTGATGGAAGCTATGCTGATAACCTATGGCAGTGCTGATAGTGATTGAAACTTCTGATCAAAACAGTTTCTTCTTAAAGATGTATTTTAATTCAGCCCTAAGAACTTGATCTGGATGTAATGTTATGTGGGAGGTCATAGTAATCATACTGAATCCTTGTGATCAAGAAGCAAAGCATTTTTGCCTTCTGATGTATCTTGTCCTCTTCTTACTTCTAGGTGTCATATTTTGAAATATACTTGGATAAAATAAGGGACCTTTTGGACGGTAAGACTTTTATTTGTATTGAACTATAAAATAAGTTATTCTGGAGGGACATGTTAAAAAACCCCTTATGTTACTTAGGTATTCATTATGCTAATAACTTTGCATGATAAAAGGTACATCATAGTGGGAAAGCATAGGGCTCCTCTGTAAGATATTACTGAAGCTGCAGTGGTGGTGCTTTCTTACATGTTAAGTTTTTGTCAGGTGTTGCTGAGAGGTAACATTTATGACTTGGGCATGCATTGTATGCAATGCTTTCATTCAGTTTTGCCTTAGCTTTGGAATGTTTTCTCTTCCAGTTTCAAAGACCAATCTTTCTGTTCACGAGGACAAAAATAGAGTTCCCTATGTAAAGGTGAGCATTGCTCTGATGTAGTTTCTTCTTGCACTCCTCTAGTGTGCACCAATTAGTTGTGCCTTGTTTATGTGGTGTTATTTTTCACAATCCTGCCTTATTTTTTCCAAAGGGTTGCACAGAGCGTTTTGTATGTAGTCCAGAAGAAGTTATGGATACTATAGATGAAGGAAAATCAAATCGACACGTAGCAGTTACAAGTAGGTGTCATCTTCTGTTTCCTTTTAGTGATTTATCTATTTGCTTCTGGTATGCCTTTAAAAAGTAGGGGGAGGCACAGATAGTGAGCTAAATAATTCAGGTGTTTGAAAGGGTCTGGCGTAAGCAGTTTC
Source organism: Chloebia gouldiae (assembly GCA_003676055.1). Lineage (NCBI taxonomy): Eukaryota > Metazoa > Chordata > Aves > Passeriformes > Passeridae > Chloebia > Chloebia gouldiae. The sequence continues at coordinate 12,754,240 of QUSF01000003.1, forward strand.
ACTTCAGAAACAAGTATTTGAGTTCATTACTGGTTAGATCGGGTTGCTCTTAGACTAGAATTGAAAAGAGAAAGTAAGTCATCAGTGAGGAACTATGCATCACTGGAGAAAAAGGTGTAGCTTTAGGAATAGTGCAAAATCCCAGTTTGTGGAATTTGTTTCAGTTAACCTGGAAATCTGTAAGTGTGGCTCGTCTACAATTTGATCATTCTGTTGCATATTCTAAGAGCAGCTGATCAGAATTCAGACCTGCTGCAGATTTAAGCAGCATCCCAAGATTTTTGGCTGCAGCATGCAACTGAGTTGCAAGGAGCCATGCCATAGGTCTCCAAATTCCCACAGAGAGCAGGATTTGGAAATGACAGAGGGGTTAGAGAAGACAAGGGAAGATGCAGGTGTGTGCAAAGACAGACTTGAGCTCTTAGCAACTGAGGTGACTGTCAGAAGTCTCAGAGCCAATTTGAGGATGTTTCACAATCTTTCTGTGTTTAGTTCTTTATTCAGGAAGAGAGCTTTTACAGTCATTAAGAAAATACAAATGTTTTCTTCTCATTTCATAGGTTAAGGATCAAAAATAAAAATAATATGTTCCTTTTAAGGAATGTTTCACTCTTGTGGTTTTGCTTCATTGCTCCTAAGTAAAAAGGTTCAAGTGACGACTGCACTAAGAAAATTTGGATAGAATATTATTTTGTGTTCTGTACTTCTTTAACATCAGTAAGCTGATATTTTTAGAACTGTGAGAGATTCATACTTAAAAGGAAGAAGAAATGGCCAGATGTTCTCATTCAGATTAATTTTTTTATTGGATTAGAATAATACTTTGAATTCAACAAGCCTTGTTTGCTCTTAGTGTTTCACAGCAGAGGGGGCAGTACAAGACAGGAAGGAAAGGCTGTGGCCAGTTAAAATTTTAGAAGGATAAAATGGGGTACACTGGAAGTCTACAAACGACTCTCCTGTGAAGACCTAAATATATTTTTTTTTTCTAATAAAGTAAATTAATGTGTGAAATCCATGGTTGACAAGCTGGCAAACCTGATGAGTGAATTTGTGATATTAATAGGAGCCCAAGGAAAACTGGATCTTTCTTACCCAGTTAGATGATACCATTGCTTTTGCTGCCTCTGGGTCTGCTGCCATTGAGAGATTGCACTATACAGCTTCATTAGCTTTGGCTCTCTTGCTGCACTGTGGGGAGGTATTGTTTTAAGTGAGACTGGTTGAACAAACCTTTTTGACATGTTTATTTTGAATTACAGATATGAATGAACACAGCTCCCGAAGTCATAGTATTTTTCTTATTAATGTAAAACAAGAGAATACTCAAACAGAACAGAAACTAAGTGGAAAACTTTACCTTGTGGACTTGGCAGGTAGTGAGAAGGTAATTATAAGTTTCTCTTTCTGCTCTGAAACAGTGTTCTTTCTTTACAGTCAAGTATTTTACATTAATATAATACTGATGATTCAGTAATCATCTCTGAGGCATGTTAATTTTGATGTTGAAACATGGTTTCTGAATCCTAGGCTGGCTTGGCTGTTAGACACTTTAACCTGATCCACATTTCTACAAGTGAGGGTTTGTAAACCTGGACTAGGGTGGGGAAAGAGGGCAAAGTTCAGTTTCAGTATCTGAGAGTGCAAAAAAAAGGAGTATTACAGATGTGTGGGTTAGCCAGGTACAGGAATAAAGTTTTATGGCTGTGGAATATCTAGATTTTCTTATGTAGTGATAGCAAGTTTCTTAATTTGAAAATCTGATTAACACTGGTTGGCAGCTTGCTTTCCTGTATCAGTAGCTTAAAGCAGGGCAGGAAATACATACTGTAATTAGTCTTGTAAAAACTGGATTTCTGACATTCTTTTCATCTTTGGTTCTGAGTTTATCCCTATCTTTGCCTCCAGTTTTTTCAGACATTTCTGCTTGCTATTGTTTTTCCTTACATCATTGTTCTATGACCTTATTGTTGTCTCTGATCCTATATTTATTCTGAAATGTGTTTCTTTAGGCAGTGTCTTTTTTTCTTTTGAAGAGGAGGACTGGGTTGCAGGTCTCCTTTCTCTGTAGTTCCTTTGTGTTTCAGACTTTGGTGAATTTCCCCAGTCCCTTTGAAATACTTGGAGTTTTCTAACGCCTTGTATCAGTTTATAGACAGGAAAGAAGAACTGTTTCATTGTAGTCATGGTCACAGCTTGATGGAAACAGTAAAGGGCGATTTATAGAACTGTAAGTCAAATTCAGCCCTTGAGGCAAAAGAGGCAAGGTAAATATAATGGCATCAGGTCAGATTTTTTCATGTTTCTGCTACTTAAGTTCCTAGAGCACTCATGTAGGTCAGCTTCTGCCTCTAAAATCTGTTCTCACAGATTTATGCTTGTGAGGATTTTCTGGTGTATTTTCCAGGGGTAGTAGTGGTATGTGGTTTGGATTTTAGGGTTTGTTTTGTTAGGGTTTTTAAAGGGGAGAGGTAGTTTGGTTTTAAGGATGATTTCTGGACAAACTATTTTTATGCTTATTTACTTTTAAGGAATTAATCTTTTTTACAAACTTCAAAAAACTTTTGAAGCTGTTAATTTGACAGAAGTTATTAACTGTGCATTTTTCTGCTACAAAAAGGTGCACAGGGAGAATATTCACTTCAGTTAAAAACATGAGAAATATCTGTAGACACTTGAGTTTTGAATGAGAAATTGATAATGAATCAGGAAGAGTCTAATAGTTAGCTTATGTGTACCTCATAAAGTTAGGAAGACTGACTTATAAGTGGGGAAATTACGTAAGTTTTCTCTTAAATGTTGAAGGTATTTTTTGACAATGCATTTAGTAATGTCCTGAAATATTGTATAGGTTAGTAAAACTGGAGCAGAAGGTGCTGTGCTGGATGAGGCCAAGAACATCAACAAGTCTTTGTCTGCTCTTGGAAATGTCATCTCGGCCCTGGCTGAAAGCAGTGTAAGTGTTCTCTTTTGTCTTTTTTTACTTAAAGGTTAAATGTTTGCATCTCTGAACATACTGTGCAGAAATTCTTACCAGTCTCAGTGATATGAGCCAGTGCATTGCAGGTTGCCATTACTCTTGTACTGTATTGACAGCAAAGATTAATAAGTTGCATTTAATGCTGATGGATCTGAGCATCATACTGAAAGTTTCTTTGTGCTCTAAAGGTTACCAAACATAGAAATACAATTTTGTCATCCCATGTCTTATGGGATCAGTCTTATGATTAATTAATTAAAGTAGAATTTAATGTATTTCTAATGAGGTCATACCTAGCAAAAGTGTAGTTCATATTTCAGCAAATTAAATGTGTCTGAAAACCCATGACTGATCATTTAACTTCTTCCTTGGTAGACATATGTTCCATATCGTGATAGCAAAATGACCAGAATCCTTCAAGATTCACTAGGGGGCAATTGCAGAACCACTATTGTTATTTGCTGTTCTCCATCTTCTTACAATGAATCTGAAACTAAATCTACTCTTCTGTTTGGCCAAAGGTGAGTACATGACTTAAGAGGAATAAATGCACGCTGAGAAATAAGTTGCTCTGTTAAGATTCCTGAACCAAATTAATTAGAATGTTTACTTTCTTTGTGTAATTCTTCTGTGTATACATGGCTAAGTGTTGTGATCTATCTTGTCCCATAATATATAAAAATCCTTAAACCAGCCAGGATCCTGAAGACTGTATTTTCAGGAGAAACATATCATTTGGTTCAAATTGTGGTTTAAGGTAAAATCTTGGAGGGCTATAAATAGTTCCCTATCCCCTGCCCTCCCTAAAGTGGAAGAAGGTAGGAAGGGGCTCTTCCCTGGTAAGTTGAATTCTTTATACAGAGCCTGTTCTCTGATCTGTATGTAACAGTCCAGTAAACTTTGAAGTAAATTCCTGTGTCGTTTGTAACTGAATTTATACATACTCATTTCCAATTAGGTACTTTGTTGGTAGTTTTTCTTTACCATTGTATTGTTGCTGCTTTGTTATACTCCAGTTCCTGACCCCTAGATTGAATCACACCATTTAGCAGAGCACGTTACAAAACCAGTCAATGTTTTGTTAGTCCATCTGGTCTTTGATGTTAGTGTACCTCTTCTGCCTCAGTCCAACAAGATAGTTTCCTACTGGTGTTCTCTGAGAAGTTTTCTATTATAGAAAATAGACCAGATTAGAAATCTGGCAGAATAGTGAGTGTGGAGTAATGACTGCATTCAGCAGTAGTGGAGGTTTTTGGTTTCCTTTTAGAAAGGAGGAGGTCTTTTCCTTTTATTATTTAGTGAATGAGCTACTGGAAAATGTCTTCCAGCTGCAGCTATGTAGTTTCACTGCCTTGTGCTCTTGATGTCTTCAGGAGTTAACAGAGTGCATTTCCTGTCTCGGCCACTACAGTTAGTCCAGCATAATTCAACTTCCTAGGGATATCAAATTTATGCTGAAGCTCTCAGCTGTAGGAACTGAAGGCTATGTAATATTCATATAATATAGTAGAAAATCGTATCTCTTTTAGTAGTAGTGTCTCTCTAAGATTTTACAGAAGGGTACTTACAGGAGTCAGTGCAGGGCAAGGGAGATGTTTAACTGCCATTAAGCTTTTTTCCTGTTCTGAATTTTGGAGTGCGATATTCAGTAGTAGAAGACCAAACAGGGAAACTACTGAGATAAGAGAGGTATGGCACTATAGTGAAAACCATATGCTACTTCATGAATATGTTATCAGTGCCTGTAGTTTTGTCTCCAAACCTAATTTAATGGAATTCACCTGGAGATAGAGACTCACATTTGACATTACCTAAGTAGCTTGTAACACCTTTTTGGTTAGTGGAGATCCAGTAACTGGACTTTTGGTTGAAATGAGCTGTTTCTTAGATAAGCCAGATGGTTTGCATGCTAGAAGTGTCCTCTCCATTGGACAGTGTTTGCTAGATGTGGAATACTGTGCTTTTTTCAAAACTGTGTACAGCTGTCCTGACCTCAGTTCTTTCAGATGAAGGTATGCAGCTTAATTTTTCCAACTCAATCAGCTTGAGATTTCTCATCTTTCTAAAAGTTGTGTTGCTCTGTCCTTTGACAGTTTTATCAATCCAATTGAAAGAATAGTAACTTGACAGGGAATAGAAATAAGGTTTTGGAAGAGATGGGAATGGTTTTTTTCACTAGTGAAATGTGAACATGTTATTTAGTAGCCTTTAATTCCTTTCTTTGAAAATGAAGTTTCAGAGCTTTTTGCTTTCTCTGTGTAGAGCAAAGACCATTAAGAACACAGTCTGTGTCAATGTGGAGCTCACAGCAGAACAGTGGAAGAAAAAATATGAGAAGGAAAAAGAGAAAAACAAGACTCTGCGTAACACCATACAGTGGCTGGAAAATGAGCTCAACAGATGGAGGAACGGTGAGAAGCAGTTATATTATTTTTCTGCAAACTTCAGGCAAGCCAACACACACTGAAATAGTCTTCAGGCTACCAGAAATAGCTAAGAGCACTATGCAAGGCAGTAATAAGGATGTTAAAGCTACAGTAGTAAGTCAGCTTTGGAACATATTTTTTGCTTTATTGCAATTGAAATAACTTCTAATAACCAAAATGTCTGAAGGTGTATTCCTTTTACATTGTTCAACACTTGGTTTTCTAGCAGGACTAGAGTTACATTGAAAAAAATTTATTTTGGGGGATAAACTGATATTATTTGTAAGTCCAGAAACTAAGTAAAATGTTTCCTCTCTTTTGGTTTTCTGATTCAAAACAATATCACAAGTTCTTGCCCTCATTTAAAACTCAAACATGTGAATAGATAAAAAACTCACCCAAACCCCAAAGTTGCTGATAGTGCCAAATACGTGCCTGCTAATTATTCCTGAATGATTGACTTCTTATCAGTTCAAGTTGCTGGCAAAATGCAAGTTAATAAATTCAGGAAAAGAGAACATAGGTCATACAGATACACTCTGAAGTTTCACAACTGTAGAAAATGATTTTGCAATCTGACAATTGCACCACATCCTGATACAAATCTGAAAAAAAAAGGGTTTGCTGAAATAGGTTTGGTAGGATGTGGGGTTATTTTGGTTTTTGTTGGGGTTTTTTCATTGTTTCGTAGAGCTGGTATGAGGCCACACCTGAAATGTCAATTTTCTGAATTAACTATACTTCACATGAGATACCAGAGTGTTGGAAAGAGCCTATGCTTTCCAAGGATTGCATAAAATGTTTTGAATAAAGCACTAAGGAATTTAGTTTAATTTACCAGAGAAGTGCCTTGGCATGTTCTGTCTTCTTCTCTGTGAAGTTAAAGTGTTCTCATCAGAAAAATCTTCATGAAAATAAAAGGATAAAACTGTAACTGAAAATATTTTAGATTAGAAGCAGAGAAATGTAAAAGTAAATGTGGCTACCTAGTAAAACAGTGCCAAGGGAGAGAGAGAGTTTTATGTCTCCTGGGACAGTTAGGTGACTTTCTAGAAGACAAGGTTTTGATGTGTAATTTGGAGCTCATAGCAGAGTAACTGGGTGAAATACAATGTTTTGTGGTAAACAGGAAATAGTTTGAATGATCTAATGGTCTCTTTTTTTTTTTTTTTTTGCCAAGTAATCAGCTGAACTTGCTTATTAACTACTGTTAGTAGGAAATATGTAATAACTTTTAAGGTGAATTTTGTGGGAAATATGTCATGGCTAACTGTACTAAAATTAAACTTACTTTTAAGGGGAGACTGTACCAGTTGATGAACAGTTTGACAAGGAGAAGGCAAACTTAGAAGCTTTTGCAGTGGACAAGGATATTACTGTTATTAATGATAAACCAGCTACCACAATTGGAGTAACTGGCAATTTCACTGATGCTGAGAGAATGAAATGTGAGGAAGAAATTGCCAAACTTTACAAACAACTGGATGACAAGGTATGCCATTCTTACTTAATGTAAGATCTCTTGAAAATATGTCTTGAACTATATTATTGTATAATATATCTTCAGCATTCTCAGCAGGAGGAGCGAAGGGGCAGGTACAGATCTCTTCACTCTTGTGACTCCAGGGGGAGTGGCCTGAAGTTGTGTCAGGGGATGTTTAGTTGGGATATTAGAAAAGGTCCTTCATCCAGAGGGAGGTTGAGCAGGCTGAAACAGGCTCCCCAGGGAAGTGTTCACAGCACCAAACTTGACAGAGTTCCAGAAGCCTTTGGGCAATGCTCTTGGGCACAGGGTGTGACTCTCAGGGTGTCCTGCACAGAGCTGGGAGTTGGACTTGATGATCCTGATGGGTCCCTTCCAACTCAGCTTATTCTGTGATTCTGTGTTTAATTTGCCAATATTGTTTTGTTAGCTCAGCTTGATTAAGTATTTGCTGAGAGTGCTTCCTCTTAATTCTGATTAAGAGAAATCAAAGTTGCCTTATCTGGTGCTAAGGGAGTATGGTTTGTTAGCTGGAAAACAATGAATGTGGGAAAATGAGTAATTTGAAGACAAAATTTTTCTCTCTCCATGTTTTGGATATTTTATTTTAAATAAATCTCAAATTTAAGCAGTAGTACTGTCTTTGAACAGAAAAATACTTTAATTAAATATTAATTTTTCCTTGGAAGTTAGAACAACTTGGAGAAAATTTGCAAAAGCACAGGTATAAGACTTTTATCTCTGAAGCATGGTGTATTGCACATACATGCCAGTTAGGAGCCTAATGAATCAACCACCAAAAAGAATTGTTTTTTTACTTTTATTGCCTTGTTGTGTGATTATCTCATAATAGGGAAAAGTTCGATACCTAATGTCTGCTGTCTCACAGATTACTTTTTTTGAGTGGTATTTGTCAGTTTAATGAACACAGTCTTATTTCAACTACAGGATGAAGAAATTAATCAGCAGAGTCAACTAGTAGAAAAACTGAAGACACAGATGTTGGATCAGGAAGAGGTGAGTTTTGCTCTTGCATCTATATTTTCATTTGTCTTTCCTTTAAAGAAATTGGTGGTGTTTGGCATAGGTCTCAGTTTATGACCAGGGAGGAGAATGACAGCTTACTACTGCACAATAGTTCTCTTCTGTGCCTTATCTAAATGCTCTGCCTGTTCATTCCTCCCACCTACACTGTGCTGATGGCCAAATTTTAACCAGCTTTACTTGGATCTTAAGTACCCATGAAGATTGAAAGAATTCAAGTATTTTATGCAAAGACAGCCACAGTCTTCCCTATACAAAGTTAGCAGGTTGTCAGAGCTGAAGGTAACTTGATATAATGTAAGAAGTCTGTTCTAAGGTTTGCTTCTAGTCAGTTGCTGTACAGAGAGAGAAGGGAAATGTATTGGCCCATAATGAAAAAGGAAATATCTATGTGTTAATTCAGACCATACTTGGTAGCATATTCAAATTATTTGTATGCACATGTTGCCAAGGATGTAAATTAATGAGGGTAAATTCCTATTAATAATGAAAATTTCATTTAGCCAAAATATTAGAAAAATTATTTCTCTATAACACAAAGCTTAAAAAATGGTAATCCTTGTGTACATACTCAGAGAGAAATGGGCCAAGGAGTAGGGAAGTTGAAGCTACTGTTGAATCTAATTTAAATAAATAAATAAATCTGCTTTTCTAGCAATTGTATCCTTTGTCTAGTTATTCTTCAGCAGCTCACAGTGTTAAAATGCTGGAAGTTTAGTCCCTAGACTATTGATAATTTCAGACTCATGAGCAGTGTTCAATGGCTTTTTTAAGAACTTCCAATGTTCAGTGTACATTTCTAGTTGCTACTCCTATGTCTTAATTTGTAATCACTTCCATTTTTAAGATATTTAAAAACTTAAAGAACTGTGAATATAGCTTATTAATTTAGTTGTTCATTATATTCTGTTCTTGGTATCCTTATTGCATGAAGCTAGTCACTTGGAATGTAGATACAAGCTCTTGTAGCAGCTAAAAACATTAATAAAATTCAAGATATATGTGAAGTGTTCTTCATTATTATTTATTGTTGTATTTTTATTAAACCTCTGTCAATATTGCAGCTTCTGGCATCAACCAGACGGGACCAAGACAACCTGCAAGCAGAGTTGAATCGCCTTCAGGCTGAAAATGATGCTTCTAAAGAGGAAGTGAAAGAGGTGTTACAAGCCCTTGAAGAACTAGCTGTCAACTATGATCAGAAGTCTCAGGAAGTAGAAGATAAAGCAAAGGAATATGAACTGCTTAGTGATGAACTCAATCAAAAATCGGTATGAAATTAGGATAAGAAATTACTGACAATTTTCAGTGCCTTACCTGTATTTCTTGCCTTACCTGTATTTCTTAAAGTCATTTGAAAATATTTCACAAGGGAAATTGAGATACTAAGTCTAAAACTTACTTGGTTTTTGCAGCAACCTGTAAGCTTAAGAAAAAATGTATGGTGATTACTGACCTTGATAGTGCTTGTCTTTTAATACCTGTGGCATTTTACTACCTGAAGAGTGTTCAGAAATGTCCTAGGTGTCAAAAGTTAACACTTTCCTTACATGATGGTTTTGTTTTTCTTTCTGGTGCAGTTAGAGAAATCCCAGCTTAAGAATCTGCTTCTTCCAATCTTGAAGTTGCAGTGATCATGCTCCAGTTTTTCTTGAAAGGAATCTGTATTTGCCTATGGTGTGTTTGGAGTGTGAGATGACTTAGCTTGATGCCTTCAAAAATAAGCAGTTTGGTTTACTTTTTGAAAGGAATAGTTGGGGACATATCCCACAGGATAACCCTTGTTGAAATACAGATGAAGTACCAGTCTCACAGGCTGCTGTGCACCTCCTTACATACTTGCAAAGTTTCTGAACTGACAATTTTGGTAGCCAGTTATTTGGCAGACCTCAATCAGTTTTAAGCAGTTAGTACTCTATGTACTGTCCTAAAATTCTAAGTAGTGGAAAGGATCAGCATATTTGCTGGCATTGCAGACAATTTTAATGGCACAAGTCTCACTCTTCTCTGTTCTTGAAGATGATAATAAGAGGGTCTAGGTCTTCTAGTGGCTGTGGCTTTCAACTTTCAGTTAGTAAGATTTGACTTGGTAGAACACTAGTGATGTAATTGGAGTTCACAAGATCATGAAACTTCTCTTTAAACTTCTGAGTATTCTAAGCTGAATAATCTTTACTGATAACTTACATCGCTTGAAGATTGGCCCAAAGTCAGAGAATTATGAAAGTCAGAGTCTTAGGAGCAGCATTTAAAATCTGTTGGAGTAGGCTTGCTCTGTGTGTGTGTATGATTCTGAAGTGTATGGGGTTTTTTTTTGCTGTTTTTTCTTATTTGCTTTATTGATGTACTTTTTAGTTATAGGTACTGATCTAGATATTATAACTAACATCCATTGAGTGTCATGAATAACTCAATCTGCAAGAAAGCATCTGCTCAGAGGTGTAATAAAATTAAGACATTCCAATCTGGCACTGCTAACCCATGCAGTAACCATCCTTTGGCATCTCTGCCCAAAACTTTTCTGCTGTAAAACTTCTGGTGTTTTTTAAAACTGGACAGCAAATAACAGACTCTTGAGCATGCAAGCTGCTGAGCTGCAGCCACTGTAACCACAGCAGCTCAAACCAGCTGAAAAAGTGCTCAAGAATAAGAGTTGTGCTTATGAAATATCAGCACTGGAAGAGTATTCTTATTTTTGATTTGCAAGTAGGGAAGTGTTAAGAGCTCTGCAGATAGAGCTGAAATTGTTTTCATTTACCAAAATAGGGTGTAAAGTGTTGGACTTGCTGTCCATTTACCCTTTTTCTATAAATGTGATTCCCTGCAATATTTAATTGTATATAACTCTAAATGCTGTTTTACAGTGTTAACACTAATTTTGCTGCAAAATTGTAAGATTTTGTGAGTTGAAGGTCTCTGTCCCAAGTACTTTTTAGCTCTTTCAGAAAACATACTAGTTCTTTGTAAATAGTATGAAGCTAGTTCCAAGAAAAAGTGTGTTGTGTTTAATCAAGGGTAACTTGTTTTACTATAGGTTACTTTAGCCAGTATAGATGCAGAACTACAGAAACTTAAAGAAATGACCAACCATCAGAAGAAACGAGCGACAGAAATGATGGCCTCCTTACTAAAAGATCTTGCAGAGATTGGAATTGCAGTAGGAAATAATGATGTCAAGGTAAGAGTTAATCACTGCTGTCTTCAGTGCCGTGTATTAAATGCATTGTGGATAGGCAGGGGAATTTTCTTAGTATGGTAAAAATTACCACTATAGGAAGCTTCATTTATATTAATAATTTGGACATAAACTTCTCCATTGCTTATATTGTGACTTAATCAGGTCCCAGACAGAATTAGACTATGCATAGACGAGGAAGAGCATGCATGGTTTTTTTTCTGAAGCAGTGTTCTCATTCATGTTATCAAACTGCTGTATGAAGTGGTCTTAATCAACAGCATTGTCTTGGAAATCTAATATTGACCCACAGTCATGATCATCACAGTCACAGTCATGCATTAAAAACAGCATGAGGACATGAAATAAAAGATAAGTCTAGAAGATGGCTAGAATATAAGATGGCTAGATGGGCAAGAATATAAGCAGAGTTAGAAATCAATAGTGAATTGTATTTCCTTGTTCAAGCAACTCATTGTCCTTGTACAAACTTCTAAATAATCCATCAGAAAACTTAAATACCAAAATGTAAGGGTGTAAGGGTTTTTTCATTTTTTTTCTTCTGTGGTTATCAGTTGAGGCTGGGGATGTGTCCTGGGCATTGAGATGCTCCAGTGCGCTGTTAGTTCACTTTTGTTATGTGAGCTTTCTAAATGTGCTGTTCCACCCTTTTCAGCAGCCTGAGGGAACTGGCATGATAGATGAAGAATTCACAGTTGCAAGACTGTACATTAGCAAAATGAAATCAGAAGTGAAAACAATGGTAAAACGTTGCAAACAGTTAGAAGGCACACAAGCTGAAAGCAATAAGAAAATGGAAGAAAATGAAAAGGAGTTGGCTGCCTGCCAGCTTCGGATCTCACAGGTAAATACTTCTCTTCAGTGCACAGTGTTCTTTGTAAATTAAATTCATTAACCTATTGGGGGAAAAAAAAGTTGCAGGGTTTTTTTGGCACCTAACAAAGCACATAGACTCAGCTGTTTCCTTAGTACTCTCATTAGATTGGATGCTTCTAAGTAATTCAGCATGGCAGGAGTCAGAATTCCTCAATTTATCTGTAGCCTGCAAATGCTGTTGTTGCGCTTATATGAAATACTGGAGCCTGTGTGTTCTCCATCACAGGATCCTTTACAACTACAAGTCATACAGAAGCAGTGGCTAGTGGTCATTCTGCCTGCTAATGCCCCAAGCTGGAAGTGGGAGAGGTAATAGCAGAGTAAAATTCCAGGAGGTTTACATAGCAGATTAAATTTATTTCTAATGTGGGAAAGGCCATTTTAATGAGATTGTTAGAAAGGATAAGTAATGTGACTTCTAACACTTCTGAAAACTGTGATCTAGATATGTAGTTTAATATTTCTGTATATTGTTTTTCACACAGATAATTATCTCTTTTAAAATCAGGAGATGCACATTTCAGAGCAATCTTCTAGATACAGTGGGCCTCTCTTGCCTCTGTTAGTATTTAGCATGCAAAACATCTCTTCTCCCAGCCAAAAATGTATTTCATTCCCACTCAGAATAAAGACACTGTGTTAAAAGCTTCATTACAGATCTACTTGAGTAGTCATATTCCTCAAAGAGTCTAGCTGGCACCATTTTTGTTTTGAGACGAGGTTACTTGTTTTGTGAAAAATAAGTATGAACCGTTTATGCAGATGTAATTCCATGGTACCTAGTTCCAAAGCAAATGAATCTTTCCATTTCACAAGCATGAAGCCAAGATCAAGTCACTGACTGAATATCTTCAGAATGTGGAACAGAAAAAGAGGCAGCTGGAAGAATCTGTGGATTCCCTTAATGAAGAATTAGTTCAACTCCGAGCACAGGGTAGGACTTGCCTCCCTACACGCCACCCACCACCACCATTTTAACAATTTAGTGATAAAGTGGAAAATAAATAAATTATAAATAAATATATAATAAATTATAAATATATAAATTGGTCAGTTCTGTTTAGGGTGAAATGTAGAGCTATAGAAAGGCTTTTTGCTACTGAACATGTAGAATTAATCCATGGTAAAACATGTTTGCTGCTTGAAAGAACTGTTATTGATAGGAGTAAAGATGTTACTAATTCAATTAATTTTTGTGCTGGGAGGGAACTTTTTCCAAATTGTAAATTGTTGACAAGGGAAGGGAAACAAATGCCATCATCCATGTGATTATGTAGATACCTGGCTGAATTGTGGTTTTTGTTCTCTGTCCCTTCTAGAAAAGGTTCATGAGATGGAGAAAGAGCACTTAAATAAGGTTCAAACTGCAAATGAAGTCAAAGTAAGTTAATTTTATTGCTTGAAAAAGAAGAAAACCTTAACAACCCAAATCCCCACAGAGTGAAGCCTGGTGGTAACTCAGAGCATTTAGTATGTTCTGCTTTTTTCTAATAGCAAGCTGTGGAGCAGCAAATTCAGAGCCATCGTGAGACGCATCAGAAACAAATCAGTAGCCTGAGAGATGAAGTTGATGCAAAGGAGAAGCTCATCACTGAGCTTCAAGAGTAAGTACTTGTCTTGGTTTTAGTGGTGCCAAATGTCTCTGGACTGGGCAAGTACAGAAGCACAGTACAGGGGAAGAAAGTGGTGAGAGTTTCCTTCAGAGCTGTCCTATCTTCCAGTATGTTACTGAATGGGCTGAGAGTTTCAGCTGACAAAATATTTACTTTGTGTTCAGCCAAAACCAGAAGATGATGCTTGAACAGGAACGGCTGAGAGTTGAGCATGAGAAGCTGAAAGCGACTGATCAGGAGAAAAGCAGAAAACTTCATGAGCTTACGTAAGTGATAATGATGCATAAAACAAATGTGTGTGGGGATGCTTACTCTATAAACTAGTGACCTAATATTCACTTTATAGTATGCTTGTTAAAGAGGCCTTCCTGAACCTTTTTTAAAACCTTTGCATTGCATGAATACTTAAAATAAGAAGTAAAATTGTGGAACATATGAAGGCCACGACTGTGTTATGGATTGGAGTAAATAACTTTTCAATTTGTGGCTAAGTATTGCATTCTCTAAGACTGCAAGGGTTTTCTAACAATTCCCCTTACTCTTTTTCTAGTTCTTGTGTTCCCTTAATCTTCTTATGGTTCTTACGTGATTTAACTTGTTAGGTGGCTCTAATTGGTTTATTCTTAAAATTAAACAGTTGCATTCTTCATTGATTAACTGAATACAATGTGTTAGTAAATTAGAGACTCGAAAGTTAGTGGAAAAATGGAATTACATTCTGCTTGCAGGTAAGTATCCAAGTCAAGCTCGACAAGAATTCTCAGCTTCTGGAAATCTGACCTTAATCTCCTGGAAATCTTGCTAATTGTATCAGCTATAACCCCTTCCTTGTGCATACAAATTTATCTTTATAGAAGCTAAAAATACATTATATTTAAAAGTACTTTTTGGAAAGTTCTTTTTGGCCATGTTTAAAACACACAGTGATTTTCAGGAATTTTTATTATGGGATTTGAAGTAATCAGAGGGACCTGACTTATCTGTGCTGGTAACCAAGAAGCAATGCTTGCTATTTTTTTTCCTTTTTGTTTGTTTGTCCTGTTTAACTGACTGAAATTTTAACAGTAGTCTGGTCTTGTGATTCCATCTTATTTTGATTTATCTGCCACAATTACTACAAAACCTACATTAACTACAGTAGGTTTTCTTGTCTTGTAAGATTTTCTATACATACCACATTATTGCTTTCTATTTCAGTTTGTAGACTCAGCTACATCTAACACTGACCACTTTAAAGCACCTGCTGTATAGGAACATTCCTCTTCAAAAGATTTGCAAAAAAGTTCTAAAAATTGTATTCTGTGTCCTACCCCAGACTTTTTAAATCCAGTTATTTTCCACTGAATATCATAAATGTACATGGCAAATTACAGACCAGGAACAATGCATATTATTCACTTTAATTTTTTCAGTTTGAAGTTGCAGAAGATGCCTGGAATTATTTATCCAGAGACACCTGGAAAATGGATAGGATAGTGACATTATTTAGAATATTAGGTCAAATGTTTGCTCATTTAACTGTGAACAAGTAGTGAAACTGTGTAAGGAGAAATTCCAAGAGGAAAAAAAGCTTTTTTTAACTACTTAACAGGAGCACTTCATTTTTGTGCAGTCCTTGGCCTTTCTATTCTAATATCAGGTCATAAAAAGGAAAGCCCATATTCCTTTCCTCTATTCTGTTATCATGGTAACTGCACTGACTTACAGTTCTGAGACTCCTGTGCAGAAAATGCTTTCACATTAACTGGCAAGACAGCAGCTCTGTACACTGATAATCATCAGGTTCTATTCCTGTACACTGACATTGTTGTTTATGATGCTGGTTTTGCCAACATGTTGAGGGTGAGGTGTTAAAGAAAACAAAGAGAACATTTTTAATCTGGCACATGATACTTACCATCTCAGCTGGTCACAGCTAAGAACATTTGTAGGACAAGATCTCCCCAAATGCTCACTCCAAAGCTAACTCTGAGAGTCTTGTCTTTTACTATTCTAGAAACTTCTATAATTTATACATCTGAATGTACTTGTTTGTATTCAATAGTAAAAGTACACCCTTCTTTTCCTTTTGCAAGTCCTCTAATCCCACCACTCCCATGCCATACAGATTTCTGAGTGTCATCTGTTGATTACATCTTTAATTAAAGACTTCAACCAAAATACTTTTTTCATTTGTACCATAGAGTGTTAATTACTCTAGTCCTCTAAAAGAAAATATTCTAATTTTTCTAGGATATTTCAGGAACAATTTATTCTCTTTTAGGGTTATGCAGGACAGACGGGAACAAGCGAGGCAAGATTTAAAGGGTTTGGAAGAGACTGTGGTAAGATAGTCAGAATATTCTATTCCAAAGCAAATGTCAATATTTGTCTTCTTTTTTTTCTTTCAGAGTTTTTTGGGTTGTTTTGTTAATTTCTTGTCCTTAACTGTAGGCAAAAGAACTTCAGACTCTTCACAATCTTCGGAAGCTGTTTGTTCAAGATCTGGCTACTAGAGTGAAAAAGGTAATGTGTTGCTGTAGTTAAACTTGTTTCTGAGAATGCTGCAAGAATTTCAGTTTAGAACTAAATTGGGAACTGATGTTTATTTGGTTTGATTTTTAAGACTTGATCTTAGGATAGAAGTTCAGATTTGTACTCAGCCTCCTGTCTCCCTCCCCCTGCCTTTGTTACTGCAGAGTGCTGAGATCGATTCAGATGATACAGGAGGCAGTGCTGCACAGAAACAGAAGATTTCCTTCCTTGAGAATAATCTTGAACAGCTTACAAAGGTTCACAAGCAGGTACAGTGAGACTTCATTTCAAATTTTAATGAAACTACTCCAGATCCATTAATTCCAGAAACAACTGTCTGTTGGTCATAAAGTAACTTTTATAAGTAAATACTCCTACATCTTAAGTGTGTCTCTTGATACAGGAAAACTTTAGTCTATTGTTTTATTACATAAATTAATTAGCTGTTTTAAGTGCATGTGGGTGTATAACAAAATAGCTGCACTTAAACAGACAGAGATCCAAGTTGGTGTTTAGACTGCATATATGAGTCTAAGGGCTGCTCGCCAGTCTCGGATGGAAGAGGTCTCTCTGTTGGCTAGCAGGTTCTTCCACAGCTGCTGATTTTTCCAATGACAGTCTCGAATGTCACTGACCTCCATAGATTTACTGAAAGCTTAAGCAAAGTTAATATGGTAACCCTACTGCGTTGCCTCTTTAGGGATGAGGGGGGTGTTTGTGTATCTCTCCCTAAGAAGAGAGATACCAAGAAAATAATCACTTCTGGTTTTGTAGCTGGTACGTGATAATGCTGATCTTCGCTGCGAACTTCCTAAACTGGAGAAGCGGCTTAGAGCTACCGCTGAAAGAGTTAAAGCTTTGGAGTCTGCACTGAAGGAAGCCAAAGAGAACGCTTCTCGTGATCGCAAGCGGTACCAGCAGGAAGTAGATCGTATAAAGGAAGCTGTAAGATCCAAGAATATGGCCAGAAGAGGACATTCAGCACAAATTGGTGAGTAAAGAATGCCCTGCCCCCTAAAGCTGCATCCATCTCCTATTTGTTTTGTTCTGGGTTTTTGTATATATGCATCTTTCAGTCCTCATTGAAACTGCACATATCAATACAATCTATTTTCTACTGTGAGTTATATTTTGGTTAACAGACTGTGTGTGGAGGTGGTACTTTACTGTTGTTTGGCTTTTTATTTATTTTAAATGGCTTTGGAAAAGGCTTACCAACCTAGAATTCTAGCCTGGATATGTTACACTTCCTAGAAGAAACAGTACGCTGCATGTGAGTCTTCATCTCTTAGGTGATTCCAATTTCAAGGAAACAAGGAAGATTAAACCATCACCTTGAAAAACAACAACAAAATTGACCTGATCTTATGGGACAGAGGAGCAGATAGAAACCCATAATATCCAAAAAATCTTTAATTATCTTTTCGGTTCTTTGTTCCAAAACATTCAGTATCCACAGCCCTCTCTAGGGGAAAATAACAGAAAGACAGGTGGGAAGGTGGAGGCAGAATAGTCATATTCCTTTGCTCCTCCCCCTGCTATTAGGCTGTAGAGTGCTGGGGACTGAGGTGTGTGACACTAATCTGTTACGTTCTCAGAATGCCATCCTCTAAATTTGTTTTCTTATTCAAAGTGCATTCAATTGTGACTAGTACATTTGGCTAATGATATCAGTAAATGTGAATAATCCAAGGTCTTCTTGTGTATTTATTTGTAAGTCACATTTCTTGTCATGCAGCTAAGCCTATCCGCCCTGGCCAGCATCCAGCAGCTTCTCCAACTCATCCAAGTGCAATTCGTGGTGGAGGTGCGTTCACTCAGAACAGCCAGCCAGTTGTGCTGCGCGGAGGTGGACGGCAAGACAAAGTGTAAGTTTGTCTTGTAGCATTCTGGAAAGTGTGGGATCAAACTACTTTGTATGAGGTTCATTGCAGTTCATTCTGTGGCATAAAGTCACTTGAATAGTCAGATTAACTCCTTTTTACAGAATTTTATAGCCAGTGGAATGGTATAATGTTCCCTGACTAAAGATGCTGCTGCTTTTCTTCTGAAACGTGTTTGCTGTAAAATGGTAATTCTGGTGGTGTTCTGCAGGAGTAGAACAAATGTGGAAACAATCAGCTGGGAGATGGTTACCAGTCAAAAACAGTAGCTACTGTTTGGGAAAGGAGTGGGTATTTTAAATTCTTTTGGCTTGCTAGTATCTTTTTGAATATGGTTTTCTTCAGGAAAACATTCAGTGACGAAATAAAATTTACCATATTTTCACATGTTATTTATTTGCTTTTCTTACTGTGTTTCCACACTGCTTCATGTGTCAGTGATTTGGAATTACATAACAGAAGAATTCATGTCCTCATCCAGTAAACTTAAAATGCTAGCCTAGATAAAATACAGTTAGAGTAATTGAAATTAAATGTGCACTTTAAAACATCTCTAATCGCCAGAGTAATTACATGTTGCATGGTATTTAATATGTTTAAGTTGCTTTATAGAATCATCTCTCTTTTTAATTAATACCTGTTTATAGTTGGTTGATCTGTTGTTCACATAACAGTAATGCTGTATTTGATATCCTCTGTTGTCATCTTCACTTTTGAATGTGTCTATAAACGTCTTGTAGACATTCCCTTAGTTAATTATCTGCATCTTCAGTTTGAAATACATATAAAATGGGGTGGGGTGCTTGAAATCTGAGTGCTCTTCTTCTGAAGGGCTCCAGAACAGCTTATGTGAATCTTGTTTCTATTTGTTTCTCTTCATTAGCTGACTGACTTTCCCAAGCTTTCTCTCCAGTTCCGAGAAAACTGGGCTGTAGTACTAGTCAGGGTTCCCGGTTCTGTTCAGTAATGTCTCTTAGTAAAGGAGAGATTGAACTAATGGGTACTTTAACCTTGAATAACATTTGCCTTGAATGACCAAGGAGTTGCCACTAGCCAGGAATAGCAGCAAAAGTCATGGGAAATGGAGCTGGACTCTAAGTGGTTTCTGTCTGTAATGTTGACTCCATTACTGCAGTCAAGATTGCATACCCAGTCAGTTTGTGGTGCTGTGAAATCATTGGTAGCACACAGCATTGCTTAAATGCTTTGTGTGTTGTGTGATTTCTTGTTGTAAAGTGAATTTTTTATTGGCACTTACCTGAGTGGTTTAAGAGCCAGGCTCTTAAGGGCCATGTAAATAGTGATATGGTCTACTGTAAATGTGAATAACTTTGCTTTTTTGTCTTAACTCTGATTTTTTTTTTTTTCATTTACAGTTGCTGAAAAGTAAATGCAGCATGAGGAAGATTGGATATTGTGTAGAGGGAGTCATTCCATGACAATAATCTCTCCTTTTGGGGACTGTAGGATTATTTTTTGAAAATTGTATAAATTATACCTGGCCTGTACAGCTCTTTCCCCTTCTACAAATTCTGCTAACTGATTCCCAAAAAAAACCAACTAGAGTGCAATTTTGGCGTCTTGAAAAATGACATGTTAAAGTGTAGCTCTGCTTATTACACAGTTTGTCTTTCATGTCTTAAATTTAGTCCGCACTGTGCCAAGCTGAATGTACGTTGAGAAAAATCATAGTTCAAATTTTCTAGCTTAATTTGTGTACATCTTATTGTCTTAGGGAATGTGCAACAGTGTTTCAGTATAGTTTCATTTTTATCACTTCACATAACACTACATGTCCCACTGAGTTAGGGCGGCACTGTACCTTGCAGTTTTCTTTTGGAATGCTGCATAGAGCATTGGAGGTAACTGTGTTTGTACAGTGTGAGGATCCTGAAGTGCTGCCACAGCTGCCTCGAGGCCTGAAGGGTTCGGGATGAACAAGGCTCTGTCACTGTTACCTCCTCCCGTGCCCGGCCACCGGGTGACTTACAGTTAAATACTGTACAGTAATAAGAGTAAACCTGAGTTTACAGAAACGACCTTGGCAATGGATTATCCCATCTGTCCTGTTCTGCACACAGTACAGTCTGGTGGAGTGAAAACATTCTGCTTCATTCTGATGAGCCTGTCTGTCCATTTGTCTGTATCTGTGATAGTTCACTTTCACTATTTTGTAATAGTGAAATGATGGCAATCTAAACTGTAACTTTATATTCCACTACATACAGTACTGGAATTTTTGACTAAAATTTTAATTTTTGGTTTAAAAAGCCTTTTTCAGCAACAGGCCAGTGAATTCAGACACATAAATAAAGGACACAACTTTTTAAAACTGATGTATCCAGAAATGCCAGAGGCATGTGTTTAAAATAACAATAAAATAAAGTGCTACCCTGAATTGTATTTGTAATTCATTTGTAAGTAGGTATATGAAATGTCCAAAGTAGTAGTTGTTGAATATTTTTCTTCTCTTTGCAATAAAGTCCTGTAAAGTGGCTAACAAAATGAAACGTGGGGTTTTGATTTTTTTTTTTATTTGTTTGTTTAGAGCCCCAGTACTCTCACTGAGCTGAATCCGGGGTTTAAAGTTTTATAGTATAATTTACTTAACTTATTCATAGGGTTTAGCCACTATAATTTTTAGGACAGCCTTCTCCTGTATAGAAACTAGTTAGTTACCGGGTCTTTAAGAAAGAAGAAACTTAGTATTGCTGGAAGAATGCCGTGAGTTTTTCAGACCTGTTTGATACAACTTTTTGTTCTGACTTGAGTTTTTTGCTGGGTATTCAGTTATTGTGGAAACTGTAGAAACTCTGTGACTGTTCAGACAGCAAATCACTTTGATTTTTTATATTTTAAAATAGGCAAAATATTTATATTATGATGGAGTATAGTCAAATTTTAGACCTTGAACCACTTTTTTTCTATATCTACATTAGTCTGAATTTTTAGTAGTTTGATTTTTAAAGGTTGAGTGTATTATCAGTTGGGAATCCCATTATTTTGGAGTTTTCAGCTTTTAAGACAGTTTTCTTCACTAAGGCAGCCAAGTACTCCAAACTTGCAGTTGTTTTAGAACACAGTTGAAGGCAGGATACTGAGGGAAAAAATAAAGAAACAACAAAATATTTTGAATTAAATTTCTCATCATGGAATAAGCACTGTCCATTATCTTTCTCTGTGTTAACTACAGGTTTTCTGGCCTTCATTTGTCAATGTGCAATCATAAAAACAAAACAACACACTCAAATGAAGCAGGATTTTTTTCTCATGCCTGTGAATGGGGGTTTCATTCCTGTAGGTAATTGTCATGGGTTTTGGTGCTGAAAATTGCTGTGTTAAAAAAATTAGATTAAATAGTAACTAGTGTGTAGCTCAGTGTACATCACCTTTTTATATTTAAACTTTTTTTTTTTATTTTAAACCTTTTATGAAGTTTACCAAGAACTGCCTCTTAAAATGTAAAAAAAGAAAAACACACAACTTTCTTTGCTTCTCTGGTTTGGCTGTCATAGGTCAGCCAGACAGGACAATTACTGTATTTTGTAAATGAAAGTATTCAGTCTATACAGGGAATGTTCAACACTGCTATTTCAACTTGCAGTCATTGAATGGTTTTTATTTTTATGTTCCTCTAGATCATATTTTTAAAAGATGGTTTAGGATAGGAACTTGGTGAAATATTATTTATTTCTGGTGAACAACTAAATTATTTACATAACTTAAATGCTGACTCACTACTGTGTGTAACTCTAAATTTGACATGAGGACAAGTCTACCTGTGGAATCTGATTTAACTTCAGTACACTTAAGATGCATTAAAACAATTGGTTTGGGAAAGACGCCATATAGTTTTAACTTACCTGCATGCTGTAAATGTATTTGTGTTTAAATAAAGAGGAGAAAAATCTTTGAACTTCTTTGTGCATTTGTTCAATTTATTATCTCTACATGTGGTCAAATGTGGTGATGCAACAATCTTGTCTGGGTGTGTTGTGTTGTGCTTGGGGCTCTGCTGAGTGTGGTGCCAGTTGTCTGTATGGTGGTGCTCAAAGCTCTCTTTATCCACGTGCTTGAAGAGTTGTTTCCAGAATCCATGTAAACGTGGTTGGAAAGGATAAATTACCATGAGTTAGCACTTGCTCTGTGAACCTCTCTTTTCTTAAACTTGGTGTCTGTTGATTTGGTGACCCCTCATTCTGGTTGAGACAGATTAATCCATTTCCAGTGTTTCTCTGCCATCTAGACTTCTGTAGGCTTCTCCTTTCCAGGCATTCATTTTCCTTTACCAGTATCTGTAATAGTTGATCCTACTTTTTCTTAGTGCTATTGAACTGATGTTTTTTATGGAGCAGTGTAGTTATGCAAGGCTGCAATCAACTTCTGGATAATTTCCACAGAAAAAGATTTAGCCAGATATGTATCTTTGATATATAAATATATACATATATATAAAAAGCATAAAAGAGGTCATAATTTAAGTCTGCCAGTTACTATAAGAGCAAAGATCTCAGGAGGGAGAAATTGCATCTGTAAAGCTGTTTAGCAGTGAGCTGTCCATACTGTAAAATATTTCATAGTGTGTCCTGTTAACAGAAGATGGTCAACTCAGACCTCTTTAATTGCAGACAGCCATTAAGGGATGCTCAGAAAATCAATCTTTCACTCTGAAGTTTCGTATGGGCAATGGAATGGTCCAAAATCACTTTCGAAAGTGAGCAAAAAATATTACCGCGTCTCTGCCAGGGAAAAGCTGTGGTTACCTGCGCTGTCAGACTGGTAGGGAATTCATTGGCTGGCCTAGGTGCCTTCCCCGGGCTTGAATGCACCGAGTTGTAACACCCGTTTAGGAAGTGTCAAAATTAATCACAATATAACGTGTGCTATGTGCAAAACTGCCACTTAAGTACTCATTAAGGACATAATAAAACTTCACCAGATCACGAAGGAAACACATCTGGTGGAAGATGATCACTGAGGTCTGATGGGTACGTCAGAATTTTTGCCTGGGGAGTTTTGAGCTCACGAGTCTTCCTGAAGTCCGCACGGGGCTGTTATTTTATCTTGAACCAGCCCTTGCTAGGGGCAGTGCGGGGAGAGAAGCTTGAGCCGCGGACTCCTTCGAGTGTTTCACAGCCAAAGCTGGAGGGGCAGAAGGTATCCGCCAGTCAGCTGCGCTGTCCAGGGTAAAGGGCAGAGGAAATGAGGTGAAGAAGGAAAATACAGTACAAAAGAAAGCAGCCTGTTCAGCCTATTTGCATTTGAAAAGGAAAGTAAGAGGCTAATGATTATAAAGGGAAAGCTGGGGCATTGCATGGCATGGTGTGGTGTATCTGCACCCTGAGATGTCCTGCAGGCTGTGCTCTGCATGGTGTGGGCTCGGCGGTGTTGTGGAACAGAGCTAAATCTATCGACAGTCTCCACCTCCAGTACCGAGGGAAGTGTTGATATGTACCTGCAGCAAGGAGGGCAGCATAACCCACATTCTCCGCGTTCCTGAATCCACAAAACTGGGTGTGGAAATAACTCGGAGGTGCCCCCGGGTGTGTGTTAAAGAGATTTATTTCCACAGCTCCTGTTGTGAGGAACAAATGCCTGGAAGCCCCTGTCCTGTAAGTCAGCTGAATTGTCTCCTACAGTTGGACAAATAGACTTCACAGTTTATAACAGCGTATTGAAGATACCTATGAAGCCACTTGTTGTTTCGGTGGGTTCTTGATTTTGCTTTTGTCAGGAGCAGCATTAAAAAGTAAAGGTAAATTAGCTCAGCAAAGTGTAAATGTCGGGCGTTATCCTGTTTGCTTATCACCTTCATCAACAGGCCCAGTTCCATCAGTCAGGGGAGCTTGTGCTGCCAGGACAGGCGTTTTAAGTGATCACTCATGATAACTGAGTATTTGGAGGGTATTTTGTAATGATCTTCCCTGAGAGGGTGTAAATGATTCTTTAAATGCTTTTACTGCAGGAAATGCCCTTCAGCAGAAGCCAGGACAGAGTTTAGTTTGCTGCCCGGGAAAGCTCGTTTCAGCCACAGCTCACTGCGAGCCTTCCTGTGCGTGCAGCAGCCGGGTACCGCAGCGCCCAGCGCTGGTTTGCAGGGGCGGCAGCAGGGTGAGCCTCTTTGCTGCTGCTGAGGGATGAAGGAAGCTGCTGTAGGAGAGGATATTCTCTCACACTTGGTAGTGGGTTGTCTAGCAGAGGCAGCGCAGGATGCTCACACACATCAAGAGAGAGTCCCGGTCCTGTCACCATCTGGCTCAGCCCATGCCAACCTTCCCTTCAGACTGCAGAGCTCCCCTCTGGCCACCTCGGGAGTGAGTGACTTGTCCCTGTGCTGGGGGAAGGGACGAGCTGCCTGCTTTTCCTGAAAGATACTGGTGTTGCTGCTCCTACAGGTCTGCTTTCCTCTCAGGCACGAGGCCGTGTGCTCAGGGTTGCACAACAGAGAGGAGCTGGAGCCACAGGTCACGGAGAGAAGGAATATAGGCCAGGCTGTGGTGGAGTAATAGAGGTTTTGAGTTTGTTCTGTGACACTTTCTAGGTCTGAGGTTCAGCTTGACTTCAGGCCAAATGATGAGTTCCTCCACTGCCAGGGCTATCATCCTCCCTGCCCAGCAAAGGACTGTTTGTTGATGAGCCTGCAAGGTCGTGATGAAGTGTAAGCCGCTCTTGTTATCTCACTGCTCGGGGCACTAAACCCAGAATTGTCCACCCGGGGCTGAAGTTCCAGCGGTGCCGAGCGAGTGAGGGACAGCAGCACTGACCGGGCCCGTGCAGGAATCTGCCCGAGACCGCCGGGCCGTGAGAGAGCCCGGGGCAATGGGGGCTCGTCCGC